>OY977941.1:8384532-9584532 GCA_963854355.1 Epinotia brunnichana | reverse complement strand
TCGTAACGACAATTACCCATATTGTATGGATAATTGCCGTTACGAAAATGATAAAAGTTAAATCGTAGATTAGATTAAGGCTCTTAACTATGGGCCATTTTTTTTGATTTCCACCCCTATAGGAACGAAGTCTATCAAAAAACGGACTGTACACTGGTGGAAAAAAATAAGTATGTATTAGGATGTGCATTGCACTTAATTAAACATACCGACGCATATGTTTAGGCTATCAATATCTACGGAGGCCTACGTGACAATCTACCACGCAACATACCACCTGACACTTTGTATATTTCGGTTGAAAACATAAATACAACATGACACTTGAACTCTCGCGCTATGTACTCATATTTTAATACTTTACACGGGTCGTTCGCAACATGATCACCGCAACATATAAAAGGAGGAGCCATTATTATGGCATTTATGACACTGTTCAGTACAAATAACACTATAAAATATGAGCAGGTACATATAGCATGACATAACGAGACGAGATTCCCGGCAGTGTGACTACGGCACAAAAAGTTTCAATGTCAAGGAGCCGATAATTTCCGTGAAACCGATGTCCAAAACGACGCTGACTATGACTAAATATGTGAGATTGTCATTATGACACACATATTTAGTCATTACGTTAAAATAACAATAACAAACTTGTTTCACCTGAAAGATGAAGAATACCTAAGTAAAAAAATAAACTGTTGTATGACTGATATAGATTCCCAAGTGGTTCTAATAAAGTTAAGGTAACGGTTAGTAAACATCACTCGGTTTTTTTTAAATATTTTTTTATAAAAATGTTGACTTGGACTATTAACCGTTTGGGCTTGGCGTTGGTTTTAGGGACATCCTGTATATTAGCCTCGAACCATGCGTGGGCGAACCTTTGACCCTCCCTGTGAGCGAAATGGCTGGACAATCGTTGGGGGTTTATTGTATTGTCTGGGCCTTCTGCCCGGGAGTCCCACACACCCGTCCGGTCCCCCTCCGGACGGCGCATCAACTCATTACCCCAAGGAAAAATAGACTTGAGCAGTTCTTCCTTCCAACAAACCGAAGAAACACGTTTAAATTGAGTGTAAATATACATAAAAAAGTGCTGCTGCAATTGTATAATTGAAGTACGAGTAAGATATTTTTATCTTGAAACGATTATTTTTATAAACGTGTCAAGGCCGTACATTTTAATGTTGCCACGAATTCGTTGATAAATGAACGAACCGATCGGCCTGTCAGGCTGGCGGTAGCAACTAGCAAGGTAAACGAACTTTTTCCTCAATAGTCGAGCCCCGACTATTTATTTACATAATATCACTTGACACGTAGTGGTTAAATTCCTATAGAAAACCTGGTGAATGTAAATGATATGTAGGATATGTATTCAACATCCTCCTAGCATTTTTCCCGGTTGTGCTCTAAAGGAGCCCGGGGTCCCCTTTGGTACCTAATCACCAGATTTGGCGTTGGCACTAGTTTTATGAAAGCGACTACCACCTGACCTTCCAATCTAGAGGGAAAATTAAACCTTATTGGGATTTACTCGGTTCACCGAAACGCCAATGTTAAATAATAAATAAATAAATATTACGGGACAATCTTACACAAATCAACCTAGGCCCACGGTAAGCTCAATAAGGCTTGTGTTGTGGGTACTAGGCGATGATATATATAATAGATACATACATATAGATACTTATATACATACATAACATCCATAACTCAGGAACAAATATTCGTGATAAATACACAAATAAGTGCCCTGACCGGGATTCGAACCCGGGACCTCCAGCTTCGTAGCAAATATGAAGTGAAGAAGAAAAGTTTTCCGCCCCTTTCGAGAACAGAGGCGTGAATTTGTTATTTATATGTAAATATCCGTAAACTAACAACGTTAGCTAGTAATTCCAAAAAATATGTTGATTTACAAAATTCGACCTGATATAAGGTCGTTTAGTGAAACCGGATGGAGAGGATTGGTTTAAGAAGTCAGTGTTCAAGCATAGATAATCGTATTCTGTCGTTGGCTGGTTGGTTGATACATGAGACAGGTATTCAACATAGTTTGATTTATAAGCCGACTTGTAGATGCGGATCAGAGTTTGTATGGGAATTCCCGCCGAGAAACGGATCTGCGACACAAAAGTAACGCATGATGTAATTGCTATAATTTACACGCGACAAAGAAACGTAAAAACCATGGATTAACTGGTAACGAACGTTGAATGACCGAGACCATGAACGCAGGATGTCGCCAATAAAAAGTCTCGATCATTCTGTCGGAACATTAATATATTTACATTAAATATGTTCGCATCACATAATATTATGTGATGCGAACATATTTAATGTAAATATATTAATGTTCCGACAGAATGATCGAGACTTTTTATAGCGTCTATATTACCTGCATGGGATAGCGACATAGTAGGAACTTTTACTGTAGATACTAGATATATACCTGCACTTGCATATGTACTCTTAGCAGTAGAAAATAACAAAGACGATCACAATAAATAAATAAATCGCCTTCCTTGTTAATTTACCCAGATATTTCCGAATTCACAGTTAGAGCAATCGGGGTTTCCTGTTAGAGAGAGAAAACGCTCCGGGATCGTGACGTCACGATCGTCTAGCGTTATAGTAAATAAATGACAATCGTTTCATATGACAGGACAGAACATACCCCTTCTTAAAACTGGACGCTTATAACTTTGTGATTATTTCACCTTTTGCGTTGCTTTTTTTCACCATTTGACTGCATTTTTAATCCTATTTCGAGAAAATACAACATTGATGATTATTTTATTTAGTGTCTACACCCCTATTGTAGACATTTTAAGATACCTACTTAAAATGCATGTGACTGTGACGACATGGATAACAGGTTTCTGGTTACGAAATATTTGGTCAACAACATTTTTTCGCGCCACTGAACGATCAATGTTCGCAGGCGCAAGTTTAGGAAGGTCGTTGTTTTACCTCTTTCGAAAAAAGCAGCAAATATGCACCATTTATTAACACATATTTCACCAAACAGATTGTGCTTGATTTGGTAATAACCAGAATCTAAGGTTTGTTGTTTGTCAAATATAATCTTCAACCATTTTCAAGTAGGTACTCTATTTCGTAATGTGTCCTACACCTCTATGATGTACAGAATGAATGGTGTTAGAGTCATGCGAAAGTCATAAGAGAACCGGTCTTACAATCCCAACAAGGACAAAATATTTTCTTACATTGATATCAATGCAAATAGTTGAAGTAGCGCTAGACGGTGTTTTTGGCAACAGTATTTTAAGGTTATTTGAATCGGCACATCTAACGGTTTGCCAAACTAAACCATGTTTCTGCAAAATACTGATATGTTAATTCACCGGAGATTCCGTGATCGAACTAGATTTGGACACGATATGGTTCCGAAGTGACCTTAATCTCAATTAACACTAGAGACGACTTTGTCGTTCAGTTAACATGATAGTCAGGAAGCGTAGACACTTGTAAACTATTTCACAAAGACTCAAACCCGTCAAGGTAATGTCTTTGTAAGAAAACAGAGCGACAAAACGTTGACTATTCATTCCTTGTAAAGATCAACCAGAGAGCGAGTAACATGTGCAATTAGCCCGATGAATATCAATATGAAAAGGAATCAGTCGATGAGCACATAGCGGCAAAAACTAAAACAATTATTATCATTAAAAAATCGAATAAAACTAAACATTAGGTCCGGCATGTCGATTAAACGTAATATAACAGCAAATTGTAGACGTCAGCAAATGATGATGATATCATGATGCCGTGAGTAAACTAAGAATCCGGCTATGTAGCCCATTCCATGGCCACTTTTTCTACAATATCATCCCACTAGAGTATGAGATGAGCTAGGCTAATAATCACTCCAAAGAATGCAGCACGATCCTCTATCGAGATGAACCTCAAACGATTAATTAAAATCTTCACATATAGGTTCCGGAATGTATTTATTTATTACTATCAGTAATCAGTATCTTTATTGCTATAACTAGTTCGGCAAATGGAAGTGTTTTGTATAATTAATGTTCACATGTTATTGAACAAATTGGTGGTACCTACGTGTGATTAGCACCAATAAGCCACAGCGACTCGATTAATCGCCGCATCAATCGACCGATTAAATTATAAACATCGGCTTATTATTAATGATGTATTAGCAAGTCATTGTCAGTCAGTAGCCGAGCAACTTCCACGGCTTTGCATTGACACGGTTCCCGTTAGCTTCATAAATACAACCAATTGAGTTCAAGGACGCCCGTGATCATCAAGCCAGTGTGACCAGCGTGAACAATGAGGCATGCGGCATCTGCAATCGCGTATAAAATATGATAATTGGACGCTCAAACGCACGTCTCGTCTCGTCATCTCCTAACGGACAAACAACTTTTAATATTTACAATTGCAGTTGTTTGATGGAGTACCTGCATAGATATTTTGTCATGTGCATTTTAATGAGAGCCACAATACAAGAGAAATGACAGACATTATCTGTAATCTACGAAGTACGAACAAGCGGATTCTTTCGAAAATACAAGCGACTAATGGTTTTTGTTCGTTATCGAGACGTTAGAAATCTTTCATGATCATGAGCGTGAATCAAAATCGAAACCGCGGACCGTCCGTTATCCATTGTGACATTTGCATCTCCGAAAGTCTTCCAAGAAATGAGATGCAAGGAAGAATGTGCACTTTCACTTCTTAAGGAGAACGGTTTGGTTAGGCGTTAACTGATTATCATAGTAAATGTAGCAGCCATTGTTTGAGATTATGAAAGTTGTGTTGCGACGAGTTATCTTCTCTAAGCCGGAGATATGAGCCATTCAAATACCTCTATGAATAAAGCAATTTATTTAATCACTTGTAACAAATGAATATTTTATGTAATCATTTCAAGAAATGGATGTTTGGTTGCATCAGCCGAAGTGCTCTTAATACTCTTGACAATGAATACACGAACAACACGAACTGTTTGTTTTGCACTATTTTATAATTAAGTAAACGCGGAAGGATTACGTTGACATGGCGTGTTATCATATAAAGCCGCAGATCTTAAGTTACATAATCATACAAATTGTACTTTAGCAAAGAAACCTCTTGAAGGTTTCCAATCGAAGACATGTTCTGCCTACTGCGAGTTAAAATTTTCCTCCATAAGTGTCTACCACTCGGTTTTTTCTGTAAACATGTCTTGAATGAATCCTTATGAATGTACTATACGGTATGTTATGATTATGAAACATAGCCACGAAAATTAACAATCCAACGACACTTCACACGATGGTAACTGCGACAAAAACGCGTAGGTACCTAACATTCGTTTTCATTCAGTGCCATTGTTGAGATTAGCAATCTGTTCGTGAGATTTGGAAGTACAACAACGCTGTTAATAAGTTCCGTGATTACAGTAAACCGTTATGGACACGCGCATCGACTGTTGATTCGTGAAGATTACCGCGATTGCATAACTGCAGTGTATAAAGTATCAGTACCTTCACTTAACGAGACCTCTAAGGTCTCTCTGTCGAATTGTGAGAATGGACCGTAGATACAAAGAGCCCAAGGAAATAAACTCGTTCATTAGAGGAGCAAACTGGGAATCGAACATATGGTTTAAACTTTAAACAACGTGTCAGCCTCCGTGATGCTAGTGAAAATTTCGATTCATCTAGCGTCTATTGTAATCCTATATTAAACTAGAGAGGCCTTAGCGAAGTCTATTAATTGCGACATGTTCATACATTGCGACACTAAAGTACACTACGATGAGCACTAACACAAGCTAGTCTAAATAGGGTCCGATCTAGATACCTAATGCGTTGCTCATCACATTTTTTCACAACATAAATTTCGTATTAAGAGCTAATTAATGAGTATTAGTCAATCATCTATTTTTTCTAATTATTATGTCCCGTATAGTCAGGAGACAAGACAACACAGAGTTTCTTAGGAAAATTGTTACAATACGAACTTCTAACTCTTCTGCTTAAATTATGGTCAAAATAAAAGGGGTTTCATATGTCAACAAATGTCTTAAATGTAGGTACTACTACAAAATGTATTATGTATGTATACCCTCTGTGTTTTTATCTGAACTTGACGCCCACTATCTGTCTGCTTTGCCCAAAGGTTGACAGGTAGAGAATGCTTACCGCATTAAGTCCGTCTTTTGTACGATAAATTGTTCTTTTGTGCAATAAATATTGAATTCTACTTCCTACTAATATTATAAATGCGAAAGTTTGGATGTTTGTTACTCAATCACGCTTAAACGGCTCAACCGATTTTGATGAAATTTTGCAAGAAGATAGTTAGGCTATAAACTATCTTCTTGCATTAAAATATAGGATAGTTTTTATCCCGGGTCCACGCAGACGAAGTCGCGGGCGGAAACTAGTGAATAAATAAAATCACGGTTTCAAAAAGTCTTTGTCGCTTTTCATATCAAAATACTGGCAACGTAACCTGCGCTGTGACTAGACTGTCTCGCTGCCCTGCATGTTTCACAACAGCTGTGCACCTGTTATTGTGTTACCTGAACCGTTACAGTACGTAGGCAGTCTGCTCTAAAAAAATACGCATATTATCGCCCATTGACGGCACACGATTACCTATCGTCATTCAATTGTCTACTGTTACAATGTTCACCTTCAACCTATCGCGCGTCATTTCCTATAAGTATTCCTATTATTCTTCCTTGGTATTTAGTGTTAGCTAGAATTAAATAGCTGTGACGTGGTTTAGAGTATATCCGTTATGGTAATAAGACGCGCAAAAAGCCGGGATCGGGTTTATGAAACATTAGTTATTTGTTATACAAGGGTGCAAAGTTGTATTTTACCCGCGAGTGTGGAATTGAAACACGAGCAAGCGAAAGGACTCTATATTTGAACCACGAGCGAAGCGAGTTTGTCTTTGCTCCGAATAGCAGAATAACTATTAAAATGTTCTCATGCATTTTGTATGGCGGAACGAAGTTTGCGGGGTCAGCTAGTTACCCATAAAGGCGAAAAAGCACGAATCAGATCTTGGCAAACAATCGTACAGGCTTCTTGATGGCAAAGAAGGCACCGTAGCCTATATTAACGTATGCGTATATATTAACAAAGTTCAATGTCGTATTAAATAAAAAAACACTCGGTTATTTTTGTAAATATTAATGTTTTTTAATAGTGTATTTCACGACGTTCAATACAAAAAAAAAGTTTACTCCAATGCGAAATGATTTACGGCAGTTATCTGGTACTTTATCCATCGCTGTCGAAAATACAGATGTTAGCATTTTTTTAGGTGCAATTTTATCCTCATTAAGAAAACTTTTTTATTACTTTGTATGCTCGACATTGGTGTTCTCAAAATAAAAGTTAACTTGCCACGAATTTCCATTTTAAGTGACATATGATTCGTCACTCATAAATCCCATTACGCAAAAACCGCTAGTTTTTACATTTTTTGACCATATGACGTAGCCGCATTTTCCGAGTAAGTTTATGATTTTCGGAGACGGCGCGGCGGGCATAACTTTTCTTGAACGATTGAAGATGCCCAATCTGCCCATGTCTTTAAGATATGTTTTTACAGTTTTGCCGTAATATTTGATTTTCCCCTGAGCTCTCTGTAAGATTTTGCTACTCGGCCGGCCGTATTTTTCTTTAGTCGAGCCCCCTCAGAAAACTGGCTAAAGCTGGAATGTTTCCCTGAACCTGTCCTCCTAGCAGTACTTTTTCTCAAAGAAAAGGACACAAAAATAATATGAACAGAGCTTCGGCTTTCACCCATTTGCACAAAATGTTTCACTATCTTCAGTTTCGGCCGTAGGGAATGTGTACTGGAGAAATTACAAATAGTTTTCGCGACGTCGTTCTTCTCGATTTGCCATAATTTCAAGAGAAAAAATCCAATGCCCATGAAACTTATCAGATTTATTGACAGATATGTAGACTTTAAATTAACCGAAACATGCAATTGCTGTCTCAATTTTTTCAACATTGTACATATTTAAAACTTTGTCCAAATTTCATTCCGCATATGTTAGGCGGTCGCCTGCGACTCTTAGAGGAGATACAAGCACGTTGACCTTTTTGATTTGAGGATCCATTGTGTTGACACCAATAGCATTGCTAGCCTCGCTCATGCATCTCTTCCTATTGGTGGATATCCTCGCACACCGCTCCGGTATCACGCACAGATCTATCTGGTGGATACACATCCTAAACGGGCACAAATATATGTATCACAAATAAAGCTTGCCCATCACGTAGCAACGCAACCGACACACAGGTCCAATGCGGTCTATGAGCACGTGGTTAGCACACGTTTGTGCACACCTGCATCCTATTCACAAAGCTTCACATCACCTCAGATAAGTCAGACCACCGAATCAGTGCCACCGTTCACGCGTTGTTATTACGCATTCCGGAGTCAAGATATGTTAGGGAATATTTGAATCTGTTCCCCAAACACCTTAATTCGGCGTACCAACATTTATATTCGCCTCATTCTTAATATCGTCATGTATCTTGGAGAAACATGCGACAGGATGAAAATTCGGGGAATAGCACCAACGGATAAACTATACGTAGGTATCGCGGGGAATATTGATCCCTATGACAGCTGTCATCTCCGTACAATTTATAACCTTAAAACGTAAAATTGTACTGGGATGACAGCTGTCATAGGGATCAAGATTTGCCGCGAGACGTATAAGCGAATGATGATAAAGATGCACACTAGTGGGAAAAAAAAATATTACGAAGAATTAAATAATTTGGTGGTCCGATCTAGCTCCTCATTTTACGAGGGAGCGGTGAGGTGAACCAAGTTGTGAATAGCATAGCAGGGGTGCACAACTGCACAAACGTGTACTTACCACGTGCTAATTGTAATTATAAACTGAATCATGAGCACACATCCGCGACTTACACGTGCCGACGAGTCCGTGCGATATCCGTGCATAGGTAATTAAATGGATACATTATATTCAAATTATGGGACTAGTGGTGATTTGTCTGAATTTGAGTCAGTTGTTATGGTCAAATTGAGAAAGAAAAGAAAAACAAAATATCTTCGTTCTGATCAGATGATATACATATACTATGCTATCCGAAATATTGGTCACATTATAAGAAATAATCCAAATAATGATACAGTTGTCTAAAAAGATTGGATCCCATTATCTCACTTCTGACAAATAAAAGGGTTAAAATAAAAAAAAGGATTTATGTTGTAACATTTACCTTATTAAGAACGGTTGCAGTCCTCATCATTCTAAGGGACGCAAATGCACGTCCCATGCCTCAGTCGTGATACTGTGCCATGTTTGAGGATTCTCACATTACGGGACATCTAGCAGGCTTTACATTCTGTCTCTGTAACAGCAAAGGACGTCTGTACGCTGCTAATGTTAACGTGCATTTTGGCACACTCTTTTTACCTGTTTTTCTGTGGTTTTAGCAGTATTTTAAATACTGTTTTAGTGCTAATATTAACATTTCCTGTAATAAAAGATTATCGTTTGACAATCTGTCATAACAACGATATTATGTCAAGTTATGTTAACCGCGTCACCATGAAGTTTAGGTTGAATACTTTTAGTCTAAGGTTGTACCTTGTAAATTTTTGAATTGTAAATTTAGAACTAGAAATTCTAGAATTCTTGGTCTGTTGGGGTATATAAGCCCATACAATGGGCGGAACGATGAGTTTTACGTCGACTTCCAAACAAGGAAGACTTCTAAATTGACCTGTGCGGGGTCACAGTTGGCCCCGCACCTCAAGAAGGTCCCTCCTACGAGTTCTGGCAGCGCGTTGACGAACCACGTCCGTTATCTGCACGTGCTCCTTGTGGACGCCAGTACGCGCCCCTCTTTGGCGTCTGTACGCCCTACCTGCACGCGCTCCTGGGTTGCGCGCCCTATCTGTACGCGCCCTTCTTTGGCGTCTGTACGCCCTACCTGCACGCGCTCCTGGGTTGCGCGCCCTATCTGTACGCGCCCCTCTTTGGCGTCTGTACGCCCTACCTGCACGCGCTTCTGGGTTGCGCGCCCTATCTGCACGCGCCCTTGGATTGCGCGCTCTACCTGTACGTGCCCTTGGACTGCGCGCTCTACCTGTACGCGCCCTTGGACTGCGCGCTCTACCTGTACGCGCCCTTGTTTTGCGCGCCCTATCCGCACGCACCCTTGGATTGCGCACCCTATCTGTATGCGCCTTGGACGGCGCGCACTATCTGCGCACGACCTACCTCACGTTTTCTTTACCTTTTTTTACGCTCAACCTCTAAATTCTGTACGGTGTGCCATTGTAACCCCTGCACTTGTCAAAACTAAAAAATAAATATACAACCCCGACCCGAATACCTTTTTTCCTTTCTGTAGACTAGCTTTTCTAACTGTTCCGTGGGCTATCAATATCTTGGTGGTCCACGTAACGTGACAATGTTTTAAAAACAATTTTTGAAATCCTTTAGTTAATGAAAGCGATCTCACGCAGTCTAACTTTTCCTTTTTTGAAGTCTGCTAAATAATGAAAATATTAAATTATAACGAAATACATAATCTTGTCTAAGTAATGCCTATTAAGGTCATGTAATGCAAAAACTTTACGACTATATGGAAAACCCATCATGTTGCATTATGGACGTCAGTAAAAATTTATCGCGATAGGCGTTAAATTTAAATATTTAAACGTCAAACACTCATACAAATCTGTTGTGATTCAAAATCTTGAACAGCGAGACAACATTGGCTAATACTTTACCAATAACGAAGGTACACAGTTTCCACATCGCAGACAAAGGCAATAACGGCCGAGTTCCCACCTGTTTTATAGTTGCTCTATCTATAGTCTAGTTTGGACAAAGTGTGTATCGTTGGATTTGTTGGCGCAATGAGGGTTTTCAGAAATTACGTGCTCCGTACTAACTAGCACGACCACGTTCATGTCCGACTTGAAGCATTTCTTCGCCACTGAATAAGTATCTAATTGAACGAGCGAGCGAAGCGAACGAAGTTCTCCGGTTCAGCAAAAATGCTTTCGTATGTATGTCCGGCTGTTTTACAGGTCGTATTTCTCATCCAAACCTTGTGATTTTTTGTGAGTATGTTTGGTAGTTAGTATATTGGTTTTTTGTCGATTCAGTTTTTGGAAATAATAGTTTTTTTTTACTGACAGTCTCGCGAGTTCTACAGCTCACAAAACCACTGGTATGTAGTAAAGTAAGGTATAGAAGGACCACTCCCTTAGTGTTGACGTTAGCTGGCAAACTTACACCATAGTCAATGCGAGTGTCATCAATACGTCATCTCAACGTAAGAGGGTTGTCGAGTTTTATTAAACCTTTATGCATGGAATAACAATCGATGAAGATTATTTTCTCGTGATGTGTAGTAACCTAGCCTAATGCAGTGAAGCAAAAATAGAGTAAGTTCTAATTCCTAACATGAAACATCATTATTATCATTAAGATTACGAACGGAATAATTAGGTATCAGATCAATCGTCTCGTCGACTGGACTAAGCCTCATACAGAGAGCGAAAGCGTTGGAGCGTGCCATAATGTTTTCTATAGCGCCCGTTGTGTCGCATAGCGTAACGCCTGTAAGACCGGTTGTGTGCATTTGGCGAAACATTTTGCAACACGCCCCCCACTTGGAGGTGTACTCCACTCCGTCCTACTGATATTTACTGGGGAAACATTACAAAATTACTTTCTTACATGGGCTTTTACATGTCGCACGAACGGTCAAGGAAAAAACGTGGACCACTTGTAACATATCATTGAGACAGAATTTAAAATGGCCCATGTTCTATTTATTTAGGTGCACCTACGATCACATTCCACCATAATATGTAATAGGTATATTTGATTCATCTTACAGAGAGCAAGGAATATTAACACAGAGTGTACTAAAATAGAAGCACAGTTACGCGACGATATAGGTAGAAGATACGTAGATTTACAAATGCTTAGAACTAATTGAGTTATGTATTAACAAACGTTGAAAATGGAAGAGACTACGAGGACGAACCTGCCATTATTGCAACACCATCCATACAAAGAGTCCGACGAGGCTTCGAATGTCTTCCAAGCGCGCCGTACATTTTATCACGTCCTAATCAAACTTAACTTAACCCGCCTTTTAGAGTTAAAGTTCATGTTTACAATTTAGTAATCCTCATTACCCGCGTAAATATGTATACGAGAACAAACGAATATCAACAACCTTGACCTTGTCGAGGCTATAAAAGAAATTCATTAAGATACAGGCATACCTAAAATGCCTATCCATCATATAATCAAAGCAACAAAGAGGACCATGAAGCCGAAAGCAAAGCTAAGATTTATTGCGTCAGAGGCCGACGAAACAAGACCGCAAATAAAGAGAACGCGAACCTTGAATACCGTATCTGACAAAATCAATCGGTCTCTGAACAAAACTTGACCCAAAAATGTAATTGATGAAACTGAACAGACAAAAGTACTTAGTGTTAAACACTTGGGTATGTTAATAGTGGTTGAGATTCCACAGGTACAAACAAAAGCTAATGCGTCTATTCACGTGAATAGAACTGGTAATTGGCACTATTGGCCGTAAAACAAAGATTCTTCGCCAATCGCCAACTGCCCATCTAAACCTTAGTGAAGACAAACTCAATTCAACACGAACGCAATGCAAAGAAAAATTACAGAATCGACTCTGAACTAAAGCCCATCATCAATATCAAAGAACTTCTTAAAATTTCCTGAATGTCCTTATTCATGAGTCACGACGCTTAGCTTAAACAAAAAATCTGTACAAAAATTTAACGCAAAAGAACTAGGACAAGTTGTTACCAAGACGACACTAATCTACAAAAGGCGACAAGGAAGAATCGATAACTAGGCACAAGCATCGTAACTAACACCTACACCTATTTGAATTACACAACAACATAAGTAATACGTAGTTTTTATGGCAACACTTTTGTTCATAAACCACAAACAAAGGTTCTTTTATTTGTGCATAAATCAAGCGTGGAGTAACTTGCATGACTATGACAGACCACAACGCCCATTCCACGTTTGGCCTCAATTTCGTTTTTAATAATGAAATATGTCCCTACTTCTACAGATCTCCCATAAACTAAAATACAACGTAAAACTTACAATAAACACAAACATACAAATAGTAACAAATCCTTTTTTTATTTAGAATTATGTTATATCATATCCGCATCGATATTAAATGACGCATCGAAATACACCCCGATATCAAGTTCCGAATTAAGATGCTATCAACGGTATGCCCGATTAGTAGGATTAAATGGACCATCTAAAGAGATCCTCAAGATTAATGGTACTTGTAACATGAGTTTATTAATTACCCTTTTTGTGACTGGTTAACAAAAAAATCTCAAGACACAGACGTTAATGGATGGAAGTGTCTGTGTAACTCATAATTCATAAACCAAATATGATCGATAGATTTCAATTACAAGATCGGCAAACTGTTCGTTCGAATAGTAATTCCAAATATTCCAATTATGCTTTAATAATTCTCAGTGACGTAAGAAGTACATAGACTGATGTATTGCACCCTGTTTATACATGCAGAACTAGGTTTTGACCTAGATAGAAACAGTCATCTCGAGAAAATATTTGCATACTCTACAGAAGTTCTAGCTCATTGAAATTACATGCAAACGAATTATGTAAAAACAGTGTCGAGTGGTCTAAGTTAAAGGTCGAACTAATGGACTAGCCTACTAGCCAACACATTGAGGACATTTTATATATTTTTAACACCTTATGCATAGGTAATTAAAAGTTATTTTAAAAGTAAACCTGTTGAAGTAGACAAACGCAAATAAGCATCACACCGCATTCAACATACTAATTTCGGTACGGTAATTTCTGGAGACTGAATCAAAGCTACATTCGCACGAAATAATCGTCAGTTTACGCAAGCAGAGTCTTAACTCAATTATAATTAGGTATATATTTTGGACGACCTCTGTAGCCTAGTTGGTAGTGACCCTGCCTACGAAGCCGGAGGTCCCGGGTTCGAATCCCGGTAAAGGCATTTATTTGTGTGATGAGCACGAATATTTGTTCCTGAGTCATGGATGTTTTCTATGTATTTAAGTATTTATTTCTCTATATGGTAATGGTACTTGTAACATGAGTTTATTAATTACCCTTTTTGTGACTGGTTAACAAAAAAATCTCAAGACACAGACGTTAATGGATGGAAGTGTCTGTGTAACTCATAATTCATAAACCAAATATGATCGATAGATTTCAATTACAAGATCGGCAAACTGTTCGTTCGAATAGTAATTCCAAATATTCCAATTATGCTTTAATAATTCTCAGTGACGTAAGAAGTACATAGACTGATGTATTGCACCCTGTTTATACATGCAGAACTAGGTTTTGACCTAGATAGAAACAGTCATCTCGAGAAAATATTTGCATACTCTACAGAAGTTCTAGCTCATTGAAATTACATGCAAACGAATTATGTAAAAACAGTGTCGAGTGGTCTAAGTTAAAGGTCGAACTAATGGACTAGCCTACTAGCCAACACATTGAGGACATTTTATATATTTTTAACACCTTATGCATAGGTAATTAAAAGTTATTTTAAAAGTAAACCTGTTGAAGTAGACAAACGCAAATAAGCATCACACCGCATTCAACATACTAATTTCGGTACGGTAATTTCTGGAGACTGAATCAAAGCTACATTCGCACGAAATAATCGTCAGTTTACGCAAGCAGAGTCTTAACTCAATTATAATTAGGTATATGTTTTGGACGACCTCTGTAGCCTAGTTGGTAGTGACCCTGCCTACGAAGCCGGAGGTCCCGGGTTCGAATCCCGGTAAAGGCATTTATTTGTGTGATGAGCACGAATATTTGTTCCTGAGTCATGGATGTTTTCTATGTATTTAAGTATTTATTTCTCTATATAAGTATGTATATCGTCGTCTAGTACCCATGGTACAAGCTTTGCTTAATTTGGGACTAGGTTGATTTGTGTAAGATTGTCCCCAAAATATTATTATTATTTATAAGTAATTGTATAGTGTTGTTGCAGATCTGTTCACACGAGTGGCACATCCCGCGGCCGTCCTTGTCTGGCAGCAGCGACTCGCGCTCGCGAGGCGGCTCCGCCTCCAGCCAAGGCTCTTCCAGCAACCATAGCACCCACGTAAGTATCTACGTCATCGTCTCATAACCTAACCCATTACAAAAAAAAACGATTTTACACCTGCGCTCAACTAAAGGTGACCAGTAAAAAGAGCGTTTTTTGCAAGAATTAGGTAATAATGGAAGAGGTCAACAAACGAATTACAAATTGCTTAAGCCGTGTCCGGTATGCTCGTGTCAGTTCTTGTAAGACATTCCTGACGCGTTATGGGTTCCCTTAATTTAGGAGCTGACAACTATTGATCGACTCGCGAACGTACAACGTTATTTATTACTACAATTAGTATCCGACTTCGCATTATTGTTAATACTACGTTAAAATGACCTTATTCAGTACTCAAACTAATAACCTTTTAGTTACCAGCCGGCGATTTTATATTATGTTGTAACGCGCAAGTGAATGGGTTGGCTTCATCGTCAAGTCGTCTGATGAGCGAGAATATAAAACCTTTTACTGCAAATCAAGTTCACTTCCTGGTGCAATTGGAATCGAATTAATACCAACCCACTCTTACGGCCAGTTATGCTTCAAGATTACGTCTATTATAATATGTTAATATGTGATCCGCATTTTTGCAGAGTGTGTCATCGGGTTCCCTGCTGCTAAGCGCTGCGCACCTCGCTCGCATGCACGGGAGGAGTGTACCAACGGAGCATCAGCCTCATCCCACCAGATTAGGCAGTTATGGCCGTAAATCAAACTTTTCTGAGGCTGCCGTGGTCACAATCCCTGAGGAAACGAAAGACTTAGCGGAGAGTTACTGGACAGACGTGAAACGCGCGCCTGAGGCGGACACGGCATCCATAGCAAGCTCTACCCATTTCACAGTCGTCAATGGGTTCACGAAGCATCGACCTACGAAGGAACCAAAGTCCTGCTGCTGCAGTCACTCGCATCAGATCACTGTCCTCGTCATATCGATGACGATATTGTTCTCTGCGTGCATTCTCGCGGCTATATGTTTCGTTGAAAGTAAGTGTTGCACAATTTTGTCGCGTTGATTGAAATTAAACTTAACCTACGTAGGTAGTTTTGAGTTACAGCACTGGATGGTGTTTGTTGAATACCTAAAACAAAGTACGGATCCACAGATGTATGAATATAAGGAGATCGGACATGGCGGCCGATTTGTATAGAGTGAGCCTGTCGCAAGTACATTAACCCACACAACGCCCAAGTAATTGGCAAGACAAAGCACGCACACATCTAAAACACACACTCTTGTATACCTACATGCTTATTTGACAATAAACGCGCATCATATCAGGCATTTTGGGAAAAAACGTAATATTCTCTGCGATCAGCACGCGTGCAGAGTATGGCAGTGTATGCCCATTGAGCATACAGCTGCGACACGGCCGCCGGCGGCTTGTCCTCTCTCTAGTATTCTATGCTCTGAGTACGGATCCCTAAATCCCGCATTATCTAATTTGAAATTTGCATGTATGGATCTAAGTTTTGAATATGTGGAAAAGGCCAAAGGGAGTTCCACACATATTAAATGCGAACGTAATAAAGAGCTATGTAAGGATGTATGCTTGCCTCGGCAGCCTAAATACTTCCCATCCGATATGGTCAAACGAGATGTAGATAGGTTTGAATTGAGCTACGAAATCGTAGATTAGTTGATTATATAACGTTACCGCATGGAGTATACCAATCTACAACATTACTTGGCTGTTCTACATTATGTCGCTAGACGGATAATTTCGCTTAACTTATGTTGAACAAATATTACTGACTTAGCAATAACTTTAAATTCTTTGTTGCTTTATCTTAATTATAAATGTACTAGTGAGCTGCATAATTCAGACAGTTATTTAAAAAAAAGGGAGAACTTCGTTCGGTTAGCTCGCTTGTTCAACAAGTTGTTGATCTTCCGACAGTATCCAAATACCTAATTTTGGTAATTCTAGAACAAACAATGTAAAATAATATTTTGTCAATAAAAATATAAAATTGCTAATTAGTTGTAGGTAACATTGTAACATTATACATAAAGTAACTCAATACATATGCAATATATTTAAATTACTGTTTTTCACGGGACTAACGCGATATTTATTCACCTCTAAGATATCTGACGTTTCGAAATATGCAATATTCACTTATTTCTCGTTTTGTTTCAGTGAGAATGCGGAAGGAGACTGGCATCTACAAATATTCTTAGACGAAATTGTAGCCTTAAGATTCTGAAGCGACGATCCAAGCTGCTTAATTTATGTAACTCTTGCGTATTGCAATATGAACTTTATCTCGAACACAACAAGGTTGCTTTTGCAATTACGCAAGTGAGTCAATCTTGACCAAGTAAGCAGTGGATCTGCAGCACGTCATAGTATTATAAATTTAATGTGTGTTTAATAATAGCGAAGTCACTTATGCAGATACATACATATATTGTATGTATAGTTTGCAGTTTGTGAATTAAATAATATCCTTGTATACTTCGACATATAAATAGTTGGGAACAGAGCTACAGTACTACAGTATGAATTAAGGTAAGGTGAGGTAGGGGAGAACTCTCAATGCCTTTACAAATGCCATGTTCGTTAGTATTTAGGTCAGTTCCCAAATAAATTAATATTCGTAGTGTCAAAGCTTTTAACCAGTGAACAAAGGTACCAACTCTCATATAGGTCGAAGAGTAAAATGGAAGTTACTCTGCATACTTAGATGTTACCAAGAATGCATATCTACATGCATGGTGCATATAGTTATTCTTATTTGCTGTGTGTAGTTTGTGTACGCTACAGTTTATATAGTTTGGTCATATAGAAATTTAGGTTCGCGTTTTTCCTGTAGACACAGCCAACGTTCAGGACTATAATATAACATTAAAGAAAATAAATTTTTGGTAGGTCTCATAATCCGCGTCAACAGGGTCACCTCTTATATAAATCTGTGTGATAAAATCATTTTACAAGTACAACCTATGAAAGGGGACTTTAGTGCAAAACCTGTGAATTGTCCACAGGAAAAACGACTTTAGTTTTTTCACTCTGTAAAACCCTGTTATTTAATGATAATGATTAATGATCAAATCATGGGTGTTAAAGATTATAAGAATACTTGTTTGTAGATTAAACTTTTTACCGCTATTTTCTTGAATGGGCAATGGATGAAAATTTTAGAAATGCCTGATAATTTTTTTGGTGATAGGAATAACCTTCCTTAGCACCAGAAAAAAGTTGCAGACTTGTCAGCTGCGTCAATTATTTTTGAAAAATATAAACAGTTTCCTCACTTACGTTTTGTGGTTAGGACGGCGAATGAGACACTTTCCTTGATCCATCTCATATTACAAAAAATATTTCAAATATCTGACCCTGGCAATGACCAATATAGCTGCTGCAGCTGTCAATATCATTGCCAGTGTCAGTTTACCACGGATTTTTATGATATTTTTATGTAATATGAGACGGATCAAGGAAATTGTCTCATTCGCCGTCCTAACCACAAAACGTAAGTGAGGAAACTGTTTATATTTTTCAAAAATAATTGACGCATCTGAAAAGTCTGCAACTTTTTTCTGGTGCTAAGGAAGGTTATTCCTATCACCAAAAAAAAATCAGGCGTTTGTAAAATTTTCATCCATTCCCCATTAGACCTGTGTGTCCATCTAGTCGCATAATGACTATTGTCATAATTTCGATTGTCATATAACATTACGCATAAAGTTGCTCATGAAAGTCTTTTGTCATTAATGATTCTGCGCATAATACTTTCATTGTAATAATTGTACTGTCATATTTTTTTAAACCATTATATCATAACATTTTTGGTAATTATATTGAACATCATAATTATTATTAGTCATAAGAATGGCTATACATAAATTATGACAATATACTGTTAAAATGATTGCTTCGCCACAAAAACAAACTATTAAATATATATGTGGCAAATAATTATAAAGCAAATGATTTGCTTAGGCAAACAAACAAATCGTCAAATGTCATTTGGGCAAATAGAAACTTTGCAGAATTACACTTTTCTCTAGACTAAAGAATACCACTGGCCATCGCATTACCTACCTATTCTACTCTAAGGCAGGTCGGTGTAGGTACGACGACGAGCGAAGCGAGGAGGAGTGTTAGGAAGAACTGCGACCCTACAGCGTGCGAGCAGAGCGAGCGTAGCGAACGTGCCGCGGTAGTGGCCGGCGAAGCGCCAGAACCAACTTTATATGGCTTGAAAACGTTATGCGCAAAACTATTATGGCGATTGATAATTATGCTTAAAGCTTTTATGCGCAATAAATTTATGACAATTGTTATTTATGCTCTCAAACATTATGGTTAAAAAATATATGCGAAATTATGTATGACTTTTGTCGGTTATGCGTAATGATGATTATGACACGAGTGGTTATGGCTATCATATGCAACCCGATATGGATCCATTAGATACTTATGACAGAATTGAATAATTCAGTGTAGCTGTTATTCTTTGATATTCGGCGGCTAAAAGGTTAGAAAAATGAGAAAAGAATATTTCCATATTGCGTAAATCCGCAATAAATATTCGAAGCGTTAAGTGTACACTGGTTACAAAAATTTGTGCAATATAAATTCATTATAATCATTATCCAGTAACTTATTTAGTTAAATTTAGCGAAATATATTTAAAACTATGATTGGTGTTATTCTATTTATGTACTGGAATGCGATTGTTGGTTCGGGTGAATGAATGATGGCCGTGGTTCAATGAAAAGGTATCAAAAGAATATAATAATTTATTGAAAATGTATTTTACATACTGACTTAATGCTAAAATGGCGCATTAATAGATAGGTCATTAGTGTCATTACAAGAGCCTGAACTAGGATTCCCTATGCTTCAGGCAAAAAGCTTCAGGGCGCTTGTGATTCTTCTGGAGTCACAAGTGTCCATAGGCGACGGTAGGTACCAGCTTAACATCAGGCAGGCCGTAAGCTTGTTTACCACCGTCGTAGTATAAAAAAAAATGTTCTGTTTTTATCGTGAATAAATTATTCTATTCTGTTTCAATACATATGTAAAGTAAGGATTGAAAAAGAGTCTTAATTACTGAACCTTTGGTACCTACACCTACATTGGAACCTTTTCTTTAAACACATACTGTTAATATTTCAGTGATAATCAAATAATATGTAGTTCACAAACATCTTTACAAGCCAACCTCCCAAAAATGTGTTTACTCGACCTTATTGTAAGACAGATAAGGTCGAGTAAAAATATTTTTGGGAGGTTGGCTTGTAAAGATGTTTGTGAACTCGACTGTACAATTTAAGGTCAACACCGTACATTAGTACCTACCTAGTTAAGTTTCACAAAGTTACTTAGGTATATATTGTTCTTTTGTTCTCAATATAATCTCAAGGCCAATGGCTGAACTATACCTAATCTTTAGTAGAGGTCTCCGGGTAAAATCAGGTTTTATTTAATGGTGTCTGATGGTTTTGCCCTTTAAAGTGGACCTTTCAAGCACAGAAAGTTGTAGATTTTCGTTAGTTACATGAAAATTTGCATCTTTTAAAATGAACAATATGTACTTTCATTAAAATTAAGTTGTCAAATATAAGGAAGAACTGTGATAAAATTAAACAGAATATATCCCTACAACATTTTCTAATTATTTAAATAGCCTCCCCAAATAGGGAACATCACTGCAATGTTCTGCCGCCAGAGGCAGCACTGCACTACCACTAATAGTAAATCAGTATAGAAATATAGGGATTCACACAAACATGCACAACTGATTGTCAAATGAGTGACAAGGATGCTTGCATAGAGAATACCGCAAGTGGGAACGAGATACAATGTCAACGCTGCTAGTATCGCCACCTACGAAGAGTTTTGCGTAATGTTCCCTATTCCTCAAATTCTAATATTTAACAGTGGCAACTAGCGACATCTAGCGTCATCAGGCAATACTACTAGGTACGGACCTTAGTAACAGAACAAAATTTATGCAATAAAAACATTTTTACAAGCTTTATATTAACTTGCACTGTTCGTATGTAAGTATGTAAATATGTAAGTATGTAAGTTGTCCGTCAAAATTTGTAATCAATTTTTCAGTCACTTCCCGTTATCCAAATGAGCTGAAATTTGGCATGCATATGTATATCGCATGAACATGCAATATTATGATGACTTGGAGCTGATCTGACGCTAGAGCAGGAAGTTGGCCATAGGAACTCCGCAATAAAACGACACAACCCCATCAAGTTTGGGCTCGTTAGAATCGTCTCAATGAGTAGTTGATGATGGTATGCAGAAAAGTACAGTCGGCAATAAAAGCTTGTACCAAAAATGAAATTTTTGACAACTTATTAAGTTTGACGTGTCTGTGTGTGAGTCTGTCTGTGGCATCGTAGCTGCTAACCGAATGGACCGATTTGAATGCGGTCTTTTTTGTTCGAAAGCTGACGTGATCGAGATGGTTCTTAGTTACTTTTCAACCAAATCGGTACAGCCGTTTTTGAGATATTGAACTTTGAAATGAACATTTAGTTTTTCAACTATTCTAAGTTGAAGTTATTCATTTTCATTTTTCACTGCTATAGTGACAATTTTACGGCGCACAACACAGCAGGCAGCCTGTTGGCCATATCGCCCGTAGCCCGTATTTTTTTTAAATGAATAAATATCCGTATAGGTACACCTCGTACAGTAAACCAAGAGATTGGTCTACTAGTTTTCAACTTTATTTATTGAATATTAAGGTTCATAAGTGACAGACCACTTTCTTGGCTTGCTCACACATTCGAAACTCGTCCTCATTTATAACTCGTAACATTCTTAACTTGCTCACAATTTCTACTCGAGTTGGGAATAGGAGCAAATTGAGCCTGGTCGCGAGTTGGTAATGTTAACCAGTTTGGATGATGAGTATACGAATTGGGGATGGACACAAGTTGGGAATTGGACCAAGGTCAACCTAAACGCAAATAATTACTTTGTAAATGTTACTAGACTGGTTTTGTTAAAGGACCGAACTCTAGGACAGCTACTCTACATTGGGTCTTTTCAAAATGACCAGAAAACGCAAATAAATACTTTGTAAATGTTACTAGACTGGTTTTGTTAAAGAACCGAACTCTAGGACAGCTACTCTATATTGGGTCTTTTAAAAATGACCAGATACATACTTACATAATACATATGTCTGATGAATTACATTAGGTAGGCTATACACAACATTCTCTAAAACCCTGAAAGTACTTTATTTGTATTCTAATAAGTAATCTTTCTACAAAGTTTTAAGTCTTGCTAAAAAAATAAAGTTTCCCCAAACAAAATTTGCACCCCTTTTTAACGCCCTTAGGGGCAGAATTTTCCAAAACGCTGAAAGTACTTTATTTGTATTCTAATAAGTAATCTTTCTAATAAGTTTTAAGTCTCTAGCTCAAAAATTAAAGATTCCCCCATACAAACTTTGCACCTCTATTTAACCCCTTTAGGGGAAGAATTTCCAAAAATCCCTTCTTATCCGTTGCCTACGTTGTAAAAGGTAGTTCTGGTGTAAATTTCAACTCTCTAGCCCCAGTAGTTTCGGCTGTGCGCTGATGAGTGAGTGAGTGAGTGAATGAGTCAGTCAGGACATAGGCATAGAAGATATATGTGTAAGATATGGCGACTTGTACTACTCTGCCCCCATAGTAATAATACAAAAAAATACAGACCTGATGGCATATACTAGAGTATACAGCTGATTTCCTGTAGGGCCAATATGTTGATGTTTCAATCTCCCTATAATCTAGATAAGGTAGTAAGGAATAGATAAACATCACTAACGTTAAGCCAGCAGCAGAAGTAGCTACACAAAAATGATCTACACTATTTCATATTTTTTTGACACTTCAAGTCATACAATTATCATTCTGACACTGTCTCATAGCAAATTCGGCTGCTGACTGTGAAGGTTGTCTAAAAAATTAAATGAACCATGCAACTCTTCTGTCACTCACTAGGGTTGTCAATTCACACATTCTCTTTGCTATCTACATATTCTGAAGCGCAATGTGGCGAGTAGCGGGCAACCAATGATGATCATCATGTTCACGTGAATTGACTGCTCCAAGAAAAAGTCAAAGAAGCCAATATGCTCATGAAATTACTATCTATGCTCGTAAGTCCTGGATTGATTCATGCAATTTTGAAAATGGAACCTTCGTTAATTATTATTTTTATTTTTTATTTTAGACAGGCAGCTGACGCTGATACGTCTAAATTATAGTTCAGTTAGCACAGGTTCATATTGCTAAAGATAGTTTATCAAGTCTGTTTTTAAACTGATAAACACTTTTCGAGTTCACTACTTCTGAGGGTAATTTGTTCCATGCATTAACTATTCGATTTGTGATTAAGTTTTTGCCGATGTTTGAAATTCCATCAGAGTTCAAAATTCGATTTGAATTTGAACTTGTAAAAGTATAGCTTATGAGGGTAAGGCTTATGAGGGTGATAACATATTCCTAGACTTACCTCAACCTCTTCCAACGTTTGCGTCCACCTGTAGTGTTCCAGATCGCAACCGTTGCCCGAGTTAGGCTTCAGCTTGCCTTTTTCTTTGGGGTCGTCTTCTTCCTCTTCTGCAGGTTTTTCAGCCTCAGTGCTAGTTTCACCTCCATCCCCACTGCCTACTTCAGCAGATTCTGAAAATAGAAGGACAAATTGAGAATAAAGTATTATATTGTACTACCTATTCATATTTTTACATGTATCCTTTTGAATGCTAATACCTAGTAGGTATTGAGGGTGATAATTTTCTCAGTACTAAAAAAATATAGTATTAGCTTTGAGCCCATTAACATGCTCACTAGCGCCACTGGTAAATAATTGTGATTATTTAAATTTAACAATAGATATTTGTAAAAGGAGGCCACTATACACTGTATTACTAAACTATTATCATGTATTCAAAAGATGCTTAATCTTCGACGAATCCAGCAACATAAAAACTAGGTTGATGTAATCACAAGGTACTTAAATACAAAATCCACTGGTATGGCGCTAGTGAGCACGTTAAATGGCTTATAACGACCGAGTCTTCAAGGCCCTGCCCAGCGCTAAATCAAAACATTACTAATAATAACAACAACAACATACACAATATACATGATAGAAGCCATAAATGTTTTTTTTTAATTTTTTAACAACCCAAGTCTAACGACTGTTGCTTTATTCTGCCAGCATGGCTAGCAGAAGACCGGGCGCGAACTGTTTCGCGCGCGGGATAGACTATTCATCTATTTAATTACATATTTTGCGCAGCACCTCGTGCAGGCCGGCCAGGTAGGTAAGTGACGGATGTCTTATGCACAGCGATAAATCTTAAAATGGCCAAAATCATAAGTCCACTAGAAAACAACTGCTGTTGTGCATGAGAGACATACAGTTATGATATTCTTAATCTGATACTCTGGTAACATGCCACACCATCTATAGAAGCTTTCTAATTGAGTTCAGAGTTATCTGTCTCATTCATACAAAACTAATGGGACATAGACCTCACTAAATTGATGTGTATAACTTGTAATGTAGGATGAAATTAAGCATTTCTGCGGGTGTAGCATGGTTGCCATTTTAACACTTATCATTGTTGATAAGAAATTGGTCACTATATGGCACTAGCATACATGTCGGAACGTGACGGATGTCTTTTCCACAGCAATAAGTGATAAAATGGTGTTATGTATTGACATGTGGGTAGTTATGAAGATCTGTGGGTACCCCAGTTCGGTTCTATCCAGGAAGCCAGCACACGTACGTAACATTCTGGCGACGGGAATAAATACGGGAATAGGTTTATTGTACTTAAAACATAGTGATTGAATGTTTTAAAGTTGTGTTAGTGTGGTTAAGTAAAATGTCGGTGAAATTTAGTGAGTTTCGTATGGACAAAGACAATTGGAAAAATTACGTGGACAGGTTCGAGTATTGTTTTGTCGCGAACGGTATTCAGACTGATGAGTTAAAAAAAGCGAATTTCCTTGCATGTTGTGGTCATGATTTATATGATTTAATCGTGTCATTAATTTCACCTCTAAAGATTAATGCCGTAACCTATAATAGCGTGAAAACCTGTTTGGACGATCACTATAACCCGAAACAAAATGAAATAGTGCAGTCATATAAATTTCACATGAGGGGTCAATTGGACAGTGAAAATATTAAAGAGTACGTGGCTAGTTTGCGTAAATTGGCTATAGAGTGCAATTTTACCGATTTAGATCGCACGTTGCGCGACCGGCTAGTCTGTGGCATTCGGGATAAAAATATTCAAAAGCAGTTGTTACAGCAGACAACATTAACGTTTGATCAAGCGGTGAAGTTGTCGTTGACGGCTGAAGTGGCGGATGCTGGGGTGATGGTGATGGCGATGCCGGCGCAGAGCACGGGCGCGGCGGCGCAGGCGCACGTCGCCGCCCAAGGAGACGAGCCAATGGAGATTAACAAGATTAAAGCAAAACCAGTGGAACCGGGCAAGGATTGTTGGCGGTGTGGCAAAAGTCATGGGAAATTTTGTAGGTTCCGATATAGTAGATGCTATGTTTGTAAGAAGATGGGTCATATCGCCGAAGTATGTTCAAGTACACGGGACATATATAGTAAGTCAAAGGAATTTACTCAATTTAATGGGCTATATGAAGAAGACTTTTGTAATTTTATGTCAAACAAAGTGCCAGCGTTTCATGTGGATGTGGGAATTAATGGTCAGCTTGTAAATCTAGAGGTTGACTCAGGGGCTGCGTATAGCATGATCAAGGAAAGTACAGCACGAGAAATTTGGAAGGGGAGACTGCCAAAGTTAGATGATTCACGTGTGAGGCTCACCACCTGGACGAGTAATCCGGTCCAGTTGTTAGGAGAAACTACTGTGGATGTAAGTTTCAAGGATATACATACTAAATTGAATGTGCTGATTGCTAAAGGTAATGGTCCAAATTTGTTGGGCCGGGATTGGTTCCCACAGTTAAATATTGATATTCAGGGAATATTTAATGTGAAATCGGATAATGTAAGCATGGATGCAGTGTTACAAGACTATAAAGAAGTGTTTCAGCCCGGACTAGGGAAATACACTGGGCCAGTAGTGGCTATACCCCTGAAACCTGAAGCAAAGCCTAAGTTTTTGAAATGTAGACCCATTGCTTTTGCTATTAAAGATAGGGTTTTAAAAGAAATAGACAGATTAGTGGCAGAAGATGTTTTGGAACCGGTGAGTCACTCTGAGTTCGCCAGTCCCATAGTACCGATAATTAAGAAGAATGGGAATGTCAGACTTTGCGGGGATTACAGAGCCACGGTGAATACAGCTACTGAGACTGATACTTACCCTTTGCCAACACTGAATGAAGCGTTTGCGGTTTTGCAAGGGGGTATAATTTTTAGCAAGATAGATTTAGAGCAGGCTTACACTCAGGTGGTGGTTGATGAACCTACTTCCAAACTGCTAACGCTGAATACTCCAAAAGGTTTATTTAAATGTAAAAGGTTAGCATTTGGAGTCAAAGCCTGTCCTGGGATTTTCCAGCGTATGATGAGTAACCTGGTGGCCCGAGTACCAGGCACAGCAGTGCTGTTGGACGACATTGTAGTCTCTGGGCACACAGTGCAGGAGCACAGTGACAGACTTCAGCTCATCCTGCAGACCCTTAAGGATGCCGGATTGAGGGTCAACAAAGATAAATGCAAGTTTGGCAAAGCCAGTGTGGAATTTCTAGGACACGTGATTGATGCTAATGGGCTACATCCTTGTGAAGACAAAATTAAATCTATAATGGATACACCAGCACCAAGAAATGTACGAGAGTTACAAGCGTTCCTGGGACTGTTGAATTTTTATGACCGATTTCTAGCACAGAAAGCAACTGTGGCAGAACCCTTGTATAAGTTGTTACTGAAAGGAGCAAAATGGACATGGACACAGGATTGCCAACAAGCATTTAGTCTCTTAAAGGGCATGTTGACTACGGGAGACACGTTGGTCCACTATGATTTAAAAAAACCCCTATTTATGACCTGTGATGCGTCACAGTATGGGCTGGGCGCCGTGTTGGAACACAAGATGGACGACGGTTCATTGAGACCAATCATGTTTGCTTCCAGAACGATGAGCTGCCATGAACGGAACTATTCTCAGATTGATAAGGAGGCGGCAGCAATCATATTTGGAGTAAAAAAGTTTTATGCCTATATCTTTGGCCGTAATATTGTAATTCAGACGGACCATAAACCGCTCCTAGGAATATTTGATCCAAAAAAGCCGATACCTAACGTGTTATCACCGAGGATGTTGAGATGGGCGTTGCTGTTAACTTCCTATGATTATGATTTAAGATATGTAGAAGGGAAAAAGATTGGGAATGCAGATGCTCTTAGCAGGTGGCCCGCTCCTGAAGGTACGTTGAAAGAAGAGGAGATGCAGGAAGTTAGTGTTTTGTTGCTCAATGAGACACCAGTCGAGTTACAAATGACGGTTAAGGATGTAGCTAAATTGAGCAAAACAGATGGAATATTAGCAAAAGTGATGTTTTGGATTAGAAATGGTTGGCCTTGACAAAAAAAGTCAGAGAATTTAAAGTAGGAGAGACCATCTGTTTCAGGAACTATAGAGGCGGACCGAGATGGCTGGAAGGAACAATAATTAAGAAAATTGGGGTGTTGAGATATAAAATTAAACAAGGGGCGAAACTATTCATAAGGCATGTCAACCAGATGCTAGGGTTTACTAGGAACGAAGAAGATCAGAATATAGCTGCCCATTCTGATACTATGGTAAGACCAACCAGAGAGAGTAAAGAGACTAGGCATAATGTGCCTGATCAGGGAGAAGGGGGAGGAGAAGATAAAACATATGGTACAGTAAGAATCCCTCCACCAAGTCAGTGGGCAGAAATGATTGGAGTCAAAGGTCCAGAAGACTGTGAAGTGCAAGATGTTGAGACTACATTTACTAGGAGTGAGCCTAACAGCAATAAAAGATCCCGATGTAGTGAGAGCCCACCAGCTGCCGCACCGTCTTGGAAAAAGATGGCTTTACAACAAGATACTAGCACAGACTTTGATGACGATTGTGTAGACGATGAAAGTGGTAGAGCAGATAGCCAATAGTTACTAAATATTTACAAAATATACATAGGGGTTAAGTGAACAATTTAGTGTTAAGTGCATGTATAGTGATAAAGTAAATTGACTTAAATATTTAAACATAAAGTGATGTGAAGTGTCCTCTATCCCGGGGGAAAGGCATGTTATGTATTGACATGTGGGTAGTTATGAAGATCTGTGGGTACCCCAGTTCGGTTCTATCCAGGAAGCCAGCACACGTACGTAACAAATGGCAACCATGCTACGCCCACTGAAAGTACAAATATTCATTAGATACGCACTTTTCTTTTCCATTTCTAAATCAGCTTGCAATTTATCTGCTTCTTGGTCGCTGAGCTCAACAACCTTTGGCGGCTCAAAGTCCTGAACACGCCGCTCTTTCTCTTTCTTCTGCTGTATGTCCTTGAGTCTCTTGGCCTCTTCCTCTTTTTCTTTCTTTATTTTATCTGCTGCCTCCTTTGCTTTTGTCGCGTGGACATAAAATGTATCCTTGACCACCTGAAATTATAATATCTTACATTTAACATGTGATATTTCGTATGCAGACTTATACAGGGTGTTTTGTAGCTGGGTGCAAACCTTTAAGGGGGAGATAC
The DNA here is from genome assembly GCA_963854355.1 of Epinotia brunnichana. Lineage (NCBI taxonomy): Eukaryota > Metazoa > Arthropoda > Insecta > Lepidoptera > Tortricidae > Epinotia > Epinotia brunnichana. Next base: position 9,555,603 of record OY977941.1, on the reverse strand, counting down.
ACTGGACCATGTAGAACATATTCATCCAAAAATAAAAATTTTTTAGCGTATTTTATTTATTTTTTTAAATGACATCAAAGGTAAGATTTTATTTTTATTTTTTATTTTTGTAAAGTTTAAATGCTTTGCACATAACTTTTTTGGACACAATGGTGCTTCAAACTACTTTGGTACGATCAAGGACACACTAGACTACTAAAATAATCAAAAAAAAAACGGACATTTCTGTTTGGATTGGAAGTTATTAGCATTTAATTGACCAATTTTGGGTTTTTCATACTAAAATCGTAAAAGTTCCCTTAAAAATCAAAAATAATTTTTGGATGAATATGTTCTACATGGTCTAGTGTATCTCCCCCTTAAAGGTTTGCACCCAGCTACAAAACACCCTGTATTACTTGTATTATAAAGAGGTATATAAAGAGGTAATGTTTGTGTCTTTGCAAGTTTGTATGCAAGTTTAATCTCCGAAACTCAACTGATTTCGAAAATTCCCTGACAAGTGTATAGAATGGGCCTTCTGGCAAGCTAGCATGGCCATATTAATTTTGGATGCATTCATCCGTCTCTCACCTACTTGCTAGTAAGGGATGCATTTCCTAAGTTACTTACTTCTTTGTATTATGCAGGTGGAGAAGGGAGGAAGCAAGTTAGACATAGTTTTATAAACAGGAACCAATGCATAAAAAGTCATCATTTAAATTCATTAAAATTTAAAAATTCAAGACACCAATGTGTAAAAGTTAATGTCACATTATATGGATAGTATAATAGAAAGAAATAGCAACTACATTCATTCATCAATAATAGATTACTATATTATATATATAATAATATTTAAAAATAAAACCTTTATTCGATCATCAAAAAGCTATTGCAACAATGAAGGGTTTTCATAGGAGGTAGTTTCTTAGAATCCAAAACAGAGATTACTTGAAATACTTACTTTTTCCCAATCTCCATCTTTTCCTCCAGTGAAGAAATCAGTTTTTCTTGAAAGAAAACTGACTATGGTATGAAGTAGCTGTAAAAAAAAAATAAGGTTAAATAATTACAATTTAACCTTAAAATGTATGCCCTCATTGTCAAAATTATTGATTACAAGGTTGGTTGGTATAAGCAATACAAGACAAATATCATTAAATCAAAAAATATACAATAGAAAAAGGTATTTTTTTCTTTTATTTTTTAATACGTGTGAAGTACTAACGTCGAGCGAATCTAGGTACGTGTTTGATCAATGAGTAATTGTAGTGTGTCGCATAGCAAGAATATTTGAAGAAAAATCTAATTGATTAAAAGCTAAAGTTTCTATTTGTGTAGAGCTGTATGAAGGAAATCACTGGGTTCAGTAGGAATAGATAAGTTACGAGTCACCTTTCCTAACCTCAACAGCTTAGTGCCTTTGTTATACTATTACACTAAAATTGAATAGATGTGTTGTACAAGGTACAAGTAGCTAATCACTTACATCTTTAACACCGCCCTCATGCTGCTGTGCCATGGCCAGCAACATTGTATCAAACCTTTCGGGATCGTTAGCCATTGTATTAAAATAAACGCAGTCCTTTTTAAATTGAACTATCTCGGAACCACTGCACGCTATTTTTAACCAACAAAGAACTCGATTCCTGTTTTCTCTATAACGAAATCACTTTGCAACAAAGATCAAATGAGTTTTTTGTTTTGTTTGCAGGACGTAGTTACCGGTAACCGCGTTGTTCTGTTTTTCAATGCGTCAAGCAGCTGTCATGTAGACAGTTTCGAAAATGTTTTCTCGAATTTCTAGAAAGAAAACGACACTCGAACGATTCTGTCATTTGTCTAACCACAGAGAAGAAAAAGACTTGACACAGTTGGCCAACATAAGTGCAAAATGAAGAACAAAACGCACCGAACACCACCTTTATAGCAGCGTTTTTCGCTTAAGCTGGAACGGTTTTATAAATAGAGGGCAACCAACACACGATACGCGCGCGCCCTCGAGTGAAAGAAGAATCAATGGAGGTCATTCGTTGCATTTTTGTGCATTTCATACGACCGATAACAAATTGTTGAATCGAAAAGTTACAGTTTTGAGTGAAAGTTAAATTACAATTGCTGTAATGTGTGTTTCTGACAAGGCAAAATGTTGTAAAGTGTCCTTTATAAAAAAACAAACGTATTGCCGTGTGTCAAAATAAAGGTGGCCAGCAAGCAAGGAGTATTTTCTAAAAACGTAACCATGGCAGATCAGTTTTGTTTACGTTGGAACAATTTCCAGACCAATATAGTGAGTGCGTTGGACTCATTGAAGTGTTCTGAGGATTTGGTCGACGTGACACTTACCTGCGAAGGAAGAAATATCAAGGCTCATAAAGTAATACTGTCAGCATGCAGTCCGTACTTCAGGAATGTGTTCAAGGTGAATGACTCGCTACATTAATAACCTTGGAGTTCAGTTTGTACGGCTCCTCTGATGTAAAAGTATATTTTCCAAGGACTTTGGAGCTACTGCCATGATGCAACGTAAATGCACATAACTATTTGTTTACAAATTAAAACTTCAGTATGGACTGTCTATAATTTACTCCATTAATTCTCGTATTTATTTTTCTGGATTTATAGATGAATTAAAGTAGTCTCTAACTAAATTATATGTACCGGCACTGGATATGTTACTAGTTGTATAATAAAAATGTAGAATATAGACCTTTATATATTTTCGCATTTATCACTCAAAGAGTGCACCTGAATGTCTGTCAATCAAGACCCCTTTCACAAGTCTGGCTTCCCATGAGGATGCTTACCCCTTCAATTTCTAACTTTTTTTTTTAGGAAAACCCATGTCAGCATCCAGTCATTATCCTCAAAGATGTATCTGCTGACGACATTGTCAGTCTGCTATCATATATGTATCAGGGAGAAGTTTTTATAGAAGAGAGCAAGCTGTCTTCATTCCTCCATACAGCAGCTCTGCTGCAAGTCAAGGGATTAACCGGAGTAACACAACAGGTAAATAAAAGCTTAATAATCAACAAAATTATGAGGTGTGGTCCTGGCTATACTAGTGGCCAGTGGTGAAGTGAGAGCCTGTTTTTTTTTTCAACTTTGTTTTTTGAAAAAGTGAATCAACAAGAAAAAACTATAGAGCATTAACGCGTTCGGGGCGCTGTTGCGGCTGCCACGCTGGTGTAGCGCGTCCGGTATGTCCGCGCACGCGCGCGTGGATGCTTTCCCGGCCATCATGCGTGCGCGATGCGCAGCCGCGCTCCGGCGCCTGCGGGATAGCCGCAACAGCCTCCTGGCCGTTATAGCTGACAGGATGGACAGTCAGCTTCTCATACATTGGACCAGAGTACACTCTTTAGTCACCTCGTACACGTGAGTGTCCTGGTTCTTTTTTCTTTGAAATAAATAGCACTAGTAATTAAGTAGGTAAACCTAGATAATCATTTTTACATGTATGGACCCATGGTTGTCTGAATTAAAGGATTTTTTTTTTATTATTTTTTTTATTATTGAACCTCGTGACTAAATTTTACGAGAATTGGTTCAGAAATGCGACCTGTAGAGGAGAACAGCTGGACATCCGGAAATACAAAAGAATTTTAGCCCAAGCTGAAATGGAGAATTTGGTTTGCTCACTTGCTCGTTCAATTAAAGTTGTGGGTTTGAATCCTGCCTCTGCCAATGAGTTTCTTGGCACTAATGTACCATTGAAAGCCTTTAAAGGAGGCTTTCACCGCTAAAGGCGGGGTCCTTACGCATAAGAACAAGAAAAATATTTTTGAAAAAGTTAATTAAAATAGTGATTTATGTTATTTTAGTATTATTACATAAAACTTGTCTATAAATCTGCTTTAAGGAAATAAAAGCTTATATCTTATCTTATCTAATGTCTCATTATTTTTGATAAAAGCTTGCTTAAATCTACAATGTAATTGAATGCTGAAGGCCATAGTGGGCCAATTAATTCTTGGACTACATTTAGCAGAAGTATAATCAATTATGATAGTGACTTGGTACTTATAGGCATATAATAGTGGTACTTTTAGCCTTAAATGATTGTGATCATTAAAACGTTGACCTCTAAATTCTGTTTCGCCATTGTACCAATTTAACCTTTTTTTGTCTGTATTTTTACTTGTGTCTTGTGTACAATAAAGTTACTTACATGTATACATACATTATTTTTACAGAAAGAAAACTTCACATCACCGAATACATCAAACAAACTTTATACACAACTGACAATATCAGCAAAAACACAATTCGGTGCTACAAGCAAAGAAGTCAAGCTTCCGGCTTTAAAGAAAAGAAGGAGCAGTACTTCAGACAAACCTAATGATATCGGAGACAGTCACAAAAAGAGTAAATTATTAGAATCATGTGATATTTACAGTAGGAGCAATTTGTCACATTTAATGGTAGAGAATCCAGTATTTGCAGCAGAGAAAAAAGTTGAAAAAAAAAATGAAAACTGTCCTGAACCCATCATAGCTAATGGCAAATCTTCTAAATTGAATCAGGTAATAATCTTTGACACTATATTCCCATTGAATATATACTTTATAACATGACTTAAATTTGAAAATTTGGTGCAGAGGTCATGCACAGTGTTAACGAAATTCGTCTCTCCTGTGGTCAATAGTTAAGAGCTTACATGTATATAATAGTTATTTATGATACAAGTGCGGAAAGTAAGCAATTCCCAATGAGTGGTGATGACGACACGAGTTAGAAATTACCTACCCATACCATACAACATTTTACAATGCATCATGCAAGGGAATATAAAAGTATACATTAAAGGTGAAATTTTAATTGCCACGCAATCTCATTCTCGCACGGTGTGCGGGAATTTGGCCTGATATCCATTCTCGCACGGGCTGGCTCCGCCCGGCACCGCCATGCCGGCACAGACCACTGCCCATGTTTATGTTGAACCATATAAATGGGCTCTTTTAGAGCAAGTGCATTACATACATATAATGTTTTGATCGCATAATAAAATATAAGAGGAGACACTGTTTATGCGGAGCCATTTAAAGAGTCCAACCAAAAATTAGGCTTTTTAGCCCTTAACTTTGACAATGTCGACAGAAAAGACGCAAACCTAAATCTGTGTAAGACCCACAGGTATGAATTTAATTTACAATTAATTGAACCATAAATGATATTCTATGATTTTTTTTATTCCAGGTTAATGCTCAAGGTGACAACATTCCTTTATCAATAAAAACAGAACAGATTGATGACAACAATTCACCCGTTTCGGCCCCCACAAACAACTCTGAAAACGATGACAGTCTTCCAGATTATGAAAACAGTATGCTTGCCAGATCCTTGTTATCAGGTAAATATTTATACGAACCCAGCTGACTCATTCAATCACATGTGGTTATGAGTGAGTGGGCAATGAAAAAGTGCATTCTAATTTATTTGTTGCCTTTGGGTTCTGTTTTTTAACATCGTGATTTCGCCCTTACTTCCCACTGCTGGGCAAATGCCTCCCTCTGTCTCAACTGTCTCTAAAAACTGCTAAACTAGATCAGTCCTGTAAAGCGTCGCGGTCATCCCACTATCTCCGTCTGGGTCTGCCCCAACGAAACAACTAAAATGAAAGCCTTATTATAAAATCAATCTTTTAATCTAATTTAACTTTCTAAAATGAAAGCCTTATTATAAAATCAAGCTTTTAATCTAATTTAACTTTCGTGACGTGTTTAAAATAACACTAATAATTACATGGTTAATCTCACGTATTAAATGTCACTAAGGGGTGTCATGTTTCGAACTATTCGGAAGTTCTTCTTCAGGATGAGTGTTTTCGCTGCAGTGAAGCTTGAATCACAAGTGAATTTTAATCGCGTTTCTGTATTTATGTTGTAACATAACCAAGTCTCTTGAAGACATTTAGGTATGGAAACTTTTTTTTTCATATAATGACTGTTTAAACACAGGCGTGTAAATTCAAGTGCATGAGATGAATTACATCTAGCAAGATTTGATTCTCAAGATACTGTAAAAGTAAATCAACAGAAATCTAAATACCCATTGATAAATCCATTGATTATAATATTCATCCATCAACTTCACACTATTAGTGGTATTACTCGTAGAATTATTTTTGTTTTCATAGTAGGTACTCACTTATCATTATACATATTATATTCGTATTCTATCTTTTTTAGTAGGGCAGTTTCAGGTGATAATGTGGACACGCTGCACAAAAGCACCAAATTTTTTTCAGGTACTAGATAGGTAAATAGCTTTAAGTTTTTGATAGGAACCAACTCCTCCATCGGCTATCTTTTTTTTATGGGGTCATTTTGAATGATAGGTATATTTTTAATATCTTGGGTTCTAAATCACATAGAATCACAAACTTGGTGTCTAAAAATACATATTTGGGGTCAGGAAATTCAACTAGATATTTTTTAGGGTCGAGTTCCCAAAGGATACCAAACGGAACCCCTTGATTTGTAATTATAGTAGATATAGTTATACATAGTCTGCGGTAATTTCAAGTGTCTATCTATTACGGTTCTAGAAATAGACCGTTTGTAATGGGCGAGAAAAAAAAACGCCTTAAAATGACTTTCAATGTATGGGAGCACTGTTTAGTTTTTAATATATTTTTATTTTTATTAATTTTAGTTATATCAGCAATAGAAATACAGTAAACTCGCGCTAAAAAAATTACAACAGATTAGCTATTACTGACACGCAGATAGACGGACCCACAGCGGAGGCTTAGTAACAGGGTTCCGTTTGGTATCCTTTGGGAATTCGACCTTAAAAAATTTCTAGTTGAATTCCCTGACCCAAAATATGTTACTTAGACACCAAGTTATGGATTCTAAGTGATTAAGAACCCGAGATATGAATAATATACCTATAATTCAAAATGACTCTATAAAAAAAAGATGGCCGTCGGAGGAGTTGGTTCCTATCAAAAACTTAAAGCTGTTTTTGTCCAGTGTGTCCACATTTACGACAATTTGTTCCGGCAGTCTGCCCCACTATTTAATTTGGAAGTATATCAAATAAAAACTGTCTTTTTTTCAGGAATTAATCCATCAAAAAGTGATATCAGTGCCAATAACAATACAACAACTAAGAAAGTGTCAAACATAGCTGATATGTGTATATCGCGAAGTAAAGATGCAAATAACGAATCTCCACCACGTACCAACACCGCAGCAAAGAGTCCTCTAAAAGTAGTGACTGGAGACGAACTTTTAGTGAAACCTGAAAAACATTCACCGAAGTCAGATATTGAGTATGAACCTGAGGTGTTGCTGTCTGAGCAACAAGACAGTACGGATGAAAACACATTCTCACAGGAACAGTCGCAAGCGTTATTACTTCTCGCAGGCATGTCAGGTGGGACAGGATTGTCTGTAGGTGCTTCAACATCGCAGGGAGCCTCCCACCAGTCAAACCATGCCGCTATCTGTGGTGACTGTCCACATTGTGGCATGAAGTATTCCAATCAGTCTGCACTTAAGTATCACGTCAGACTGATGCACTCTGACTTAACAAACAGGTTGTGCTGCTATCTCTGCCCGCGGTCATTTACAATGCGAGAGACCTTTAAAGAGCATATGTGGTCAAGCCATGGACAAAGAAATTAAAGTATACTATTACGAATTATAGTAAAAGCGTGCCAGCTTATATTTATACACAAACGAATTTTTTTGAAATTTATTTACAGTGGAGAATATTGTATTTGCTAAAGAGATTGGAATGGAATGTAGTCCAGATATTTATTGGTGGTTACTAAAGAATAATGATTCAAGTGTGCCTTAATTTTGTGTAAATGTGTACTGAATGTATCAAATTAAATGTGCCTTTTGTAAAGAAATTTGCCGTCCTACCACTTATTATCGGAAACCACTTTATATTAGCTTAAGCAATTTGACCCAAAACTTTGGCGAGAAATACGGATAAACCCATACCTACCTATAATTAATTTATCATTTATTGAACTTATATTATAAAGAGGTATTTAGAATTAAGATAAATATAAGTTGATTTGTGTAAGATTGTCCCGTAATATTTATTTATTTATATACATTGTTATATTGTTGATAATTTATGGAATCAGTCATTTTATGATTACCCTTAATTATACTTTTTCACTACAGCTAAGTTATCGAAAAATAAATGTTGCCTTTAAAAGCATACGATTCTATGTTGTGTGTAATAAAACCAATAAATTATTCTAGTTTGGTGCTAAAATTGCTAAATGTAATGTGTTTGGTGTCAATGTCCATTGAAACAGGTACGGATAAAGTGAGAAAAGTTATTCCCTGTCAAAGGCTTTACGACATCGATATAAGATTGAATATGACCTGAGGGCCTACCGCGAAAGGCATTCGATGTTTTCCCTCTCTGTCATACTTACGACTTCGTACATAAGTGCCACAGAGAGGGAAAACTTCGAATGCCGTTCGCGGTAGGCCCTCTGGCTTGTGGAAAAAAATTTTTCACTATACCTTGCACGGCTATCATAGGACCGCCCGCGGGCAGTGTCGCGGCGAGATATACTATCCGTCACTTTCTAATGAGAACGCTTAGAAAATGACGGATAGTCTGTCGCCGCGACACAACTCGCGGGCCGTCCTGCGATAACCGTGCTGTACCCATGCGACATACTTTTATGAAAAACGGACCTGTAAAGTCTAGGTCGAATAACTAAAATGTGTTTTATCTACACCCATATCATAAATCCTCTATAATGTGTTCGGATACCATATATAATGACCACCATTATTGCAACCCGTAACGTAACATCAGCGTTTTATCTATGCCAGTGTTATTATAATGTACGAAAAAGCATAATAACATCGATATCGATGTTATTATGGAAATTTAGTTGGTCTTGATTTGAAATCTAGTCGGCCATGGCGGTGCAATAATTCTAATGGTTCCCGAACACATCATTAAGGATTTATAATATTTGGGTAGATAAAGTAGTGCATGTTAACTGTACATAATTAGGCATTAAAACACTCGTGTGATCCTATTATGAAACTCGCTGGCGCTCGTTTCAAAAACCCACACTCGTGTTTGATGCCCTTCATTATGTACAGTCACATAATAGTACATTATGATACAAGTGTGCTAAGTTGGTCATTACACTGGAGTCGGTTTTTAAGCCTGAGCCGAAGGCGAAGGCTTAATGGAGACGAGAAGTGTAATGACCAATGCTCACGTGTTTCATACGACGTTTTTCAACACATTTGCGAGGAAAAAAATAAAAAATGAAAATGTTAAAAGATATGTAATGAAAAGGCACTAGTGCGATAATGTAATGTAAAAGTCACGGCATGGGTAACATTCTGCATTATTTTGCTAAAATTTAAAAAGATATGTAATGAAAAGGCACTAGTGCGATAATGTAATGTAAAAGGCACGGCATGGGTAATATTCTGCATTATCAGTGTAAATACGCTGTAATAAGACCTACTTTACGAGCAGGTGTGTTGAAAACTATTATTAAACAGTTTCCAAAAGTGAAGGTACTTTTGGGACTCACAACACGTTTGTGATATTATTAGTAATAAGGAACATGTATCGTTTTATTTAAGTGCTTAAAATTATGACGAACAGTATTGAGATACAGTCAGGATATGGCCTACCTACATGAAAACAGTGAGAAGAATATATTATTACCCCATATAGGATGTAAGCTGTCTCTTAGTTTTTCTATTTAGATACCTTATTTAATTCTTAACCTTGACTCAAAGGTAAATCGTGTCGTTAGACATTTTAACTGGTGCGACTTCAGAACACCATAACTATTTAGGTGGAAAATAATTTATCGATGTGCATATGCGGCAAAGTTTAGTGTATCAATATTAAATTTGTGCACAGACAATTAAATTGATAATCCATTGAATAAAATAAACAAACTACGAATGGCAGCCGGCGTAGCATGGTTGATATTTGATCGTTTGTCAAATGTATCTTATTGCCACTGAAAATGACGAGCTCTTTCAATCCTAATAGGACAAAAAAATGCCACTTCCTGGCCAGGGAGGGACGTAAAATTTTGTAGGTACTCACCACGGGCGGTAATAAAGGAAGCCTCAGATTGCATATTTATCGCCCTTGCCTTCGGCTTGGGCGTCAAATACCTGCGATCTGAGACATTCTTTGTTTTACCTTAGGTTTTACCTAGGTAACTAATGTACTATTTTCTCTTTTTGGGAAGTCGCAGAAAATCTCGTAAAAAATATCGCTGTCCATAAGACATTCCGACACGTTCTAACAACTATGCGAGTGCAAGAGTGACGGATGTCTTAACCACGACAATAAGTGATAAAATGGCAAACATCTTAGGCCTGCTGGCCATTTTGTACGATTAATTTCTGAAATTGGCACAAATGGAATGTATTATTGGCCTGCTACGAATGGGTCTAGAAGGTATTGCAAACCGATATTGCAACCTAAATAATTGAGTAAAATTTATTGCGTAACGTATTGCTAAATAATATATTATTTTTTATAGTTGTTACATGTCGAATTATTTGGCTTAATGTTGAATGTTCTTGTTTTCGTTTAATTTTTATCATTTTCTTTGTGTTACCTAAATGCCTTTAGTGAATTATAATAGATATTATAAGAATCTTAAACACATAGGTATTGTAGAACGAATATTTATAGGTATATTGAATAATTTTATCGTAAAGCTATATTAAATATATTTACGTTAATTTAATATTGTTAAATATTTTATTCAGAACTTTACAAAATTTACATTTTGAACTATGTTATAAAAAACGAATAAAAACGAGCGCTTCTTATTACTTTGTTTATATTCCCTTACGTGTTGTCTTTCTGTCTCATAGACCCTTTTAGAAATCATTTTCCCTCGGTTATTTTTAAGTAAATCCTAGACGAATCAGGATGAAAAATGCAATGTTCTAACGCTACCGCCGATCTTGGTAGGTAGGTAGGTACTTACTTAATTGCCATGAGTGCATTAACTTAAATAGGTACCGGTATGCCATTAGTAATTTTTAGGGTTCCGTACTTAAAGAGTAAAACGGGACCCTATTACTAAGACTCCGCTGTCCGTCCGTCCGTCCGTCTGTCTGTCACCAGGCTGTATCTCACTGATACCGTGATAGTTCACAGATGATGTATTTCTGTTGCCGCTATAACAACAAATACTAAAAACACAGAATAAAATAGTTTTTTTTTTATAGATAATGGTACGGAACCCTTCGTGCGCGAGTCCGACTCGCACTTGGCCGGTTTTTTTTATACCTAAATGTGAGCTTGTCACTGAAATAATGTTGCGGGACAAAACCAACAATAATCGAGGAACAAGGCGCCAAAAACCTGTGATTCCTGTGAATCTGGTTCACACTCGCGTTTTACCGTTCGCGACTTTTACGCACGGACGCCAAATCGCGCGACACGCCTCGCGTACCTACCTACTGTCAGCCGCCCAAGGCTGGCGGCGGCGGAGGCAAGAAATGTATATGAACCTTCGACGCGCGTGTCATATCGTCGGGGATAGTGCAATACCTAGCACTTGTAAATAGTGCGTATATAAACAACAACCATAGGGCAAATCCGCGTAACTGGCATTGGTTAATACCGCGTATCTAACAAATGTAGCCAAATTAAGCCCTTTATTGCTGTAGTACCATTAGGGCCTACGCTAGCTGACGCGGGTGCACGGAGCGGGCGCACGCCTGCGGGTACCCGCTCTATGCACCCGCCGCGGGTTAGTTAGCGCTGCTAATACTATTTTTCAATAGGCGTCCACCCGCTCCGTGCAAACAGCGTCAGCTAGCGTAGGCCCTTAGATAGTACCATCAATGGAACTAGTGACACACTTGTATATCGATGGTACTAGAGACACACGTTTTTAGTACCATTGTCCGATAATAATAACAGTAGGTACTAGTGACACACTGTTGTTTTCAAGTACCATTAGGAAGAAAACTGGCCACTTAATTGTTTTAGATATTATCATAGTAACCGTTACCGTTCCTGGACATTTACAAGTTTTATAATTCCGTGTATTCCGACACCTCCAAATGCAGTTATTATTTTTGTACTTGGTGTGAAAATAAAACTCATATCCATTGTACAACAATACTTTTCCGCGCCCTCGCACTATAACACTTACCTACCTACAACAGAATCATTCATTATTTCACCGTGTTAATACATTTTATTTACGCACAATTTCTTCCTGTAATACCTACCTATCTGGAAGTTGCCACTTTTCAAAGTCAATGAAAGTGGAGTTGTTTTCCTAATGGTACTTGAAAACAACAGTGTGTCGTCACTAGTACCTACTGTTATTATTATCGGACAATGGTACTAAAAATTATGTCTCTAGTACCATCGATATAACTAGCGATATATAAGTGTGTCACTAGTTCCATTGATGGTACTATCCAATTAATGGTACTACAGCAATAAAGGGAAATTAAGATTTCCCGCCAACGTAAAATCCTGATTAGAATCATTGAGGTTAGTGTTAGTACATTACGTATACTTCAGTGATTAGAATATACCAAACTAAAGTTAACTGTCTTGTAGAACTCGTGATTCAATATTTTCTGTGTAGAAAAAGAAAATGTATCTCATAATAATACAGATAAGTAAGTACAACGTTTTAAGTTTCTTCTGTGAAGTTGTAGATATGCAGTATTTACCAGTGCTAGTTATGCGGCATTGCACTATCCCCGACGATATAGCCTACGCGTCGCCCGTAGGTACTTGAAGAAAGTACCTAAGTTTGGACTAAATTCTTCTTCCTGCTTAAGAGTTGGCACGGGCTTACGGTGGTCATCAGTGAAATCTATCGGTCGAATAAAAGCGTGCGAGGAGGTAGTTCGGTAGAGAGTAAGCATACATTCTAGGGACTCCCGCTCGGCGCTATCGACCAGGGAAAAACGACGCCCCAGCTTCCCCGCATATGGGCCCTAACCTACGGCATGCGTTTTGAAATTTCCTGCATCCTTGAATGCGAGCGCTAAGTATCGCCCAGTGAAAACGGATGCCCGAATCCGGCCCTTATAGCTTGCGTTTTGAAAATCTTACGCACCCCGAGTGTGGCATCTGGTAGCATCCCAGGGGATCCTGGTGAACTCGGGAGTTCATGGCATGTATTGACCATTGAAAATACGGCTATAGAGCCATTCATAATTGTTGGTAAGTAGGGTCATTTCGCCGGTTGGCGACCACCTAATTTCATGTGCCGGTTAGCGACCACTTAGCTGACTTGGTGAACTGAAAGCATTTTTTCTTGTTTTTTTTGTAAATTCCTATTCCATAACTACAAACAATAAGGCATCCGGCAGACTGTTTCAATAGGCTCTGTAGAATTGATGTTATCTTCAATTGAAAAAACCATGTTCTTCAAGTGGTCGCTAACCGAAGGTGGTCGCGTAACCGGCGAAATGACCCTACCTGCATCAATCGCCCGTGCCTATAGTCACGCCGTTATACATAGGTACATATACATATGTGATGACTGTGTCTAGAGTGGGTATTAAACATGGACCACTATTTTATATGCGATATTTAACAAAAGATTTGTTAAGTAGGTACCTAGCTACCTATCCCCACTTTGATGTGTCTATTTCTGACAAAAATAGTGGATGGAATTTATACTGGTCATGCAAAACGAGTCAAAGGTAGCCTAATTACCTACCTACTTATACATACAAGTCAAAGGTAGGGGTTATTTGGGCCAGGTGGGCCTGTTACCACCAATTGCTACCAGTGGTAACAGCTGGGATATTTTCCCCATCTTTTGTACTGGGCACCGAGTAGTACCCTGAGAAAATTACGGTGTTTTTGGAAATAATTCAATATCAGGCTAATTATTTGTATACGGCTTTTATATGTTATTTAAAAAAACTTTTACTATTGAAGTCAATAATTCTATGGACCGGAAGTTAAGAAAAAACTTAACCCGCAAGCAAAAATGCTATCAGTATTTTTATAATGAAAACATGTTTGATAACACAATTTGGAGACTTACTACCTGAATCCAAAAATATATGCATCAGGAAATAACAGAATTTTAATTAAATATTTATTGCCTTACCTTGAGGTAATATTGAATTTCACCTGGCCTATAGAAAGGTTTATTCATTAACAAAATTAAGTGGATTATGCGGGTATCCCAAAGAACGTATATAGACGTAGTCAATTATAAAGTAAAGAAAGTTTATACCATTTTCGCCTGATTCGTATGGAATTTATAAAGATTACTTTTCATAATTTTTTACCGTTGCGGTATTAAATTTAGGTGGATTATTAATGAATATTTAGTCAAATTACCCAACCTATTTTATGGTGTAAAAATATGGCTGATATCGATATGTTGTTGTGTTTTCATAGAGATAAACCGTAAAGTTCTCAGGGTATAGGTACTTTAGTGGAAAAAGATCCCAGCCGTTACCACTGGAAACAATTTGGTGGTAACATGTGGGAATAACACAAATATTGTAAGTCTAATTACGTATAAACAGTCAGTAGCAAAAATAAACAAGGGTGCTACTTACTTTAACGCAATGACACCGACATTTTACTTCAATGCACAATGCAACATGTTCTGTTATACCTATTGTCACTTACCTACACGGCGATTTCGCCAGTCGTTAGGTATACAGAATGACTTTATATTGATAGGTAATACAAAATAGTTGGTTCTGGTTCAGTTAATGACAAATAGGCACTACTTATTTGAAATAGTGTATTGCATTAAATTATTTGTTAAAATTAGCCTTCTATCACTATCGTTAATCTATATCTATCTATACATATAATAAAGCTGAAGAGGGTCGAAAGTCTGTACATGGAAGATATGCGAAAAAAAATTGGCTAGGGATACTTAAAATCGATAACAGAACACGTTCCAACAGTTTTTAGAATTTTTGTCTGTTTGTCTGTTTATGTGACCGCGCATCACGTGAAAACGGCTGAACCGATTTAAATGAAATTTGGTATCGAGATAGTTTGAGTCCTGGGAAAGGGTATAGGGTAAATTTCATCCCGGAAATCAACCCCTAAGGGGATGAAATGGGGGGTGGAAGTTTGTATGGAGCTACTTAAACCGCTACGACCTATTTGGATGAAATTTGGTATATAAATAGTTTATGTCCCGGGGAAGGTCAAAGGATAGGTTTTATCCCGGAAATCTTCCCCTTAGGGGGTAAAACGGGGGGGGGTGAAAATTTGGATATAACCGATTTTGATAAAATTTGGTATAGAGGTAGTTTAAGTTCTGGGAAAGGACATTGGATAGTTTTTATCCTGGAAATCTTGGGTGAAATGGGGGGGTGACATTTTGGATGGACTCCGTTTAGATCAAATTTAGTATAGAGATAGTTTGAGTCCCGAAGAATGACAACGGATACTTTGAATCCCGAAAATCATCCCCTGAGGGGATGAAATAGGCGTGAAGATGTGGAAAAATCTCATTTAGTTAAAATTTGGTAAAGAGATAGAAGGAGTCCCAGGGAAGGACAATGCATAGTTTTTATCCTGAAAAATCATCTACTGAGGGGGTGAAATGAGGGGTGATTTGGATAGAACCCATTTCGATGAAATTTGGTATAGAGATAGTTAGTCAAGGACATAAAATATTTTTTAGTCCAGAAATCATCTCCTAAGGGGTAAAACGGGGGATGAAATTTTGGATGGTACCCATTTAGGGTATAGTTAGTTGGAGTCCTGGGGAAGCACATAGGATAGTTTTATCCCGAAAACCATCCCCTAAGGGGGTGTAATTGGGGGTGAAAATTTGTTTGTGACCCATTTTGATGAAATTTGGTTGATAGATAGTTTGAGTCCTGGGAAAGGACATATGATAGTTTTAAATTCCAGAAATCATCCCTTGGTGGAGTGAAATAGGGGGTGAAAATTTAGATGTAACCCATTCAGATGAAATTTGGTCTAAAGATAGTTTGAGTCCCTGAGTATGACAACGGTTAGTTCATCCCCTCAGGGATGAAATAGGGGGTGAAAATTTGGATGAAATACATTAAGATGAAATTTGGTAACGAGATAGAAGCAGTCCCAGGGAAGGACAATGCATAGTTTTTATCCCGAAAAATCATCTCCTGAGGTGGTGAAAATGAGGGTTGAAGATTTGGATGGAACCCATTTAGATAAAATTTGGTATAGAGAGAGGTCGAGTTCAGGAAAGGACATAGAATATTTTTTATTCCGGAACACATGAAAGGAGGAAATCATCCCCTAAGGGGGTGGGAAATGGTGGATGAAAATTTGGATGTTCAATCCAAATTTTCATCCATTTACGGTATAGCGATAGTTGGAGCCCTGGAAAAGGACATATGATAGTTTCTATTCCGGAAATTATCCCCTAAGGGGGTGAAATGGTGGATGGAAATTTGGATGGAACGGTTCGATGGAATTTGGTATAGAGATAGTTTGAGTGTCCTGGGAAAGGACATTGGGTAGTTTTATTCCGGAAATCATCCCCTAAGAAGCTGAAATGGGGGTTAAAATTTGGATGGAGCTAATATACAACTCATTCAGATAAAATTTGGTATAGAGGCAGTTAGTAGGCGCGCCGTTGGTAGGCCCCCCACAAGGTGGACTGATGACCTGGTAAAGGTCTCGGGAGTCCGCTGGATGCGGGTGGCGCAGGATTGGTCACTTTGGAACTCTTTGGGGGAGGCCTATGTCCAGCAGTGGACGTCTTCGGCTGATATGATGATGATGATAAAGATAGTGTGAGTCTCGGGGAAGGACATAGGATAGTTTTTATATCGGAAATCTACCCATGAAAGTTTGTATCGAGCTACGATATAAACGAGCTCTACGCGGACGAAGTCACGGGCAAAAGCTAGTTATCAAATAAAACAAGTAATATAAAGTCCCAAAGTGTGGTCACCCTACATTAAATACCTGTCAGGCTCTACTCGATGTTATTGACTGATTTATTGGCTTTGACAAGAGTATAATAACAAAATAATCAAAAATATTGTATTCATAAATTATTTGTCAATTAAGTAACTTTAAACTTCAACCTCTTTATTTTGAAATAATGTTTAGGTTAACCACATCAACCCAAAATATTGGGATAGTTTAAAACTCAGAAAAAGGGATAGTTTAGAATAAATTAACAGTACCATTAGTAGACGGGGTTTAATTTAGGGAAGATGTGCGTAAAACATCGATTTTGTATTATCAATTTGAAGTCACCTATAGTTAGTTCCCCAGTTATTGAACGAGCGAAGCGAATCAGTTCTCGATTTCAGCTTGGGTCAAATTCTTTCGTATGTCCGAAGTTCCAGATGTCCTGTTGTTCTCCTCTACACCTCTTTTAATATCTTTTTTCACTCTTGATTAATAATCTCTAGACGAAGATAACTAGTTGCTCTGTGAGCTGTAAAACACGCGGGCCTGCCTTTTTTAATTTCGAAAATCTGAATCTACAAAAAAAAAACTTTAATAATTGAACCGGCTCACAAAAATTCACGAGAATCGTTTGAGAAATGCGACCTGTAGAGGAGAAATGGATAATGTAGGTACTTAACTATTCAAGAAATTAAACAGGAGGTAGTTTTAAAAGGAACCAATATCAAACTCTTCTATTTAACGTCTAAAAACAAAGGTTTCCCGCCCTAGTACTCAAATAAAATTCCCACTGCACCTGAATCGCGCCTTAGACAAGACCCTCGTGCATTGTATGTGAAGTATGATACTTATAGCTGGTAGGAAGCCCCTTAATGCGGAGACAGCTCCGCGGGGCTATCGATCGTCATCCACCGTCAGCGGCGAGGCGCCTATTGATTCGCCGCAATCTGCATGATAAACCCGGGCTGGCTTCTCTACTACGATATTAGTGTGGGATACATTATCATTTTATGCTGATCCTAAATACATTATAGAACGATAGTCCCTTTAAATGTATAAAAACAACTTTGGGAATATAAAGTTATGCGGGAAATTATTCAGCTAGGTTTGAGTCTTGGGAGAATTCGTTTTTTCTAAATATTTACATTTCAAAGCGAAAAACTTCCATGCATCAGGAAATTTTCGAATACATGTTGATCCGTTCAGAGCACGGCTCGCGCGGTTGCCCTAATAAAGTAATGTTAATCATGATTGTTCCACAAATGTCTACCTGGCTTGATTTGTCATTCCGAATGGTTAAATCAAATGAAAAAAGCTACATCGAGAAAACTTTGAACAAGGTTTTCTTGTTTTTACACTAGACTATTCAAATTTTACGCGCGAATCGCTCGAAGAATTGGAAGGGAACCTAAAAGTTAATACTTAACTAAATTAATGTCGCAAATTTCTATTGTAAGTCTCGTTCGATGTTGTTTTTCATTTGTTTCACTGTTATTTAATATTTTGTCGCTCCTTCCCTTCCAATTTGTAAACAATCTAAATCCTGATATTAAGAATCTCACAATATTTTCGTCAATATTTGTTCTCTAGACTTTATTTGGATTGCCAGTGCCGGTTGTTTATACTTATGTTGAGATGGGTAGCCTGGTAGCTACGATATTTTTACAAAAACATCTAGTTGGTAAGTAGTTATATATTTTATTAAACATAGAAGTAACTGTAATTACGTAGAAACTTGTAAGTATTATATTACAGCGCGCTCCCAGGTAATGTTTTTGAACAGTCGACGTCAAAAATATGTTTACACTTTTGCACCTTATTACAATGGAGTAAGGTGCAAAAGTGTAAACAAATTTTTGACGTCGACTGAACAAGCGCGCTAAACACATTGAAAGCAAATTGGAATGCGAAAGGTATCTTACATCGATCCCCTGCCAAACCAGCATGATCGTGTAAAGCATCTGACTCTCTCGCACTTAGTGTAGTACATACTTGCTGGAAAGGGACGAATGCTTTTTATTTTCCATAAACGCGATCATGCAAGGCTGATGTACAGTCAGCATCAGATAGTTAGTAGCAGTCAAAGTAGCCAAATATATCGCAACACGTCTTTATTACTTTAACCCTTCTTTGCATGATTTTTTATTTATTTTTGAAATAAATCACGATAATGTCAGTTGACCTCCACATTTCGGTAAAAATAAAAAATAAATATATGAGGTAAGTTTTACATGATATCTTTATTTTTTGATATGATGGAAATTTCCATCATTATGCATAGGTACTCTGACCTTAAGCATATCACAAATACGTTCCATTTCAAGCTATACTGTTCTTGAAACATAAAAGTCTTAAAATAAATATGAATCTCCCGCAAAACTACCTTTAATTAACAGGACAATGTTATGATGGAAATTTCCATCACCATGCAAAGAAGGGTTAAGAGTAAGGATGTGTTACGATATATTTGGCTACTTTGGGTGCTACTAACTAAATATATGACGCTGACTGTACCTAAGTATATGATTAAATACTAAATTCTACTCATATCCATAATATATTATTATATTTATCTTGCTTTTGTCTGCAGTACATTTTAAATTAAATTAAGCCAGCAACTACGTAATCAGCTCACCAAAACTAGCAGTGAAAGCGAAAATTAAATTTAACCACGAGCGAAGAAACAGCAATTAACGGAACTTTCTTAATTAAAGTTTTCTGTAAACAAGACAGTGTTAACAGTCCTCTTCAAAATAACTGAACGTTTAACGTGCCAGGAGCAATGGCAATAGCGATCGCTGTGGCGACTTTCATTACGTCGTAATACAAGAAGGTTCTCTGTCAAACAAAACTGACTTTTGACAGCTTGAAGATTCGAATTGATTGGGTGTATTGACATCTCGGAGGTGTGCGACAGCCGCGTTTAGCTAAAACGGCAAGAGTAACTTGCCTACTTGTGCGCGAGTCCGACTCTACGGAAAAACTTGATGGTATTTATGTCGGTCGCCGATCGTAAAATCCGGCAGATCACGAAATTCCTAGGCATATCGTGAAACGCCGCCATTTGATTTGGCTAAACGTTGACCAGGCATATCATGATGTGCCTGATCAAAAATACGGCAGATCGATTTAGTGGCAAAACCGACTCGGATCGCGGATAGGTTAGAAGACGAAAGCTCCCGCTTTCGTCTTCGAGGTTATTTTTTTTGATTAAAGAGCAGAAAAACTTGTTTGCAAACCTTAGTTACGTATAACGGCGAGCATTGAACGATACGGCGGCGTTTCATGATATGCCTATGAATTTCATAATCTGCCTAGACGTCACTGGTGGGTGTTAGGTTAGGCCTAGGCTTAGCCAGATCATGAAATGGCGGCCTTTCATGATATACCTAGGAATTTCATGATCTGCCTAAACGTCATTAGACAAATCGTTAAACTTTAAGTTTTTAACGATATGGCGGATGTCATTTAGCCAAATCATGAAATGGCGGCGTTTCACGATATGCCTAGGAATTTTGTGATCTGCCGGATTTTACGATCGGCCGCCGACATAAATACCAACCAGTTTTAAACATCACTGCCTGATTGTAAGTAGACGCCGTGGCCGTAGCTTAAGCACGATTGCGATTTCATAGCTCCGCTGTCCGTCTGTCTGTCTGTCTCTCCATCTGTCACCGGGCTATATCTCATGAACCGTGATATTTAGACAGTTGAAATTTTCACACATGATGTATTTCTGTTGCCGCTGCAAATACTAAAAAACATATGTTTTTTTTTTCTTTTTTTATTCTTTTACAATCTTACACAAATTGACCTAGTCCCAAACTAAGCAAAGCTTGTAGGTACTATGGGTACTAGACGACGATAAACATACTTATATAGATAAATAAATACTTAAATACATAGAAAACATCCATGACTCAGGAACAAATATTTGTGCTCATCATACAAATAAATGCTCTTACCGGGATTCAAACCCGGGACCACTGGCTTCGTAGGCAGGGTCACTACCAACTAGGCTACAGGGGGCTACCATACAACAAACGTGATTTTTTTGCCGTTTTTATAGATACCTAATGCTACGGAACCCTTCGTGCGCGAGTCCGACTCGCACTTGGCCGGTTTTTTTGATTTGAGGAAACCCGGTGGTTTGAAACGCTCATTTCTAAAATCATTATCCTCTCACGATTATGTTCCCATTTAGAATAAGTTTTATTTTTTCACAACTTCAAGGGACCGTAGGCGATATGGTTTTAATTTCAACTCTATACCTGCACTCGTTCTCGAGATAAAGGGTCTTGACAGACAGACAGACGGACAACGAAGTGATCCTATAAGGGTTCCGTTTTTTCCTTTTGAGGTACGGAACCCTAAAAAGCAGGTTGCAGGTCCCTCAATCTCACCTCTGTACGTCTAGCACAACTTGCTAATAAGTCGTGTCGCGCGCGACTCAGCGACTCCTGTCTCACTCGTATTGTGCAAATTAGAAAGAGGCGGGTGGATTCTCACGACTCGCGTCGCGCTTGTTGTGTCAGTTGTGCTAGCCCCGCTGGTGAACTTAGGAGGAAGACAACACAACAATCCACATATTTACAAAGTATTTATTTTATTTAAAATTTACGGAACAATTACAACTTACAAACTAAACAATATCTAATCATCACATGTGTTTACACAAAAATTCATATTTGCAAGTTAACAACAACGGTCCGCATCACTTACTAATATACCTATTTAACCTATTCACGGCCACGCTACGCTCGTAGCGCTACGCCGTATTCCGTAGCAGCTTAAACTCCGTATGTAGCGAAAAGCGCTCGTAGCGCTCTGACGCATGTGTCATGGGCGCTGAATGGGTTAAGGTACTCGAATGTACACTCAGCGTCAAATACTCTGTAGCAGTCAAAGTGGCCAAATAGTTCGGTACACCATACTAAATATATGGTGTATCGAACTATTTGACTACTTTGGTTGCTACAAAGTATTTGACGCTGAGTGTACAAACTCTATTCATAATGGTAACCTTATAATAAGGTAACCTTACTGATAGGGTAACCCTATTGTTATGGTAAGCATATCGGATGTTGTAACCACGTTAACACTAAACAAAACCCTATCTGAATAGGGTTAACCTATGGTTTCCTTATGGTTACCACATCCGATATGCTTACCATAACATTAGTGAACCCCTTACTGATGTAAGGGGTTCACTAATGTTTCCAAACCTAACGTTTGGCAACCTGATTCTTTTCATTTCCCAACCTGTTAATATTTATGAAACTGGTAAATATTTCAGAATTTTTATAAACTAACCTAACCTAATCTATAGGGTTCTACACGATGGCCCTGAAATAAATCCTGAAATATTTACAGTTTCAGAATTTGGGAAATGAAAAGTTGCAAAGATAACTCTATAGACAGAGATATACACGCGTTAGTACGGGACAGCTCGTGGAATGCCCCCATAATCGAACCTGCTCACAGAGTTTCACAAACATTGGTCAAGAAATGGGACCAGTAGAGGATAACAGCTGGACATATGAAAGAACTTTGACCCCAGACTGGAACGGAGACCTTAACCCATTCAGTGCCCATGACGACACATATGCGTCAGAGCGCTACGGGCGCTTTTCGCTACGTACGAGGTTTAACC
Organism: Epinotia brunnichana; assembly: GCA_963854355.1. Taxonomy (NCBI): domain Eukaryota; kingdom Metazoa; phylum Arthropoda; class Insecta; order Lepidoptera; family Tortricidae; genus Epinotia; species Epinotia brunnichana. Next base: position 9,533,093 of record OY977941.1, on the reverse strand, counting down.
TGCTACGGACTACGGCGTAGCGCTACGAGATTAGCGTGGCCGTGAATGTGTTAAGGAGTTAATTAACATGGGACCGATTTTTGACTTTCGAGCGCTCGAATCTTTCACTCGAAAACTGACAAAAATGACGAAATGCTCTTTTCAAATAGCGATAGAAAATTGGAAAGCGAGTGGTGTTGACCACTCGTATTCAAATCTATCGGTAGAAATTAAGTGCCTGCAATTACGACACTACAATCGTATTTACTTTTATTTAATTTTCGAGCGCTCGAAAGTCAAAAATCGGCCCCCACATCATAGGATGTAAGGTACAGGCGACGGCAAAGACACGTACCTACCTACATACATTTTTCGCCTTATAATTATGATGCCAGGTACAAAAGTGTATACATATATTTGACGTTAGCTGTACATAATGGTCGGAATCAATGCCATGCGCACTAAAAGTTATTATAATGTCGTTACCTGACAATAACTTACAGTGCGCATGACACATGCTGAGATCATGCGCGCAGCCGATTTTTCCGTTATATTATTTCATAAAACGTTTACAAAAACTGCTGGTTTCAAAATGCTATTATTTATACAGTCGCATACTTCAACGACAAATTCGTATGAGTATATTATTATTATTGTTGTATTTTTGACTATATGTTACATACAAATGTTGTAGTTTAAGAATTTCTTTCCTTTTATTAAATGTAAGTTTAATCTTCCATGTTCGATAGCAATTTTTTTTCTTACGAAAAAAACAATGCTGCCTACACAATTATCACTTTAGGATAGGTAGATTTAACTTTTGAGAATCATATATTATGCTTCGCCCTTACAGCCTGCATGGTACCTTATCTTGTTTGTAACACTTTTGTAACCATGGTTTCTGCATTAAATAAATAAATAATTATACGAAATTAACACTTTCACTGCCAGGAATCTTTCCTCGTATGTAGCGGAAAGCGACTACGGCGTAGGCGCCCGCTGGGCGGGTTCCTGGCAGTGAAAATGTTAATATCCTACGCGCTACGGCGTAGCCTGTTAACACTTTCCAACTCGTACAGCCATGCAGCACCAGCGTCATGTAACTCATGTGTATCATATTTAATTGCATGACTGGCAATGACATTACTTACCGAATCATATTAACACTTTCACTGCCAGGAACCCAACCAGCGGGCGCCTACGCCGTAGGCACTTTCCGCTACATACGGGAAAAACCACGGGATCAGCTACGAGTGTAGCGCGTAGCGATTCTAGGCAGTGCATGTGTTAAGTGTGAACCCTAATTACACATCATTAATAAAAATCTCCGGGCCAAATTACACCAGCGAACAGCGATACCTATACACGAATGTGACGATAGGTATATGCATGAAAAAGACGTACATACGACGTTTATTTATTTATTTAAACTTTATTGCACAAACAAAAAGTACAAAAGGCGGACTTAATGCCGTAGGGCCTTGCCACATGTCTGCGGTGCGGCGCCGCAACGCAAAATTTTGCGGCGCGCGCGCCTTTCAAACCCGCGTTTAGTACCGAGAAACACGGGTTTTGCGGCGCGTGCGCCGCAAAAACCGCGTTTAGTACCGAGAAACACGGGTTTTGCGGCGCGCGCTGTAATAACCGCGTTTAGTACCGAGAAACACGGGTTTTGCGGCGCGCGCGCCTTTCAAACCTTTATAATTTTTTGCGTTGCGGCGCCGCACCGCAGACATGTGGCCAGGCCCTTAAAGCATTCACTACCATTCAACCGCAGGGCTTAACATAAAAGCTCACGTTGGCTAATTTTATTATTTAACTATTCCCAGTCACACTTAAAATCGTGGGGCCTTTACCGCGACCGCGAGATGATTAGATTAAAAAGTACCTAAGTCATGAACGTGAATGAAGCAAGAAAGGTTTGTCCCGACGTAGGAAGTGGAAATCCGTGATCTCAGTCTACCCCTCTGGGAAATGGGCGTAATTATACGTATGTATGTATGACACGTATGAATGTATACGTATGTGTGTAGGTTCACCACATAGAAAACCTAACAGCGCTACGCTATGCACTGAATGTCTGTGCGAGTTGCGACGGACACCTACTTTTCAGTGTGTGCTCAGTTTTCAAACGAGTATTCGAATAGTATGCGATAACTGTATAGTTTATGTCATGATAAGGGGTGATCACACCGAGCCATATTGATCAACAGCCGCCCTTAACGCGCCGTGGCTCTCACACCTATAGCTCTCGTCTTTTTCAACCCGTGTGGTAATATCGCTAATGTGCTCTTACAGCTTTTTGCCCGACTACGGTAGAGCCAAAAGGAAGGGATATGATTTTAGCAGTCTATGTTTTTATTTACGCGTGTTCCACCGTAGCCATTGAGATACTGAACCGATTTTGGTAAATGAGGTGTCAACTGTCAATCGATTCGAAATTTTGCTCTGGGTGAAAGGCTGTCTCTTGTATGAAAAACAAGGTTATTTTGCACTGTTTTCTGTTCACAACAGTTTACAGTTTTTTGAATTGTTTATGCTTGTTTCTATTATCAATATATCTTCGGTTTTGTTATACTGGTAATACAAAAACAATCTTTCATATTTTGTCATCCTAATAAAAGATTTGAATAGCTAGATATCAATTGTCCGAGGTATTTTATTACGGTAATACATTTAATTGAATATAAAGAATGGCTGTTAAAGAGTAATAATACAACTAGGAATATCGCCATACGACTTGGTAGTGCCTTGATTAGAGCTATGACTCCAAACTTGTCTACGCTTCGACCTGTATAAATAAATAACTAATTATGCAATCAAACTTTCGTAACCCCGAAAATTGTTAAGGTTAAACGGGAAGCATATGGCCAGTTATTTTATATTGTACACATAATAAATGAGGGCGGTCACTGCTTGATATCGTTTAGAAAACATTTCAACTTTTTTTTGTAAATAAAACTGTTATTTATTTTACGAGCTACTTGGTTGAGTAGGTTAGGTTGACTAAGTTATTTGGAGTTGTGTTGATGTATCTGAAAGTATGCATATTTTTTTATTGCATAAAAAATAATCAAGTCAAGTGAAATTGCGGATTTCGTAAGAGGTTCTTTTTGTATGTATTAAATTTACGTTGAGTATTCATTACTTTCTCGTCAAAGACGCCAGTTGATGTGACGGCAATGCATAAAAGTTACTTTTTCCAGGCTAAGGACGTTCGCGCACGGACGTCACGAGCGGTCGCGATTTGGGTCACTGCCGAGCAGGATTCAATAAAACTTTACACTACCCCCTACAGGACTCAGAATGTATCCAAGCAACAGGTAAAACATAAGCTTATCTAACTGTCAAATCTTTCGCAAATGGTTAAACTGGCGTGAATATTTAAAAGAAAAAAAGCAAGTTCGTAGAGCAGGTTTCCTAATGCCCAGATTTTGCTGAAACAAGAAGTTTACGCTTAGGTATGTTTAGCGTGATAAGAGAAAGTGTATTCTAATTGATAGTGCAAAGTATTGATCATTTGTTTCAACGTGATTCTAAATATAAAATTCCGTTGGGAAGACAAAGTTCGCGCGCAATACGGGCGCAGGTAGTGGGCGCGAGGCGCGGCGGGCGGGCGGCGGCGGCATATCGATTCCGCAGCGTTCAGTCGGCGTCCGTCGACCGCCGCGCTGCGCCGAGCCGCCGGCGAGCGGGCGTCGCCCCTCCCTCGGCCCTGCCCCCTCCGCCCTCGCCCGAATCTCTCGTCGCGTCGCCGGCAAACTCGAACGACCTCTTTCCGCTTACTAACGTACCGCGCCCGTCAGCCGCCGCGGAACTACGCTCGATCACTAAACACCGACTTTTCTGAATAAACTTGGTTGGAGAAAATTGTTGGTTGCGGTATCCTAGCAAAGTTGGGAGGATGTTTGAGTGCGTTATGGTAGCGTAGCGTAGGTCGGTGGTGCGAGTGATGTGGTACGCGCGGCGGCGAGCATGGTCGCGGTGTGCGCGCGCGCCGCGCGCGTAGGATGGACTGCTGCAACTACGAGTACCGCGCGGGCGGGTACGCCCCGCCCGGCTGGGAGGGATACGCGCCGTACGCGCCGCTGTACGCGCCGTATGGGTACTACGCGCACGCTCACCACGACCCGTATTCGCGGTACTACCGCTACGACTACCCGCAACACGCACACCATAATGACCATGTCTCACCTATGGGTTGGTATTCATTCCGTATTCATTTTAGATCTATATATCCTCCAAGAAGCGCCCTACTCTAGGGCCAAACGCTAACTAATACTGATACAAAACTAAAACTAGTTCCTACGCGATGAGAAGAAGTGGGGCGCTTCTTCGTGGATTGGACGATCTATATAATAGTTGCAATTATTTCAGGTGTCATTTGTAAGAAATTATTTAATATTGTAGTTACATTTTTTTAATAAATTTAATCATCCCTGAATATGATACAATTTAATTACTTCTTAAATTGTACTGTTAGGTATACCTATTATACCAACAGAGCTAAAATAATGTATTTCCTTCTAAGGCTCTAGATTATAAAAAATACCTGAACGAATACCATATAGGTATTTGAAACTTTTCCCGTAAAACCTTTTGAGGCACCAGGATATAATTAGCTGCCGAAATTTAGTACGTAGCAAGTATAGGTAATTCGATGCAGAAGAAAAATCATTTACGCGCGCGAGCGCAGTATTGCGTCATGACGTAACTTTCAGAGTTGTTCCATTGCCATGTTCTTAGCGTAAAAACATATTCGATTATAGTATTATAGTAATAGCATGAAACAACTACGTACTATAACTATACCTAGTGTAAACCGACACTTCTATCCTTGACTTGTATCCTTGTCACAAGTCGAGGCCAATCCAGATAGTGCCCGCGTTGCTAAGTTAACCTTGGAGCGAGGAACTAGGTGGTTAATTTGAGACATAAATCTCGCATTCTAATCGATGTCAAGGGTTTCGCGTGCTCACTTCCACACACGTCAAGGAAACGTGTTAAAATTCGCTGGCGAAACACATTTGAATGCAAAATGGATGTCTCAGATTAACCTCTAGCTTGAGAACTGTTACTATGACAACTATGGCTTTTCCTGAACTTCGCATTCAGTTCCGAAACATTTTACAATCTAGGGTTCTCGTCTATTAGGTACCTATAGGTCAGTGTTTAATTATAGTTCAAAATTGGGTAAAGATCTTGTATTTTTTGAAATGATAACGTCTTATAAATCGATGAACACCGGCAGCACGCACGAAAAAGCATGACTCATTGTCCCGTTCCGTCTGAGCCGAGCGTTCGGCTTTATACCTTAAAATTATCGTCCGTGAACCGCCTTATAGACAACCAATTTTTTTTTAGTTAGAAACAAATTTTTATGCTTCGTCGGTGTTCTTTTTTGATTTGAGGAATAGTTGCATAGACAGCTAGAGACATATGCATGTCCCTCACACTCAACATCTTAAATAATAATAACAAAATATAAAACCGGCCAAGTGCGAGTCGGACTCGCACACGAAGGGTTCGGTACCATTATCAATAAAAATATTGATTTTATTTTGTTTTTAGTATTTGTTGTTATAGCGGCAACAGAAATACATAATCTGTGAAAATTTCAACTATCTAGCTAACACGGTTCTTGAGATACAGCCTGGTGACAGACAGACGGACGGACGGACGGACAGCGAAGTCTTAGTAATAGGGTCCCGTTTTACTCTTTGAGTACGGAATCCTAATAAAAAGGTTACATGCGCCTGCGCCAATTTCGAGGCCCCAGGTTTGACATTTTTCAACAGGAAATAAATTGTGAAAACAAAGTTACTTACATAATTCATAAAACATAGTTAAATGCGTGCAAAGATATTAATTTCCTAATTCTTTATATATTAATATTTTATACATATTGGTGACAAACAACACTATTGAAGTTTATTTTTACTTTGAACGGGCTGGATTAATTAAACAGGTCAATTTAATATCGTAAACTGCTAGGTGAGTAATACAGAATATTTATACAGATAGTTACATTGATCCCTGCCTGTAGTGGCAGAAAGTAGATATATTTCGAATTGTGAGAGTACTGATTCATTCTCCCTCAGCATACTTACATAATTGAAAGGAAACCTTATAATAAACTACTTGTGCACTAGTTGTCCTTTCGTTTTTCTTGACCTCCTTGCGACGTAAATGTGTGAACTATTTTAACGCCGGCCGAATATAAACCAAAACATTTAAAGGTAAAAGTGGCTCCAAATAAAACACGTTTATTATTCATACAATCGTATAAAACTCCACTTGTTGCTATTAACAAATTACAATGTCGCTGTCATTCGGTATGCTCATAAACACGTTCATCCCAGTGAAACTGTTAGTGCGTCCAATTTGTTTACTAATACGAGACATAGGCATCCCGAGCGCGTGCTAACGCTGCCGGCATTCTGAACGACGAAGAATGAAGTTTGAATTTAATGTTTACGTTTGGGCGGATTTCTCGGCGACGTCACGTGTCGATGTCGGAGGGTGCGGCGCGCGGGGGGTCGCGCTACAGGTGGTCGATGCCCCCCTCTTCACCCGCCTCTGTTCCCCTCTCGACGCGATTGATCGCCTGCACAGCCACTCTACATATTGACCGGGCGGCTGCCACCCGTGTCGCGTTCGCTGCGAACTTCGTATACATGCTTCGTGAAATATACCGCCTTAATGTTTGCGGTGCTGGAAAACAATGCTCCACTTAATTATCGACCTAGCTACGGCCAATTTACTGCTCCCACTACACGGCTAGTTCTAATAAGGGTGAATGGAAGTATATCGGTCACAGTTTATACTTAGCACATAGGTATGACTTATATAACTTAGTTTCTGCAGTCTGCACACAAGTAGGTAAATCTAAATAGTCGCCACCAGATATATCGGAGCGGCCAAAGTGCTCACAAATATCTCGACAATAGAGACGTGTTCAGATATTTGTGAGCACTTTGGCCGCTCCGATATATCTGATGGTGACTGTACCTACATGTTGTACATTATCGGGGCATGTTACTTATGTGTAAACTAATCAATAACAAAACGATATGAATTGTTTTACTTCGATCGATTTCAACTAATCGATCTCGCTTTTTTATTAGTTCTGATATTATCTAGCTTTGACATCCCATTATCGTACCTAAACCACAACCGTACCTAAACTAGAAAACAAGATTTCTGACGGACTATCCTGTGGAGTTTTGCCGCATTGGGCAAATACTTTCTGGCAGTTGTGCAAAAACAATAGATCGATATTTGAGGCTACTTGTTTGTTTCAAACTGGAATCAATACGTAAAATAATAGACCCAAAATTAAATCTGTCAGAAGGGTTTCCTTTTAACTGATGAATCACCAAAAAATTATGATGATCAATTTACTTATATTCATATTTATTGCACAAACGTGAAACTAATCATACAAGAGGAGGACTTAATGCCCGTCAAGGACCATCGGGCAAGCAGATAAATTTCACACGTAAATATATTATGAGTCTAGATAATATCGAGTACACTACCGTGAACAAGTTAAAGACCAAAAACAATATTTAGTTGCATAGTTATAAATTCTTCTAAAAAACATCAAATTAAATTTGCAATCAATAGTCAAATAACTAACAAAGAACGGCAACCACAATCACCGTACCATAACCCGATCTAGTTTTTATGGGACGAACTCGACCGTAGAGTCCGAAGAAAATGTCAGCAACAGCTCTATGGGAGATACTGCAATATGAATGGAAACCCATTAGTTAGTCAAGAAATGCTACCACAAACTTGTAGAAAGAATGCCTAAAATATGCTCCAAAGCGAAAAAGCGTGAAAAAAATCTCGTCTGCGTTAACTTTTTTTTATTAACATGTTCCCTTTTTAAATAAAATTTCTGCAGAATAAATTGTTATAACGCTTTATTTTCTCGATTCTAGGCAGGCACTGCAAAGTAATATTTTCATAAAATGTTGATTATTTGCATAATTATTATCTGTTCGGTCTTAAACTTTTTGACGGTGCTTAGTGTAGGTAAATCGCACTTTATCCAAATCAAGGAAAAAAAACTTACTATGTATAGTAAAATTAAGTGGATTCCGTAGTGAAAATAACTTCCTAAAATACCAGCAGCGTCTAAATATTTCTATGTCATTTTTACATTAACAAAAAAACGCATAAAATCACCAGGAAAAAGTTATCCTGCAAGAAACTGTTTAGGACAAACAGTACCTTAGGCGCCAGTCGTATAGCAGACTTGTTCCCTCAATCCCCTCGGAAAAAAACTCGGGTCAACGATTAATAAATATGTAGATGAAGGTTTTCACGTAATTTAACGTGACAGATAACAATTTGTATTATAATTTCGCGCCAAGGAAGACATCAAAAAGGTGTAAGGATTACGAATTCTTTGTCCCCTGTTTTTTTGCATAATGGTGTCTTCGGTGTTTATAAAGAAGTGATTCAGATCAACATTCCTTTAGTTCTTTCATTGGTAAATTGATCGTTATCGAACTAAGTATACCGGTGGGACATAATGTAGGAAGATATCACGATGAAATGATGATGTTAAAATGTGTGGTAATTTTAATTTTTTCATATTCCTAAACTATATGTAAGAAAATAAAAAATAAAAAGCGGCCAAGTGCGAGTCGGACTCGCACATGAAGGGTTCCGTTGAATAAATTGCTTTTTACGATTTATGACGTATTAAAAAAAAAACAACTTACTAGATCTCGTTCAAACCAATTTTCGTTGGAAATTTGCATACATCATATATTTTTTTCAGTTTTATCATTATCTTATTTTAGAAGTTACACACATTTTACCACTTTGGAAGTGTCTCTCGCGCAAACTATTCAGTTTACAAAAAAATTATGTTAAAAACCTCAATATCATTTTTGCAGACCTATCCTATACCCCACACGTATGGGTTTGATGAAAAAATTTTTTTTGGGTTTCAGTTCTAAGTATGGGGAACCCCAAAATTTATTGTTTTTTTTTCTATTTTTGTGTGAAAATCTTAATGCGGTTTACAGAATACATCTACTTACCAAGTTTCAACAGTATAGCTCTTATAGTTTCGGATAAAAATGGCTGTGACATACGGACGGACAGACAAACAGACAGACAGACAGACGGACAGACATGACGAATCTATAAGGGTTTCGTTTTTTGCCATTTGGCTACGGAACCCTAAAAATGAAGTAGAAAATTGCAAGGTACTCATTTTCCTAAATGAGAGGATTAGTTGAACGGAGAAAAATACGAACGTCGAGGTGCTTGAAAGGGTGAAAGAAAAAAGGACGTTGTTAAAAACCATAGAGTACAGAAGAGGCAAGATGTTTGGACACTTGTTACGACACGATGATTACATGAAAACGATAATAGAAGGGAAGATAGAGGGGAAGAGGAAGAGAAGGAGACCAAGACGAGTTCAGTCAATGAAAAAACAGTTTAAGTTTGCTACGTACAAAAAGAGCCATTACTTAATAGATGACAATACTTTAATATTTATAACTAGACTTTAATAATATTAACAGTGTAGTTCACGTGCAGTTTGATTCAATCATCAATCACGTCCGTAATCAAATATGTCTTACCCTAAATCAGACGTAGCGGATGGTAGTCTGATTAAAATTCAACCAATTGAAAGAAATTATTGAAATTCGTCTTGCAAATTCATGATATCTGATATGTCATTCAACGACTATTATATTTTTTTGCTATATTGTTGCTGCAAGCTGTAAGAAGTTCATATGTATCATAACATTTTTAATCATGGGGCAAAGACAGATTGAAGCAACGCTACTTATAGTATAGTACTAACCACAAACACCAGTTAAAGTATTAATTGCCGAACGTCAAATAACGCTATTTTGAACTAAGGTCAATGAGGGCAAAACCGTCGTATTTTTGTATAAGTTCAATTTGATTGGCCATAACTATTATTCACTTTTTAATAAACTTGATGGTTATAATAGTATAAGGCATTTATTTAACTTTTTGAGGATGTTTGTGTTAAATAGTATTAATTAAGAAAATTTAAATAATACTCGAAGTAGGATTAGTTGTTTATTCATTCCAGTTTCACAAGAGAAAGAGAGCGGTTTAACGCTCCCGCTACTTTTATAACATTTGAGAACGAACAATTTGCTGAACGAATGATTGAATGATGACACTGGCGGCTCGTTTACGTTCTGGCAACACATATAAAATGATGTTGCACACTTTCAGAATAATTTAATCATGGCAATACTGACCCCCAGTGTCATCATTTGTAAACATTTGAAGTTCATTCGAATACATTGAATCATAATTTACTTATAACTAACACTAGCTAATACTTCAGGTTATTTAAATATGTTTTTTTTTGTAAACATGTCAGCAGACGGATTTTTCCTAGGATTTGGGGCTTTTCCGTCTAGCAGTTACTTTTCGTGTACCAGAACGTATTACAAATCGGTACGTCAAGTAAGCAAATGTACGAGTAAATGTACTTAATCGAAACTAAACCTTAGCGAATTAAATTTAAGGTTTATTTTAAATTTTAGGGCCAAATATATATTTTTTGGGGCTATTTCGGCCTATTTTGAAAATCAGAAGTAATAAACCTTTTATTGAAGTTTAAAATCAAGTCTACTTTTTAATTAAAACAACGACCTGTGCGACGTGGTAAAGTTTTGCATTTACTAGTCGAATCAGCTTACAATTAAAGAATAAAAATACAGAATTTTGATACTTAGATCTCGATCACGTCTGCATTTTTAGAAAATATAATCGACACACAGTTTCGTAAATTTAAAAAAGGTTGGCAATATATGAAATGGAGAAATTGAATATGACGGTTTTGACCAATTCATCTGGACGGCATTTTCCCACTTGGGAGTTGAAGAATTTTACATTTTTAACAACCTGTAGTTTCACAACAAGTAATGATAATGTAAAATGGATCAAATTACCAATAATCCTGATTAACGAACAATATAATCAACATACTTACTTTAAACCGTAATCCGCATTTTCTGATCGCAATTTCAAAAATAGAGCAACGCTCCGAACTCGTGTTTTGACTTCGGAGCTCAACGAAACTTTCAAGGCCATTTTATTGCATGTGCTGCCTACATAGCGCCATCTGTTTTTGACTGTTGGTAGCAAATACAGTCGCTGTTTTATCGATCGAGTCGGCAAGTGCGTATTGTGGTTAGAATTGCCGCAAAAGCCGTTGTACGGAAATACCCCGCAGACGGAATTGGCCGCACTGACCTTATGTCATTTTAAATTAAGAAGGCGTAATTTATACCGTGACTTTGTTTGATTATATCAGACGAGACGATGGCGGTTAAAAGATTCAACATTAAAAAGAATAAAAAATCCTTTTCGATAGTAGTTTGTCTTATATTAATGGCTACCAAAAATTACGTGTAATATTTTCTTATGGAATCACAAATCGAATTTGTTTTGCGTTTCTTCATAATCATCCGTTTTGCTAAGTCAAAATAAGTACGTAGTGTCGCTAAAATAATAGTAAACCATCAAATTATTGTAATAAAGTATACATTACAAAATATAATTAAAACCATAAAAAGATATGGACCTCGAAAGTTTAGAAAAATATGCATTTTCTTTTATTGTCCAAGAGTAAATTTAAAGCTACCAATAGAATCCTTACGCTTTTATAGAAACGAAATTGTATCATAGAGTCTGACCAGTGAGTCGTGACAGTAGCATTTTTATCAAATTATTTATATGGCAGCAATTTTACCTATGAAATAAACTGTCAGTTATAAGTACTTATGACGGCTCCATACATTTCGTGTTACCAGCATGCGTTTTTTTTAAATTTGCCGCCATTTTTCACCGTCACGACTCGCTGGTCAGACTCTAACTATGGACCTAAACGCAGTATTTCGCGACCGAAATAGCAATGTTTTCCATACAACGATTAGTACAAATTGCAAAGTGTGACGTCATACTTTTACGTCAGTTAACTACATTTTTTGGGTAGGTATTTATGTCCTTTAATTGTAGTTGCTCCCATAAAAACAATTGTTCCTCTCCAAAAGCTGGTTCGAATGGCATCGTAAATAAATCTTAGGTCTCAAGCCCATTGTATGAAACATGAAGGATTAATGTAAGTTTTAACTGGCACCAATTTCGCCTTGATAGTGAAAAACCAGTGGGCTTTTTTGTGGGGTCGATATTAGTCCCTAGGCTGGTTGGGGAGTCCTGTTTCCATTCTTGGGCCCATTTCTTGGTTATATCGAAGGGAGTATTTAAAAGGGTGGATGCAGTCTTATATGGCGGATGGCGTGATTTTAGCCGGTGTGGTGGAGGGTTTTTAAACTCCTTGTAGGCAGGCAATTCGGGTTCGGCCAAGATCTTCTGTGCTTCTCGGACTAGAGTATGTATGCGGACCGGCTGGGGTAGGAGCCGAGAGTTCATGCACAAATGTGGATGGAGGGATTCTCCAGCATGCGAGTGTGGAGCTGCGGTGCAGGACATGGACCATATTATCCGCGAGTGCCCACTCACCAGGGCAACCCAGCCGACTTGTTCACCCTAGATAACAACGTAACCCAATGGATCCAGCAATTGGGTGTACTGCTCTAATTTGCATGCATTTTTTAACTAAGAACGATTTTAATTTTTAATTTAGCCATACGAATAAATAAAATGTAAGTTTTGTCACAGACTATGGCGCCTACGCGACGAAGGAGGCCCGCGTGCGGCGCGCGCTGTCGCGGCGGGATGCGCGTGCGCTGCCTGCATCACACCTGCCCCTCCCGCCCACGGTAACTATACCTACCTCTACAATAAATACTATTTATGAGCATTAAGGTGACGTAGGCTCACTGTCTGCTCTCCCTCTCACTGAGCATAAGCGTGAGCGAGATGGAAGTGCGTGTTTGCGCGCGCGGATATCAAGTTTTTTAATTTAAAAAAATTGTGCGTTTGAATCAATAAAAAAGTAATAGCTAAGTTCCCTCAAAACAACAAAAATGTTTACAGTACCTACTGCATAGAATAGAATAACTGAACGTAACTTGTATGTCTTATCTTTTATGTATTTTTATTATTCTTGTATGTTTACCAGGGTATACAATTAAAAGTAATAATTTTTTTTAGTTATTAGTATCACCATTTTGTTAATCTTATCACCAGGGCTCGAACTTTTAGTGCCGATGACGTTGCACTGCACCGCACATAAAATGCCTTCTAATAGTAAATTCGTAAACAATTACCACTTATCAACCTCTTTTATTAAATGAAATGGCCACTTGAAATGAGCAGTATATAATGTCTTGACTGACATTGTCATTCAAATCGAGCCCTGCTTATCACATTCTCAACATATCGACAAAATAATAATAATTACAGTTATAAATACCCATTATTAGACAATTCTAGTGTTATTTAAGTGTGCAAATATTAAGTGACGTATTTTTTAATTTACAAGAGCCCATTTCCCAAATTCCCGGGAAATCCGAGACACATCCACGATAAGCATAACGTTTGAGGTCGTTCACCCCAAATTGCATCCTAGATCCGATCACTGATAATTAGTAACGAATTTCTTAAGTGTACTTTAGACCTATGTTCGTAAATTTTTTTTTTTTCGACTGAAAGTCAAAAACAAAGGTTTCAAGTACCTCGAGAAAGGTCTCAAGATTGCTAATTAAATTTGAGGCAGCCGTATTATGATCAAAACAAGCGCTACGACTTTTTAAAAATCCGTTTTCTGAGCCTACATCTCCTTAAGGCTTTAGAGTGAATATCCATTAGCCATTTGCGAAGCTGTGTTTTCATATACCTACTTGAAACCTAGCTGTCAAGCGTGCGAAGTATCAAATATACAATAATTTAGGTACATAGTTACCAAGACTTTTCGAGAACGAGACGTTAGGTACATTAAATCAAAACAATTAAGTAACTTTAATTTTTACAAGCTTTATATTAACTTGACCTGTTCGTATGTATGTATGTAAATATATGAGTATATAAGTTGTCCGTCAAAATTTGCAATCCATTTGGGGGGAGGGGGGGGGGTTACAAATTCAAAGTCTAGTTTTTTTTTTTTATTATTTTTATTTATTAACCCGATATAAAACACTTATTCTAAAACATGTCCCTGCAAAACTGTTTGAACAGTTTGCCTGCAGTTATATTAGTAGTGCGAGAACATATTGTTTGGATGGCAAGTGCAAGCGAATTAAAATCAAAACAAACCATGAACAAGTGCTGTAATATGTCTGATATCATAACGTTCACCGCTAAGAAGAAAACCCCCTTTTCTATAGCCCCACAGTTCGAAGACACTCCTCTTTCGATTTCAAAGAGTATTAGGATCCTTGGTGTCGACATTTCCAGCGACGTCCAGTTTCAAAGCCACTTAGAGGGCAAAGCCAAGCTGGCATCCAAAAAGCTCGGTGTGCTTAACAGAGCAAAGCGATACTTCTCCCCGGGACAAAGACTTTTATTATAAAAGTCTCAAGTCCGTTCCCACATGGAGTACTGCTCTCATCTCTGGGCTCTCGCTTCAAAGACGTGCTGTGTGGATCGTGGACGATCCCAAACTTACAAGCGGTATCGAACCGTTGTGTCTAAGGAGAGACTTCGCCTCCTTGTGCGTGTTCTATCGCTTGTATAACGGGTTGTGCTCCGAAGAACTGGTTGCTACGGCTGCTTTTCACCACCGCACCGCTCGCCGTCGGCAGGGCATTCATCCCCAAACACTGGAACCTAAATGGTCGCGTACCGTACCGTACGGTTTCAGAGAAATTTCCTCCTTCGGACGCTCCGGCTGTGGAATGAGCTGCCGAGGTTTTCCCAAGGGACTACAGTAGGGGTTCTTCAAAAAAGGAGTGTATAAATTCTTAAAGGGTCGGGAACGCGCATGTAACATCCCTGGAGTTGCAAGCGTCCATAGGCTACGGTAACCACTTACCATCAGGTATTAAAAAAAAAACCCTCCAAAATTCGAGTTCAAAATTAAAAGAACCTGTTTGTAAAGAAAAAAGTGTACGTTTCTTTTAAAATGAAGAAGACATTGTGTGAGTAGCAATTAGCAAAATAACCAACGGAAAACATTCAGCTTGTTAAGTTAAAAAATATGCGATTTATTTAAAATTTGTCATTGAAAAAGTATTAGTAGTATTTGTAAGTATAAGTACGCTCGTGGCGTCTTTGCGCCACTCGCGTTTTAAGATCCTACTTATACGACAGTTGCATAAAATAACATTAACTGATTAATTAATCCGTCGATGGGACAGCCACGTTATGACAATATTATATTACTGTTAAATCTAGGCGTCCCAAACCCACAAACCATCATGAATTACGCAAATCATACTAAAAATATTAAATTAAGTTAACAAACTCTCACTTTGCACACAGGTAATATGTGGGTCAGTGTCAGCGGCCGGCCTCTTTATTAGCTCTCCATTTATTATCAATCATACGCGCCTTTAACACTCTGCCCTAATTTATATTCAGGCTTTGCCACGGGACCTGCTTTTGGCGACAAATTATTCAATTTTGACACGATTCCCCAACGAAAAGGAGTAATAATTAACCGACTTCAGAAAAAGGAGGTTCGTTGGTATCTCAATTTAACAAGTCTAAACTGGCACCAGTGACGTTTTTACCTGGCTGTGGCAGGAGAGTTATATTTTTAATCAACTTCAAAAAAGGAGGAGGTTCTCAATTCGTCTGTATGTTTTTTTTTTAGGTTTGTTTGTTACGCGATAACTCGGTAATTTATGAACCGATTAAATTTTTTTTTCTTTGTTTGAAAGTATATACCTCCAGATTGGTCCCATTGTCACCAAAATCCAGTTCTGATGATGGGATCTTGGAGAAATCGAAGGAACTCTTCAAATTTTTTAGGCAAACTACTGATTTGAAGTCGATTAAAACTTTGTTTTGAAATGTAAATTATTGGAGTGTGTGAACTTGTCAGAACGATTACGGTTACATGCACTCAACTGATAAGGTACAAATCAACATAAGAAAGAAAGAAAGATACATTTATTCACTAACACACAGGACACACATATTAAGCAAAAATAAATAAAAATAACATGTAACAAGTGTGTCTCTGCGGCAGTGAACCGGACACTGTCTCAGCATTATGCTGAGGTGTCAGCCAGACACCTACAGCGCTGATTTTCAGCCAGCACCGTTGGTGACTCACGGAAACATCATACAATTATAATTACACAACTATATAGTTAATTGTGAAAGGCGAGAGAGAAATAAACATAAATACATGGTAAGATAATACATACAGCACTACCTACATGCAGCTTTAATAAAATAATAACTACGTAACGTAGTTATTATTTTACATTAAAGTAAATTTTACTATTAAACTAAAAACAAATACTAGATAAAAATTTGCAATTGGCATATTTTTTGCTGTCAAAAGTGCAGGATTAGGATTAGGATTTTTGGAGCGTTAACAAATAGCCTTTAAGCTTACGCTTAAAGGTGTATCTGCTAAGCGCCCCTTGGATAGGGGGAGGGATATCATTCCAGCACTTAGACGCCGCGAACTTGAAGCTACCTCGGAAAGCAGCGGTTCGGTGCATAGGTATTATGGCCATTGCCTTGAATCTGCGCGCACTCTTTGACCATACCAGTTTATGGAAAAGGTAAGATGGGGTTTCGTGCCTTACCACCCCGAAAAGCAGAGTGGCAAGGTGCAGGCGTCGGCGTGCAGACATGTTAAGCAATTTAGCGGCGTTCAAGTATGGAGTGATGTGGGACCGGGAAGGGATTCGGAAACAAAAACGAGCACATGCGTTCTGCACTCGTTGTATGAGCCTCTTGGAACGACCAGTAATGCACCCGTCATACACGACATCACATGTATATATTAATTTCAGACCTTTGGTCGTCTCGCTTTTGTTATTATATTAGCGCGTGCGACTAACCAGTAAACCAGCCTGACTCGATTCAGGAACACGTTATAGTTTTATTCAGATTACATTGGAAAAGTATTGTATCATGTGCTCTCACTTGCTCTGGGGCATAGCTAAATGAGTGAGAGCGAGATGCAAGTTACTAGTGCAATTCATATTTAGTATTTCATTCAGTATACATTCTAACTGTACACAAAATCTTCGGTGCAGTTTATTAAATATTTATGTTATGACTTAAAATAAAGTCACAAATAAAATATATCACACAGCTGATTGACGCGCCCTGTCCCAAAAAGCGGTACAACCAATTAGGCACCGCGAATATCGTAAAAGGCATAAAACGCTACGATTTAATTCGTCCGCAGCGGTATCGAATTGGGAAGTCAATGGGCGCGGTAATCGGGCGATTCGTTCATTGACTCCTGGCGCTTCATGAATGATCTCTGGACTACGAGATTTCACTTCGTTTCATATTTATAACTGATGACTTACGTGGCTGTGCATACACGTCACAGTCGAAATTTGTAATTGAACGTGTTAGAGAGTTTTTAGTTTTTGTATTTTTTTGCTAAAAGTGAACTACTTATAATTATGTAGTTGAGTTTTGAAGTTGTCGGAAGGTTAGTAGCACAAAGTTTGCCAATTTATTTTTAATATTATTGTTTTCGGTCTATCCGACCGTCTAGCTACGGTAGCCCAGTGGTTCAGGCATGAGGCTGTCAAGCGGCGGTCGTGGGTTCGAATCCCGGCTCGTACCAATGAGTTTTTCGGAACTTATGTACGGAATATTTACCGTTAGCTTTTCGGTGAAGGAAAACATCGTGAGGAAACCGATCTAATCCCAATATGGTCTAGTTTTCCCTCTGGGTTGGAATGTCAGATGGCAGTCGGTTTCGTAAAATTAGTGCCTATGCCAAATCTTGGGATTAGGTGTCAAAGCGGACCCCGGGCTCCTTTAGGGGCACAACCGGGAATAACGCTAGGAGGATGATTGTTTTCGGTCTATCGTAGGATTTTCTCTTGAGTTTTTATTTCATAATAACAATAGTAACTGAATTAAAAAGCCCGAAATTACGCCTAAATAAGTGACATGACTGATATTTGAAATTGAAGTTTTAGGATTTATATCCTAAAACTTCAATTCATTTCTATAAAAGCATTTGTGAAATGGATATCAACTGAAAAAAATGTATTGATATACATATACGAACGTCGAACATTACAAGAAGAAGATTCTCTCTAGATTCTCCAAGGACGAGTGATTCACAATACTCACATACGTTAAAAATAAATTAGTCTATTTTGAAAACGGAAAATAAGATCAAGCATAAGAAAGTCAACACTATACTCCAGGCAAAATACGGTTTTGAAAAACATTAATTTATAATAGCGTTTTTTTTCTTTATATCATTTTAAAACATTGATCTATGATGTTTTATTCAAGAATCCAACAAACTTTCCATCCGGAAGTATTTATATAGATTTAAAAAAAGAATGAATTGTTTTTTTTTAATTATTTATCTTGAATATTATAGAGCAAATGTAAATGAACCAAAATAAAGATAAAACCATTTATTAATTTTTTTTCTGACTTTTCAGAAGCTAGTTAAGTTATCATTTTTTTGATGTCTGAAATTTTGTTGGATTTTGTCACTAAGTAACTATTTAATTGATAATATATCCATTACATAAAAAAAATCTGCTATTATAAATTATTTCCAAATTTGACATATTTTCCATACAAGCTGTCAGTTCATTGCCTGGACTACTATGCACTATGTTTATTCATGTAAAATATAACCGATTGACCAAATAAAATGAGCCCGTCGAAAACCAAAATAAATAACAATAAAACCCATCCAGTCACCAATGAGCGACCAAATAATTGAGTGAAAAGTGGTATCATTACGGCATCATGTTTCTAGACAAGTGAGCGGCACAAAGGCGCTAATGAGGGGATAGGGTGGGGGCTGAGGGGCGGCGCCCCCGAGGGGGGTAAAGCTGTCAGCGGTTGATTTTTCCGCGTGTCGTGGGCGCTGATCGATAAGTCACGTGGCCCGCCCGCCCCGCGCTCGATAGTTAGCCGAGAAATCTCCCGCCACTAGTTTGTAAGGTTTTTATGCGGGAATGCTTAGGTGTCGATGTGTCTATTGTCTTACTTACGTTCGTCTACGGTTTAGGCCTGAAACGGGTACGTAACGAATGTTAAGACGTTAGTTGCAATTTTTTGCTGATGGTGTCAGATTTGGTTTAAAATTTAATTAATGAAATTTGTTTTTTTATGTGGGTTGACTGTTAAAAAAAACGCAGTTATTTCATGAATTAAGAAATTTGGGTATGTGACTTGACTGGGAAGTTATACTCAATATTATGTAATAATTATGTAAACAAACACATTATCTATATACATATAATAAAGCTGAAGAGGGTCGAAAGTCTGTACATGGAAGATATTCGAAAAAAAATTGGCTAGGGATACTAAGAATCGATAACAGAACACGTTCCAACAGTTTTTAGAATTTTTGTCTGTTTGTCTGTTTATCTGTTTGTCTGTTTATCTGTTTATCTGTTTATTTGTTTATCTGTTTGTCTGTTTATGTGACCGCGCATCACGTGAAAACGGCTGAACCGATTAAGATGAAATTTGGTATAGAGATAGTTTGTGTCCTGGGGAAGCATTTAGGGTAGTTTTTATCCTGGAAATCAACCCCTAAGGGGATGAAATGGGGGGTGGAAATTTGTATGGAGCTACTTAAACTGCTGCACCGATTTGGATTAAGTTTGGTATATGATTAGTTTGAGTCCCGGAGAAGGTTTAAGGATAGGTTTTATCCCGAAAATCTTCCCTTTAGGGGGTAAAATGGGGGGGGTGAAAAATTGGATGTAACCCATGTTGATGAAATTTGGTTTAGAGGTAGTTTAAGTTCTGGGGAAGGACATTGGATAGTTTTTATTCCAGAAATCTTTCCCTGAGGGGGTGAAATGGGGGGTGACATTTTGGATGGACTCCGTGTAGATCAAATTTGGTATAGATATAGTTTGACTCCCGGAGAATGACAATGGATAGTTTGAATCCCGAAAATCATCCCCCAAGGGGATGAAACAGGGATGTAAATGTGAATAAATCCCATCTAGTTAAAATTTGGTATAGAGATAGAAGGAGTCCCAGGGAAGGACAATGCATAGTTTTTATCCTAAATCATCTCCTGAGGGGGTGAAATGAGGGGTGAAAATTAGGATAGAACCGATTTAGATGAAATTTGGTATGGAGATAGTTCAGAGTCCTGGGGAAGGACTTAAAATAATTTTTAGTCCAGAAATCATCTCCTAAGGGGGTGAAATGGGGTATGAAAAATTGGATGGAACCCATTTACGGTATAGTGAGTTGGAGTCTTTGGGAAGGACATAGGATAGTTGACTCCTGAAAATCATCCCATATGGGGGTGTAATCCGGGGTGAAAATTTGTTTGTGACCCATTTAGATGAAATTTGGTTGAACGATAGTTTGAGTCCCGGAGTATGACAACGGATAGTTTTAATCCCGAAAATCATCCCCTCAGGGATAAAATATGTAGTGAAAATTTGGATAAAACCCATTTAGATGAAATTTGGTAAATAGATAGAAGGAGTCCTAGGGAAGGACAATGCATAGTTTTTATCCCAAAAAATCATTTCCTGAGGTGGTGAAATGAGGGTTGAAGATTTGGATGAAATATGGTATAGAGAGAGGTAGAGTCCTAGGAAAGAACATAGAATAATTTTTATTCCGGAACACATAAAAGGAGCAAATCATCCCCTAAGGGGGTGAGAAATGGTGGATGAACATTTGGATTGAACTCATTTATGGTATAGCGATAGTTAAGGAAGGACATAGGATAGTTTTATCCCGAAAATCATCCCCTAAGGGGGTGTAATTGGGGGTGGAACTTTGTTTTGATAAAATTTGGTTGAAAAATAGATTGAGTCCTGGAAAAGGACATATAATAGTTTTTATTCCAGAAATCATTCCCCAAGGGGGTGAAATGGGGGTGAAAATTTGGATGTAGCCCATTTAGATGAAATTCGGTATAGAGATAGTTTGAGTCCTGGAGAATGACAACGGATAGTTTCTATCCCGAAAATCATCCTCTAAGGAGGTGAAATAGGGGGTGAAAATTTGGATGGAACCCATTTACGGTATAGCGGTAGAGGGGTGTCCTGGGGAATAGGAACATTACATAAGTAAATATATGTATGTGACGTTCCAAGGGTAAAGGTACCTTATGGCGGCCTTAGTTTTGAAGATGTTTTCTAAAACGAGGTAAAAAAGACGTTTTATTATGGCTATTTTGAAAACTATTAGATGTAACATTTTGTTGAAGTATTTTTATTTTTAATATAAAATGTTTAAATTACAAGTCAGTTAATTTAATCCTACGGTTTAGTAGAAAAGGTCCTTACGGCCGTGTGATATGAAAATATGCAAAATAATACTGAAAAAAGCCTACATGCATTCATACAATCCATACTAATATTACAAATGCGAAAGTAACTCTGTCTGTCTGTTACCTTTTCATGCTTAAACCGCTGAACCGATTGAAATGAAATTTGGTATAGAGATACTTTGAATTCCGGGGCCTTCCCAAAGAGTCCTTACTAAAGATAGTTTTATCTGGAAATTCATCACCTAAGGGGGTGAAAAGGGGGGAGAAAGTTACGATACAAACGAGTTCCACGCTGACGAAGTCGCGGGCAAAAGCTAGTGTGTAATAATTGTGTTATACGAGAAAATTTATTCCTTAATAACAAGGCAATTAATAAAAACAACAATATAAAACTTAACCTAAAGGTAAAAAAATTGGCCTAAGTCGCCGTCAACAGGCAAGGTGCCCAGAAGGCTGGCCGTATTTCCTCGCTGTATAGCGATGCTAATACGCTGTGCGAAATAGTGGCCAGCCCTCTGGTCGCCCGATGACTCTATAAGGCGCGTCGCCAAATCTTTGTATAGCCGACGCGCACTTGGCCCCCATGGCCCCAAGGTTTCAACGCCAAACGCCGCAAACATGAAGCTATTTCCTAGGATGGCATATTTGCGGCGCTTGAGGCTTTCGGCCGAGGATGTCGCAGCGCCAGCGGTGGCACCGGTGCTTGAAACATGGGACGGTGCCAGGATATCGACGCAAGTAGCATCCCAAACTAGCGGCCGACCCATGCTCTAAGGTACCAGCGTCATTCCGTCAGGACTCTTGCCGTCGTCCCTGGCCAGCCCACTGGGCTCGAGAACTGCCGGCACTCTCGCACTGACAAGGGCCCGACGGATGACATCGTTAATACTGGCGTGGCGGGAGATCCTACCAGCGCTCCAGACACATGAGAGGCCATGGTGGCCTAGTATGTCAACCATGGCGCTGCATTGACAGCGGTGTGGCTGATTTGTTGATGCCCCCAAACGCAAGCTAGCTGCCAGGCGGAAGGTGGTGTTATCTAGGAAAGTACCTATATTTGGAGAGGGTAGCGCTTGCAGCCACAGACCCGACTCCCACTCTGCAGTCGCAAGGAGGCGAGCACGGTCTGCCGAGCTAGTTGACGTATCTAAAAGGTTTTTCCGTACTAGCTGACAGAGCGGCTCGTCCCATTGCCTCTGCGAGCAGGGATTGGCAGGTGGGTCTGAATCGGGGCAGGTTATGGACCAAACGTTCCTGGCCTCGGAGCAGTGCGCGGCCTCCGTAGATCCAATGGAAGGATCTAATATTTTTCTATAAGGCTTTGAGCGCCATGCACCGAAGACAAGAAAGCAGGTAGAGCAACACAAAAAATTTTGCAGCCTGGGACCAATTGTGTTATTTATTTTTATAAATTCTGAGCTCGGTCGATGGTTTATAAAGATTCAACAGAACATATCTCTAAATAAATAAGTGGGGCATTTGTGTATTTAACACATCTTAAGGTAAACTACATGAATTGTACTGGGATTCAGCTGTCAAATGTTGGAAGTAAGAGCTCCGAAACTAAAGATAAAGTAAAGTTAAGGTGCATTCGGGTTATTCCGAATGATCTACAAAAGTGAGTCTTATAAAATTCTGACACAATGTACATATTTATTTTTTATTCGGAGTTACCCTCCTAAAAAATACTGTTGGATTGGTAGAAATTATCGGAATTACCCTGGTTTCGGAGTTACCCGAATGTACCTTCCATAATTTTAATTTTACACACATTATTTTAACATAACGGGATTTAATCGCATATGAGATCCCTCGCGACCAAGGTGTTGTGACACATCTGAAGCGTCGGGTAACCTCAAAGAGGTATAGGTATAATTAAATTAAATTGTCGCTCAAGTCTCGTTTAGTAAGACATTTTCATTTTACACCCTTTATTAATTATTTATTTATACACATAGATATGTATGTATATCGTGGTCTAGTACCTACGTATAATACAAGCTTTTTAGGGTTCCGTACTCAAATAGTAAAACGGGACTCTGTTACTAAGACTCCGCTGTCCGCCTGTCCGCCTGTCTGTCTGTCTGTCTGTCTGTCACCAGGCTGTATCTCACTGATACCGTGATAGTTACAGTTGAAATTTTCACAGATGATGTAGGTATTTCTGTTGCCGCTATAACAACAAATACTTAAAACAGAATAAAATATTTTTTTTTATTGATAATCGTACGGAACCATTCGTACGCGAGTCCGACTCGCACTTGGCCGGTTTTTTTAGTTTGGGAATAGATCGTTCTGTGTGAAATTGTCCGCAAATATTTAATTACTTACTAGCTGCCTACGCGGGCGTATTACAGAAAACCCAGGTGAAGCCGCAAGATAAACTATAGCCAATGTCTATCCGAAAGGTCCATGTTACATACTCGTGTTTTTTTTTTTCAAATCGGATGAGTAGTTCCGTATACAAATACCAACTATAAAAAAACCCACATACAAATTATAAAAAAAAAACGTTTTCTCAAACATGCTCGGAAATGTATGCGTTAATGTCACGAAATGAAGACATGAAGTTCCTTGTTTATGGCTGCCTACATTACTTCTTGGCCTAGGCCAAGAAGTAATGTATGAAAACCCTAACTAAAAACATTATTGGCCGCTACTCTAACTTTTTAAATTTGCTTACTGATATTAAACAGGCAAAGGAAAAAATACATACTGCCAACCACCAACACTTTTTTTTAATTGTTTTAGTTTTTTGCAAAAAAAAATTGTTAGTTTTTTACATTTTTTTTGTTATTTTTTGTTTATTTTTTAGTGTTGTTTATCGTTTTTAATGATTTAAAAAAAAATCTTTTCTTTTCTTGATGTTTGTCTATTTTTTAATGTAAAAATTTTTGTAGGGTCTTTTATGTTATTTTTAAGTTTTTTTTTATCTATTTTTCCTTTTTGTTTTACTTTTTTTAATGTTTCTTGTTTTTTTTGTCTTTTTTTTTAATTTTTTCAAGTTTTCCTTTGTTTTACTTTTTTTATTGTTTTTTTCCTTTTTTTCTTCTTTTTTTTCTTTTTTTTTTGTTTTTTTTGTTTTTTTTTCCTTTTTTTTTTTAATGTTTTTCTTTTTTTTCTTTTTTTTTGGTTTTTTCCTTTTTTTTGTTTAATGTTTTTTGTGTTTTTCTTTTTTTTTGTCCATTTTTTGTTTTTTTCCTGTTTTTTGTTTTTTGTCATTTTTTTGGGTTTTTTTTGTTTTTTTCCTTTTTTTTTTGTTTTTTGTCACTTTTTTGGGCGTTTTTTTTAATTTTTTCAAGTTTTCCTTTGTTTTACTTTTTTTAATGTTTTTTTTTTCCTTTTTTTTGTTTGTTTTTTGTGTTTTTTTATATTTTTTCGTTTTTTTTTTTGTTTTTTGTTTTTTTTAATGTTTTTTTTGTGGTTTTTTTTCCTTTTTTTTTGTTTTTTTTGTTTTTTTTTTGTTTTTTTCCTCTTTTTTTTAAATGTTTTTTGTTTGTTTTTATTTTTTTTGTCCATTTTTTTGTTTTTTTTCCTTATTTTTTTGTTTTTTGTCATTTTTTTTGACCGTTTTTTTTTTTTAGTTGTTTTTTTTTTTAAATATTTTTTTACTTTTTGTTTTACTCTTTTGTAATGTTTTTTTAATATTATTCTTTTTTTATGTTTTTTTTTTCTTTTTTAGATTTTTTTATCTAGAATATTTCTAACTTTAGTGAGGTGAAAAGGATTCTATTTTTAAACCACTCACATTCGCTAACTCGTGTTTCAATTCCACACTGGCGGTTAAATTATAACTGCACCCTTGTATAACAAATAACTATTTATTATTTCCTCACATCGTTTGAGAAAAGCACTATACAAGCCTCGGCCGGAACAGGGATTGCTGGACTCGTTGTATCCGGCCTCGTCTACGACTCGGCCGTCTAGCCCAAACTCGTCCATCAATCCCTTACTTCACGGCCTTTGCAGTAATGTACTATTATTTCAGACTACCACGGGTCCGTACATGTTAATATTATTATCTAGGTATAGGTAACTTAATTACTAGGCGTTTTCACTAAAATGTGCAATTTTTACTTTTTTTCTCAGAATTTAGTTTTTTTTGGTTTTCCGGTTCAGAATCATGACCAAGAGTGATCCCGATAAAGAAAAAAAGTGTCCCCAATTTTCCATACATTTCTTAGGATTCCACTAACTACTTATGTGACGGTCCATACAGAATGTATGAAAAAAACGTCACATAGTGGAATAAAAAACTGGGGACACTTTTTTTATTTATCGGGATTAAGGCGCTGTATGCAGCTGCGCATCGAAAAAGTGCTTTTTCCAAACCGATTATTAGTATACTTGTACTATTGCTAGGGATCCAAATTTTTGATATGTATATCTTCAGTTCATTGGCTATGTTCGTGCTTCGTAAAATTACGATTGCTTACAAAAACCTCGATAGATTTTGCCTTTCAAAACAGTGCTTTTTTACCACCAAACTCGAAATATCTCAAAAGTTATTTGGAACATTACAATGAAATTTGTTGTGATAGGTAGCTTTTTGGTAGATCTATCTACCGGCTTCTTAGAATTTCAATATGTTTGATAATTCAATACATTTGGTCATTTGTCTGAAAAACCGGGTGTCCGCGTCATGCATGCGCGGTGGCGAGTACAATTTAGTACGCCCGTGGCCACTGCCGACGACGGACCTGTGAATGTTTACCTGGCACGCAAATACGCCTTTTTGCAGCAATTATTTCGAGTTATCAAGGTAAATAAAATTTTTTAAATGACTAGGAAACGCTAATACATCCTGGAGAACACATTCGAAATGATAGAATAACAAATATAAGGTATGCGATATTTACTACATTAAAGCGTTTCTACATCCGCACCTAAAACGTATTAATAGGTAGTTGGAGCATATTGACAAGATGTCAATAAAAATCTTCAGTTATCCTGAATACGTAGAACTGTTAGGTAGTAAGTAGTCGGGTGTAAATCGGATTCGGACACGAGTACATGGTTGGGGGGTAATGGTACCAATTATGGACTGTACGAATAATAAATTTATTTATTCATACAGAAATATATCAAAAGCATTTAGGGCTATTGCGCCGGATAGCGACTACCTAGTCTAAAGTCCTAAACGAGTTGGTGAACTGAAGTATATTTACTTGCTGTTTAGTAGATTCTATTAAAAACGAGTGCGGAAAAAGATCCTGCCACTCCACCAGCAGCAGGCCACGGCCCTTCCTCATCTTCGTCATAGACATACATGCATACATACGCTACGGCACATCTTTTCGTCCAATATTCCGCAGTGTCTCAAGACGAGAGTCTTTGACCAGTGTGTGTTGCCAGTGATGACATATGGAACGGAAACGTGGTCGCTTACTATAGGCCTCATAAGAAGGCTCAAAGTCACTCAAAGGGCGATGGAGAGGGCTATGCTGGGAGTTTCTCTGCGCGATCGCATCAGAAATGAGGCTATCCGCAGCAGAACCACGGTAACCGATATAGCCCTCCGAATCGCTAAACTTAAGTATCAGTGGGCACATTGCACGTAGAACCGATGGCCGTTGGGGCGGAAAGGTTCTCGAGTGGCAACCACGTACCGGAAGGCGCGGCGTGGTTAGGCCTCCCACAAGGTGGACTAATGACCTGGTTAAGGTCGCGGGAGTCCGCTGGATGCGGGTGGCGCAGGACCAGCTATTGTGGCACTCTTTGGGGGATGCCTATGTCCAGCATTGGACGTCTTTCGGCTGATATGATGATTATGATGATACATACGCTCGGAAAACATAAACTTCCTTCTGAGGCAGTCGGGTACAAAGTACTACAGGGTGTTCCCCTATACAGCTGCAAAACTTTGCCAGCTGTTTGTGCACATGATACCCATCACAAAACACTAAAGTATGCCGTTTCACATCTCGCACTCACGCTGCCGCCGCTGCTTCTCTAAATAACTACCAAGAAAGCCTCCCCCGCCACGCCCCTTTAAAAATAAGCCCACTAAAGCAAATAAATGTGACGTTATCTAAGTGAACATACCTTTTGTCGGTATGGAGTTATTGATATGACTCACTCACTCACTCACTCATCAACGCACAGCCGAAACTACTAAGACTAGAAAGTTGAAATTTACACCAGAACTACCTTTTACAACGTAGGCAACGCTAAGAAGGATTTTTGGAAATTCCACTTCTAAAGGGGGTAAATAGGGGTGCAAAGTTTGTATGGGGGAAACTTTATTTTTAGAGCTAGAGACTTAAATTTTTGCATAAAGATTACTTATTAGAATACAAATTAATTACTTTCAATTTAATTCAATTTATTTTGTAAAACATAGGTTACAACTTTTACAAGTATTGTTGGTATACAAAATATAAGACCTCTGTGCATTACCCACAATGTAGGTTTACAAAATATTCGAATTTTGTATAGAGAGCAATACATTTTTAAAGTAAGAAATTTGTAACTTCGGTTTCAGACTTTTTACTATGAGAGTTCAAAGAGGGTTCTAAGTTTGTATAGAGAGCAAGACATTTTGAAATAAAGATAGATTTGTTTCTTCGGTTTTAGACTGTTTACTAAAAGACTAGGTACAGTCAGCGTCATATAGTTAGTAGCAGCCAAAGTAGCCAAATATATCGTAACACATCCTTACTCCTATAGTAATAAAGACGTGTTGCGATATATTTGGTTACCTAGGCTGCTACTAACTATCTGATGCTGACTGTACAAAAATAATTTCAATGTTTTTTTTTATTAAACAAACATTTAAATTTCTTAAACAAACATTTAAACGATAACATGTTATACGTGGACGAAGTCGCGGGCAACAGTTAGTTTATATATATATTTATTTAAGCTTTATTTATTCCATGTTGTTTGTGTTAGTACATATTTACTAAATCTAAAAGAATTATGCCATTTTTTCTTTCTTATATGGACCCCATTCGGGTAAAAGCCATATATCGCCAGATATTAGGAGAAAAGATGGGCACTGGAAGCAACAAACTGGTCAGGGCCGAAAGGCAAAAGAAGGAAAGGTAGACGACGAAGACGTTGGACCAATGACATAACTGAGGTCGCCGGACCTAGCTGGATGCAGTTGGCTAAAGACCGAGAAAAATTGCATGAGATCGAGGAGGCTTTTACTTGGTTAATTTACATTTGCTTTAAAATATTCTATATAAATCAAACAAAAAAGACAATTAAAGCTTAATTTAAATTTATATAATTACTTCCAGTTGGAAAATTTGTTGGATTCTTGTGTAAAGCATCTTAGAATAACGATTAAAAATGAAATGTACAAAAAAACGCTATTATAAATTAATGATTTTCGAAACCGTATTTTGCCTGGAGTATAGAGCAACCAAGTAACAAGTGTAAGTCCAATCTTGTTGGCTTGTTGAGAGTATCAAGGTCCATCGCGGTGTGGCCGCTGGTCGAAGGAGCATGGTAGGCAGCACGCGCCGCGCGAGCGCAGTGACATAACACGTTTAGGTATTTAAGAGACAAATTGAATTTGTTCTTTTTATATGATGTTTGGTCAAACTACATTATTTTATAGACATAGTCATGTACCTACTGAAGAACTTGCTGGTCTTAAAATAACCACCCTGTATAATAAAATGCTCTTCTGACTAACAGTGGTCTAATTATCCAGTTTTTGATCAGTCAGTCATACTTATGTAACAAAGGTAATAATAATTATGGTAATAATATAATTTGCCAGGAGATAAATAGATGAACATAGCTATTTGTTTATTATTTTTGATGGTTTCTTAAGCGGGCGTTAACCGGCGCTATAACTTTACCTAGAAGTAATCGATTTTATTTCGGTTTAAAAAACTGTAATATATTAGTTCAATCCATAATTGGTGACGTTCACCCTTAGGAAGTGAAGATGTACTATTATTTTATCAGTTCTACGTATTTGGAAAACGGAAGCACCCACCTAGGAACTGGGAAAACGATAGGTGGATTGATGATGAAGAAATCTGTACTAACATATCTTTGGAAAGTAAGTGTCCATAATTGATGTCATCATACTACGATGTACTTAAGAACTGTAACTACCTATTATTCCTTATTTTCTAAAAAAATAGATTTAAATAAATAAATAAACAATAAATATTTGGGGACAATCTTACACAAATCAACCAAGATTTGAAAAATAAAACAATTATTCAAGAAGACAAACATTTGATCGTATGATCCGCAAAAACGAGCCGAATACGGATGCCAACAGAATAAGGCCGTTAGCGGGGTGCGCGGGACGCGCGTCTCCCGCTCCGTCTGCCTCACCTCCGCAAATACCTAAATATCGTCTAATAAGAGCGCCTTAAGAGTGCCTATGATTCTGAACAGGAAAAACCAAAAAAATCTCAATTCTCAGAAAAAAAGTAAAAGTTGCACATTTGAGTGAAAACGCCCCTAGTGTTAGTTTTTTCCATAAACCAGGACACTCACGTGTACGAGGTGACTAAAGAGTGTACTCTGGTTCAATGTATTTAATTTTTTTAATTTATTTTTCCAAAAATAATAAGTTACATTTTTTATTACTTATATGTTCGCCAAACATATTGTTTATTGGCGAGGATTGCACTCACTTTCTTTACAATATTTTTTTGTTTTGTGTATCTACATATCTTATTTATTACCTTATAATTAAGAATAAAAATAAAAACCTTATACTAGATTATATTAGAGGGTATCTATTAGCAGTTTTTTTAACCTCTTTTTGAAGATATCCTTGCTAGTACATTCATGTTCAGGAAAGATTGTGTTGAAAATACGAGGTGTTAAGTACTTTAATGTTCTTTCTCCGTAGTAATTGTTAGCTACGGGTTCCGTGTAAGTTCGACGCGTCGTAGCTCTCAGTGTGCGGGTGTACACTCGGAGTGATTTAAATTCCGTTCCCTTGAATTGGTCACTTGCTACCATATTTATACCTAATTTTTTCATGCACCGGCAGTATGTTAAGTTTTTTAAATAGTGCCTTATAGTTATCAGTACTACAGGTATACTTGGTTTTTTTTATCCACCAAATTTTTTAACAGTCTAGTTTGTAATTGTAATATTTTATTTAGGTACTAGCTTTTGCCCGCGACATCGTCTGCGCGGAACTCGTTTATATCGTAACTTTCTCCCCCCTTTTCACCCCCTTAGGTGATGAATTTGCAGATAAAATCTTTAGTAAGGACTCTTTGGGAAGGCCCCGGAATTCAAAGTATCTCTATACCAAATTTCATCTCAATCGGTTCAGCGGTTTAAGCATGAAAAGGTAACAGACAGACCGAATTACTTCCGCATTTGTAATATTAGTATGGATTGTATGAAGGAAAGGGTCATTATGGCTGAGTTGCATGATTTTATAGATTAGCTTACTCCGAACGCCTTTTTTTACAAAATAGACTCCGCCGCAAACTTGGTTTCTATGACCCGCCTCACCATAATAGATGCATGTAGCCTTTTTTTAGTATTATTTTGCATATTTTCATATCACACGGCCGTAAGGACCTTTTCTACTAAACCGTAGGACTAAATTAACTGACTTGTAATTTAAATATTTTATATCTTTTTATACGTCAACAAAATGTTACATCTAATAGTTTTCAAAATAGCCATAATAAAACGTCTTTTTTTAGAAAACATCTTCGAAACTACCGCCATAAGGTATCTTTACCCTTGGAACGTCACAGACATATATTTACCTATGTAATGTTCCTATTCCCCAGGACTCCCAATTAACGCTATACCGTAAATGGGTTCCATCCAATTTTTCACCCCCTATTTCACCTCCTTAGAGGATAATTTTCGGGATGAAAACTATCCGTTGGCATTCTCCAGGACTCAAACTATCTCTTTACCAAATTTCATCTAAATGGGCTACATCCAAATTTTCACCCCCATTTCACCCTCTTAGGGGATGATTTGCGGAATAGAAACTATCATATGTCTTTTTCCAGGACTCAAACTATCTTTCAACCAAATTTTATCAAAATGTGTCATAAACAAATTTCCGCCCCCAATTACACCCCCTTAGGGGATGATTTACGGGATAAAACTATCCTTTGTCCTTCCTTAACTATCGCTTTACCGTAAATGGGTTCAATCCTAATTTTCATCCACCATTTCTCACCCCTTTAGGGGATGATTTCCTCCTTTCATGTGTTACGGAATAAAAATTATTCTATGTTCTTTCCTTGGACTGAGACCTCTCTCTATACCAAATTTCATCTAAATGGGTTCTATCGAAATCTTCAACCCTCATTTCACCACCTCAGGAATTTTTTTTTCGGGATAAAAATTATGCATTGTTCATTCCCTAGGACTCCTATCTCTTTACCAAATTTCACCTAAATGGATTTTATCGAAATTTTCATCCCCTATTTCATCCCTGAGGGGATGATTTTTGGGATTAAAACTATCCGTTGTCATACTCCGGGACTCAAACTATCGTTCAACCAAATTTCATCAAAATATGTCACAAACAAAGTTTCACCTCCAATTACACCCCCTTAGGGGATGATTTTCGGGAGTAAACTATCCTATGTCCTTCCCCAAGACTCCAACTCACTATACCGTAAATGGGTTCCATCCAAATTTTCATACCCCATTTCACCCCCTTAGGAGATGATTTCTGGACTAAAAAATATTTTAAGTCCTTCCCCAGGTATCTTAACTATCTCCATACCAAATTTCATCTAAATCGGTTCTATCCAAATTTTCACTCCTCATTTCACCCCCTCAGGAGATGATTTTTCAGGATTAAAACTATGCATTGTCCTTCCCTGGGTCTCCTCCTATCTTTATACCAAATTTTAACTAAATGGGATTTATCCACATTTTCATTCCTATTTCATCCCCTTGGGGGATGATTTTCGGGATTCAAACCATCCATTGTCATTCTCCGGGACTCAAACTATATATATACCAAATTTGGTCTAAACGGAGTCCATCCAAAATTTCACCCCCCATTTCACCCCCTTAGGGGAAGACTCTCCCAGAACTTAAACTACCTCTAAACTAAATTTTGTCAATATGGGTTACATCCAAATTTTCACCCCTCCATTTTACCCCTTAAAGGGAAGATTTTCGGGATAAAACCTATCCTTTGACCTTCCCCGAGACTCAAACTAATTATATACGAAATTTCATCTAAATCGGTGCAGCGGTTTAAGTAGCTCCATACAAATTTCCACCCCCCATTTCATCCCCTTAGGGTTTGATATACCGGACGCGCTACACCATCGTGGCAGCCGCAACAGCGCCCTGAACGCGTTAATAATATTGGACGCGGAGAGCACTCAGCGCCCTTTGCGAACAGCTGATCCATAAAATAAATAAAAATAAAAATAATTTATTTCGAGTATCCTTGACCCATAATAATATTACATTATCATACAAATAAATCAATATTACATCAAATCTTGACTAAATTAATACTTAAAGTGTTTTACATTCACAAATTTAATATAAAATCCGTAATACCCTTGATGCTCGGACTTCCGGGAATGTCGCCGTCATGGGCGAACCAATAGAGCGGGTGGTAGAAGCAACCAACCTCGGCCTTCTTATGGACGAGACTTTGCGCTTTGAGAACCACATACTAAATGTTGTGAGTAACTGCGTCTATCGCCTTAAGAGGGCGCTCGTTTTTTGGTCAGGAATAAGCGAGAATGACGGATTTTTGACGTTGTAATTCTAAGAAACGGAGAGCTTTTTTTAGATCCCGATTACTTATTTGCATAGGTAAACTCCTCATATTGGTCCTAGCCGCCTCCAATTTACGAAGAACTGAATACTTTAACCGAAAATACCCGATTACCGACAGTAGTTTTCTGAAGAGAGCGCAGAGTCATAAGTTTGAGCCCCTAATATTCCATGATGTTATATGAGAACCTACTTGTTTTATTCTATTTTCACTAGCGTAATATGTTGCCATTGCTACTAGCCGCCTCGAATTTTCCTTATTCTGCACGTATATATATGTAAACTGTTCTCAATTACACCATATTTGTCAACAAAATCTTACTGAAAACTCGAGGATTTTCTCATTATTGTTGAATTATTTGTGTATTGAATCTTACACAACATTAAAGTTCATGCTTGTTCCAACAAGATCCAGTCCAAAAAATATAAATTTAGTCAACATTTATATTTATAAATAATTATTCAAAACTAGTATAAATTTACCGTCGCGCGGGAATATATCTCAGTACCGGCTGAATAGCCCTCCAAGACAGACGTGTACTCTGTTTATTTGTGGCTATTCACGAAGCTAACCGGCCACTCTTCAGATAAAATAATATTATTTTGATCTCCGACTAGGCATAGTTGTTACAAACCTCAGGGTCAAACTATACTGGGGATACATTCGTGAGGCAAATCGAGACAAGTTATGAATTGCATAGCTATCAGATATAACGTAGTGTAGCGAAAAGGCTCAAACCCACAGGATATGTAACATTTAAAATTGAACCTTCTACCTAAAACAAAAGTCATACATTTTAATGGTGATATCTTGTGGGTTGGATCCTTTTGTCTAAACTACGCGTTCTATAGTCAATTATTATTGTACGAGTGATCGTGATACTTGATAGATTTAATTTATTTACTTGTTACTATCAGTCCACCTTGTGGAGGGTCCGCTGCAGTTTCCGGTACGTAGTCGCCTCTCGAGAACCTCCCCGCCCCAACGGCCATTATGATTAGTTAGTATGTATGTATGTATGTTAGTTTGGGCGAAATCTTCAAATTAGGTACAATTGCGTATCTTCGGTGACAATGCCATAATATCATAGAGCTGGTCTGATGATGGAGTCGGAAGGTGGCCATAGCAACTCCTAAACTCAACAAGATAAAGCCATCGAATTTGGGCTCATTAATTTGGTCATGGCACGGCAAGACTTTGGTGCTGGATGATTTCCAGAGTCTGATAATGGAGCTGGAAGGTGGTCATGGAACTCCTAAACTAAACTAGATAAACCCATCTAGTTTGGGCTCATCTGTTTTGTCTTGGTAAACACTTTGGTGATGGATGATTTCCAGGATCTGATGATGGAAGTTGGTCATGGGAACTCCTAAACTAAAATAGATAGACCTATCTTGTTTGGGTTTGTGTGATTTGTCTGTACAAGTACCCACGAACCAGCGACATAATATGCAGGGTTATTGAAAATAACAAGATGAATAAAAAACATTTTAAAAAACAAGCTTATATGGCGTTTGTTAAGTACAGCACGATCCTACCTTGCATTTAGTTATTATTTGCGTTTATATATAATAATAACACACACCGGGGGTTTACACTGGAAAGGGAGATTTTTACGTGGTTTTATTACATTTCCGAGTCATCATCATCATCATCATCATATCAGCCGAAAGACGTCCACTGCTGGACATAGGCATCCCCCAAAGAGTGCCACAATGGCCGTTCCTGCGCCACCCGCATCCAGCGGACTCCCGCGACCTTTACCAGGTCATCAGTCCACCTTGCGGGGGGCCTACCCACGCTGCGCCTTCCGGTACGTGGTTGCCACTCCAGAACCTTTCCGCCCCAACGGCCATCGGTTCTACGTGCAATGTGCCCCGCCCACTGCCACTTAAGTTTAGCAATTCGGAGGGATATATCGGTTCCCTTGGTTCTGCTGCGGATAGCCTCATTTCTGATGCGATCGCGCCGGGAAACTCCCAGCATAGCCCTCTCCATTGCCCTTTGAGTGACTTTGAGCCTTCTTATGAGGCCTATAGTAAGCGACCACGTTTCCGTGCCATATGTCATCACTGGCAACACACACTGGTCAAAGACTCTCGTCTTGAGACACTGCGGAATATTGGACGAAAAGATGTGCCGTAGCTTCCCGAATGCTGCCCAGCCGAGTCGGATTCGACGATTGACCTTCCCTTCGACATTTCCGAGTATCACTCTTTATTTCGAAATAAATGTTAAAAAAACCGGCCAAGTGCGAGTCGGACTCGCGCACGAAGGGTACCGTACCATTATCTATATCTAAAAACGGCAAAATATCTATATCTAAAATCACGTTTGTTGTATAGGAGCCCCCTGTAGCCTAGTTAGTAACTTGGTAGTGACTCTGCCTACGAAGCTGGAGGTCCCGGGTTCGAATCCCGGTAAGGGCATTTATTTGTGTGATGACCATAAATATTTGTTCCTGAGTCATGGATGTTTTCTATGTATTTAAGTATTTATTTATCTATATAAGTATGTTTATCGTCGTCTAGTACCCATAATACAAGCTTTGCTTAGTTTGGGGCAAAGTCGATTTGTGTAAGATTGTAAAAGAAAAAGAAACAAATAAAAACTAAAATAAAAATAAAAAGATGTATTCTGTTTTTTAGTATTTTTTGTTATAAATAGCGACAACAGAAATACATCATCTGTGAAAATCTCTATCTTTCACGGTTCATGAGATACAGCCTGGTGACAGAAGGACAGACAGGCATTCAGACAGACAGACGGACAGCGGAGTCTTAGTAATAGGGTCCCGTTTTACTCTTTGAGTACGGAATCCTAATAAGTGACATAGGTTTTAGGCTCAGAACATAAAAAAAGGGAGAAGTGCCGTACTGCTTAATTCCAACCAAAACCGATGTCCCCAGTTTTCTCCCACCGCAGCGCCCATAGGCACACACATTGAACCGTGTAAAAACAAAGACTCGGGCGTTGCCAGTGAGGCTACGGCAACATGCAAACAAGGGCTGTGATTGGCTTAAACGCACTACACTAGGGGGGCGACAAACGTTAAAATTATGTTTTATCGACATTGATATTAAAATTAATATTATGTTATGATATTGATAGGTAACAACTTCAACAACATGGTTAGTTTATGTGGTGGTATTTAAACTTTTAGCTACAAGTTTAAATAACACGGGTTGTTAACTTACCATAAATCGCAAAAGTAAAAAATATTGACGAATACCTACAGAGTAACATAAACGGCTTTTTATAAGTTCGTGTTCACATACATTTAAAACTCTGGTCACATCGATATTTTTGACCTGTAGGTACCAGGCCGATCCGTATCGCATTTTGGCGCGAAATAATATGTCCATTACTCATATTACGAGATTTAAGGCTAAGGGCGAGTATCCACCAAAGATGTGCGGAGATGTGTTACCATACATTTTACACCTAGGTTTCAAGCAAGCGAGGTGTCAAATATTCGAAAAGTGTACGGCTCTTATTAAGTGGTTGGAAACATTTTTCTTGAAAATGTTACGAACACATTAACTCTTCTCTGTACAGGAAACCAGTTAGGACCTCTGCCAGTAGCATCTATCCATTTTTTTAGTACCTACTCGGATTCTTTGGAAAACTGTAATAAGAAACCGAGATTTCTTCTTCAATTATCACATTTCAAATGAAAGTAAAAAATACTCATTTAAAATAAATTATTGGTAATAATATCACATTTTAAGTTGTTCTGAAGCCATTTGCAACTAAATTATATACTTGTATATACAATTTTAATATGTCTATTTACCGTTCATACTGCAACTTAGTGAAAATCTTATTAGTAGGTACCGTAAACATTTTGTGCCTTTTAATCTTATAAGTATGTTATTAGTTACCTTTAAGATAGGCACCCAACCAAAACAAGTAATTAAATAAAATAAAACAGCGAAAGTAGTCGAAATAAAATAACTAGTATGATATCGTACTTCTATTTTATCGATTACGCGTAAATTGTAACTGCACTTTGGCACCGCTCTAGTTTGCGACGCCAAGCAGCGGCCGTACCACAAAAAAATTCAAGCATCGTCCATATCCATAGTGGTTTAATACATTGCGCCGTGGTTTACTGTATTGAACATTCAATGTACAACGCATAGAACAAAAATATGCTTTTTCGTTCGATATGTTAGTTCGATCCCGAGAAATGAGGCGGCGTTGCGTTTATTTATTAAAATATTAGTTTTTACTGACTTAAGTGAAAATACTAATACTCACATGTGGTGCGTGACTCCACCATTTATGTAGGTTTTAGATTCATTCCTATTTTTGCATGTAACCACGCTACAATTCGGCATTTTGAGTAAACGTGGAAAAACATTTCAGATTCACGGCAAATTGCGACTAACATGCGGTGGGCAGTGACGTGCCCATTTGGCCATGTCGCACCGACACGCGCCAAGCCCCCGTTTCATATCTATTCCTTTTTATCATCTGAGGTTTTAGGCTTTTGAATAAAATCACGCATTAATTAATTGTATTCTAGATAAAAAGCTGTGTTTGTATAATTTATAATTTTCAGTTCCTTTGGTAAGAAACGGACATAGCAATTTCTATGAAGGGCAGTTTTTTTTTACTGTCCATAACAAAAAAAAAATTCTTCAAGAAATGAATACGTCAGTACCCAGTAATTTCCTAGTAGTGGGTCGACTGGTATAATTTCATTACATTACTATATATAAATAAGACTCAGATAACATGCAAACTATTAATATCCGTAAAACAAATCATTATTCTTATTACTGACAACTTTAAAACTCGTTAGTTTATTTTATACTAAAAAAACGAAACTAAATATACTTTGTCATATCATAGTATTTTAATACAAATAGAAAACTTGTGCTCAAAAATCAAATACTTACTTTATTCAAGTTATCTAACTTCGCTAACATGATGTTCTAGAACATCATGTTAGCGAAGTAATACTTACCACTTTTTAGTGCAAGTATCAATATCGGTCACGGAGTGAATTCCAACGGTGCGCTATACAGCTATTTGCATCGGCAAGCTCCGTGGTTAGTTCTATCCCGATCGCACTTACATATAGCTAGAAAGGGACGGCACCCGCGGCTGGTGCGATCTCGCTGTGCATGTGGGGGTTAGGTACGTTTGTGTGGGTGGTAGTAGTATTTACACACACAAACGCACTACGCGTGTCAAAATACCGAATTCTGAGCGAGCGCTTTTTTGAAGAGCACTCTTAAAGTTCTATATAATATACGTGATTACCTTAGTGTCGATTTGCGTGTCGACCTATGTGAATCGCTTATATTATCTAGGTTAAACTATTGTGATGTCGTGTATGACAGGTGCATTACTGGTCCTTCCAAGAGGCTCATACAACGAGTGCAGAACGCATGTGCTCGTTTTTGTTTCCGAGTCCCTCCCCGGTCCCACATCACTCCATACTTGAACGCCGCTTACTTGCTTAACATGTCTGCACGCCGACGCCTGCACCTTGCCACTCTGCTTTTCGGGGTGGTAAGGCACGAAACCCCATCTTACCTTTTCCATAAACTGGTATGGTCAAAGAGTGCGCGCAGATTCAAGGCAATGGCCATAATACCTATGCACCGAACCGCTGCTTTCCGAGGTAGCTTCAAGTTCGCGGCGTCTAAGTGCTGGAATGATATCCCTCCCCCTATCCAAGTGGCGCTTAGCAGATACACCTTTAAGCGTAAGCTTAAAGGCTATTTGTTGACGCTCCAAAAATCCTAATCCTAATCCTGCACTTTTGACAGCAAAAAATATGCCAATTGCACATTTTAATCTTGTTTTTGTTTTTAGTTTAATAGTAAAATTTACTTTAATATGTAACGTAGTTATTATTTTAGTAGTGCTGTATGTATTATCTCACTATGTATTTATGTTTATTTCTCTCTTGCCTTTCACAATTAATTATGTAGTTGTGTAATTATAACCGTATGACGTTTCCGTGAGTCACCAACGGTGCTGGCTGAAAATCAGCGCTGTAGGTGTCTGACTGACACCTCCGCATAATGCTGAGACAGTGTCCGGTTCACTGCCGCAGAGACACACTTGTTACATGTTTTTTACTGTTATTATTTTTTTTTTTGCTTAATATGTGTCCTGTGTGTAAGTAAATAAATGTATCTCTCTTTCTTTCTTTCTTATATATATATAATAAAAATTAACAAAAAAAAATTACCATTAAATAAATTACCTACCTACCTACCTTTATTTTATTTAATTTATTTATTTTACCATAGAATGGTAG
This sequence comes from Epinotia brunnichana, assembly GCA_963854355.1. Taxonomy (NCBI): domain Eukaryota; kingdom Metazoa; phylum Arthropoda; class Insecta; order Lepidoptera; family Tortricidae; genus Epinotia; species Epinotia brunnichana. The sequence continues at coordinate 9,493,754 of OY977941.1, read as the reverse complement.
CGATTGACTTGTGCATGCTACATGTATAAAATGTTGTACAAAAAACGTCATAACCTCACATACGTTTCCTTTTTATTGTACATACTAGCTGCCCGCGCGGCTTCGCCCGCGTATTACAAAGAACGCAGGCAAAAATATAATATAGCCAAAGTATAACCGTCCAGAAAGTCCATTCTACACGTAGGTAAAATAATTTTTGAAATCGGATAAGCGGTTCCAGAGATTACCCATTACATACAAACTTACAAAGCTACCTCACAGACTCTTTATAATATTAGTGTTAATTAGTACTCGTACTGTGTGAAAGTATCCTTGCACCTGTTTAATGCCTATTAGTGACCCGATGTTACCAGATGTAAGTAAGCTTTTATGAGGCCTGGAAGGCCAGGGTTTAGTCGCATTGTTATACGTGTCTAGTGAGTCTAGTGACACCTGAGGTCTATTTGACTATACGTATTGAATTGCAATTGATTTGGTGTTTGTTGCGTCCGCGTGGAAGCGATCGCGGTCGATAGGTCAATACAAATCTTATTTAAATTCCTGATGTTGAGTTGAAATGAGCCACCGTTATTAAGGAGCTCAATAAACGGATTTATATTTGTATAACATCTTAAAGACTGAATGCTTAGAATTTATTGTTCGTATTATTCTTACGTCCATGAAACCTATTTTAGTTAAAACGCTGATAAAATTCCTTTATACTTAACTGTCATTTCATAAGTATAGCAGAATCTATTGCTAAAAATAAAGAAGTTGAATAAATTAAGCGTTTCATTGCAATACATACCATACATGCTATTGAGCAGTAACAATGATATCTAGTAAAATTCTATTTTTACGTTACGAAAATTTCTTCTGAATAATACGATCTTTAATACCTTTAAAATCCTAATATTTTTAATACTTACCTAAAACGTAAAGTTACTTTATGAAGCTTCAGGGGCCTTATTATTGTACTGTTAGAATTAAAATGCGTTCCGACAAAGATATGGTCAAGAACAGATACTATTACCTGTGCAAGTTCATATTCAATTAACATTTAATTTTAATGTCACATGAATAGAGGCATGGCAAAAACCTACATGAAAGCCTAAGTTAAACTGTAAACACAACAAAGCTATGTGTCAAATTACAAATGTCCACCCATGTATATAAACAAGCATTTAATCTCTCGTAATATACCAATGCAATAACGACTCTATTACTTAATATATACGGTGGCAAATCGCTTGGGCAATGCTTGTGCATGTAACCGATCCAATTGATTTTGTCTACGGCGCGTAGGCCGCGTAGCGCCGTAGCACCCACCGTAGCGCTACGACAAATTGGACTAACGAAGTTGCGCTATATCCACGATCGCATGGGGTATCAATTTTGCAACTAACAATCTGATTTCAGTTTGATACTCCCATTGCGACATCGTTGCGTCTCGCTCACTCGCTTGGTAATGCGCTTACGCAAGAGGGAGCACATGAATCAAGACCGTTCGCATGTAATTTCAATTCGTCAAAACGCTTTCGGGAATTGGTCTTGAAACGATACGGGACGGTGGTAATATGAGTCGCTCGAATCGCATTTCCATTAAATTAGCAAGGGGTTTAACATATTGAATGTAGGTATAAGTACTTTGTTGTTTATGTTTCAAGCCGGGTTTAAAATTAACAGCTATTGATTAGTAACTCATTTACCGCCACGTTTCGCTTGTTACGCTATGACATGATCTGTAGCAGTTTACACATTCACTGCCAGGAATCGCTACGCGCTACGGTCGTAGCCGATCTAGTGCTTTTCCCCGTGTGTAGCGTAAAGCGCCCGCAGCGCTCTGACGCAAGTTTTTTTTATTTTTTTATTTCTTATATTTACGCATTTGACCTGATGGTAAGCGGTGGGCGCAACAAACTGTGTCGTGATTGGCGCTACATGGGTAAATTCGTATCGATTAGGTATCCCTTTTAACGCGCACACTTCGCGACATAATTATAAACTACGTCGTAGTTTATAATTATGTCTAATCTAGTTTGTAGTGGAAATTTGACGTAACGCCTTAACGTTATGTTAATTATATACAAGGTGTTCCCGGGAATTTCCGTTAGCTTCGGCATAACGGCCTCCGTAGCTCAGTTGGTAGTGACTCTGCCTACGAAGCTGGAGCTCCCGGGTTTGAATCCCGGTCAGGGCATTTATTTGTGTGTTTATCACGAATATTTGTTCCTGAGTTATGGATGATATACATGCATATAAGTATCTATATGTATTTATCTATTATATATATCGTCGCCTAGTACCCACAACACAAGCCTTATTGAGCTTACCGTGGGCCTAGGTTGTTTTGTGTAAGTGTTTGTGACGATTCGACATTGATAGTTTATAAACTAACGAAAAATAATGCGTTAAATTGTGAACGGTTTTGACAGTTTACAATTTTTCGACAGTTTATAAAATCGCGAGTTAAATTATAAACTGACGGTGTTCACAATCTAACGGTGACATATGGGCCCGAGTAACCCGAAAGATTTTAACCACGCATTCCGGAGTTCATTAGGACTAAAAAAATGTTATATGAACCCAAATCAGAGACAGAAAAAAAAAATGTTTTTTGTTTTTTTTTGGTTTTTGTAAATAAAATTTGGGTAAGTATAGCTTCTCTATGGAAATGATCCCTTTTAATAAAATGGTAACGATGATTTATCTAAAAATAATGAATTTAGAGAGTGGTAGCTGTCACTTTGATGTATGTCAATATCGACGCGAAACTTGGCAACATCGGTAGCAACGTCTCTATCAAAAGAGCTTAATACACTTTAGTAATCACAATAAATAGTTTGCATGAATATTATAATATCTTCAAAACTAAGCAGGATTTGACTGGGGTTCATAGACCATTTTTTGCTCCTTATGACCTAAGGAATGCGTGGTTAAAAATTTTCGGGTTATTAACGCCCACGGTGTATATATTAGCAGTTTTATAATAGTATTAATAGCATCAACGTGGCACCTGTTTGCCGCGGGCAAATTACACCTGCCAAGCTTGCGGTCGTGTATGCCGCTCTCGCATTGACTTACACAGCCATGGAAGACGTTGTCTCCTTTCTTAACACTGCTTGTATAGTCTGTAATAGACTTAAAGGCCATTGATGATGATGATGATTAATGAATACAATGGAGGAGGTGTAAATTAGAAATATACAGTTAGCTATATGCCGATGTCAATTTATGATGAATAATCCGAATTTGTTTTATCCATATTTTTGTTTTAACTTTTTTCATCAAAGCCTTTTATTCGTCCGTCGTTATCCTTTGAAATGAATCTGTTTGATTTTAAACCAGAGAAGATTAAGATTAAATCAAATCGTATCCGAACGAAGTAAGCGCCATAAAAAAAAAACTATTCAACGAAATTCAACGCGTGTAAAAACCTAACCACCTGTCATTTTAGTAGGTATGTACGATTGATAATTTTTAACTAAAAAAGTTACTTGAATCGATAAAAACTAAGTTGAAATATTGTGAAATTTTTAACTCACTGATTGCCACGCTATGCTCGTAGCACTACGCCGTAGACCGTAGCAACCCGCAATTTTTTATTTTATTCAACTACCTTATTGATATGGCGATTGGCAGATTACTATTACTCTGTTTATACGCTCTACGGTATTAGGTTGGGGTTAATATGTGCATGTCGGGATGAAGGGAGGTAAGGTCGCGCCCCGCCGGATCGATGTCCGGCGAGCCGGGTGCACTGCGGGTGCAGTTGTGCGATTCACAATATGTCTCGACTCTTCTCACTGCTAGGTATATCTGAACAGGATTCCGCGTCATTTTCAAGAAAAGTACGCTCTAACCTGTCAATGTAATAAAAAATCGGTAAGAAAGTTTTTAATAAGGAATACATTTTTCGTACAGTCGGCCACAAATGTAGTCTACTACCGGTCAAGGTTCATTTGAACGTCATGGAACAGCAAGGTCGATTTCCACTTGCAATAATACTATGACAGTAACCTTAGCGACACTCAGATCTCAAATAAACTTTTGTCAAAACTGGTAACAGATGTAGTAAATCGTATTTTCTCGGAAATGTTCGTATTTGTCATGCTACATCAGCCAACCTCAGTACTTTTTGTACCGTGGCCGACTGAAATAGCAAGAAACGTTCGTACGTTTCCGTGAAAAAACGATGGGAAACCATTATGCACTTCATCTGTAGGCTATTTTCATGTCAAAGTTATGTACATATTTTTCACCCTGTTACAATGGATTGCAAGTAGAACTGATGGCCGTGGGTGCGGAAAGGTTCTCGAGTGGTGACCACGTACCGGCAGGCACTGCGTGACTGATGACTTGACCCCCTGTTGACTGATGACTTGTTAAAGTTCGCGGGAGTCCACTGGATGTGGGTGATGCAGGGCCGGTCGTTGTGGCACTCTTGGGGAGGCCTATGTCCAGCAGTGGACGTCTTTCGGCTGATAATATGAAAGTGCTGAAATATTTGATGTTGACTCGATCAGCGACGTTTCTCATTCGAATTTACCATTAATCTGTTTTGCGCATTGTCGGGATTGGAAGCAAATGCGAAACTTTAATGTGAACAATCTATGTAGAAAATCAAATGTACCTACGCACGTCTATAAAGAGTCTACTTCAAGTTTCACGTGAAATCGGAGATGTACATTACATTAGATCACTGGATTACTCAGGTGACTTGTCGGGAAGCGTTGTGAATACCAGCACAGCACTCGTCCGTTACATATCTACCGATTCGCTCCGAATCCAGCGATATTCGACGCGTTTTAATGACAGTTCGTGTAATTACGAGTAAATGGTCTTTTTTGTGCAAAGTGACAATGTCACCAGGTATTTCATCATCTAGACAATTGTCATAATGACAATTCACCATTTATTTCTAGGTCGATAAGTAGAAAAAGTCTCTGGACAGCATCGTTAGTTATCTATTCAATACATACGTCGAATTGTTGCTAGGTGTCAATAGGGGCCTGTATTTTACATTTCAATTTGAAATCATTGATAACATTATACCATTATTATGTGTCTAGCGCACTATTTCTGACGTATTTTTCGACACGCGTGAAAGGGAAGACACGTAGAATATTTAAATCATATTGCGATGCGAAGAGACGAATCAAATTTACCTCTCTCGAGTGTCGTGGTCCGCCAGTATTTTGAAAAATTTACAACATAAATGCTTCGATCAAAATTGTCACGTAATTATGTTTTCACCTCACCGGCTCGAAAAGGCTTGCTTTGTCGCTCAAAATCTGCGCGCAAAAGTTCATTATATCCGCTAGCGTGGAAAGAGTTTTTGAATTTCGAACGTGGTGCTCTATCGCGAGATCCAACTTTTTTCTATAGGAATGAGAGGTCATTATCCTGCGTTCAGAAACGTATGGTGTTATGCTAATATTTCAATATTATTATTTTGATAAAATAAAATTAATAATACTTATTCTTTCTTCATTACATATTATGAAATATTAATAATTAGACTGACTTATAAAGATGCAATACAAATATATAATTTTAAAATGTAGTTTTACATTTCAAAATTTTACGCTTCGTGTAAATTTAGAACGCACCGTTTAAAAAGTTTATTTAAAAAAAAACTCGTGTACATTTAATTTTGTTTTGTTATAAATCCACAGTAATTTCAAAATAATGGAAGTTATTTATAGATTTTAGCGCAGAAGATATACATAAAATGAATTTTAATGCCTGCTGAGTTATCGGAAAAAGTAAAATATGCGTATTTGAGACTTAGTTTAGCCCAAAAATACTTTGACTTTTTTAATGTAAGCGTGGAGTCTATTTCAAGATGCGAAAATGTTTGTTACATTTATTAATTATTAGATGCTTTGATTTTGATGAGATGTAATTAAACGTTTATTGAAAATGTTTTTTTTTGACCATACAGGTCCAAATTACTTTCATTACATTAACAATTTTCCTCGCGGTGGTGAGGTGAAAAGTTGTGTGTTTCGCTCGGCAGCAAAGTTGTTTGGCGTCTCGTGCCTTGAAAGCCTCGCTTTGCTCAGGATTGTACTTTTAAACCATTCGCTTCGCTCATAGTTCAATCTGACAATCCTTCTCTAGCTCGGCTTTCAATACGAGCACTTGCGCCAAACAACAACTTTGCAGCCTTGCATAACAAATAACTATTTTATTGAGGTTTTAGAAACAATGTTCCTCAGTTTATTATTGAATGAGCAAACGAAGCGAATGAAGTTCTCAGCTTGGTCAAAAATTATTTCGCGTGTCCGGCATCTGTTCGCCTGTTTTCCTCTACAGGTCGCATTTCTCAACCGATTCTTGTGTATGAGCACGAGCAGGTTCAATAATTATGTATTTTTTTTATGTCAATTCAGTTTTTCGAAATTTTAAAACGACATAGACGCGTCAGAGCGCTGCTGGCACGTTTTGCTACATATGGACATTAACACATTCACTACCAATTTCGTAGCATATGCTCGCATTAATAATAAGCACGGAATAATAAAGAAAACCCATTTGTAGAGGAAAGCCCCTCAAAGCAGAGCACCCTCCTAGAGGTCTCGTCGTTTTCCAGCTAAGTAGCCTACGGGGTAGACGCCCGCTAGGCGGGTGCCTGGAAGTGAAAGTGTTAAGCTGCTACGGACTACGTGGTCTAACTAGAATAAAAAAGTGGTATAACATACAGTCGAACGCTTAGTTTAAATATAAATACACACACTTATGATGTAGGTATGTAAGGCGGACGTCCTTAGTGCCCGTCACAGGCCCAATACTTTCAAACTTATGTCAAAACAGTAGACGGGAACAATTAGGTGTCAACTATTATACATTAAGGTGTAGCATTAGGACGTTTACGTTATATATTTACAGTTTATGAAAATGAATGAAGCCGAGGCGAGGGTGCGTACTTGACACTTTGAATCAATACGGGGCACACCGCCAACGCGCCTTTGGCGTATGGAGTAGATACGTCCTGGGAGTCGATTTGAAGCTCACTTTGCGCATTCCAATTTGATGTTGATTTGATTTCAACGTGCTTCGCGCGCTCGCTTGCTCGCGCCAAAACAAACTAGGTACTATTTCGAATGCGGAAGTATGTCTTGAATAGACTACTGGGCTTTTTTGACTAAACGTGAATCGGAATTGTATTTATATTGTTAGCGCGCACTCAACGTCCAACAAATGGACATTTGATTTTAATTCAAACTTCATATTCATTTCGTGAATTGTCTGTTAGCGATACTTTATTAGTGACACTCTTCTATGTCATGCTAGTTGCTAACAATGAAGAAATATTCTTCCATTGCAACTGGTTGCGAAACGTAGTTGCCATGACGGCCGAAAGGGGCTAGGGTTGGTTGCTTACGGTGATTCTAGAATCCATGGAGTCGTTTAATATAATTTTCAAACTCAAAGTCATACAAGGGCTAAAAATAAGGTTCTCCCTTGTTAGACCTAACAACTTAAGCCCTAATGTTTCATGCTTCTTCTTCTCGTGTCGATGATTTCAAACTGTGCGGGACCAGAAGTTGGCGACGCTTATCGCCCTATCTGTCGCGTCTCGAAGGTCTTGCTTGGAGCAGGCGCGCGGGCACGCTGCGCAAGACAACATGTGCTCCATCGTTTGTGGAACCGTACCACACACACATTGGGCGTCTGAGCTACTTAGGGCGCCCCATTTCAGCAAGTTCTCCTTGCTGCGACCGACCTAGGAGCGCATTCTATTTAAGGATTTCCAGATCAGCCATGGCTGGAAGCTTCTCAGCGGGGCGAACATAATGTTTCATTGGACCTAATGTTTCACTAGACCTAGCATTTTTTTCTTAAATAGTAAACTTTATAGGATTATTGCAAAACAAACCCAACCTAACTTAATGACTTCTAATTGATGATCTTCAAAGAAAACCCGAAAACAGTTTCGAAGGAAAATGCATTAGGTCTAGTGAAACCATTAGGTCTAATGAAACATTAGGGCTAAAGTTGTTAGGTCAAACAAGGGAGACCCTAAAAATAATGATGTGTGTTTCGTATTATGATATATGCTGTTACATCGTTACAATATCTATAAGGACGTAGTTTAGGGAAAAGGATCCAAACCCACGATATATTTGAATTTGGAACCTTCTGGCTAAAACAATAGTTATACACAGGGCCCGTAACTTTCATGCCGATGACAACAATTTGACGTCACGCTGCATATAAGATGATCCCAAATAGTTTTATTTTAATTATTAATCATTAGTCGTCAATCATTTTAATCATGTACAAATTACTTCAAAAGTAATCTAAGTCATTTTATCTGCGTGGGAATTAATGCAAGAAGGATGGCGTGCTTCAAGTTAAAGAGGAATTCTGTTTTCTACGTAATTATTGAAATGTGGTAACAATACCATTTACAGACAGACCGAATTACTTCCGCATTTGTAATATTAGTATGGATTGTATGAAGGAAAGGGTCATTATGGCTGAGTTGCATGATTTTATAGATTAGCTTACTCCGAACGCCTTTTTTTACAAAATAGACTCCGCCGCAAACTTGGTTTCTATGACCCGCCTCACCATAATAGATGCATGTAGCCTTTTTTTAGTATTATTTTGCATATTTTCATATCACACGGCCGTAAGGACCTTTTCTACTAAACCGTAGGACTAAATTAACTGACTTGTAATTTAAATATTTTATATCTTTTTATACGTCAACAAAATGTTACATCTAATAGTTTTCAAAATAGCCATAATAAAACGTCTTTTTTTAGAAAACATCTTCGAAACTACCGCCATAAGGTATCTTTACCCTTGGAACGTCACAGACATATATTTACCTATGTAATGTTCCTATTCCCCAGGACTCCCAATTAACGCTATACCGTAAATGGGTTCCATCCAATTTTTCACCCCCTATTTCACCTCCTTAGAGGATAATTTTCGGGATGAAAACTATCCGTTGGCATTCTCCAGGACTCAAACTATCTCTTTACCAAATTTCATCTAAATGGGCTACATCCAAATTTTCACCCCCATTTCACCCTCTTAGGGGATGATTTGCGGAATAGAAACTATCATATGTCTTTTTCCAGGACTCAAACTATCTTTCAACCAAATTTTATCAAAATGTGTCATAAACAAATTTCCGCCCCCAATTACACCCCCTTAGGGGATGATTTACGGGATAAAACTATCCTTTGTCCTTCCTTAACTATCGCTTTACCGTAAATGGGTTCAATCCTAATTTTCATCCACCATTTCTCACCCCTTTAGGGGATGATTTCCTCCTTTCATGTGTTACGGAATAAAAATTATTCTATGTTCTTTCCTTGGACTGAGACCTCTCTCTATACCAAATTTCATCTAAATGGGTTCTATCGAAATCTTCAACCCTCATTTCACCACCTCAGGAATTTTTTTTTCGGGATAAAAATTATGCATTGTTCATTCCCTAGGACTCCTATCTCTTTACCAAATTTCACCTAAATGGATTTTATCGAAATTTTCATCCCCTATTTCATCCCTGAGGGGATGATTTTTGGGATTAAAACTATCCGTTGTCATACTCCGGGACTCAAACTATCGTTCAACCAAATTTCATCAAAATATGTCACAAACAAAGTTTCACCTCCAATTACACCCCCTTAGGGGATGATTTTCGGGAGTAAACTATCCTATGTCCTTCCCCAAGACTCCAACTCACTATACCGTAAATGGGTTCCATCCAAATTTTCATACCCCATTTCACCCCCTTAGGAGATGATTTCTGGACTAAAAAATATTTTAAGTCCTTCCCCAGGTATCTTAACTATCTCCATACCAAATTTCATCTAAATCGGTTCTATCCAAATTTTCACTCCTCATTTCACCCCCTCAGGAGATGATTTTTCAGGATTAAAACTATGCATTGTCCTTCCCTGGGTCTCCTCCTATCTTTATACCAAATTTTAACTAAATGGGATTTATCCACATTTTCATTCCTATTTCATCCCCTTGGGGGATGATTTTCGGGATTCAAACCATCCATTGTCATTCTCCGGGACTCAAACTATATATATACCAAATTTGGTCTAAACGGAGTCCATCCAAAATTTCACCCCCCATTTCACCCCCTTAGGGGAAGACTCTCCCAGAACTTAAACTACCTCTAAACTAAATTTTGTCAATATGGGTTACATCCAAATTTTCACCCCTCCATTTTACCCCTTAAAGGGAAGATTTTCGGGATAAAACCTATCCTTTGACCTTCCCCGAGACTCAAACTAATTATATACGAAATTTCATCTAAATCGGTGCAGCGGTTTAAGTAGCTCCATACAAATTTCCACCCCCCATTTCATCCCCTTAGGGTTTGATATACCGGACGCGCTACACCATCGTGGCAGCCGCAACAGCGCCCTGAACGCGTTAATAATATTGGACGCGGAGAGCACTCAGCGCCCTTTGCGAACAGCTGATCTATAAAATAAATAAAAATAAAAATAATTTATTTCGAGTATCCTTGACCCATAATAATATTACATTATCATACAAATAAATCAATATTACATCAAATCTTGACTAAATTAATACTTAAAGTGTTTTACATTCACAAATTTAATATAAAATCCGTAATACCCTTGATGCTCGGACTTCCGGGAATGTCGCCGTCATGGGCGAACCAATAGAGCGGGTGGTAGAAGCAACCAACCTCGGCCTTCTTATGGACGAGACTTTGCGCTTTGAGAACCACATACTAAATGTTGTGAGTAACTGCGTCTATCGCCTTAAAGTTCTATATAATATACGTGATTACCTTAGTGTCGATTTGCGTGTCGACCTATGTGAATCGCTTATATTATCTAGGTTAAACTATTGTGATGTCGTGTATGACAGGTGCATTACTGGTCCTTCCAAGAGGCTCATACAACGAGTGCAGAACGCATGTGCTCGTTTTTGTTTCCGAGTCCCTCCCCGGTCCCACATCACTCCATACTTGAACGCCGCTTACTTGCTTAACATGTCTGCACGCCGACGCCTGCACCTTGCCACTCTGCTTTTCGGGGTGGTAAGGCACGAAACCCCATCTTACCTTTTCCATAAACTGGTATGGTCAAAGAGTGCGCGCAGATTCAAGGCAATGGCCATAATACCTATGCACCGAACCGCTGCTTTCCGAGGTAGCTTCAAGTTCGCGGCGTCTAAGTGCTGGAATGATATCCCTCCCCCTATCCAAGTGGCGCTTAGCAGATACACCTTTAAGCGTAAGCTTAAAGGCTATTTGTTGACGCTCCAAAAATCCTAATCCTAATCCTGCACTTTTGACAGCAAAAAATATGCCAATTGCACATTTTAATCTTGTTTTTGTTTTTAGTTTAATAGTAAAATTTACTTTAATATGTAACGTAGTTATTATTTTAGTAGTGCTGTATGTATTATCTCACTATGTATTTATGTTTATTTCTCTCTTGCCTTTCACAATTAATTATGTAGTTGTGTAATTATAACCGTATGACGTTTCCGTGAGTCACCAACGGTGCTGGCTGAAAATCAGCGCTGTAGGTGTCTGACTGACACCTCCGCATAATGCTGAGACAGTGTCCGGTTCACTGCCGCAGAGACACACTTGTTACATGTTTTTTACTGTTATTATTTTTTTTTTGCTTAATATGTGTCCTGTGTGTAAGTAAATAAATGTATCTCTCTTTCTTTCTTTCTTATATATATATAATAAAAATTAACAAAAAAAAATTACCATTAAATAAATTACCTACCTACCTACCTTTATTTTATTTAATTTATTTATTTTACCATAGAATGGTAGCGATTGACTTGTGCATGCTACATGTATAAAATGTTGTACAAAAAACGTCATAACCTCACATACGTTTCCTTTTTATTGTACATACTAGCTGCCCGCGCGGCTTCGCCCGCGTATTACAAAGAACGCAGGCAAAAATATAATATAGCCAAAGTATAACCGTCCAGAAAGTCCATTCTACACGTAGGTAAAATAATTTTTGAAATCGGATAAGCGGTTCCAGAGATTACCCATTACATACAAACTTACAAAGCTACCTCACAGACTCTTTATAATATTAGTGTTAATTAGTACTCGTACTGTGTGAAAGTATCCTTGCACCTGTTTAATGCCTATTAGTGACCCGATGTTACCAGATGTAAGTAAGCTTTTATGAGGCCTGGAAGGCCAGGGTTTAGTCGCATTGTTATACGTGTCTAGTGAGTCTAGTGACACCTGAGGTCTATTTGACTATACGTATTGAATTGCAATTGATTTGGTGTTTGTTGCGTCCGCGTGGAAGCGATCGCGGTCGATAGGTCAATACAAATCTTATTTAAATTCCTGATGTTGAGTTGAAATGAGCCACCGTTATTAAGGAGCTCAATAAACGGATTTATATTTGTATAACATCTTAAAGACTGAATGCTTAGAATTTATTGTTCGTATTATTCTTACGTCCATGAAACCTATTTTAGTTAAAACGCTGATAAAATTCCTTTATACTTAACTGTCATTTCATAAGTATAGCAGAATCTATTGCTAAAAATAAAGAAGTTGAATAAATTAAGCGTTTCATTGCAATACATACCATACATGCTATTGAGCAGTAACAATGATATCTAGTAAAATTCTATTTTTACGTTACGAAAATTTCTTCTGAATAATACGATCTTTAATACCTTTAAAATCCTAATATTTTTAATACTTACCTAAAACGTAAAGTTACTTTATGAAGCTTCAGGGGCCTTATTATTGTACTGTTAGAATTAAAATGCGTTCCGACAAAGATATGGTCAAGAACAGATACTATTACCTGTGCAAGTTCATATTCAATTAACATTTAATTTTAATGTCACATGAATAGAGGCATGGCAAAAACCTACATGAAAGCCTAAGTTAAACTGTAAACACAACAAAGCTATGTGTCAAATTACAAATGTCCACCCATGTATATAAACAAGCATTTAATCTCTCGTAATATACCAATGCAATAACGACTCTATTACTTAATATATACGGTGGCAAATCGCTTGGGCAATGCTTGTGCATGTAACCGATCCAATTGATTTTGTCTACGGCGCGTAGGCCGCGTAGCGCCGTAGCACCCACCGTAGCGCTACGACAAATTGGACTAACGAAGTTGCGCTATATCCACGATCGCATGGGGTATCAATTTTGCAACTAACAATCTGATTTCAGTTTGATACTCCCATTGCGACATCGTTGCGTCTCGCTCACTCGCTTGGTAATGCGCTTACGCAAGAGGGAGCACATGAATCAAGACCGTTCGCATGTAATTTCAATTCGTCAAAACGCTTTCGGGAATTGGTCTTGAAACGATACGGGACGGTGGTAATATGAGTCGCTCGAATCGCATTTCCATTAAATTAGCAAGGGGTTTAACATATTGAATGTACGTATAAGTACTTTGTTGTTTAAGTTTCAAGCCGGGTTTAAAATTAACAGCTATTGATTAGTAACTCATTTACCGCCACGTTTCGCTCGTTACGCTATGACATGGTCTGTAGCAGTTTACACATTCACTGCCAGGAATCACTACGCGCTACGGTTGTAGCCGATCTAGTGGTTTTTCCCGTGTGTAGCGTAAAGCGCCCGCAGCGCTCTGACGCAAGTTTTTTTATTTTTTATATTTACGCATTTGACCTGATGGTAAGCGGTGGGCGCAACAAACTGTGTCATGATTGGCGCTACATGGGTAAATTCGTATCGATTAGGTATCCCTTTTAACGCGCACACTTCGCGACATAATTATAAACTACGTCGTAGTTTATAATTATGTCTAATCTCGTTTGTAGTGGAAATTTGACGTAACGCCTTAACGTAATGTTAATTATATACAAGGTGTTCCCGGGAATTTCCGTTAGCTTCGGCATAACGGCCTCCGTAGCTCAGTTGGTAGTGACTCTGCCTACGAAGCTGGAGCTCCCGGGTTTGAATCCCGGTCAGGGCATTTATTTGTGTGTTTATCACGAATATTTGTTCCTGAGTTATGGATGTTATACATGCATATAAGTATCTATATGTATTTATCTATTATATATATCGTCGCCTAGTACCCACAACACAAGCCTTATTGAGCTTACCGTGGGCCTAGGTTGTTTTGTGTAAGTGTTTGTGACGATTCGACATTGATAGTTTATAAACTAACGAAAAATAATGCGTTAAATTGTGAACGGTTTTGACAGTTTACAATTTTTCGACAGTTTATAAAATCGCGAGTTAAATTATAAACTGACGGTGTTCACAATCTATCGGTGACATATGGGCCCGAGTAACCCGAAAGATTTTGACCACGCATTCCGGAGTTCATTAGGACTAAAAAAATGTTATATGAACCCAAATCAGAGACAGAAAAAAAAAATTTTTTTTGTTCTTTTTTGGTTTTTGTAAATACAATTTGGATAAGTATAGCTTCTATATGGAAATGATCCCTTTTAATAAAATGGTAACGATGATTTATCTAAAAAATAATGAATTTAGAGAGTGGTAGCTGTCACTTTGATGTATGTCAATATCGACGCGAAACTTGGCAACATCGGTAGCAACGTCTCTATCAAAAAAGCTTATTGCACTTTAGTAATCACAATAAATAGTTTACATGAATATTATAATATCTTCAAAACTAAGCAGGATTTGACTGGGGTTCATAGACCATTTTTTGCTCCTAATGACCTAAGGAATGCGTGGTTAAAATTTTTCGGGTTATTAACGCCCACGGTGTATATATTTGCAGTTTTTATAATAGTATTAATAGCATCAACGTGGCACCTGTTCGCCGCGGGCAAATTACACCTGCCAAGCTTGCGGTCGTGTATGCCGCTCTCGCATTGACTTACACAGCCATGGAAGACGTTGTCTCCTTTCTTAACACTGCTTGTATAGTCTGTAATAGACTTAAAGGCCATTGATGATGATGATGATTAATGAATACAATGGAGGAGGTGTAAATTAGAAATATACAGTTAGCTATATGCCGATGTCAATTTATGATGAATAATCCGAATTTGTTTTATCCATATTTTTGTTTTAACTTTTTTCATCAAAGCCTTTTATTCGTCCGTCGTTATCCTTTGAAATGAATCTGTTTGATTTTAAACCAGAGAAGATTAAGATTAAATCAAATCGTATCCGAACGAAGTAAGCGCCATAAAAAAAAAACTATTCAACGAAATTCAACGCGTGTAAAAACCTAACCACCTGTCATTTTAGTAGGTATGTACGATTGATAATTTTTAACTAAAAAAGTTACTTGAATCGATAAAAACTAAGTTGAAATATTGTGAAATTTTTAACTCACTGATTGCCACGCTATGCTCGTAGCACTACGCCGTAGACCATAGCAACCCGCATTTTTTTATTTTATTCAACTACAACTTATTGATATGGCGATTGGCAGCTTACTATTACTCTGTTTATACGCTCTACGGTATTAGGTTGGGGTTAATATGTGCATGTCGGGATGAAGGGAGGTAAGGTCGCGCCCCGCCGGATCGATGTCCGGCGAGCCGGGTGCACTGCGGGTGCAGTTGTGCGATTCACAATATGTCTCGACTCGTCTCACTGCTAGGTATATCTGAACAGGACTCCGCGTCATTTTCAAGAAAAGTACGCTCTAACCTGTCAATGAAATAAAAAATCGGTAAGAAAGTTTTTAATAAGGAATACATTTTTCGTACAGTCGGCCACAAATGTAGTCTACTACCGGTCAAGGTTCATTTGAACGTCATGGAACAGCAAGGTCGATTTCCACTTGCAATAATACAATACCTTAGCGACAATCTGATCTCACAAAAACTTTTGTCAAAACTGGTAACAGATGTAGTTAATAATCATTTCCCATCGTATTTTCTCGGAAATGTTCGTATTTGTCATGCGACATCAGTGAACCTCAGTACTTTTTGTACCGTGACCGACTGAAATAGCAAGACACGTTCGTACGTTTCCGTGAAAAAACGATGGGAAACCATTATGCACTACATCTGTAGATCACTTTCATGTCAAAGGTATGTAAATATTTTCACCCTGTTACAATGGATTGCAAGTAGAACCGATGGCCGTGGGTGCGGAAAGGTTCTCGAGTGGTGACCACGTACCGGCAGGCACTGCGTGACTGATGACTTGACCCTCTGATGACTGATGACTTGTTAAAGTTCGCGGGAGTCCACTGGATGTGGGTGATGCAGGGCCGGTCGCTGTGGCACTCTGGGGGAGGCCTATGTCCAGCAGTGGACGTCTTTCGGCTGATAATATGAAAGTGCTGAAATATTTGATGTCGACTCGATCAGCGACGTTTCTCATTCGAATTTACCATTAATCTGTTTTGCGCATTGTCGGGATTGGAAGCAAATGCGAAACTTTAATGCGAACAATCTATGTAGAAAATCAAATGTACCTACGCACGTCTATAAAGAGTCTACTTCAAGTTTCACGTGAAATCGGAGATGTACATTACATTAGATCACTGGATTACTCAGGTGACTTGTCGGGAAGCGTTGTGAATACCAGCACAGCACTCGTCCGTTACATCTACCGATTCGCTCCGAATCCAGCGATATTCGACGCGTTTTGATGACAGTTCGTGTAATTCCGAGTATATGGTATTTTTTGTGCAAAGTGACAATGTCACCAGATATTTCATCATCTAGACAATTGTCATAATGACAATTCACCATTTATTTCTAGGTCGATAAGTAGAAAAAGTCTCTGGACAGCATCGTTAGTTATCTATTCAGTACATATGTCGAATTGTTGCTAGGTGTCAATAGAGGCCTGTATTTTACATTTCAATTTAAAATCATTGATAACATTACTTATACCATTATTATGCGTCTAGCGCACTATTTCTGACGTATTTTTCGACACACGTGAAAGGGAACACACGTAGAAAATTTAAATCATATTGCGATGCGAAGAGACGAATCAAATTTACCTCTCTCGAGTGTCGTGGTCCGCCAGTATTTTGAAAAAATTACAACATAAATGCTTCGATCAAAATTGTCACGTAATTATGTTTACGTCATACCTGGCCATAAAGTAGGAATTACCGCACGCTATGCGTGCGGAAAACCCCACTTCCTGGCCAGATAGAGACGTAAAATGTTGTACTCACCACGGGCGGTAATAAAGAAAGCCTCAGAGCGCATATTTATCGCCCTTGCCTTCGGCTCGGGCGTCAAATACCTGCGATCTGAGACATTCTTTGTTTAACCGCCCTAGGTAAGTAATGTACTATTTCACCTCACCAGCTCGAAAAGGCTTGCTTTGTCGCTCAAAATCTGCGCGCAAAAGTTAATTATATCCGCTAGCGTGGAATAGTATTTTTCACAATCGTGTTATAATAGAGAGCTTTTTAGTCGAGTACCGTGTTTAGGCCACGAAGCTTGCTGAGTGGCCTAAGTAAGGTACGAGATTAAAAAGCTTGATTATAACACTATTGTGAACAATACTTTTTGTACGAGTTCATTAAAATTAATTTTCTACGAGTCAACTGAACTAATTAAACAAACTCGATTCTGTTGAAACGAAGTGCAGCTGCTCATCGCTCGTACGCTTGTTGATATCTTAAAAGACATCAACGAGCGTACGACATCAAAGCGATTCTATTGGTCCAATTCATTACAGTTCAGTAAAGCAGCCACGTGATTGGTCGAATTTATTTTAGTTGTCTGGAGCGTATCGAAAAGTAGTTATTTCGATTGTTTCGACAGTAACATGGACTACAACTATGAAAAGAGTGACGTTGCAGTATTCTCTATGAAATCTTAATACACATATTTTAATCGTCGAGTACAAAAAGAGTTTTTGAATTTCGAACGTGGTGCTCTATCGCGAGATCCAACTTTTTTCTATAGGAATGAGAGGTCATTATCCTGCGTTCAGAAACGTATGGTGTTATGCTAATATTTCAATATTATTATTTTGATAAAATTAAATTAATAATACTTATTCTTTCTTCATTACATATGAAATATTAATAATTAGACTGACTTATAAAGATACAATACAAATATATAATTTTAAAATGTAGTTTTACATTTCGAAATTTTACGCTTCGTGTAAATTTAGAACGCACCGTTTAAAAAGTTAATTTAAAAAAACTCGTGTACCTACATTTCACTTTGTTTTGTTTTGTTCTAAATCCACAGTAATATCAAAATAATGGAAGTTATTTATAGATTTTAGCGCAGAAGATATACATACAATGAATTTTAATGCCTGCTGAGTTAGCGGAAAAAGTAAAATATGCGTATTTGAGACTTAGTTTAGCCCAAAAATACTTTGACTTTTTTAATGTAAGCGTGGAGTCTATTTCAAGATGCGAAAATGTTTGTTACATTTATTAATTATTAGATGCTTTGATTTTGATGAGATGTAAACAAACGTTTATTGAAAATGAGTTTTTTTTGACCATATAGGTCCAAATTACTTTCATTACATTAACAATCTTTCTCGCGGTGGTGAGGTGAAAAATTGTGTGTTTCGCTCGGCAGCAAAGTTGTTTGGCGTCTCTTGCCTTGAAAGCCTCGCTTTGCTCAGGATTGTACTTTTAAACCATTCGCTTCGCTCATAGTTCAATCTGACAATCCTTCTCTAGCTCGGCTTTCAATACAAGCACTTGCGCCAAACAACAACTTTGCAGCCTTGCATAACAAATAACTATTTTATTGAAGTTTTAGAAACAATATTCCTCAGTTTATTATTGAATGAGCAAACGAAGCGAATGAAGTTCTCAGCTTGGTCAAAAATTATTTCGCATGTCCGGCATCTGTTCGCCTGTTTTCCTCTACAGGTCGCATTTCTCAACCGATTCTTGTGTATGAGCACGAGCAGGTTCAATAATTATGTATTTTTTTTATGTCAATTCAGTTTTTCGAAATTTAAAAACGACATAGACGCGTCAGAGCGCTGCTGGCACGTTTTGCTACATATGGACATTAACACATTCACTACCAATTTCGTAGCATATGCTCGCACTAATAATAAGCACGGAATAATAAAGAAAACCCGTTTGTAGAGGAAAGCCTCTACGAGCAGAGCACCCTCCTAGTGGTCTCGTCGTTTTCCAGCTAAGTAGCCTACGGGGTAGACGCCCGCTAGGCGGGTGCCTGGAAGTGAAAGTGTTAAGCTGCTACGGACTACGTGGTCTAATTAGAATAAAAAAGTGGTATAACATACAGTCGAACGCTTAGTTTAAATATACACACACTTATGATGTAGGTATTATGTAAGGCGGACGTCCTTAGTGCCCGTCACAGGCCCAATACTTTCAAACTTATGTCAAAACAGTAGACGGGAACAATTAGGTGTCAACTATTATACATTAAGGTGTAGCATTAGGACGTTTACGTTATATATTTACAGTTTATGAAAATGAATGAAGCCGAGGCGAGGGCGCGTACTCGACACTTTGAATCAATACGGGGCACACCGCCAACGCGCCTTTGGCGTATGGAGTAGACACGTCCTGGGAGTCGATTTGAAGCTCACTTTGCGCATTCCAATTTGATGTTGATTTGATTTCAACGTGCTTCGCGCGCTCGCTTGCTCGCGCCAAAACAAACTAGGTACTATTTCGAATGCGGAAGTATGTCTTGAATAGACCACTGGGCTTTTTTGACTAAACGTGAATCAGAATTGTATTTATATTGTTAGCGCGCACTCAACGTCCAACAAATGGACATTTGATTTTAATTCAAACTTCATATTCATTTCGTGAATTGTCTGTTAGCGATACTTTATTAGTGACACTCTTCTATGTCATGCTGTTGCTAACAATGAAGGAATATGCTTCCATTGCAACTGGTTGCGAAACGTAGTTGCCATGACGGCCTAAAGGGGGTAGGCTTGGTTGCTTACGGTGATTCTAGAATCCATGGAGTCGTTTAATATAATTTTCAAACTTAAAAATCATACAAGGGCTAAAAATAAGGTTCTCCCTTGTTAGAGCTAACAACTTTAGCCCTAATGTTTCATGCTTCTTCTTCTCGTGTCGATGATTTCAAACTGTGTGGGACCAGAAGTTGGCGACGCTTATCGCCCTATCTGTCGCGTCTCGAAGGTCTTGCTTGGAGCAGGCGCGCGGGCACGCTGCGCAAGACAACATGTGCTCCATCGTTTGTGGAACCGTACCACACACACATTGGGCGTCTGAGCTACTTAGGGCGCCCCATTTCAGCAAGTTCTCCTTGCTGCGACCGACCTAGGAGCGCATTCTATTTAAGGATTTCCAGATCAGCCATGGCTGGAAGCTTCTCAGCGGGGCGAACATAATGTTTCATTGGACCTAATGTTTCACTAGACCTAGCATTTTTTTCTTAAATAGTAAACTTTATAGGATTATTGCAAAACAAACCCAACCTAACTTAATGACTTCTAATTGATGATCTTCAAAGAAAACCCGAAAACAGTTTCGAAGGAAAATGCATTAGGTCTAGTGAAACCATTAGGTCTAATGAAACATTAGGGCTAAAGTTGTTAGGTCAAACAAGGGAGACCCTAAAAATAATGATGTGTGTTTCGTATTATGATATATGCTGTTACATCGTTACAATATCTATAAGGACGTAGTTTAGGGAAAAGGATCCAAACCCACGATATATTTGAATTTGGAACCTTCTGGCTAAAACAATAGTTATACACAGGGCCCGTAACTTTCATGCCGATGACAACAATTTGACGTCACGCTGCATATAAGATGATCCCAAATAGTTTTATTTTAATTATTAATCATTAGTCGTCAATCATTTTAATCATGTACAAATTACTTCAAAAGTAATCTAAGTCATTTTATCTGCGTGGGAATTAATGCAAGAAGGATGGCGTGCTTCAAGTTAAAGAGGAATTCTGTTTTCTACGTAATTATTGAAATGTGGTAACAATACCATTTAATAAAATGTATGTATAAAAACAAAACAAATAGTTTAATTTACGTTTCACGTATCAAGTAGGTACCTATTAATTATTCCACGTGTGAATATATTACTTTTGAAGTAATTTATACATGATTAAAATGATTGACGACTAATGATTAATAATTAAATAAGACTATTTGGGATCATCCTATATGCAGCGTGACGTCAAATTGATGTAATCGGCATGAAAATTACGGGCCCTGGTTATACATTTCAATGTTGAGGTCTTGTGGGTTGGATCTTTTTTTAATTATAATTAGTCATAAATCTGTGATATAAAATGATTATTAGGTACCTACATTTTTTAATGTTCAAATTAAAAAAATTACTACAGACGGTCCAAATGAATTAACTCTACTTTAAAATTAATAATTTCACAACTTGCGGAAATAAGTAGGTGAGTGTTATTATTAAAAATGTGATGAAAAAAAATCTAGTTAACTTTGAGTGAAAAATAGTTTAAAAGTTTTAACTACCTTTCTTTAAACCCAAAATGAATATACCTTTACATATACAATATAAAAAATACAAGCTAAAAAATATATCCACGGTTCGTAAATACCCTTTATAGAGTTTTACCTAACTTTGTTTTCAACTTTTCACAAATTATTTTATGAGCTTCTATACTCTTTTGAAAAACTTTCCAAGCGTTTGTTCGGTTTTATTTTGTTAACTCAAAAAAGTTTTTTTGTCGTTGAAACCATAAAAGGCATTCCGAAAATTTTAAACGGTTGAAAAAAAAGATGAAGCTTGGAACGATTTACAAGATGTTTATTTTTTGTTAGAAATAGCACAGGTAAACTAAAGTAGTGGCGCATTTTTATTAACATATTATTTTTTTACAATTAATCGTTTTATTTGTAATACGCCTCTTAAGTACCTACTTTTTGTTACAAGTTACAAGAGAAACATTTTCGCAAAATGGCTACCTATTGTTTGTCAACATAACATTTGTAGGCATATTAAATAAGGTACAATAAAGAAATACATATTTATTTACGTTTGGTAATTTCTTATTTTCAGCCTCCTTTAGAATGTGGGCTGAACAATCGCGGATCTTCATACTGTGAGCCGCAAATGTGGTCGCATTATCAGGTAATATGCAAACTAATGTTACAAACAGATATTAAATAAAATATGAATTCGACAACCTGTTTCTACTCGTAATAGAGCATCTAGCACTATAAAGATTATGATCGCACAATAGAGTTTTATGTTTAACCATTGTCCCGAACTCTTATTATTATTAAGTTTTTTTAGTCCCCTATTTAAGTGTCTTACTGCTGGGTGAAAGCTTCCCCTCTTTCTCTCAAATTAGCCCTGAGTAGATCCTGCAAGACGTCTCTTCTTCTTCTTCCTGCTAGACCTTGTCCCATTTATTTAGGGTATGCCTTCCTTGTCCGTAATTTCCATCTAGTACGGTCCTGTGCTATTTACGTCTTTAGTTAAATGAGACTCTTTTAGGTCCTTTTCGACCGTCGTCAACCAGGTAGTAGGTGGTCTTCCACGTTTTCGTTTCGTTGTAGGCAAGTCGAGGGCAAGCTTCACCAAGTGGTCATCTGGACGTCTTTGGATGTGGCCATACCACCTTAGGCGTTTCTCTTTGACTTTACCAATTACCGAGGCAACCTTGAAACTTCCTCTTACGTACTCATTTCGAATTTTGTCCAGTAGCGTCACCCCAGCTGACCAGCGTAGCATGCGCATTTCTGTGGTGTGCAGCTTGTTTAGTTGCTGCTTGTTGGTCGCCCAACACTCTGACCCATACAGAACGGCCGGTCTAATGGCAGTCCCTATATAAGTGCCCTTTGACTTTAAGCGGCATTTTTCTGTCACACATGACGCCTGTTATTTGCCGCCACTTCATCCATCCAGTTGTTATTTTATGAGTAACGTCGTTATCAATTTTGCCATCGTTGCTGAGTATTGAGCCTAGGTATTTGAACTGCAAGACGTCCATTGATATAAATCGGGACCAAAATGGGTATGTCGGGATGGCTTGGATGCATTTTGCGGAAATCAGGACGAATATTTTAAAGTTACAGACATATATATTTTAAATAAATAACGTAGTACAGTCACCAGCATAAATATATGATGGAACAAAGGCCGCAAATATATCTGATGACAACTCTATTCCTAGAGCCGTAAGAGTGTCAGATATTTTTGCGGCCTTTGATTCATCATATAATGATGCCGGTGACTGTACCTATGTATTCATAAATTGTTTTTTCATTCAATTTGGATTGTTTGCTATTATTCTTTATTATCTCTACTATCTGAGAGACGGCTAGCAGTAGACCTCGCACGAGATAAACCAGCCATCTCTTTCTAAGTGTTATAATTAGAACGATATGGATATTGATAATTTTTTTTTATTTTTTTTCTTTCGGTAGTATTTTATTTATCTTGCGCGCCAGTCAGTTCACGCGCGGTCTTGTTTTAGTCGTCGTGGTACATGTACCTAACGAGCATTATCTCACTTCTTGCGCTTTTTGGACTACATTACTTAATTAATTAGTATTCTTTTGTTTAGTCAATCACCTTATTCCCGCAAAATCCAGTATTACATTGGTGTGTTCGTAGATGGGAGCGATCGGTGGTGGTTGGAACGGCGCCGGCGCAGGCGGCGCGTGGGCGGCTCGTGGGGCGTGTGCGCGGGATCTACCACGTTATCCTCCCGACTGCAGGCCCACCAAGGTACGGTTGTTATACCTTGAACAGCATATGTCCATTTGTGAATTGATTTCTCGTCAGAACAAAGGTCAGCCTTATCTGCCATGAGGCCCATGAGATAGTATGTACTTGTGCTTTAGACTATCTGTATTTCTTAGTGATTAAGATTATCAATGAAATGTACGATTATTTATCGACCACCTTCTCCGATTCCAGGGTTCCCAGCCGCATCTCCAAAATCAAATGTGCGCTTCCGAAGGCAGATCGACGCCCTATCCTGTGTACGAGGACTCTCCTTACAGCGGGCAGAACGGCAAGCCGAGCCCCGCGTTGCGGACGTCCGCCGCGGACGCCCGCTCGGCGCGGGTGCCTGAGCCCCGGCGGTCGCCTCCTCCGGAGCCGCGACCGCCGGTGGTGCCTCTGCCTGCGTTTCAACAGGCGTTCGGTTCCACTGAAATCGGGAAGTTTGCAGAGGCGTTCAGCCGCACGGAGGTCGCGCTCGAGGACTCGGAAAGCTTCGGCTACGAGTCGTTTCCCGAGTGGGATGCACCGGAACCCCAGTGGTCCTCCCAGCCCGCAACTCGCGAGGTCAAATGCGAAGACAACTTCTGAGCTGTCTCCGCTCTAGTGCTAATTCTGGGCATATGCCGACTAGTTAATTAGACAATGTTTAGTTCCACCACCTTGTTGCCAAATGATTAGAGGATGGAGTTCGATATCTTAGAACTTTAGGATGTGATACCAAATTTACAAACGTGTACGAATAATGAATCGGCCGGTAAAATAGTGGTGTGTCGTTTAATTTATATAAAGTAGAATAATATTATTGTTCCCTTTGACTAGTTTTAGACTCACCTTAACGAGATGAACAAAGTAACTTACTGATAAAGGGATTTAGGAATACGTACTGCAATGCATAGTAGAACAAGTAAATCATGACTAAATGTGCCTTTATTCGGAGAGCCCGGCCCTAGCGCGGCGTCCCGCCCCCCGCCCCACCGCGCCGGCGTGGATGACGTCACACAATAGCAATTATTGGGACCAACGTTTAGACAAATATACACGACCCAGTCGCATGCACGACCGATGCACACACACACTTCAGAAACGTTGTTCTTTACACAGCAAGAACATTACAACACCAATTAGGATAGACAATGATCACCTGTATTTCTATAATGCTCTAGGACTAAAATATATAAGAAACAAATGACGACGGAAAATAAGAAGACATTCAAAATGCTAACTTATTTTGAGTTGACGTTAGCAGTGATCTTGTAACTGCGTCCCCTGAACACGTTTCAAATGTTCGTTCTGGACAAACCGAATGGAGGGGGCTTGGGCGACGCCGCATGGAACCATATAACATTCGAAATTATTCAGGAAAAATATAAAGTCATGAATGTACGTAGATATATTTAGGTAGTTAAATTTGATAAAATTTTTGAAGAGATTACACACTTATGAATAAAATGGCTTTTTAATTAAACGATTAGGGGTCCAACAACGTTCATGTAAAGTTTCTGTAGTCATTGTGCTGATTTCGTTCAGAATCATCTGCGGCCGAGTCTCGCATATGCGTAACTGAAATGAACTTTTTCAGTCAATGATTCCAATCATTAATGAGTTTATGAGTATGTTTAAGTCTCTGTGATATATTGTTTTTGTTGTGTTGTTTCTAAATTGTACATGTTTACTGTTCAATTATATTTGTAGGTTCTTTATTATTTGGTACGAATTTGTTAATTGATTCGCACATTCGATTGAAATGTTTGTAAAATTAGTTTGTGACACTATTATGATTAAGTCGTTACTGCGTTATGACTTCTGAAGTTGTTGATTTCCATGTAATGTATGTGCCACCTATTTGACGAATAATTTGTATTATTTGTTAATAGTCAAATCGCTACCGAGTCGTGGTTTTTTCGCCATTTCAACATTTGTATTAGTTATTTTCTTATGAAATGTTCACAACGAATGGAAATTCGGCGATTTTAATGAACCACAACTATCAGTGGGCATTGCGAGTAAAATAGGTTTAAATTGCGATGATGGAATCCCAAACAATATACAGTAGCACATAAGCGCGGCGCGCGCGCCGACGTAACCACCTACTTCCAGTGGTCTTCTCTTATAGTTAAATAAATCTTTGTGTACCAGTATTTTCGATCTCTTTCGACAAAAAAAACAGCAAAATTAATGGAGTGCCTTACCTATTTAAATATGATATGAAATTAGGATGGATGAATTTTATTCTAGCATAATTTGATGAAACACCATAATATAATAGCATAATAAAACTTCCTTGAAACCGAGTAGGTATTTCATTAAATAGTAGATAATATATTGTAATGAATTTAATAAAAGTTATTTAATAATTATACATATAATGAATAACATAAATATGTACTAAATTAATTATTGTGTGCACTATTATTTGAAAGAAAATATATTTACGAAAAGAATTTGTTATTTTGTAGAAACGTAAGAAGGTATCTCGAGTTTAGTTTGCGTGTCTTATACTAATATGGTACCTTTGTACCTTCTCTTACTTCTTGTTTCTTGTATCTTAGGAGCCACCTATACAATGTTTAGCAATTGATTGTATCCAAATTGCATGAGAGCGAAAGCTTTGATGCTTACATTTCAATCTTGTTTTTGTATTTGTGTGTGACCATCTGACAGCTAAATGATATCACGGTATTCTGCAAAATACAGGTTGGATGGCTGTTGGGGTCGTGGAGCAAGAAGACCAAGAGCGAATAAGATGGTAACACTGAACAACTTTTCCCAAGAAACCGACCACGAAATCGCAAAAAAAATCAGCTGTTCCATACCTTAACTCTCAATTAACTCACAGTAACCGTCTCAATTAACTTCTTGCTCCACCATCCCAAAATCACCCTGTATAATAAATGTGTAACAACTAAAGGTCATCGTGTACACGATTATGCATATTGTGAGATCCTCGGCAAAAGAGTTAGGTAATCCGGACACTTGTTAATTCAGTCTATTTAATCTCGTTTACTTTATAAAATGTACACGTGTCTCGTTGACTGACTTCTTATCTATCGTGGTTCATCATAAGTCGTATGCGTATTAACAATTGCTTGGATAAGTAACATAAAGCATTCTTCCGTCACGTACTTACAAACTCGCTATAGTGAGGGACTACTTAATGTAAGGTATAGCCTCGATCATACTAAGTAGTTAATCTGGTAGACGTTTCTTTGAGCCCTATATTAATAAAGTTTATTTAATCTTAACGTAGCCTGTGCCACAAGATGTGTATATACAATATACATTTCCCTAGATAGTCCTATTGTTATTTATTTAATATTAGGAAGATCGTTTTTACTATAGCGAATGTAAAGGTCATATTGAAATTAGGTGTTCCACAATAGAGCTTCCTGATCGATTATTCCATGATTTGTCTACCATCGGAGTTAGTTGTGTGCCGTCTTCAAATAGTATTCTAATAATTAATGTATGTTAAATAAAAAAAACAATGTTTGCATTTACCGATAATGGGGTCATATCATTCGGAAAAGGGAAGCTGAAAACTAACATTATATTTAATAGAAGCATCAATATAATGATGATGATGATGATCAAGCAAGGTACATCTTTTTCTAGCATGCATACAGTAACTAAATCTATTTAATGTCTCCCACTATATATAAAATGAAGTGGGGAAAATACTATGATAATGAATTAATTTTGCTCAATGATCTTACACGAACTAGGTGAGGTATACTCAGGCCGGTTTGTGGAATTCCGAAACCATTTTTTTATCAAGTGAACTTTATGTAATTGTGTAATCATTACAGGTAGTTGAAGTTTCGAACTAGCGTACAGCGTAGCGTAGCGTCCTTAACATTATATTACTGGTTGAGGCGATTACATAGAGTTCCCTGGAAGAAATCTGGAATGGAAAATACCACAAATGGGCCTGCGCCTATTGCACCGTAAGTAGGTATTTTAAATAGTGCTCATCACTTATTTCCTACATCACTATGGGCATAACGTAAATCACATTTTCTTCCCCAGTCTATAAAATTCTACACCCTGTGACTGTAATTCAGAGCGCACGTATTAAAAGTGCATTTACGCAAATGTTTAATATAGTGCATTCAATACAGAGTTTTTTCGAAACATTCGCTGAATTCAGTCAAAGTAAGAAAATCTAATAAACACCATAGTTACGATAATTTATTATCGATCAATTGTTTGGGACGTGAGTTTCAAATCGTTTTTTATGAAAGTTCAAAGAATATGTTTATTATGTAATAACACGATATACATTGAGTAGGTACGATAGTGAATAATTATCATAACATGCTAAGATAGAGTCAATCAAATGCGCTCTGTTCGATTTCACTACTTGAGCAATCGATTTTGCGGCATGGTAAAAACTTATCAATAGTATTGTTTTCTTTGGTTTAGTTATTATATTAGTTAACTATTAGGCCAACAAGAATCTTAAATTGTTGTCACAGTGAAGAACTGAATGATTTTTGTAATCTAGTTATATAGGTAATTATTACCTTGTAAATACTTATTATATTTTAAATGTTTCACTCATATCATTCTAGAGAAACAGATTTATTAGAAAATTGTAAGGTTTTAAATTCATGACACTGATATGTTTGATTTATGAAAGTGGATTTACTATTTAATAAACATATGGTACCTACATATACTAGTTTTTCATTTCAATCTCACATTGCCCTAGATCCTGGTTTGCCATTGACTTTACATAATGTTGTTCAAGTTCAAGCCGATTTGTGGAAATTTCGGTTCTATTTTCTATTGAGTATCGTTTTCCACGCAAAATAGGTGATTCGCGCTATGAAAAATTAAATTACAAACCCATCAAGGCGATTTCAGCTGCCCAGAATTCTGGGCAAAAAAAATACTTGTTTTAATTTCAAGCAGCTGAATTCAGCTGCTTGAAATTAATAATAGTAAGTAATTTTTTTTCAAAAATCCTTTTTGCCCATTCGATTCCTTATGTCACACACGAAAATACATTTAATTATTTTTTCAAATTGTGTATAGTTAGGTTTTCACTTATTTGTAAAAAACGATGTCAAGTACCTAACTCAAATACTCTATGTTTTAAGGGTTCCGTACTCAAAGAGTAAAACGGGAACCCTATTACTAAGACTCCGCTGTCCGTCCGTCCGTCCGTCCGTCTGTCTGTCACCAGGCTGTATCTCACTGATACCGTGATAGTTCCAGTTGAAATTTTCACAGATGATGTATTGCTGTTGACGCTACTATAACAACAAATACTAAAATCAGAATAAAATAAACATTTTTATTGATATTGGTACGGAACCCTTCGTGGAGTCCGACTCGCACTTGGCCGGTTTTTTAATTTTGGTCACTGTATCAATTAGTCATTAAAAACAACCAATAAGGATCTCAAGTTAATTGATTCTAGCGTGGATGTTCATGTATTTCTCTGTCAAATAACAAAGCTAAAAAAGATTTTCAGCTGCATGATCGTGACGGTTTCAGTAACAGGTGATAAAAAAAGTCACTTTGAAAGTATAGCATGTACCAATCATTAGGGATAAAAGAAAGAAAGAAAGAAATAAACACTCATTCGAGACAAAGCAGCGTTTTGTCCCGAAAGGGTTCTATCTCAGCATAAAACTTAGCGTTACACGATAAGGGACAAAAGTTACAAATATAAAAACAATACATTGATCAACCTACAGCAACCTTATTACTTGGTTTTGACTTTGAGCAGCCGAGATGTCTTATAAACCTATACCTTATTCCATATAACATTAGCATTAAAGGACTAAATGTACGATTGTAGGTATACAAATAACGGTTTCCACTGCAAGCGCATCCCGCTTGACTTCGGATCTAACGCAGTGCAGTTTTCCGTCAAAGGCACCGGCGGTCAATATAACTGAGCGACCTGAGCGATGACCCTGATTTCGAGAGAGAGGGAAAGAGAGGAGAGATGGCTGTGCGAGGCAATATGCTCGCCCGCAGATTTGCACGCTGTAGTAACGAAGTCAAACTGACACTGTTCAAGGCTTACTGTCAGACGTTCCACACGTGTAGTCTGTGGGTGAGATTTACACAGAGAGCCTACAACGCTATTCGCCTTCAATACAACAACATCCTCAGAATGTTTTTGAGGCTGCCGAGACACTGCAGCGCATCCGGGATGTTCGCAGAGGCGCGAACAGATGATTTTTTTGCCATCAGGTGAAAAACAGTAGGATCACTGGTGAATCGAGTGCGTGGCAGCAGCAACAGCATTCTGAGGGTGTTGGCAGAGCGCCTCGACTGCCTACTCACTCGCTACTGGGTGGAAGTGGCTATTCGCAGGGCCAGGTAGAGCAGGTTGTTTGCCTTGCATGCCCCTGTCAATGGCTATCCAAGCCTATTTTATTTAGTTATGATTTTTCACTAACTATTTGATCTGATAATAAGAGCTTTTTTATTATACCATTTCGCACACTAATATCAGATTTAGTTCTGCTCACGAGGAAGCGAGCTCGCGCAACGCATTGTTGTCATATTACAATCCGAAATGTGGAGTTAGTTTGATCACTTCGAATCTATTCAAATGGGTTTGTGTCGCTATAACCAGTTTTAACCTTTCATATGCTATGCTATGAAAAATCTATGCTAGCTACGGTAGCCTAGTTGTTCAAGCATGCGGCTTTCGAACGGCCGTTGTAGGTTCAAATCGCTCGTTTCAGTTTTTCGGAACTTATGTACGGAATTAGTAATAGTCCGCTGGATGCGTGTGGCGCAGGACCGATCCCTTTGGCGCCTGTCCAGCGATGGACGTCTTTCGGCTGATATGATGATGATGTTGTACGGAATATAATTTGGTGTTTACTAGTACCTAGCTGTCCGGTAAAGGAAAACATCGTGAGGAATCCTGCATATACCTGCGAAAAAATTCACAGGCCCAACACTTACTAGGCCGGCGTGGGGACTACTGCCCATTCCCTCACATCCATAATAGGAGGGCTGTGCCCAGAGTGGTACGTATACTGATGAATCTGATGATGGTGTCAAATGACAATTATAGTGCTAAAGTAATTCAGTGCTGATCACAGATTTATTGAGAGCACTGATCAGTATTTAAACATACGAAATGTTAGGTAAGCTGCTTTTCTACCAGCGATGCAAGGTGAAAAGTTGAGGCTTGAACTCAAATTTCATAAAATTGGCGATGAAATAAATTACTCTTTTATACTCAATAATAATGTATATTGGCTTATTAATGTTATAGTGTCTCGCGTCGCTGCAGCTGGTGTGTACCTACTTTTTTTTAATAATGACATTTATGTAGAGGTACTAGCTTCTGCCCGCGACTTCGTACGCGTATAAATTATAGCTTACATGTTATTTTCATGTCAAAAGCCATACTACTGGATAATTTGTAATTAACGATTTATAATATTTTTTACACCACGTCGGTGGCAAACAACTTATAATAAGTGGTAACCGTAGCCTATGGACGCTTGCAACTCCATAGTTTATGCGTGTATCGGTTCAAATTCTCTTTCAATCAAAACACCCTCACAAACGTTGTCATCGTCAATAATATTTAATTTTAGTTATTTAATCTTTTGGACTTAATGCCACAAAACATTATCTTTCAGTCAACCTTAAGTCAAAGCAGATAAAATTTGGTGGGAAATATGATTTGATGACCCATTCATACAATTTTCTTGACATTCGGTAGATATTTTAACTGTGGCATTGCACCCCTATAACTTCAGTTGTGTAAGTATTTTCTGTAAAAACCCAAGCATTTGCTTTCGGAAAGAGTCTGTGGGATAAAATTAACAGGAGTGCATGCATGTGGAACAACAAAGTTATTGATTTGAAGTCGTTTTTTAGTTGCAAATTATGAAACAAATTAAGTCTGTCCGAATGTAGAGCAGCAAACCAAGCAGTTTTATTTTATCTTCAGAAAATTTAATAGCTAGCTAGTAACAATTTTACCTAAGTCTCCCTCTTCAAAAAATACTTATTTTCTTATCACGCTTTTAACTTCCTTTTAATCCCTCCTTCTCATGTTTTTTTAAACACTCTGAAATAAGTTTACTTGTACTGACATGGAATATAGACGATTCATGACTCTCATCTCAGTTTTGAAATCGCTGAAAATAGTTTCCTTTAAGAATATTTACGAAGTTTTAAGCCTGAGAGTTTGAGTTGCAGGACCTATTACCTAAACAGAAGGTATCCCAACTGCAAACGAAGTATAATATTCCAGGTAAAGATAGAGCTTCCAGGTAAACTTAAATATTATTCGTCCACGAGCACGCACTATCATCGCCGGATGTCTTGCAAGCGAAACCTTGCAAGCGAAAAAGGATCGAAGTCGAGGAGGTGAGCGGCCAGGCAAGCTAGGTTTTAGTGGCATTCGTATATAAAGCTATCAAGCAGTGCTTGTAGTACTGATTTACTGTCTGAGAGTATCCGTATGTTTGTGTTTTCGACTTGTCGTCTCTTTACGGCATTGCAAATTATCCCTACGCATTCAGCCCGGAATGCCGTATTTTGTACACCCAGTGGTTTGGATATGTGTACGTTTAAATCCTCTGAGAACACACCACATCTCAATCCCGTATTTGTTTTTGAACCATCTGTAAAGATTCTAAGATCTGTTTGGTTTAGTCCGTATTTCGAGTCTTCCGTCATCGTCAGTAATATACCATAGTCTTTCCTTCAGAGCGCGCTCACTATGCGAGCCCCCACGGACACTCACTATCCCCGGATGTCTTGCAAGCAAAACCTGAGGAGAAGACCGCAGTTGAGGAAGTGAGTGGCCAGGCAAGCGAGGCCGAATGCTGAGTTTCTCGTAAGGATGAAACGTGAAAAGCGTCTCTCCAGAGCGCGCTCGCTATGGGAGCCCCCATAGACACTCACTATCCCCGGATGTCTTGCAAGGGAAACCTGAGGGTCCAAGTAACGAAGGTGAGTGGCGAGGCAAGCGCAGCTGAAGGCCGAGTTTTTCGTAGGACCGAAGGCAGAAGCGCCCCTTGAGAGTACGCTCACTATGCGATCCCGATTGCAAGCGTAGGTACGTGGGCACTCACTATCCCCGAATGTTCTTTTAGCGAAACTCAAGGGCCGAAGGTAAGCGGCGAGGGCCGGGAGGCTGAAAGCCGAGCCGCTCCATGAATTTCTATTTAGTTTCGCGCTTTATTAGAAAACACCTATTCTAGTCTAGACATACTTTTTAAAAGCCTTTTTTTTGTTAAAAAGTTGAGAATAATTATTTTATTTATTTTTTATTTATTTTTATTTAATAATTTACATCAGAAATATTATTTCCATAATTTGTTAGTAACAGTGTTCTTAAAACTATGTTAGTAGGTATTTTATCACACTTACAATTAGCAGTTGGATGGCCTATGCAACCTATCCCAATGGAACAGGAAGGGACCATCCAAGCGCGCCGCCACCGTCTGCAGGAGGCTGTTCGGGCTGCCGCGCAGGCGCCTCATCAGGGACGCGACCCGCTTACGCATTATGGCGTGGAACCCATCCGTGTGTGCTTCGCAAAACATCCCTGATGCACTGCAATGGCGCGGCAGCCCCAACAACATCCTAAACCCATTATTATAGTGGACGCGTAGGGCACTGTAAGCATTTTGCGTATAGTTGATCCATAGGCTGCAGGTGTAAAATGATTGGCAGAACGCCTTAAAAAGGGTAATCTTTACGTCGGTGGTACACCTTGCAAACCTACGAATCAACATGTTGCTCCTGACTGACAGTGCCCTACGCTCCCTCTCCACGTCCTTGTTGTCACTCTGGGTCTCCGTGACCCAGTGACCCAGGTACTTGAACTTCTTTACCATTTGCAGAGGTGTGCCGTATAGATAAGCCGGTGGAACGCGTGGATAGCATTTGCACCCCGCCTTAAATACCAGCAACACACTCTTGGAAGTATTATACCTGAGCCCATGGGACACCGCATACTCTTCGCAGACCCTGAGCAGCTTGTTAAGGGCATTGACTGATGGGCCCAACAACACCATTGTTAGTGACGCGCTCATTTCAAACCCGATTTCTAGAACCTATTTGTATACATATGTATGTCTAGCTATAAGTTCATACTTAAGTGCATTTTTGCTAACGCCCCACGGCCGGCCCAGTCAGTCTGCATGCATCCGCTGACAGAGCCGCGCGTTGCCGGGTTAATTATATTTTGTCTCTGTCTATCTGTACCAAATTTCTAAAATCTTATTCACATTAAAACTGTGTCAAATCTCCCTGCGTTTACTTCATCATCAAGACCTCAACCCATCAGCTTCAGTTGGTCCTTCGAGCCGGATCTGTTGGATGATACGCACGCCTATAGTGATGAAGACACGGAGTTCCGTACGCAAGGAGCGTCTTGACGCCGAAGCTCAAGATACAGAGAATAATGTCCAAAAGGAACAAGAAAGTCAGAGTGTTCGAGAAACGCCGATGGTTACGCAACACGTTTCGGACGCAATGGCGGGTAGCAGTATAAAACCCGAGCCGCGCCTTACGCGCTCACATCCAGCAAAACCCAGATCCTCGGCATCGTCTCTCGAGGCACGTAAGAAGAGATTAGCCCTGGAAGCTGAAAAACGAAAGGCTGAAATACGGATGCAACTTATCGACAAAGAGCTAGAGGCAGACCTAGCCGACTTAGAGGAGGAGGAGGAAGCATACAGTTCACAAAGTAAGGAAGATTGTGCACGCAATATTGAGAACTGGATGGAAAAGAGCCAGCTGGAATTAGATAAGCCGCAGATACCTACCGCCGATGTGCCTATGGCCGGTACATCACAGGACACGGTCCAAATGCTTGCTGATGCGGTCCAGAAGCTCTGTCCAGAACAAACCGGACGCCAACTTATTGACCCGCATTTGTACTCCCCGCGACTTACCCGAGTTCGCCGGCGACCCATTGGAATGGCTTCAATTTAAAAGGGCGTATCACGAGTCAACCGAAGTGTGCGATTTTAAACCCAAAGAAAATCTCTGGAGACTACGCAAATGTCTGCGTGGAGCTGCCAAAGATGCGGTCTCAGCTCTGCTTATCAGTGCAACTTCGCCTGAACGCGTCATGGAG
Source organism: Epinotia brunnichana (assembly GCA_963854355.1). Classification (NCBI taxonomy): domain Eukaryota; kingdom Metazoa; phylum Arthropoda; class Insecta; order Lepidoptera; family Tortricidae; genus Epinotia; species Epinotia brunnichana. The sequence continues at coordinate 9,459,046 of OY977941.1, read as the reverse complement.
ACGCTGGAGCTACGATTTGGTAATCCAGACCTCATCATTTCCAAGCTTATGCAGGGCATCAAGAAGATCCAGCCACTGTCTCAAGAGTACCAGAGGGATAGAGTCCAATTCTCTGTGAAGGTACAGAATTTCGTGGAAGCTGTAAGGTCAGTAGGACGCGAAGAATACCTACAAGGCATAAATGTAGTCAACCTAGTTTTATCTAAACTGCCTACACTTTTGTTATCGAAGTGGTCGGATTATAGTTATCCTGTTATAAAAACTGGCAAGAAATCACGATTGGATATTTTAACAGATTTCTTGAATACGGAAGCTATACGTATATCTACTACTTCTAACATTTATACGAGCGGTTATCTTGCCGATACAAACAAAACTAAATACCAGGATAGGTACGCGCGACCACAAACAGTTTTATTGCAAACTGAGCAGAATACCGAAGATAAGTGCCATTTCTGCCGTGGATCAAAACACAAACTATCCGAATGCAAGCAATTCAAGAAGGCACTCAGGAAAGTACGTTGGCAATATGTGAAACGTAACGGCATTTGTTATAAGTGCCTGGATTCTCGCCATAGTCGGGAACACTGCCCGGCGCCGGTATGTAATAAGGATAGTTGCGGTCAAGGTCATCACTCGTTACTCCACTTCAATGCAAACAATGAAACGCGCCGATTGGCGGAGCGCGCTTTGCCTCGTGAGGTGCCGACCACGTCAACGGGGTCTGGAGTCTCTGCGGAGCCCCTGGCGGGGCCTACCGTCGATTCCGATCCAGCTACAGAGGCGGTCACTAACGTAAACGCTAGTAGTTGCAAAGTGTTACTTAAAGTGCTACCTATACGTGTGCATACGGCTACCGGTGAAATAATAAACACTTATGCGTTACTAGACGATGGTTCGACTGTTACAATGTTAAGTGCCGATTTAGCGTCGCGAGCTGGACTAGTCGGACATCGGGAGACAATGCGAGTACATGGACCATGGGGCGATAACGTGATGACGTGTGATAGCGCGGTATTGAATTTAGAACTTTCTGGGACTGACAATAAGGTTCATTCTATTAGGGCAATAAGTGTATCCGAATTAAATTTACCTACGCATAACTTGTCTGTTGTTGATTGTATTCAATATACTCACTTAAGGAATATTATGAGTTCTATGTGTAATGTCGATGTTAAACCAGAAATTCTTATTGGCCAGGATAACTATCATTTATTGTTGCCACTTCAAGTCATTTTGGGTAATAGAAATGAGCCGTCAGCTACACTGACACCGTTAGGTTGGTGCATACATGGTACCTTACGTATGGCGGGAGCGGCGCGCGGTGCGACGGTGCCGTTCGTGAGCGAGGGCGGCCGTGAGCAGCAGGAGCTGCGGGACCTGCACGAGGAGGTGCTGCGCGGGTTCGCGCTGGACGCTATGGGAGTGACAGGTAAGCCGCGGCAGAACGCTGACGACGAGCGTGCGGTCGAACAGCTGGAGCGAACTGCTGAGCTGGTCGACGGGCGCTGGCACGTCGGTCTACCCTGGTCGGACCCTAACTGTGCGATTACGAACTCTTATCCCAGTGCGCTTACGAGGCTCAAAGGGATCGAGAGGAAAATGAGTCGGGATCCCAGTTACGCTCAAAGGTACTCCGAACGTGTTGATCATTTGTTTAGCAATGGCTTCGCTTCGGAACTAAAAGACACTCAACGCACTCAAAGAACATGGTACTTAGCTCATTTTGGCGTTGATAACATAAATAAAAAAAAATGAGGTAAGTTTTTGATGCAGCAAATATCACAGAAGGGTTCTGTTTAAATGATTATCTTCTTAGGGGTCCGGACTATTTGAACTCGCTGCTTGGCATCATGCTGCGGTTTCGAGAACACAAGGTAGGGGTCACGGGCGATTTAAAAGATATGTTTTAAAGGGTCAAAATATTGCCTCAGGATCAGGATGCCTTACGCTTCTTGTGGAGAAGCAACCCCACCGAACCAGTCAAAACATATGTGATGACATCCTTAATATTTGGCGCGAAGTGTTCATCATTTGTTGCTCAATTTATAAAAAATAAGAACGCTTTGCGGTATGAGTCATCTATGCCCGCCGCGGTCGACGCGATAGTTAACTCACATTATATGGATGATTACATCCAGAGCCTGCCGGACGAAGCCACGGCAATACAGATGGTTAAGGATATCACCGACATACACAAAAGTGGTGGTTTTGAGATGCGAAACTTAACAAGTAATAGCCTCCTGGTACTCGATAATATCCCAAAAGAGACCTTAGGGACGGCTGCCGTTAAGTTCAAAGTCGGTCAGCAGTTTGAGGGCGAGCGAGCACTTGGGCTCTTATGGTATCCAGGTAAGGACGAATTAGGTTTTGACGTTTCGTTAAAGCGCATTCCAGACAGTATAATTCGACATAAACAAAGGCCGACAAAGCGAATTATGTTACGTGTGGTCATGTCAATATTAGATGTATTCGGTTTTTTGTCACCCTTTACGATACAGGGTCGAATTACGCTGCAGGATACATGGCGGTTATCTCTATGCTGGGATGACGAGATCCCAAATGATATTTATGCTTCATGGTGCGACTGGGTGGAGCTACTAAAGGTAATAGGTAATGTTCGCATACCTAGATGCTACCAGCGCAAGAAGTGGCAGCAAGATCATCAGCCACCCCTGCGCGAGGGTGACCTCGTTCTGATCGCGGACCCGGGGTCACCGCGAAACGTGTGGCCACGAGGTATTATTAAAACGATTTTTCCAGGTCGAGACGGGCGAGTGAGGATCGTCGAAGTCTCCACCCCGAGCGGCGTGCTGCGCCGGGCCGCGGCTCGCGTCGCTCCCGTGCCGTTGGTAGAATAGTGCTTCGCACTAGGGGTGGGCTATGTTAGCGACGCGCTCATTTCAAACCCGATTTCTAGAACCTATTTGTATACATATGTATGTCTAGCTATAAGTTCATACTTAAGTGCATTTTTGCTAACGCCCCACGGCCGGCCCAGTCAGTCTGCATGCATCCGCTGACAGAGCCGCGCGTTGCCGGGTTAATTATATTTTGTCTCTGTCTATCTGTACCAAATTTCTAAAATCTTATTCACATTAAAACTGTGTCAAATCTCCCTGCGTTTACTTCATCATCAAGACCTCAACCCATCAGCTTCAACCATGTCATCTGCATAACTAATGTTATTCACAAATGTGCCATCCACTGAGCATCCAGTCATAGTGTTGTTGAGCTCATCAATCAACCGATTCACATACAGACTGAAGAGTTTGGGCGATGACAAACCCCCCTGTCTTACCCCGCACTCCAACCTGTACGAATCAGAAAGCGAGTCGAACCATATGACAACATTTTTCTGGAGACCGTACCAGTACCTGAACAATTCAGTCAACTCACTGGGCAAGCTGGTATCCTCGTACAGTTTCTGCCACAGTTTATCATAACGCACCAAGTCGAAGGCTTTCGACAAATCAAGGAAACACGCGTACACGGGTGTTTCCCTGTCTGTGTAGTACCGGACAGTGTGCTGCATTTTACACGATTTCTTACTTTACAATACAAATACTCTTTATTGAACAGTTGAACACTTCTTGACGTTTTTTTTTCGAATACTTTTTATGTTAATTAAGTTCCTAAGGCATCGAATCTTCTATTCACTAAACTTTACTGCATTTTTGAAAATGTTTAACAAAAAAAAACTACACAAAAATGCATGCCGGTCTCTGGGTTTGAACTCGTGGACACCGACTCCGTAAGCTATAGGCCAAACCACCGGGCTACGGCTACGTATGAGTTGTAAGAACACAATGAATATGGTGATAACGTGTTACCATGGTAATGAAACTGTTATAATCACGCTATATAACAAAGTACTTTGTGATCACGCTCTCGCAACATTATAATCTAGTCTCTAGTCACCTCAGCGCCTATTTTTCATCCCATATTTTTCACGTTTTATCTATACATTGCTGAAAGTTTCAATAGAGATGTTTTTACTTTCTAGTCAAGTTTATGCTTACCAATTTTTAAGTCTTTAGCTCATGGATTTAAGGAGTTCCCATACAATGTTCAACCCCATTTTTTACCCCCTTTGAACCCTAATCTTTATAATTTTTATAGCCTATAGCCTGGCTGAAGGTGAAGATCCACTTAACGTTTTAATAAAAGTCGCATATTGATCTATTCGCTCGTTTTCATGTGATGCCATTACATATAAACAGACAGACAAACCGACAAACAGACAAAAATTCTAAAAACTGTTTAAGTGTGTTCTGTTATCGATTCTAAGAGCCCTCAATTGTTTTTTTTGCCAATATCTTCAATGTACAGACTTTCGACTCTCTACAGCTTTATTATATGTATAGATAGATAGAAGATAGATAGCATAGAATTATAACGCCTAGAAGGATAGTTTCATACGGCCGACGCGCCAAGCGTGAGGCATAAAATGTATTCATGTAGTTGTGATCAACTCGTATTTACACGCGCCAATACGCACACAAACGCACCAATAGTGTTGCCAGCGCATACACATTCCCTGAAAATATATATTATAATAAAACTACAATATGTAAGTTACGTACGCCCAAGATGAATTTTCTAATTTGTTGACGATGTCATTACCATGGTAACCATAACGCCGCTCTCGCAACATAAAAATATTTGGTCTCCATACAAAGTTTCATCCCCTTTTTTGATGAAATTTGACATAAATTATAGCCTATGCCCTATTCTGCTACATAAGGTACATTACTGGAAAGTTTCATAAAAAATCGTCCAGTAGTTTTGAGATTGATTGGTAGCCCAGTGGGTAGTGACTCTGCCTACGAAGCTGGAGGTCCCGGGTTCGAATCCCGGTCAGGGCATTTATTTGTGTATTTATCACGAATATTTGTTCCTGAGTTATGGATGTTATGTATGTATATAAGTATCTATATGTATGTATCTATTATATATATCATCGCCTAGTACCCACAACACAAGCCTAACTGAGCTTACCGTGGGCCTAGGTTGATTTGTGTAAGATTGTCCCGTAATATATATATATATATTTTTTTTTAATATATTGGACGTGTGTGATACGTGTGTGATACGTGTTTGATACGTGTGTTATACGTGAGTGATACGAGTGTGGTACGTGTGTGCTACGGGTGTGATACGTGTGCGATACGTATGTGATACGTGGGTGATACGTGTGTAAAACGTGTGGTATACGTGTGTGATTAGAGTTTGATACGTGTGTGATACGTGGGTGATACGTGTGCGATACATGTGTGATTATAGCGTGATACATATGTAGTACCTGTGTGCTACGTGTGTGGTACGTGTGTGATACAGCCATCCATCCAAACTTTCGCATTTATAATATTAGTAGGATAATTTAGGAGTTCCTATGGCCACCTTCCGTCCTCATCATCAGGCCCGCTCGGAAGTACCATAATTGAACTCTGGGAAGTTAGTCAAAATTGACTTGCAAGATTTGACCTAGATATACTCAAACATACACGGGGAGTCAAGTAAAAGCTTGGTACAAATCAAGTGATTTATCTTCTTCATATTTTCAACCCTGCCGATATTTGTATTTTATGTAAGTATATTATTAGAACAGAATTATGGGTAAATATATCCGTTACATTGGCAACACTACGCTGTCATGCCGCTTATAGAAAATATGCAATTTTGATTACTGTTTTACGTAAAAATACGAGTTAGAGAATAATACTTACGTGTGAAATAATGTCTTAGAATGTTTATCCTTCTTATCCGATGCATTGTGACACCCTTTCACTGCACAAACCGTCATATTAATGAAAAATGTGGGAGCTATTTACACTTGACACGCGTCCTTGCAACTGACAAGCCGATCGGCGTACTGGGCCATTTATGTCCTACTTTTGGTGGCCTCACCGTTGCGCGTGAACTGCGTTTCTATGCGTTATAATTCTATGATAGATAGATAGATTATTACAATCTCATTATGTCAGTTAAAGCTGTAGGTTATTTTCAAATACCAATGCAGTGGCGAAACGCCCATAGAATAAAGACTGTATCGTTTGTTATAAATACAGTTAGCTCTGGCAGGAACAAGCCTCTAAGGTTAAAATAGGTAGCAGAGACGTATACCTGTCCCCTACTTTCGTACGACGTACTAACGCGTCAGAAAGAGATGTATATGCATTTGTTATTCCTTAATTTGGAAGGTTGTCACAAGTTTTTTCCTGCGCTGGGGATGTACAGTGTCGACTGTTTATATCGATAAATTACTCAACCAAATTATAAATTTAGATTTTAATAATTCACATTCAATGTGTGAAAAAAATATGTTTATGGAGAAGGTAAAAAGAAAAGTAGAGTCTAACTAACCCGGCATTATTAAAAACTAGAAAATCCCGGAATTATGGAATGTTTGGATTAGTGGATTGAATAGAAATGTCATAACTAATAAAAAGAGAGCAAGCGTCTAGCTAGAGAACTAAAGGCCGGTGAAGGAGGTGCGGGTGGAGTGTGCCGGATTAATCGACATAGCCGGCTATTGGAGTGACTGACTGAAGAGACTCTACTGTAGTAGCAAAAAGCAAAGTAGCTTTTGTCAACCTGCACGGCTATCACAAGACGTCCGCGACATACTCTCGAGCTCTCTCGCGCTATCCGTCTCTTTCTAAATGGTCTAATAAGACAGAGACGGATAGCGCGAGAAAGCTCGAGAGTATGTCGCGGCCGTCTTGTGATAGCCGTGCTGGATGCGTGGCGTCCTGCAAAACCAAGGTCATTCATATCCCTGTCACAATCTATCTTATAATATCGCACTCATTTGCAGTACGTCATGCAGGACGGCCTGGACGTACTACTTATGGGAAATGAAAGAATAATTTTGTATTAAGACCATTTTTTATTTAGTCAAACTTAATCCGCCTTCAATAAAATAGTTATGGCTAAAACTTCTTATTTTTCTTAAGGCACACGTTTTTATTAAATTTTGTGAAAGATCTGTCTGCTTCCAGTCGCTTCCATTTAATATTACATATGGTACAAATAATCTGGTGACGTGTTTGAAATAAAAATGACTGCTTGTCAGATTCTCCTTCTTACACGTGTGGTATCCATTCCTTTTAACATATTCGTCATTTGGAAATCTAAAATCAAAAAGTTGAATTATTATTATTACGTCGATAAGTTATTGTGCCGAGGTCGATAAAAAAAACTACATCACTATGGGAAAAACATAACCTCTTATACTTATCCGAAAAAGTCTTATTTTCATGCACAATCTGGTTTTAATTGAACAGATAATGATGTTAACATAAATTACCAATTACTATTATTAATTTTAGGTGAGCTCCTTCCATGAATAAAATCAAACTCTATAAAAACTAACCGATAGAAGCAAACTGCTCCTTGGTTAATTTTATATCCCTCTTGTAAGGGATTTACAGCTTTCAATGGCACAATACATTTTATCACAGGAAACAATCAAGTCTCGCAAACATGAACAATACACTTTTTCAAACATTCTCGGTGGAATAACACCAAAATAAATAATTTTCACACACAGGAGCCGCGATGTTTTGGAAGTAATATGATACGACCAAGTCAAGTTGTAAGGTAATGACACCTTCTACCAAACAATGATGACATATTGAATTTTGCTGGATTAAATTACATCCAATTACATCCATTTGACATTTGCCCGAGTTGATTTTAGTGAACACCTACGAAAATGTGAAACTGAATAGGGATTGTAGTCTCATTCCCTCTTAGGCCAACTATAGATTTACGCAAGTGAATAAGATAGCTGTTACCAAGCTCTTATTTTAACGTGGTTTCTATGCTTTAGTACAATTTCTTTGGGCAGGAATAAGTTGTCTATTCATTTAAAAATATTCTGATACAAGACAATTGATTGACATTTGCCATAGAACCGATATCTTTATTCTTTTTTTGCTCAACTTGTTCCAATAGAAAAATGAGGGGTCTTACACCGCAAAAGCGAAAATCTATTGTGGACAAATGGTGTTCGGTTAAAGGTATTACGTACCGAAAACTCGCACAAATGGAAGGTGTTAGTGTTGGAGCCGTCCAAACTGCTCTCCGTAAGTACGGGGAGGATTATACCTTCGAGGACCAACAACGGCCAGGCCAAAAACCAGGTCCGTCCAATCCAGAAATGGACCAAAAGTTAAATTATTCGCATCTAATAGAGAGCTATCTGTCCGAGATGTCGCGAAAAAAGTTGGTACGAGTATCGGGATGGTACAACGTGCAAAGAAAAGGAATAATTTAAAGACATTAAAAAAAAAACAGAAACAGCCGAAAAGAAGTCAAAAACAAAAAGCATCTGTTACGACACGAGTCCGAAAATTATATGACTCGATTTTATCGAAAAAACACAGCTGTGTAATAATAGACGATGAAACGTATGTAAAACTGGACTACAAGTCTTTGCCAGACCCCCAGTATTACACTATTCGTGAGGGAACAGAAATCACAGAGGCTGAAACATCCATTTGCGTTGACAAGTTCGGCAAGAAAGTCATGGTGTGGCAGGCCATTTGTGAATGCGGAATGAAGTCAACTACTTTTTTCACTACCTCGTCGATGAATGCCGATATTTATATGAAAGAGTGCCTTCAGAAACGAGTATTGCCGATGATCAAAAAGCACAACTACGAAACTGTATTTTGGCCTGACTTAGCGTCATGCCTTTACGCGGCTAAGGTAGTAAAATGGTATAAAGACAATAATGTAAATTTTGTGGCCAAAGAGTTAAATCCACCGAATTGTCCAGAGCTTCGCACAATTGAACACTACTGGGCTATAATGAAAGCTAAACTACATAAAACAGCCCGCAGTGCCGATACAGAGCAACAGTTTCGGTCAGATTGGAATAAGGTGGCTCGAACTTTTGACAAAGTCGCTGTCCGGTCATTAATGGGCACCATGAGGCAAAAAATTTGAAAACTGGCCAGAAATGAATAATTTCGGCTTTAGATGGTACTATTCGAGTTGTCCATATTATTTTGTACATAGTTGATTGATTTTAGTATGTCAATAAATAATTTAAAAAAAGTTGTCGCATTTTTTTTTTGTATTTATAACAAACGATACAGTATTTACTTGAAAGTAAACAGTAATATGTATATTCAATATTCTCTTTGGTAAACAGTTGATTTTTATAGATTACCAAGTAGATCTTGAAGGTAAAGTGGGCACGACTAATCGCGACTACTTTAGCGTTCTTGTTGTTTGTGCAAAGGGTTGAAATTAAGGTATTAGGTATAAGAAAAAATACTCAAAAGTTGTATTTCATATTTATTCATAAGCAATAAAAAGTAATTTTCATATTTTTCACAAAATTTAACTTAAAGAATAATGAAATGAGTCAAATACATACATCAATTACGAATATAAAGACATTTGGCACGTTGACAAACTGCGGCCACGAGTGCAGTGTTCACATTTCAGGAAGGGTGCGTGCACTTTGCTTTCCCAAAACATGTGAAGGCACTTTTAATTTTAGGCTTTCAAGTAAAATTAAAGATATTGAGCAAATTATCATTAGGCACCGAAGAATCTCGGCGTCCCAAGGCAAAGGATCCAAGTATTAGCAACCAAATTATCGTAACAGAACACAAATAGGAAGATCAGTGATTCTTTCAAGACTCAGTTTTTAACTTCAGACAGCTAATGTGCACAATCAGTGGCGTAGTTTGTCAATTTACAAAATTATTTGCCATTACTTAACACACCGGCGTCGAAAATTATTCGTGTCGAATACAAAATATAAGTACACATGCGAAAACGATTCACTATAGTACACGATGCACAAAAGAAACCGCGACGTACAACGCAAACTTATAAAAGTTCAATACTTATTAACATTAGTTACCTTCGTACTTTACTTCAATAAGTCTTTCTAAATATTCACTCGTTTTCCCTACGTTACTTTCAAATGTCATTGAAGTATGAAATACAATCGCAATTAATGAGCTCATTCTTCTTTTCACTCATATTTGTTTATTCATTTTATTAATTATATTTTCTTAGTATAATAATATCTATAAATTGATTGTATAAGTTCGTAATTATTAAATTCGAATATTTTAACATATGTATATTAATAAACAGGTTTTATTTCAATAAATCACAAAACAATAATTTAAACGGCACGTAAAGTCAAAATATATTATTACTCATTATGTTTTGTGGTCATAATAATAAATAATTGCACAATCTACATAGTAGTATTAATAAATATACATTTAATGTGAGGTAACTGTAAAATATCTTCAACATAGGTATTAGGAAAGAGAGCAAGAAATCCTACGAGATTTGTCCCGGACGACCGCTCCGTCGGTGATATGTCCCATGTGACGTTATCCCTGTTAGTGGCACTAGCTCGAGCTAACTTTTAAACCTCTCGTTCCATACTCGCAACATTCTCGTTTATTATTGTTCTAACTAAAGCATATCTCCATCTATATCCACGAACGATGCACTTATTACCTACCTACATTGGAATGTTCAGAATAAACATAATGAATGCAAGAAATGGATCATGATAAAACTTTAGGAAATGAAAAGTTAAGAATACGGTAACGAAAATGATTCAAATGTATAAAATTCACCGTTGATGGTGACGCATTTCGTTGTAGCCAGAAAATGCTAATTTTGAAACGTTGCTGGGCACAGTTTGAATCGTTTTCGATGAACTACCGATTTTTTTAAGCTAGCCACTAACAGGATATTAAAACGTTACGTTTCCCTTGCGAGCATACCAGCAGTCAGACGAGACTGAGTGACTTTACCGGTACAGTTCAACCAATCCATGATGTTAGACACAACAACTACTATAAGAATACTATAAAAACAATACTTCCAGTTATATTTTATTTTATTGCAAAATAAAATAACCAAAAAGTGTATAGGAAAGATGTTACATTTGCCTAGCCTATGATACAACTTTCGAACTTGATCACGAAGAGAAATTATTATCAAAACTACCTAGTGTACTTTTCCATTAGGGTGTGTGCATTTTGAACTATAGGGTAGTGAGTTTTGCATTGCAAATGCGACCAAATGAAACGCAAGTACATTACAGCTAACTACTCTTACCATACAAGTATTTATTTATGTTATCTTGTCTGTGAGTATTATGAAGCATAGGTAGAGCGAGCACCTAATTTGGCACAGAAGTCCGCTCAGGAAGTAGATCACTCTCTTTAAATCCTACTATACACAACAGAAGTAACAAAACAAGTCACTTTTAAAATACTAGGTAAATATAATGTCGCTAGTCTTTATTGGATATCTCATCAGTTTAATTGGTTTAAAATATAATACAATACAAGATTTATTTTATACTATCAGTGGAACAAAAACTGGAATGTAACTTCAGTTTTTGTCTGAAATTGTATTGATATTGTCATTTATTTTATATAAGACCTATTCAATAGCGCGTCTGTTTCACGGGTGATTCGGGACGTTAGCGAGTAAAGAAAGTGAGTTTAACGTTGTAGCACGCTGTCACCCCAGACGGTTAGCAAAACAGCAGCGCGATCAAAATAGCATTCAGCTAAGATAGTTCCAAATGAAACTTAGCTTCTATCAGTTAAACGGTACCTACATATTTTTATTTAGATGTGACGGTTGTAGGTAAGTTCTAAGTACGATAAGAAGTGCATTTACTAGGAAATATTAAGGTACGATTTTGTATTGTGGCACAGCTGAGTTTTACTTCCAAGTTAAAAGTAACTTACAGAATAGGTATTCGACGACAAATTATATTCTTAGGTGCGTACACGTGGTTCCGCACCCAGTCTTTTCATACTGGAAGTGCGTGTAGGAACACAACATGTTTTGAGCTTTCTTTTCAGGAAAACAAACATGCATTTGGTAACAAGACCATGAGATAAAAGAAGATATAATATACACGACTAAACTTAATTTAACTGGAACAGCAACTCGATCCACTACAGATTTCCAACTGACACGAGCCATGTGATGGTTTACAGGCGAACGAAAAAGTGCGTAATGTAATATTCATTGTAATTAATCACTAAATCTCTATGCTCGACTCGAAATTAGTGCGTTTAACACTAGTCAGTATAAAATATTCTATAACGAGACATAAGTTATAAAAATCAGGAGGAATAAAGAAGTTTGTGCCGAATTAGGTTAAAATTAAACAAGAAAATCGCAGAACCAAGCAAACATCGTATTGGGATTGTAATGACACACGGAAGAAAAAATATCGTTACGTTATTGTTGTTATCAATGGTAAAAAAGTGATTCGATTTAATGAGGTGCTAAAATCAGCCCAGTTGCAGGCATTGATTATAATTCACGCACTAACCACTAACGGGGCTGGCGGAGTGGAGAAATTTGGATAACTACGAGCGATTGACCCGTAGGAACTTCGAGTCCATCGAACGTTCCTCGGTCAGAATCGGTCGAGGTCGTGCGATCGGGAGCGGGACAGGACAGCGTGGTCGCGGTAGCCTAGTGGCGGTGGTCCGGCGCGAGCGACTTGCGGCTCGCGGAGAGGTGGTGCGCGCGCGGCGCCGGGCGCTGCGAGCGGGGCAGCGTGGTGGGCGCGGGGGGAGCGGCCGCCGCTCCCGCCGCCGCCCCCGCCCCCGCCCCCGCCCCTGCCCCGCCGGCCGTCGGGCTGGCCTCGCTCAACATGTCGCGCGGTTTCCACACGGGCGATCCTACAACAACCAAACACCAAACTCTTTAAACACTCCCTCTTTTCAGTCGACGAATTTTAAAAATTTAGAATGACAATTTTGCTCCGATCACCAGGACATCGCGGCGGCAAAAGAGTTGAATGTTTGATGAATGTTGTCGTAGGTGCTACGCCCTGTTATGGTGGATTTAGACCGAGCGAACGAACACGCATCCTGGTATGAACAGTCAGCTGTGAGTGTGGGAATGGTCGTCCGTTCGATTGGTCTAAACGCTCCATTAGAAAGCGTGCGAACATCGAGCTACACGGACACTTGACTCCGTGGGGTCGAAATGCAAACTAAAATTTCGGGGAGCGAGCTCGCTGATGGCCGACGGGTTCTACGCCGGTCAACATTATCATCGAACATTCAAATAATATCACAACTACACAGTACAATTTTACGGCTATAACAGTACGACTACTTGTTCACACAGTAGAATATATACCTACTGTGATAAATATCTACTAAAGTCTAGAGTGCAGCCATCGAAGGCGTCGCCTACTAGATCTAACACCAGATATCCACGTTAAGATTCTTACTGAGTATACTTAGATAAGTGCGTATTGCGTATCGATTGAGTGTCGGTGAGCTAAGTAAAGCGCTAGGTGATTAACGACTGTGGGTTTGCCTATTTATTTACGTATATATATGTCTATGGCGACACCATTTATTACTTTTACGATAATTGCGATTAATTTTATTATTATCCTGGCTACAATTTTATTAGCTATATGTGAAGTTGTTTAGTATAATAATGCGTTTAATATATCATAGGTGGACATAAGGTGGTTAGGTTACATTCACTAGCAGGTGTTAGTGCTGCGGGTTATTGCAAGGCAAGCTTATTCGCAATGTCGAATTTCGATAAATCTGTAACTTGTTTAAAATAACTAGAATTTTTTTCTTGTTTTAATTTTTTTCTGCATATAAAGAAGTTTAAACGTTAACACGATCAATGCCAAGAAGCAGCTCCTAGCGAGTTTTTGTTACAACGCGGAAAACCCATAGGTAGGCTACGCGCGTAACGCTAAGAAAAGATTGACATTGAATGTGCTAACGTTTACTGCGCTCATTCTAAGGGTGAATATCCACCAAAGATGTGCAATGATGTGTTTTCATATTGACACCTCGCATGCTTGACAACTGCTAAAAAACTAAAGTGGAAACAGGCTGGACACATGGCAAGAGATAAAGCAGGCAAAGTGGCCTAAACATTTACTGGAATGGTGCCCAACAGACGCACCAAGAAAGCGAGGTAGACCAAATAAAAGATGGGACGAAGAACTGGTGCGAACTGGCAGAGAGCAGCCCAATACCGACATCAATGGAGATCACTGGAGGAGACCTTTGCCAAATGGCAAACTGAAGGCAGAAAATGCACCAAAAATATTATAAAAACGTATACATATACCTTCTGTTAGTAAAGGTTATAATTTTAATGACGCTTGACAACTAGGTGTCAAATATATGAAAACACAGCTTCACACGTGTCTGGTGGATTCAGCCTAAGAGGATCACCAAAATATTCGCTACAAACCGGGAAAAACCGGCTACGAGGTAGTTCTTTCAGCTGCGCGCTTGATGTGAAAGAAAACTACGATAATAATGACTTAATATCCTAGAGCGTTCCATTTACAAGCCATTGAAAAAATCAAATAATATTGCTATGATAAATTATATTATAACCCAGCCCTTGGCAAAGTTAATCGTAATTTCCAAATGAAAATATAAACAAAAAAACTGTCGATTGGGTTTTAATTCATAAAAGTAGAAGCCGTTGCGATACCAAGCAGTACTAACTCCAGTTCACATACATCAAGGACACGATTACTCACATACGTACATACGTGTATAACTGGTAAAGCTATAAAACCGATAATATCTTATTTTTATTAGGAAATTGAGCTGGCGCAGAAGGAAACCTCAGAAATAAATTAAGTCTCATTAAATATAGGTACTTCGAAATGGAAGACTTAATGGTTTAAACTATACTTAGGCCCTTTACATAATAATAATTTGTTAACCTATCAATGTAAGTATAACATTCAAATTAAATCGAGGAGAGAGAGAAAGAGAGACTAAGACGAGTGTTACTAAAGGGTAACATCAGTACGATTCCACAGCCATTATTATGTAACACTTAGCACTTGGATTACCTAGAATTAAGTTTATAATTGATTATTACGCTTAGTATTGGGTGTAAATTACCTCGTCTAACTACATTAAACTACAACGTTCACATAAAACATGAAGCCACATGACTTTGTGGTAAGGCGCAATGCACGCGAATTGCTCTTGTTGCTCCAGGTTACAATTATGTTATTCAGTCATACTTAGCCAACGAGGGTGTTCGGCACAGTTTAGCACAAGAGCTCAACAAAAGGAACTGGCGTACAATGCGTACATCTGCTTTAAGCTCCATCGGTGGAGGTAGGTAGTACATTTACTTATTCGAGTCATACTGTTCTATAAGATCTTCATTCATTCACGATCTACGCTATAGATAATACACTATTTATAATCTTTCTAGAACTTTGAGCTAGTCTTACTGTTTTTGACTTTTTTGGTGTTAATTCCAAAAACTAAATTATAATAAATAATCTAAATTAATTGTAAGCTAATGGTTGTGAATTACAGGTATAAAAAATATATTAAAAAGGTAAATTGACCTTTTATCCTTCACTACTCAATTCCATTAATTTTGATAGGACTGCACCTATACACAGTTGACTGCTAACGTATACAACCAGGTACAAAGTTAGGATCTAAGTAAGTTTCGGATAAAGCTCCAGGATCGGTTTCAGATTGTAAAATATGTAAGATTAACCACTTATTGATTGGTATCTTCAAACCAGTCATTAGCACTGAGTGTATTAGAGTATTATTGAAACTATAGCCTTGTCATAAGATTGAACGTGCCAATAGCTGAACTACAATATGTAGCCAACAATAAGAAGGTTTACCTTACAATTTAAAAATAACATATTGCTGCACACAAAAGGCAGTGGTGTAAATTAAAACTGCAATATCGGTCTAAGTAAGGCAAAAGAGTAGGTAGTTGGAAGGTTTACAGTCAGGAAAAACACCAATTAGATTGGAAGGGCAAAAAACCAATCTCATTAGTGGTAATTTTCCTGACTAGCTGACTACTCAACTTTCTGCAAAAGCAATTCATTAGATGGGTTATTTTCAGACCGATAGCAGGATTTAGAACACAATCAACAAGTAAACAGTATAAATTATCAAAAGTCATTCAGAAATATCGTTTATCATCTGCTTAGACGTGTATTTGATCGAACTCATTATTTTCGTAATGACGGTTGTTGGCGCTATGGTCACGAATTGGCACGTCCTCGAGAGTTTCGATGCTGCTTCTGTCCGAAGAGGTCAACATCGCGTGATGGGCAGTCAAAGACTTTCGTCTTGACTTAGGGGACTTGCCCCTAGACTTATGCTAGGAGGTTTTGCTTTGCTTCTTACCAGAGAGGTAGCACTGGACACAGGTCGGGTGTTCAATAGCTTTAGTAATTGATTCAGTCGACTTTGATACAACGATACCCATTTTGATTGCTTTGTCTTCTGCTTTGGCAAGTTGGGAGTAGTGCGTCATTCGGTCCAATGAGTTCGTTCCAAGTCTAGCCAGTTTCTCTCCGCCTGACTTCGAGGACCGGCGGCTCACGTTCGGTGACTTGCAAGGTGATCTGTCAAAACTGGCCTGAGGGGTTCTCATTATTCCCTTCTTTGGAGCCGGTTTAGGGGACCGCGACCTGTCCATGCTGTTCTCTCGAGATTTCATAATGCTGCCGCGTGGAGATCTAGAGCCATCGAAACTTTGTTGTGGGGAGCGAGATTTGTCAATTGATCCTCGGGGTGATTTAGACTGGTCGATGCTGCCTCTAGGTGACCGGTGAAGAGTTTTGCTGTGCTTCAAACTCGATTTGTTAGGGGATTTACAGACAATTACTTTCGTAACGCGATCACGGTCTGGCGACGTGCGATCTATGGATCTGCTCGGTGACTTATCCCTATTGATACTACTGCCGCTGCACGAACGAATAACTTTTATCTTTCTCTCAGAGGTTGTGGAGGTTTTTCTTTCTGGGGAGGACTTAAGTGACTGCGACTCCTGCTTACCCAATTCTTTGACCATAGTGGGCTGGTACTGCGTGGGCTGGTGTGAGGACTGGATCAGCTTGGCCTGGCTGCCCGTGCTGCCTGCGCTCAGCGTCGACGTCGTGCTGCGAACGGCATACAAAGTAACATGAGCACATTTCTCATACACAACGTAAAGTAGTCAGTAGTGACATATGTATGAGTAAAATCAAGCAAACCTACATGAATTTAGAGCGCGTGGAAGAAATTAAAATAATATTAAAGTGTAAAGAATAGCCAATTCGAATTTGTGTAGGTAATGACATGTGTTGAAAGTGGTTAACCCATACATATGCTGGTACCTTAATGTCAGATGGTTGGGAGTTCTGCCTAACCCTCGCTTGGGAGGAGGCTGCGGGTGCTCGTCCTCTCCCTCAGACTTGGACCCGGGGTCGGACTTGTCGGTGTCGGGCGGCGGCGGCGGCGGCGCGCGCTTTACACTGGCTTGGGTATCTAGTGGGGAAGGAGAAGGAATGGACCAGTGTTAGTACCATTAGTGATCCCATGCGCTGGCGAATATTAATTAGTTCATTGTAAGGCACACATACACAACACAACGAAAAGGAAATACCAATATTTTATTCGTGTTATTGACAAGCATGTAATTTCCTTGAAGCTTTCCCAGATTCTCCCATTTTCCCACGACAATCATGCTAGGTATAAAAGTTTAGTTAAGCTTAAGTACACGTTTTCCCGCGTCAATTGGTCCAATATTCAGGGCGTGATTTACGAACACACTAACATTTACAACCACATGACATGATACGTAGTAAGGATGTTTTCGTACATTTCATGGACTCACCGGCGGCGTCACCGAGAGTCCTGCTGCGGTGCCGGAATGCAGGTTCATCCGCGAGCGCCTCTTGAGGTGGCTCGTCGGCATCTTGGGAGTTTTCGCGCGAAAGGTCACCGACCTGAAATAAAAGCCGTAACGTATTTGTTGACTAATTCTTTAGCTCTTGTGAACAGTGGTACAAGTCCTATACAAATCATCATTAATTTTCTTGCCCTGATCCCATTTATTTGGGTCAGCGCAGCATGTCCTTTTCTTCCATACCTCCCTGTCACTCGTCAAATATCCTGTGTATTTTCACTGTTTTTCACAGGAACCATAGAACTATAGTTTTGTTTTGTGCATTACTGTGCTTTTCCTTCCAAAGTAGAAAACCTCGGCTGTAAAATCCCTTTCCAGACAAAATATACAATAGATGTATTCTGGCTTTGATCTATATTGATTGAGATAGGATGTGAAACAAATTGACTGCTTGCGCTATCTTCTACTAGCGCGTTACAAAAAATACATGAAAGTGCGATGTACTGTTCATCAAGGTCCAATTTCAGTAAAATACGGATTAGATAGGTTGTAACTGTATGTTACCGTCAGATTATGAACACCGTCAATTATAATCTAACTCGCGGTATTATAAACTGTCGAAAAATTGTGAACTGTCAAAACCGTTCACAATTTAACGCATTATTTTACGTTAGTTTATAAATTATCAATGACGGATCTTCAAATTGTGAAGTGAATTAAATTGGTATGATTCGGAACGCACCATGTGCGCTGATTGGTTGAACGAATTATTCCTCTTGCATCAGCTTCCACTTATGTCAGGACATGATTGTTTTTTTTTTTCATCCAGACATTTTATTCCATTTGTTTCCTCATCCAGCAATGTCGACAGAGCCTCGCTGCGCGGGGCTCCTATTTCTGGGCAGTCTTTGTGTATGCGGTCCGTAGCATGCCGATTTGATCTCAGTTGACAATTTGACGATTCGACATTGATAGTTTATAAACTAACGAAAAATAATGCGTTAAATTGTGAACGGTTTTGATAGTTCACAATTTTTCGCCGGTTTATAATATCACGAGTTAGAATATAAACTGACGGTGTTCACAATCTAACGGTGACATATACATAGGATTAATTATGGAAGAAGAATTGGCGACCCAAATAACGATTTCTTTACCTCAATGTTGCCTGCTGATAACCGCTGCCCCGAGGTCTTAGGCTTTTTCGTCTTGCCAAGTGTTTGTGATCCCTGCATCACCTGAACCTATAAAGTTTATGAGAAATATAAATTTTCTTTGAGATGAGTAGATTGCTAAACCTAATAAATTAAGTTTAGGTACAAGGATTAATACAGTTTTCAAAATTAATTTAGGAATGGGAATATGGTGCGCAAAACTCTGCGTAGGGGGGCGACACTAGCAGAGTTGACATTGTATCTCGTTCCCACTTGCGGTATTATCTATGCATGCATCCTTGTCACCCTTGTCATTTGTCAATCAATTTTATTGTGCATGTGATATCTTCCTCTACTGGTTTACGGTTTGCCAGACATTGCAGTAATGTTCCCTATTTGTAGATTCGTTGCGTCGACATCTCGAGACAAAATCAGATCCCTCACTCTAAAAAAAGCACATCCTTGCGACGTTACTCATCACCAGGAACATAAAACCACATATCTACAGGGCAAGTAGTGGTGTTAATATCATTGCGTCTTCGTAAGATGTAGGTTGGGCTGTTCTAATTATTATGAGCGAAATAACATTCGTCTGTGCCGTACCTCTCTAAATATCTTATCTTATCTTTAATTGGGTTTTTGACAACAGTGAAAATAAATTGTTTTTTCATTAGCAACAGATAAACGTTACAAAAATACTCGGAAAATATCAAGCTTTCATTTATGTTAGATACTTTAAGATTTTTAAATTCACAATTATTTATTTAATCGTATGGCCTTTTGAGTTTGTCACTCTTTAGTACCACCCAGGGGACACGTGCAGGGTTGTGGTAGGTAGCTCCTGCGGACGCAAGTGACAGTTGTCCCCCCTTTGTCAAGTGAGTGGGCAACTCGACTTGTTAGAGGTTCTTAAGCCACCCGAAGGCCTCTAACTAGGCTTGACGACTACTGTCATAGACAGCAACCGGGATCAACTGCTTAGCGTGCCTTCCAAAGCACGGAAGCGCTCATTTATAGTAACCACTCAAACAGGCGGTCACCCATCCAAAGACTGACCCCTGCCGTCTTTGCTTGACCTGCGTTATCGTTTCCGATACGCAGGCGCCGCCGGGCTATGAACGCTTCAATTCACAATAACTACCTAATAAATGAAGTTGCTAAGGACGTTGTTAGATTGTGACGTCACAACATAGTAATCCCTACAAATTCCATACTAACGAACGAAGCGTTTTGACGTTTCATAAAAAGAAGCTGATTTGAATTTTGTCAAACACCGTATTACAAGAAGAATAAAGTGATAGTACAGTCACCGGCATCAATATATGATGGAACAAAGGCCGCAAAAATATCTGATGACAACTCTATTCCTAGAGCCGTTAGAGCGTGTCAGATATTTTTGCGGCCTATTGATCCATCATATATCGATGCCGTCACCGGCACCTAGGTACCTGTACCTGGTGCCTAGGGCGGTCCCGCTCGAGCGTGTGCGGCGCCCGCGGCGGCATCGGCATGGGCCGGTTAGCCGGGAGCGCCATGTTGCGCACCGACTCGCGAATGATCTGCCGGATGGTCTTCAGGAACGCGTTGCGGAAGTCCGCCGTGCTGAAGACAAAAATAAAACAAGTTGATCATGATTTCACCTTCGCGCCGCCAAGAAGAGACACTGTCATGCCATTATCATTGTTACACATGGACGTATAATATTCTGGACAGGCTATACGTGATGCCACAACGACGGACGGAGAGGCTCCTATGCAGCTTAATTAAAACTGGTCTTAAAATGATGGCTTACCATAAACAACCTAATTAATCTGGACGGGTAATGATTTGTTAGGCACAACTTCCATAATAAATCAGTTGTGCCAAACAAAAAAAAGTTGAACTATGACAAGGACAACGAATGATATTTCTCTTTCTATCACACTTATCGACATTTGTAGCTACCATCTCGTTCGCACGTGATATTATTATTACCATACCTTGTCCTGAGTATTAATACGTCCATGTTGTTACACAAGAGAGCAAATACAAACTTGAATACAAAATGTTGCTTTGGCAGCGTACGTCATAACACCTAAAGTCGTTCTTGGCGCTGCAGGCACGATAACGTACGACTTTTAGGTGTCCTTAGCGATCCTGCGGCTCGCTTTGACACCTATTCCCAAGAAATGGTATAGGCACTAGTTTTACAAAACCGACTGCCATCTGACATCCTAATCCAGAGGGAAAACTAGACCTTGTTGAGACACTCAAAAACATAATTCAATTTAATTCAATTATTTATTCTGCAAATAGGCCACAAGGGCACTTTTACATGTCAAATGGTATTCTACAATATAATATTAATAATCTTACACAATAATCATTTTAAAATTGCAGATTTTAACCAATTAGTACCTAAATGGTTAACAAACTAAATGTCACTAAATGAAAACTAAAAAAAATCCAAAATTGTAAAATATTATCAAATACATTCGATATAAGGTCTGTATCAGAATTAACAATAAGGTTATGATATTAATTTAAATATAAGTTTATGATATAAATATTAATGTCAATCCAGAGGGGAGTGCGACAAGGGGATACCATTTCACCCAAGCTTTTTACGGCTGTTCTAGAGGACATCATAAAAACGCTTGCATGGGACAGGACCGGTATTAATATCAATGGTGTGTTCTTGTCGCACTTGAGATTCGCCGACGACATTGTTTTGTTTGCCGAGACCCTGGATGAGCTCCAAAATATGATCCAAGACCTTTACCATGCTTCCTTGCAGGTAGGTCTCAGGATGAATATGTCCAAGACTAAGGTTATGGCAAGCATTTCCAGTGACTCGAATTCAGCAATAACAGTTGGAAACGAGTCACTGGAGATGGTAGAGCGGTACGTTTATCTTGGTCATACTCTATCCTTTGACAAGGAACATCAAACCAAAGAGATCTCCAGGAGAATTCAGCTGGGTTGGGCGGCATTCAACAAGTTAGATGACATCCTCAAATCCGTTGACGTTCCACAATGCCTGAAGACTCGTCTCTATAATCAGTGTGTCCTGCCCACAATGACGTATGGTGCTGAGACATGGACGCTCACAAAGGAGACTGTGCATAAAGTACGGGTAGCACAGAGAGCCATGGAGCGCGCCATGCTTGGCATTAAGCTACAAGACCGAGTGAGGAATATTGAGATCCGACGTCGCACTAAGGTGCGTGACGTCGGCGAAGTCATAACCAAACTCAAATGGAGTTGGGCAGGACATATTGCCAGGCAGCGTGACGGTAGGTGGACCAAAACGTTAACGGATTGGTGGCCAATTGCAGGAAAAAGAAGCGTTGGTCGTCCACCAGCTCGATGGGTTGATGACATAAAAAAGACCGCGGGTCATTTCTGGATGAGACTAGCACGGGACCGGGATTAGTGGCGTACGCGAAGAGAGGCTTATGCTCAGCAGTGGGCGATTACAGGCTGAAAATGATGATGAATGATGATGATTAATTTAGTACCCCAGAGATGTATAATGTCTCTGAGCATCCAAATACAATTAATAATTATTCTAATGTTCTTATAGAGATGTATACTGTCTTTAAGCGTTAAAACAGAAAAAAAGGATCATTAATGTAATATTGTCAGAGATGTACAGGGTCAATAACAATAAAACGTGTCAAGAACAGAATGATGTCTCTCGTCAAAATAATGATAATAACACTAATATTTAGGTAGTTACTATGCCCTTGCAAGCATGAACAGACCGGACTCCACAAACAGCACCCGATCACGAGTATGACGCATAATTATTGGTTATGTCATGAAGTCAAACAAACTAAAAAGCGGAGCAATTTAAAACTTTACACTATGTTTATGAATAATGAATTGACTGTGTTTAAGAAATATTTTACAGCTCAGACCAACCAGACTCGTCACGGCAATAATAATACCAAGACCGGCCGAGAAGGTCGTATATAAATCTCAGGGAGAGATTTATAATTTATTGTCTTAATCATAGTTCCAATTTTTGTTGCGGTAAATAACCATTACCATTAGACAATTAGAATCTATAATCTAAGGGCGGGTTGCACCTACTTACGATTACAGGCCGATCAACGTTAAATATGGCGCCGTCAGCTGTCATTCCATAGAAACTCGTCAAACTTTCCATACAATCTGATTTTAATGAACAGCGCTTATGATTAAAGACGGTTTGGTGCAACCCACCCTAGTGTTAGAGTGTAAATTAATGAGTAGATACAACCCACCTATTCGACAGCACGTAGACTTTCTCCGAGCGCCGCTGCAGCTGGCTGCGCAGATGTATCAGCTCCCAGAGGAAGTGGCTGTCCATGTCCTTCGCCGAAGACGCCCGAACCTGCACTTCCGTCACAGGAATCAACACTTGGTATCGAATTATTTCTACCTCGTTTGAATTATTCTTCGAAGACACTCCCTGCGAGATGGAATATAAATTATATCTTTTCTGATTTGTTAAAAACTTCTATGTTAATGTAAGGTTTAATCTCAACTGACATACCATTAACTTTTTCTTTTGTCTCAGTCTTTCTTTACAGAGGAAGACAACGGCTGATTTAAATACAAAGCACATAGCGTGCAATTCCAATCCCTTCTTTATTTTACCTAAAAAGTCTGAAATATTTAACCATTCTACACCCCCGTAGTATAACAAATCACCTGAAAATTAAAAACGTTTCGTTAGTGTTTCTTCTTGTCTAAATAGGTCAAGAAAGTATTGTAGGTACTTGTGTATTGCACGCACCAGGACTTAGATCTATTGGTTGCTTGCAAGACTTTTGGTGTTGTCTAAACAAGTGATCAAATATAGCACCATATTCTTCATGTATTCGTTGCATCTCATTGATGTGTTCAGCAACTTTCTCCATGCCTTTTAAAGCCTCTGAAATATTCAAATGAGCTTTGTAAATAAGACTGTTATCAGAGATGTAAATAAGGAGGGAACTCGAGTAGCGCCCTTACCCACTAAATGTAGATGTTCTTCGGAATTTGCATCAGTCAAATTTCTCAATTGCTGTAGCAGTAATGGATACTTAAGTATCCGCTGAATTGGTTTAATTAAGTACGACTCCAAAGTTGACGAATGTTGTTGTTTCGGATTTCTGGCAGCCAAGAATTCTTGCAATGCTTGATTGCCTTCATCTGTTAAAATTTGGATGAAATTAATTTAACCAACCACAAAAATATAAATAATTAAAACACAAAAATAGGATATTTACATACAAATAAACGTGGTAAAACTTACTTGGATGTAAAACTTTTTGTGCTTTACTGTGACTGGCGCAGAACGAGCTATACAATTTGAAATGATTTACGTAGTAGAGGAAGGCATTACCCACGGCAAACAGAATATTCTGTAAGAAACATGATGGTTATTGCTTATCGCTCGAATAATAATTTTGTTAGTTTATATACCGAGAGAAGGTAATAAACAGAGCACAACGCTTACCATAAATTGGTTTGAAATTTCAAAGTGATGGAAGTTAGGCTCTGTTTCAAGCGCTTCCTCTAAGTTTTGCAGAAATTGCCGCTGGAACGTAACAATCTCCTGGATGTTTCCGAACAGGGCGTTGATTTCGGCGTTCGATAAAAAAGTCTCCCTTTTCAGAGGCTCCAAGTAATTCTCTAATAAATTATTGAGATGC
Organism: Epinotia brunnichana; assembly: GCA_963854355.1. Lineage (NCBI taxonomy): Eukaryota > Metazoa > Arthropoda > Insecta > Lepidoptera > Tortricidae > Epinotia > Epinotia brunnichana. The sequence goes on along the minus strand of OY977941.1, from coordinate 9,434,529 downwards.
TGCAAAAGAGATGTCCATTATAAACATTCGCGCTTAATTAACCTCTAGCGGCCCACCATACGCGAAAATTTGGCAATGAACTTTTAATCAAAAGTATTACTTTAGCAGAGTAGAGTTTGTTTTGTTTTAAAATCGAACGAAACAAAACAAATGCAACTCCGTTCCAATTTAAAATGATATTAAATTCCATTGAAGGGGAGGAGGATGTCTTTAAATAGGCATTTGGGCGGCTAGAGACTAACAGAAAATTGGGCGGCTAATTAATTAATTTTATGGGTTCAGCAGACTACGGTTTAGTAGAAGATTTTTAGTTAAATGATGCGCAGGTGCGACCGGATTCACCAAGTTTTAATACATTTTGTAAATCCATTAAAACTTTTCGGCTTAATGAATATTTATGTCAGCAAACACAATTTCCTCACAATTTAAATTCATCTGTACGATGATGCGTGTATGTATGCAATATGTTGGTTCGTTACTCGTTAACGATATGCATACTTATAAAAGTTGGAGTTGGAGCAACGCAGGCGAATACCAATGCACGATATTACGAGCATCGGCCCGCGCGGAGATAACAAGTGGCAGAAGTATTTCAAGTTAACAAATTCCAGTTGAATTACGCGGAAGTGGCCCGAAGTTGCCGATTGGGGGTGCCTTTATAAATACGTTCATTATGTTGTTTCGTATTTAATATTAGCCTGATCTTGGGGCGTACACAATGAATACCCTTGTCTACGAGGCGAGAAAATAAAGAGCTTTCTGGAGCTAAATACATCGTTTTACAAACATTTATGTACATATAGACTGTAATTTATGTTTGATTAAACATAGCATTATACGATAAATTAAATCAAGGAGCGCCATATTTTAAATATGATTAAAGTAAGAAGTAAAAGTTATAAGTGATTCAGAGCGCTGAATCAATCTACAGCATTACTTACTCGTACTTAAGGGGGTTCGATTGCCATACAAAACGTTATTTGACATTCGTAGGCTAACGGCGTGATATTTTAAGAAACTTATGTAACAAACTTTCATAAATTGGCTTCCCATTTGCGCCAAATTCCCCCTTTCCTAGAATAAACTTACATAAACTAGATTAATTTGAGAAATTGGTTTGTCACGTGATATTTTGGGAAAACTATTTTTCTCAAATTAATCTAGTTTATACAAGTTTATTCTAGGAAAGGGGGAATTTGGCGCAAATGGGAAGCCAATTGATGAAAGTTTGGTACATACGTTTCTTAAAATATCACGCCGTTAGCCTGCGAATGTCAAATAACGCTTTGTATGTCAATCGAACCACCTTAATCTATTCTTGTCAATATTAATCTCATAGGATGATAGGTATTATTATTTGTATCTTCGTTCTAACGTTATTGTAATTATGAATAGGTAATTAAATCTTTCACTGAGCACTAAATCCAACTATGAAAATACCTAAGACTTAGTTTAGGTATCAATCCATACTTGTCTGTATGTCTATCCGTTTGTCTGTATGTTTCCTCTTCATGATTAAACCGCTAAACCAAATTAGATGACGTATAGAGATAGTTTGAATCCAGGGGAAAGGGGTGGTTTTTATCCTGAAAATCAACCCCTAAGGGGGTGAAATGAGGGTGACCGTTTGTATGGAGCTACGATATAATCGAGTTCCACGCGGACGCAGTCGCGGGCAGAAGCTAATGTTTATATATTTCGAGACATATGGCACTGAAACGTGGTCGCTTACAATGGGTCTCATAAGAAGGCTCAAAGTCATCCAAACGCCAATAGAGGCGGCTATGTTGGGAGTTTCTCTGCGTGATCACATCAGAAATGAGGCTATCTGTAGCAGCAACTAGGTAACCGATATAGCTCTCCGAATCGCTAAACTTAAGTGGCAGTGGGCGAAGGTCCTCGAGTGGCGACCACGTACCGGAAGGCGCGGCGTGGGTACACCCCCCCCCCCCACACAAGGTAGACTAATGACCTGGTAAAGGTCGCGGGAGTCCGCTGGATGCGGGTGGCGCAGGACCGGTCACTTTGGCACTCTTTGGAGGAGGCCTATGTCCAGCAGTGGACGTCTTGTGGCTTATATGATTGTTCGATTTATAAAACAAATATCTTATAGAGTGGTTACCCACGGCCACATTCTTGCAGCAATACAAACGCGCGACTGCATCATTGACACTAGCCATACATATTCGTCTGCATCAATGATGTAATATAAAAAAGAGGTAGATACGTTGTCGATAAGAAATTCCGTGTATAAAAACGGCCACCAAAATCTGACAGCATTCGTTTCCATTAACGACGCGAAACTATGGCAAACCGTGTCAGTTAACCAGGTTTTAGTGTGCCACTTTTGGAGCGCTCATAAAATATCTACCTATATCTTATGGAACACCTTCTTTTCGCAACTAACGTTTGGCAAACTGATTTATTTCGCAACTTTTCATTTCCCAAACTCTGAAACTGTAAATATTTCAGGATTTATTTCATGGCCATCGTGTAGAACCCACATACCTATAGGTTAGGTTAGGATAGTTCATAAAAATCCTGAAATATTTAACAGTTTCAGAAATATTAAGAAGTTCGGAAATGAAAAGATGCGAAATGAATCAGGTTGCCAAACGTAAGTTGGGAAACATTAGTGAACCATATTTTATATTACATCATTGGTCTGCTTCGAAACTGTATCACGATGTATCGCATTTTTATCGTTGCACCCCCGTGTGTAATCCTAATCGCTCTATCTTTTAACTTACTATACGCGTCCGTTCTTTTAAATATGCATGAAAAACTGAACTAACATGAATCCGAATGGTTAAGAATGGCTCACAATATCGGATTTTCCGTTTTTCGAGTAAAAACTTCGATCTTTTATTCCGAGCGGAGAGAGGCGGCTACATCCATAATTATTCTTTCAGACAACTGGCGGCCAATCTAGCCTTTGTGTGGGATGCTCTATGCCCCTTATTTAAACTACCGATCCCGCCGCATCCATTGTTCGCTGCATGTTTCCAATCACAGATCGTATATCTATAGGTAGATCACGCAAGCGCTACTTTGCATGACAATGATTAGGTACAAATGTACTTCATCCAGGTTTTCATTCCAAATTAAATCTTTCCTAACTTTGGGTAAATATATTTCATTTAAGATTAGAAAAATCGTGCGTTAATCTCGTCATGCGATTTTAACACAAATAATTTTGGAGCGCAACAACATTGGTATTGTTATTTTTGAAAAGCACTGAATGATCGAATACGTTAAACTAGTAATATTTTTCTTCGAAATCCTAGATAAACGACAAAAAGTAGACTGAATTTATACGTTAAAATTCTAACGGTATATGGAATCAGGTATAGTTACTTGAGAACGCAGTTTGAATTAATACTCTTGTGTGAATGTTTGTTAGTCTGAATAAAATGTCTATCAGAATAAAACTAAACCTATAAAAAGTTTGAAATAAATAATGATTACCACTTCCATGTTAGATGTCCAATACTTATACGTGGTCACCTCTTTGAATCAGACACAGGCACACTCGGTACTCAAATCGCGGTACGTACAGGTGTACTGAAAAGCCTTTTTCACAAGCCAAGTAAAACTCAATCTGTTGTCTATATAAATACATTGACAGAGACAAACTTTTCTCAATTTATCTGTATAGTGTACCTACATGCGACGTCTATATACGTAAATATATACCTGTGGTTCCCTGCAATTTTGCGATCACTGCTCATGTGTCTCTGTTAGCATATTCATACATCTAAGTCTTGTTAAAACAAAGCCTTGCTCCAGATGCAAAATAATGGAGATGAATACGATTATGCTAACTATGTTAAGACTCGGGAGGGATGTTTTTCAGAACCCTTCTCTTTTCACGATACAAATAGAAATAGAATACCTACTTATTTATTATAAATGTATTATTCGCATGGGATTTAAAAGAGTTGTATAAGTATGGTCAACCAAAAAAAATCCTAGGCCACCGTAGCACCCTGTCATTTTAACTGCTACATAGCGACGCAATGATCCTAGTAACCGTAGATATTGACTTAGCATTTACAACGGCAAGGTTCTATGGTGGCCTAGGAATCAAATTGGTTGACTGTACTTACAGTCGTTGAGCTGTTGTGATAGGATTGTGGTTGAAATTTCTCTCTCGCCTGCTATATAATACGTCCTTATGCTAAAATAAATGATTTTACCCGAACCTAAATACTGTTCTAAGTGTACCTCATAACTTAACAATTTCATTATAAACCCGACCGTTAGCCATAAAAGTACATGCCTACTTTAATTACGAACCTACCCATTGAAACGCTACTCGTACTAGGAACTACTCTCATTTAATTTAATATACATAAAAAAATGTTAGCCTGTAATACCATGTGTACCAAGAGCTCTAAATCAACTTTGTTTTGATAATAACTCCTACGTAGTACGTGAAGTGCTTGTTATTCGAAGTGCACTAAACAGTTCTAGAAAAAATAAGTGTATTTATGGTAACTAGGTAAATTTATGCGATTCCAATACCGTTGTTTGTCCCACTGTATTTTGTTGGTCTCTTAAGATAAATATCTTGTGGGCAATCTCAATATGAATACTTGTATAACTAAACGCATCCATGACTCGGGATCAAATATTCATGCTCATCACAAATAAATGCCTTTACCGGGATTCGAACCCAGGTCCTCCAAGTGGTTAAATATTGATAAAAACATTATGCTTTGATTACCTCACCACCAACTAGGCGAAAGTGGTCTTCAAATATAGATAGAAAGATTTGGTTACCTTGACATAAGCGCGCTCAGTGTCGACGAGTTCAGACAGCACTTTTCTCAGCTTGTCCGCATCGGAGAGGTGTCTCGAAGGCGTGCCGGCTGCGGCGCTTGCAACGCTGCCTGTGGGGCTCCCGCGCCGCGTCTCCGCTGGCGACCGGCACCATCCCGTCACTTGCTCCGCGCTCTGACGACCACGGGGACACTTCTATTTAATGCCCACCGAGTTAGACTGTGTGACTGTACGCGAATGAGAACCACGGTACGACATCGACGCGACATTCATGCGGTACTCGCAGTTGAAGTCTTTTGACAAATGCATGATTGTCGTGATAAATGTGAAATGAATAAATGAATCTATTGCGCTGAAATCTAATGCGTACTGAAATAAACGTCATCGATGTTTTCAGTATTAATATAATGCCAAGCAGATGAAATTCATATGCTAAAAGACTTCAGCCCGCGATCGTACAATGTGACTGCGTGCGATCATTGGTTTCATAAAATGTGCTGTGTGGTACACTTAACATCAGGGTAGGCCAAATTGTATCCCATTCCATTTTCCGGACGATTATTATTTCCGGGGGAGACATTAGGACATTACCATGCAGGTGCCGTAACGTAATAAAACGGGGAAACTCGGGGAGATAAAGATAATTGAATTGGGAATCAAGTCACACGAGGGCGGCCAACTTATATTTATTGTTTTATATGTACCTTGAGAAGGTTCTCGATCTCGAAGGAGTTGGTGCGCGAGCTGACCTTGGGTGGGCCGGACACGTCCCCGTGCCCGTCCGCGTCCGGGCTGTATAGCTCCTTGCCTGTTTACAAGCATTCATCAAATAAATAAATAGAAAGGATACTTATTTGAGTTAATTTGCAAAAAAAAATTAGTTTATACTGCGACGGTGGCAAACTTGCATAAGCCTGCCTGATACCGCGGTCTATGGACGTTTGCACTCCAGAAAAATGACAAGAACGCTATCGACCCGTTGCGTTGTGTGTCAACATAATTCCTTAGAAACAAATGCAAGGATCTCTCTCAATATAGCGCATCCTCGGGGAGGGAAAACGGATTACATAATAATGCGAAAGCTCGTGTTTTAAAATGTTTCTAACATTTTTACGAAACATTCTCACGTTACAATAGCCCGTGCGCTCTTACACTAAGCTATTCCACACGGCCGTTATCAAAGATTTCAATATCATCGTCGGAAATTGCCCGCTGCGGTGAAACTTTTATGCAGAGGGACGCTTTATGACAAGTCACACAATGAGTTTTGGCCGCAGCAAGTCAACACGGGCGCAAGCAAATAACCCCGGGTAGGGTCGCGGCCTTTATTTGTGTGTCGACATGGCAGCTGCTTTAAAATACCTACTGGAGGCGCGGGCATTTCAGGTGCTTAAATATGAACACAGCGTTTAATATACGCCAAGTTGACTATGCTCTGAATATAGCCAGATAGGAACCAGAAAATGTCCGAGGAAATGTTTCATGTTATTTTTAACTCTTTAAAATAAATGGCTGGTAATAACAGTTTTATGCTTCAGTCGACATATTTTTTGATAAATAATTAAAGGGCATTGGGTAAAAGTGTTGTAATTTTAGGCTTTAGGTGAGCAGTTCACTACTAAAGTTTGTTTTGAATAGATTTATCAATTATGATATAATAAATCTATTCAAAACAAACATATTTTGTAATAAATGTAATACTCTAAAATGCATCGGAGCCGAGATATTTTTACAAGCTTCTGATTCTTGCTCAGCACACTTTCTCGATTCATTTTATCATGTTGTCATGAGACGTAGGTGTATTAGGAGTGGGCTTACGGACTATGATGACGGCGATTGAATGATGTTACGTATAAATTGATTCATTATAATAATTCGTAGGATGAACATGGGATTTCGAAGCACACGGCACAAAATCAAATCAATGAAGCAATTATTTGGTTTTAACAACGGTGCGGGAGAGCCCACACATAACTAACCCCGTCACTGATTTCTGTATATGTGTACCTTAGTGTAGTCGTTTTTCTCTCAGCAATAAATGATTAAGTATATTACTATCGTGTCCTTATATAAAGCCCACTTTTGTGATAGCTATTTATTTAATCGAAATTATCTTTCTAAACGAAATATTCATTTGTATTGCATAGCATATCTGAAAGCCGAAATAATGAACCCCGACGTTTTACGTATACGAATACCTAAATTGGTTTTCCAGTTACTGTTTATTCATTTATCTCAATTTATTACCTTAGAGACCAAATGGCTTCTCCGCCCTGTAACCCTAATTACGTAAATTTACCTTAATGAAAATAAGTTTCTTTTTCACGCGCATTTTTTTGTTATTAGGATTTTTTTTGGCTAATGAAACAAGCAAACTTTAGTGTTTTATTACGACACCCTTTAAACTTTCCCATCATCTATGAAAATGAAAAAGAAACAATGAACAAAAAAATCAAAGGCCGTACCTTTATATTAGAACATAATTTCACGCGGGAATACAACACGACGGAAGAAAATGAAACAATCAGAAGTTGAGAAAAAACAGCGTCATAAAAATAATAAATGAAAAGCTTTTTTGCTACACGTAGGTATTGAATACGCATCATTAGAAGGGAGCAAAACAGAAGAGTGAGGGCCTAAATTGTCTCGTTAGGCTGAAATGTCATAATAAATAACGTCGTGCGGCCGAGAACGGGCCATTGTTCGCTCTCCTCCTCTCACGGGCGCGGCGCTCGGCAGGCAAGCCGTACTCGTACCAACTCACCCCAATATACCAGAAGATAGACTTCATAAAACAAACAGCAACTACGACACGAGTCGACATAATGAACATTACACGCAAGCCCGTACAAATCATGGCGAACGTTTCAAGAGCGCAGCGATTTCGGATCGGTAGTTTTAAATAATGACCCCGCGTTACACTCACTGCCCAAAGAGAATAATGCTTCAGGAATTAGCCAGGATTTATGTAGAATAGGCCTCGTTTATTTGAATAGAATTTACAAGCCGACTACACAACGTGCCTTATAAATATTAGAGAATTAAAAGAAAACTGGCTCTGAACACAAAATATAGGCCAAGGTTGATCATAATTCGCGCAGCTTTCAGCAGAGCGCCCCGCTTTCCTCTTTCACAATTTTTCCGTGAATGATTTTGAGAGGGTTGAGATGAATTAGAGTAAAAACATTTTTTATATTACTGAGACGGGTAAGTACGGCGCGGTCTTTTATGACTTTTGGTTGAATGCGAGGTAATTTTCAATAATATTAAAGCGTGAAAGCACAGTGAGCGAGTATTAGAAGTATTTCAATATGAGAGTGGGTAAATACTATCACTGTCGCGTGCCAATCATGGGACTTAATATCAGTTAGCTGTATGCGATGATCATATATATAGCCACATATTATAAGGAAGTACCCATCTACATCATCACGGATACAAATATAGCTATGAAGCGATAAAATCAATAATCGCCGCAATAGCGAAGCCCATAATTTTGTAATCTACGATGCACAAAATATTACTGGCTGACAGCCACAATACGAACTCAATGAAGGTTGGGGATCGGGAATGATGCCAAGTATTACGCAGACATGAAGATTGAAGAGTTGCTTGTTAAGCGGCAACCGCAATAACAAATGAATGATGACTCCAATTTCACTGGGAAGAAAATGAAGTCCGTATTTTTACCCAGCAAGAATATTGGCGGGATCATGGATTGGGGGGCATGCAGTGAACGAATATACAAAGAACACGAGCTCCTTACAAATTTCTACCCAAACTCGTGCCCAAAACCCGGAATGCGCATAGTCAATGCGTATCCAATCACAACTACCCAAAATGTCAGCCTATCTTCAATTACCCAACACAAATGGATGCGATTGGTCCATTTAGGAATGCATTGCTGTGATAAGCCGTCGTGCGTCAGCCATGTGACAGTGACAGCGAAAACGGATAATTGTTGAATGGTTACATGCAACAAGAAGCAACTTAGTTATGATAACGTTTGCGTGATTTTTTTGTTTAAGAAGTAGGGCTGAGTCGCCAGGTAAAATACCAAATTATTAATTATTTATTTTTATTTACAATATAATACAAGTAGGCTACACACTGTAGAGCTCCTTATAGAAAAATATCAGGAATTTCAGAGGCCGCTCTACATTGCCTTTATAGATTACCAGAAGGCTTTCGATACTTTGTCACACTTATCTATCTGGGAGTCACTAAAAGCACAACATGTAGAGCCCCAGTATATCAATATTCTAAAATACTTATACGAAAATAGCAAAAGTAGTGTACAATTAGAAACTGTTCTATTGCGCTTTTAATTAATATAATTTAATGGCTGCAAGAATCGTTTTTAAATGCATCAGTCATATCTTTGAAAGAGAAAATATAACCAAAACATTTATTTGGAATGAATGCAAGATGAAATGTAAAGAACCGTGTCGTTTCAAACGAACTGCTTCATTCCATATTTCGTTTCTAATTGGATGTGTTGGAAATCTAAAAACATTTATTTTTTTATTTTATATTATATAGAAAGGCATCGATAAAAACTACAAAATAATGATAAGATATTCAATGGTTAAAATAGAAACCAACGTTTAAAAAAAAAGATGTCTGTTGGCATAATACCATCCCTATACAAAATGTGATCATAACAATAAAATCAAAATATTATGTTTATCGCTGTATTAACTTGTGAAATTTTTTGTTGTGCATATTTATTGAAACCGAACGTGTGAACTGAACGGCTGCCAAGCATCCTTTTTAATCCCCGCCTATAAGTGCATCCTTTTTGTGGGGCCACTTTTCGGCGCTAGTTAGACTTCTATGTATATTCGTTCACTGGGGGCATGTTATAAAAAGTTTTAAATTTACGTTTGATCAAATTACTATTTTTGGTTTAATATTCGAAGCAAGATTCAACTAAAATGTGTACTCTTGTACATAATCAACGTTGTAATTTAACCCTTTCCAGGCAGAGGCATTATATCGACCACATACAACCTGTCAAACATGCATCATAATGTCAATAAATAAGACTGACATTCGATTGTCATTTGTCAACTGCCGGCCTGGAAAAGGGTTAATTATTTATGTTCATTGTTCCTCTAAAAAAAGATAACTTATTACTCATAATCTCGCTAGTCCCCACGTGTCACGAATGCAACTTGAGCATAGTCGATAAGTTAAAGTTTAATTAACTTTCCATATCCATCCACTATGTCAGGCGGTGTTTGCTGTAGGTGACCCTAACACGGCATGTAAAGATAAAGTTTATGATTGATGGCCCGTATAACTTCCGATATCATCAAAATAATGTTTGATGGTACAGCGCGAATAAAACAAAATGTTACACGGACACCAGTCCGAAGTACGTCGTAAAACAAAGCATAGAGACGAAGCGGCAAACATTTGCAAGTTGTATTGATTCGGACCCATTGTCCTAGAATGGTTGATTTGTTCGAGGGTTTTGTATACATACATGCTGCGACACAACAACTAGCGAGGTTGCGGTTTGTCTCTTGCAAAAGGAATTTTACACTAAGAGGTACGAGTCTTTGTCTACGTATCTCCACAGTCACAGCGAAACGTGCAATAAAGGTTACATATTCGTTATACTTAACTGTGTACAAACGCTACGTTTTATTTATTTCGCGAATATCCGTAACACACTGCGTTTGCTTTCTTAATCCGTAAAACCTTTGAACCGCGAAAGTGCTAACGTTAATTTTTCAAAGGAATAGAAAACAAGTTACTAAAGGGAAAATTATTTTTATACACAGTCGCTTGTGGGCCCGGTGTCGGTGTGTGTGACGGGCGGTGTGGTCGGCGATCCCTTACCCTTACTGAATTAGGCATAATTGGAAAGGTGTTTGTGGTCGACGGAAATCTGCTCAAATTTGTACCACGTATAATGGAATCTTACTGGGGATGTTGCGTCCAATCAAAGATTATTCAAATATGTAAGTACATAAATACTCAAGCAATATTAATGCTACAATTTAAAGGTAAGTGGCACTTTACATAGTAATTTAATCTCATCATCATAAATTTAAGAGCCGAGCTCTGGTCGGTGGAGAAATTGCCATCCATTATTTTATCTGCCACTTCTTGAGATCCTGATACGATCTTTGGCTTGATCCATAAATGCCCGTTTCAGCCATTATTTTCCTCTCCTTTCGTCTATTTTCCCCTCAATTATAGTTTTTACATAATTGTCATTTTGTATGAGATAAACTAAACTAGAATCTTAATTTTACATATTATTATTTTCATATTTTTTTAGTCTTTAACTGTTACTAATCTAATTTAGTTTTAGTTAAGTCATTTGTTACTAACATACTATGGATCAACTGGTCGGAAATAATTTTTTTTTACTACTCATTACCATCAGGTATGTTATGAATTATTTGTGATAAACCGCTCCTTTCATTGCTCAACTGGCTGCCCGAACACTAAGAACTCAAGCAATGCTGCTACCTATTTTTTAAAAATAGGATGAGTGGTTTTGGAGATTACATATAAAAATAAAAAGCTAAAAACTTACATTTCACATACATTCATTACCTCTTAGTTATTATGTACCTAATATAGAGTATTAGTTTATACTAGCAATGTAATGTCTTTCTTTCATTTTAGGGTAAATCCTGGTAGTATCATCACTATCATCAGCTATTTGCTCACCCGTGGCTCACCCCGAGTCTGATAGCAGTTAAAATTCAAAATGAATGAGAGAATAGCTCGTCGTTGATAAGACACTCATAAATTTAAGGAACAATGTAAATCAGACAGTTTACCGAGTAAAGTGGCTTTTTATGAAAAGTGTAACATTGACCCTGAATTTCACTCGTGCCTTTGTTACTCGAGCTATTCATCCAACATTAATTCATTAAAAGTTTTCGCGTTTCAATCTTAATGTCCACTTTGCGCTTCTAAAAACGAGTAAGAACACAAGGATAACAATAGAATCATAAATGCCTATCCTATTTAAGTTTGTTTAACCCTTTGGATTCCTCGAAGACAAAAAGGTCAGTAATAAAATGATCATATCTGAAGTCGTAATTCAAATCGGGTTAACTTAAAGGTTAGGTTTAACTTTTATGCGTTTAGCGTGAAAATCGTTTTAGTGTGTAGAATATAGTTTCGTATTTGTATGTTTCTTTACCATATTATAAGCTCGGTTAACTTATTATACCTAACCTAAATTTGCGTATATTGGACGGCAGATGATAAGAAGGATGACTTTACGTAATAATAAAAAAAACCGGCCAAGTGCGAGTCGGACTCGCGCACGAAGGGTTCTGTACCATTATCAATAGAAACATTTTTTTTTCTGTTTTTAGTATTTGTTGTTATAGCGGCAACATAAATATATATCATCTGTGAAAATTTCAACTGGAACTATCACGGTATCAGTGAGATGCCTGGTGACAGACAGACAGACGGACGGACGGACGGACGGACGGACGGACGGACAGCGGAGTCTTAGTTATTACTATTGGGTCCCGTTTTACTCTTTGAGTACGGAACCCTAAAAACGACTACTAAGTAATTAAGTACCAAATTTAATTATTCTTGTAATAAATTCTTATGGACATACAATGACCAGTATAACTCTTCCCAATGTAACAAAATATCATCGTCCTTTGACTATAACATAAATCTGGATGACTACCATGCTTATTAATAGCAGCGCAGCAATAAAAAGCTATGTTCAGTCAATATCAGTGAAATTGGATACTTTTTCAATACCAGGCATCAAATGTATTTAGTAACAACGAAAAATATAAATTTTAAGCAGAAGCCAATGTAATTTTCCAAAACGGATTGTTATAAAACTGCTTAGTTGCCAGTGCTAAAAAATCGGTGTGTAGGCAGGCCTTCCTCTTGCGGTTTCGGCTAACGTTGACTCTTGCGTTCGTAGGAGATTTTGGTACATCCGATCGCGTTAGAAACGAAAGGGTGCTATGCAGTGAGAGCTTGCGAGTGAAATATCGTGATATTAATTTCTAGCTGTCAAACATCAGGTCTGTAATGTTACATGGAGGACCGCCTGTACGTGAGTAGGGTAAATCGCCAGTAGCTGGTCACGTTTCAATAGCTGGCCGCGTTATACTAAAAATGAACTCTGTTCCACTACAAACAGAATTCAATTAAGTATGGCGTGACCAGTTATTGAAGGGTGGCCAGTAATTGACACCTTATACTAAAACGAATTATATTATAGGTGAATAATAGAGTTCAATTTTAATGTGAGGTGGCCAGTTATTGAACGGTAGCCAGCTACTAACGATTTACCCTACTATTATTTTTCTGTGTGGTATTAGTGATTTCCAGACTGACTGGTCCACTGCTGGACATAGGCCTCCCCCAATTTAGTATCACGCTAATCACCAGTCAGAATGTTGACTCTTGGACTAATAATATTAATTCTTTTTTTATTATTGGTTGTTTATTTGACAGCCTTAGGCTCTAAAAATCGGACTATTTGCCCGATCGCAACGTGAGATACGTCTTATGAAATTCACTGCCAGGAGCGTGCCCAACGGGAAAACCACGGGACCGACTACGCTACAGCCACACTTCGCCCAAATGTTGTTGTCCTTTACTAACGTATAATATACGTTAGACAAGGGCGGCAACAGCATTCGGGCGAAGTGAGACCGTATGGTTAAACCGAAGGAGGTAACGGAGATCCAATCAACATTAACATATTTGTGTACCGAAATATTCGTGTGCCAGTTTGATTGCGATGGAACATTCCAGGCGCCTGCGTGCGGTCACGTGGTTGATTGGATCACTTCTCGTAGCGCTGCTACGGCGTAGCAATTCTAACTATCAAAATCAACATTGCTACGAGACTACCACTCCGTAGCAAGTGCTACTATGATGTTTTGTTATTTACTTAACCTCTCGTCTATGGCACACGTCAAACTATCATTTACGGGTATCTGTGGAGCTGCCACATTATGGCAGATTTCAATTTGACGCTTATCTGTGGTAGTGCCAGAATGTGGCAATCTGGCAACTACGCAAGCTCTCAAAACCCCATTTTTTTTTCTCTTATTTACGTCATCATTTTATCTTATTCTAACCTATTGAATTATGCTAATGTTAGAAGTAGAGGCAAAGTCAACCGCCAAAACCAAGTTGACGTTTTTCTTGACACCCAGTCGTCACGCCAGTCGTTTTAGTGGAGCTGCCACAATGTGGTTCCACAGATAAGGCATATAAATTTATGATGACTTCCACAGTTTGGGGTATGTGTAGCAGGTGCATTTGCACCCCCATAGTTGAGAGATTAAAAGTACGAGAATAAAACGACACCGTAACTTCGTGGAATTAATATTATTTCTAGCAAGTAGAGAATGAATTCAAAAAGTATAACTAAACTAGCTGCCCACATGTCACAAGCCACGGACTACAGAGAAATCAGGTGGAGCCGGGAGAAAAAAAATGCCTGTACTCTGGTGTTTTTTTTTTATACATCGACGGTGGCAAACAAGCTTACGGCCTGCCTGATGTTAAGCTGGTACGGCATATGGACACTTGTGACTCCAGAAGAATCACAAGCACGTTGCCGACCTTTTATTCACTTGAGGATTCACTGTGTTGGCAGGTAGAGACATACAGGTCCCTCACTCCCAACATAGCGCACCCTAGGGAGCTCTGGCGACCTTACTCTCCACCAGGAACACAACACCACATACTTCATAGCATGCAATAATATAGCAACACTACAAAGCAGTGGTATTATTATGGCTGCGGTCTTTTGTAAGGTGGAGGTACTTCCCCAGTTGGGATATACGAGCGAGATGACATTCCGCTGTGCCCTACCTCTCTTGAAAGTAGTTCCACAGATTGCGGAACTCTCTTTCGTTGTCTCTGTGTGTCTTTTGTGTAGTAAATAAATGTCTTCTTTCTTTCTCAGATTACCCCCTACATACTAAACTTGCAAAACCACAATCTCACAGACTTTTTCTCTTTATAATATTACTATAGATAACTACCGGGGCAATCTACGTTTAATACGACATAAGCGCTTTGTAGCAGTTGCTGCGATGATTTTGTTTTGTTTAATCTACGAGTAAGCTGAGAGTAAAACGACACCAAAACTTCATATAATATGGTACGTGCTTCAAAACGCTCTTTCAAGCCAGTTTGGAATTAATATGACTAAATAAAGTTCCTAATATCACCTGTACCAGGTGCGTGCTCGGTATTTAAGTATTTCTGTTTGAACTATAAATTCAATGTATCGTCAATTAATATTGAATGGTCAATAAACAACGATACCGATTTAGAAATCAATTGTTTATGCTGAATAGCCGCATTGCTAAACAATTAATAACACTATATCGTTTTCATTCGTCGAACATCGGCGTAATTGCTACGTTCAATTTCAATTGTGATGCCAAGCCGGTCACTGCAAAATGTCAATCGAATTATAAGGATAATAGGAGTTATTATTGCTTGAATAATAAAAGAGATAAGTTGGCAAGACTACCGAAACTATTGAACCACAAAATTAGCGGAAGAAAAGATGTCGACTTGTGGGAAACTCGCGATAAAAATAGACATCAAGAAAAATATATAATAACTCTTCTTTATATCGATCCTACGCTATATACCTTACTGCATGTAAATGTTGACCGAGATAGGACAAAAATGTGAAGGACATAAAACGTTCGAAAATATCTTGTGAAATGTGTGCGAATGACTGACATTTTCAATATTCGAGGTACAGTTAGAATCGACTTTACCTTTAATCTACAATGCGTTACATGCACGTAGCACGTGAAATCTCATGTTGCATGACCAAAATTCCTCGTAAAGCTTTGACGTCCTTGCGTCAAGCGCCCTGAATAAGTTTACCCTTTTCCAGGCCGACAATTGAAAAATGACAATCAGATGTCAGTCTTTTTTATGTGTGTTAAATTACATGTTTTATAAATTCTTGGTATTATTTATGAAAAACCAAATTACAGAATTCAGTCAACAATATACATACCTACCAAATAACAAGTATTTATAGGAACAAAAGCAATAAACAAATTGGAAATAAAAAATTAAACTAAATTAAAACTACTCAAACAACCCACCCCGCGTCACTCCCGGTGCAAAGGTGCCCATCACGCTCGCCGCATTGCCGCGTTGGATTGCGATGGACAAACTTTGCAATAAGAATGACCCGGAGCGGGGGTCGAGGCCTCTTTCCCGCAGGCGGCGCCCCACCTCCCTAAGGAAAGACTTTCCCTCCGAGCACCAGCATCCCATTTTTTATTGACCTTAAGATACACGTTTGACTGCCTGTATGGTGGTCGATATACCGCCTCTGCCTGGAAAAGGGTTAACCTCCCTCTGCTAAAGTATCGCATGCAGCAAAAACTCCCGTAGCACAAGTTTTTATTCCAGTAATGTATAAATTTATGATAATTCTACAGTTCATTCGAAAATGTTAGTAAACGTAAGTCGGCTTCGCGTGAAAGCAAGCGCGTTGCAACAATATTGTTACGATTCAAATGTCAATGCATTCAGTGCCAAGGATTTCGTAGTACTCCACTTGTAGCCGAAACCATCCAGAACTAACGTATCAGTGGCGGCGGGTGAAAATTTTCGATGGGCAACCCGGAACAAAAAAAGTTATGGAAGAGTTTCGAGTAAGTATTTTAGCTTGCCTTACAAACAAATTTAGGCATGCCGATGGGAATCGGCTTGTATGTAAGAGAAAAGTTTAAACACATTAATATTCTCACAGTTGCGTCCCAGTACATTCTTGAAAATATCATGTATGTCAAAAGAAATCAGCACCTATTTAAATTAAATCGCGATGTGCACTCTTTTAATACAAGAGGTAAGGACAAATTTGTTGTGCCTCGGTTCCGTCTCCATAAAGTTAGTTCGTCTTTTATGGGAAATTTTGTACGTTTCTACAATAAAATCCCTAAAGATGTTTTGAGTCTGTCACTTACTAAATTTAAGAAAATTGTAAAAGACCGCTTAGTATGTAAGGCCTATTATAGTGTTAAGGAATTTGTAGAAGACAATAACTTCTTTTAAGCCAATAAGTCATTGTTCAGTGGAATTCAATTTTATTCTAGTTTTTAATTTTTAAGTGACATTTTATTTATTTGACCTTGTTATTTTTGATGTGAACTGTTTTTGGTTCTAATTTTGTGTGGACTGTCAGCCATTAAATTTTATAATGAATTTTTTTTGATGCTTATGATTGACTTTTTTTGTATCTTATCGTAATCTTTTCCGTGTCTTGTCAACTTTAACTTTTTTTTGTGACGTTTCTTAAGCACTCTTTGAGTCTATTTGAAATAAAATTATTTTGATTTTGATTTTGATTTATGGGCGCTCCGCCGCTGCTACGTTTGTAAAGCGCCTCTTCACTGCAAGCGTTAATCTGTAATTTCATGGGTAAAGGCAGTACTTACTCCACGCGGGCGCCGGCACGATCAGGCCGGATATCATATCGTCGGAGATGACGGGCGGGTCGGTCGGCGGCGGCGGGCACACAAGCGAATCGATTATGTCATCCGTGGCCGCTCGCATCATGCCGGCGAGCTCGGGCGGCTCTGTGCGCGAAGACCTGCACGTGAACATAGTGTTATGCTTATTTAACCCTTTGGATACCATAATAGTACATTACTTACCTAGGGCGGTTAAACAAAGAATGTCTCAGATCGCAGGTATTTGACGCCTGAGCCGAAGGCAAAGGCGATAAACATGCGCTCTGAGGCTTTCTTTATTACCGCCCGTGGTGAGTACAAAATTTTACGTCTCTATCTGGCCAGGAAGTGGGGTTTTCCGCACGCATAGCGTGCGGTAATTCCTACTTTATGACCAGGTATGACGTAATAGTAGTTTATGTGACTGTACATAATGAAGGGCATTAAACACGAGTGTTTTAATGCCTAATTATGTACAGTTACATACAGTACTTTATCTATCCACATATCATAAGCCTTCATGATGCATTCAGGAGCCGCATATTATATGACCGGCACAACGGCGTTGTTTTCTGGCAGCTGTCATAGTTTTTAGGGTTCCGTACTCAAAGAGTAAAACGGGACCCTGTTACTAAGACTCCGCTGTCCGTCCGTCCGTCCGTCCGTCTGTCTGTCACCAGGCTGTATCTCACTGATACCGTGATAGTTCCAGTTGAAATTTTCACAGATGATGTATTTATGTTGCCGCTATAACAATAAATACTAAAAACAAAATAAAATAAATATTTTTATTGATAAAAGTATGGAACCCTTCGCCCGACTCGCACTTGGCCGGTTTTTATTTAATTCAGAGACAAACAAGAGTCCGCCGAAACTATCATATCGTTCGATATCTTACTTACGTGCACCATTTGTCAAATGTGTATGCAAATCAAACTAAACGTAATCTTGACTGATATTAGAATAGACGTCAAATCAAATTTCGTTGTTTTTCAGAGATGTTCGAAATTTTAATGAAATAATACTATCGAAATCGATGTTATTATTTAGCAATAATAACATTTTCACAGATATGAAATTTGTTCTAACAAAACAGTCTATTTTTATGGTGGTCATAATGTGCGGTTCTTAACAACATCATGGAGGATTTATGATATTTGGATAGATAAACACCTAAAGGTGTTGCATTTTGTCGAGAACGACTAGGTATTATGGCGTACGCTGTCAAAATCACCTTTATGCTTTCAACTAAGTTTCATAATCACATTTTTACAGAAAAAAAGTGAACGTGTAGGTGTAACTTTCGTGAGGTAAGGCGTCTAAAATATTATTTTGAGGAACAATCACATAAACAAACTAGTGGCGAACTAATGCGGTCAAATATTAATAAGTGGCGAATTTCATAAATTGTTTAACATTCATATCAACTCAAAAACACCATTTGCATGTCAATGATACCACGAAATGTACTATGCGTTTTCTTTACCTATCTATGAATGATTGTCCTCCAAATATGAAAATCCTGGGACTATTCGATACGTAATGTCAGCTCTATTAACAAAAGTTAAAGTACAGCGGCCATGTCACGAGCTTGAATAGAGCCTGAAATGCCTGTTTTTTAACCGACTTCAAAAAAGGAGGAGGTACTCATCTCGTTTTTTTTTGTGTGTTTGTTACGCGATAACTTGGTACCCTGAGAACTTTACGGTTTCGCTCTATGAAAACACAACAATATATCGATATCAGCTATATTTTTACACTAAAAAATAGGTTGGATAATTTGACTAAATATTCATTAATAATCCACCTAAATTTAATACCGATACGGTAAAAAATAATGAAAAGTAATCTTCATAAATTCCGTAAAAATCAGGCGAAAATGGTATAAACTTTATTTACTTTATAATTGACTACGTCTATATACGTTCTTTGGGATATGCGCATAATCCACTTATTTTTGTTAATGAATAAACCTTTCTATAGGCTAGATGAAATTCAATATTATCTCAAGGTCGTAAAATATTTAATTAAAATGCCGTTATTTCCTGATGCATATATTTTTGGATTCAGGTAGTAAGTCTCTAAATTTGTGTACTCAAACATGTTTTCATTATAAAAATACTGATAGCATTTTTGCTTGCGGGTTAATTTTTTTTCCTAACTTCCGGTCCATAGAATTATTGATGTCCATAGTAAAAGTTGTTTAAAATAACATATTAAAGCCGTATACAAATAATTAGCCTGATATTGAATTATTTCCAAAAAAACCGTAATTTTCTCAGGGTATTGGTAATTTATGAACCGGTTTGAAAAAAAATCTTTCTTTGTTTGAAAGCATATACTTCCAGATTGATCCCGTTGTCACCAAAATCCAGTTCTGATGATGTGATCCTGGAGAAATCGAGGGAACTCTAATTTGGCTACTGATTTGAAGTCGGTTAAAATTTTGTTTGGTAAAGTAAATTATAACCTCACTCACTCACACTAATAATATTGTAACACACACTTTAACTCACATGCAATAAAACAATACATATTGAACCTAAATATGGCCTTCAAAAACACTGGCGTCGTTGTCGAGTTACAGTCAAGAAATGAGCCCAAATTGATTGTCGTGCTGTCCTCTACGATTACTTCAGTGCTTTATTTACAAAATAACCATCTTCTCTTATCACCTTATAAAATAATATTGAGTCTTGTACAATTCGATATAGCCCTGTTGAGCATAATAGCATTAATCGTGTAGGGGATATAAGTCAGTAATTAACAACATATATAATTTAACACAGTAAAGCTACACTCTATCAACTACCTTTATTAAATCTAGACATTGTATATACAGCGGAAACCTCATCCTGGTTTTCCGAGAATAGATAATGCTGTATACATTCTATGTTACATGTAACATGTATTTAACCTAAACCTATTTACAAATTAGTTAACTCTGTAGTATGTTCACACACACAAACTGTTCCGTCAGTTTTGTGAGACCCAGTTAATTCTTAAGTTTATATACTCTGTTTATTAAATAATAAAAAAATAAAATACAACACACACAGATTTGTAATGCAAATTAGCACACGTTGAATATTTAATGTTTAAGAACACATTTCAACGGGCTGTACATCATCATTGTAAAATGTGTGTAAAAGTTTTGAACTATTAGAACTACACATAGAATAAACATAGGTACAAAATGTTTCGCAAAGCTAATCCAAACAAAAAAGTTTGATTGAACCAATGTTGACTAGACTGCAGCAAAGCTTGTCTATAGAGTTTTCTAGCGGTATTTTCTAGGTCAAAAATATTAACATTTTGTTGAAAAAGGAACAAAGAAAAAACTGGTAGGTACAGGTATAACGAGAAAATTTTTTCCCTGTCAAATTCTTTATGACATTGATAAAATATTGAATTTTACCTGGCCTGCGGAAAAGGATTTTTCACTGTTGTACATAGCTCTGTCCAATGTATTCGTACGTAAGTACATTTTAAGGTGGCTAACTCAGAGATTAATCCGATACGGCAAGCTTGAGGTAAAAAAAAAATCATCGCTACGTATCTGTTTTCCAACTTAATTTGATAATTATGTGCATCGAGCTTACATATCACAACGAGCAAGTGCAATATATCGAAATGCTAAACCGGAGTGAAAGCGACGGATTGTCTATCTATGTGTCAATTTCATTATAGCGACGACGTTGCGCTTTCACCGCATTGCACGTCTCAGTGCGTCATGTTTGCTGACAGGGGGTGAATCACAGACCTACGTTACGCATTCAAAGTTGGTATCAACGTGTGTCACGTTCTATCTAACACGGAAGTGAGGGCGGAAAATAATTGAAATCAATTGGGAATTTGAAATTCATGTCTTAGATTGACCATATGTTGGAGCATTGTAACGTTTCCCAGCCGCACACGGATAAATATGAGCTCACCAGCATCGTTAACACAAACGTAACATAATTCAATTGTACAAACAATTAACAACCTTAACTCTGACGTGACGCATAAAATGAGACGTCTCGCATTTACCCCGTTATTATTCAACCCACTCGACAGTAAACTATTTATCACACTTTGCCCATTGTGTTGTTGGGAATCGGCACTATAATTTATTCCGGTACCATATCTTATTCAGTGAGATAAATAAAAATGTGGGGCAATTAGACATCCTAAATTTATCACTTTGATCTTACTGAGATAAAACATGATCAACCAAATTATATAAATTATGAAGGAAAAACCAAATAACCAAATTAACATTTTACCCACAAATCCCGAGTTAAAAAGCGACGAAATAGTATTTAGACAGTGAGTAAACTTAATGATTAACGGCACAGCCCACATTCAAGAACAAAAGGACCGTCTGAAAACCGGAACGGCTTTATGATATAGCGATAAGATAGAACTCACAACAATAACAGCCAGTCGCGAGCGCTTATTCCGAGACGACATTTGTTGGGAACCATTAGTTACATAGGTAATTCAGGCGGGGAGACTCTATTGCAGGGCGCACAATACCTGCGCCGAGGTGTCGCAAGTAAATACTACGCAGAAAGGATGACGTAATCTCTTCAAGCACTGCAACCTATTGCTATCTTTGTCGTTCTAGTGCGTCAAAGCGGCTGAGCGCTGAAACATTGTCAAGTGCAACTTCGCTTGCAAATGAAGGGTCCTGTGCAGGCGGTTTCCTTTTTATAAACGTCTGTTGCCTGTGTCTGATTGTAAGCGAATAAACAATCAAGTTTTATTTCGATAGCGACGAGTTATGTCCTTTGACGATTTCGTTAATAACGACCAGTTAAGGGTGCCCTAAGACAGTATAATCGATGACTCATAAATTTTTAATGCCAAAAGTCTGTAAGGAACGTTAACAACTTATACGGGTTTATTGCAGCCACGAAATCTTTAAGCGCAACGATCGTCAGCGAATGATTGTTTTATAACTGTAGGGCAGCGCAGGGCGAGGTTAGGGCTGCAGGCTATGTAGGTCGCAGCGAGCGCTTCAGTAAACTTGTCGCGGCCGCGAAAGGTCAGGTGTATGAGGGCGGGAAATGCCGATGAACAGCCTTTCCACCGTGCCCCGACTCGCCCTGCCGCGCTGCGCCACACTTTAACTTCCGCTTTATTATCCTCGCGGCCAGCTTCCTTTTCCACCAGCGCAGTTTAAATATAAAACCTTTTCTCGCGCAATTCATATTTGAGGGGTTTCTTCCGAGTTGGGTGAGGCAATTTTTGTCTATTTGTCCGGTTGCGAACTAAATGCAATTTGCATTTACCGCCGAGAAGTACATAAAGGGAAATTATCTGGCACAGAGTTTGCATGGGGGATGAGTTTTTCATATAAAATTTTATTTCAAATGAAGCAGATAAGTAAATATGTTGAGTGAAATTATGAAGCTTTGTATTCCAAAAGCCAGCGCAGCATTTCGTTTAAGAGAGCCAGTTGTTTTCAATGCGAGACGTTTTAAATGACGGCGGAACGTGATCCGTGTTTCTGATTAATGGACTGTAACTCGACAACGAACAGCCAGCTGCGCGAGAATCAAAAAGTAAATGGTCTCGTATTCAGAGACACAGTAAACATACCTCATCATCATGACGAGAGAGAGCTCCTCTTGCAATACGCTCTCCAGGTACATCATATCTAGGTCAGATACGATCGCTCCGTTGATCACCATTATCTCGTCGCCTTTGATTATACCTGACACAACAAGAGTTTTATAAACTGTACGGTTTAATTTTACTTTACTAAAGAGTTTCTTTGAATAGAAATAAGCTTGGAGCCGTCGACCTTAAATTAGATTATGACATTATTAGACGTGATTTTTGGCGCCACATTTTTTATTTATGATGGTAAAAGGTTGATACTTAAGATACTTTGATAATAACAATTACTACTTATTTTCTGTTAATAATACTGTGCGCTGTTGTATGCGGAATATAAATAAATGGGTCTTACAAAATATTAAGTTCGCGTCTTTCCTGTTTCCACAGTAAAGTAAAGCCAAATTTTTGGTCGGACTCATATTACGCGTAAAAAACGTCGGCTCTTATAAAGACCACATTTTACACACACAGTGTTACAAAAATCCATGTGATAAACTTACGTGGACATGAGCGCTAACTATTGACAACAGGAAAGACGACTTTTGTGTTTTTAAATTCTGTATGACCCAGATATTATTTTATTCCGCTGTCGCTAAGAATCTTTTGAAGAATTGTTTTTCTGTAACTATAGCCAAAACTTTCTTCTCGCTCAAGTTCCGTAATGAACAAGTGCTAGCAACTCGGTTGTGGCATGATAAGTCCCCAAAGACACTGTCGGAAAGTTTGCTAACTATTTTTTGGGGATAAAGTAAAAGTTTTGTCAAAGTAATGTGTCACAAAAAAAACCGTACAGTCAGCTTCAAATAGTTAGCACCAGTTAAAGTAGCCAGATGTTTCCAAACATGTCGTTATTACTATATGAGTAAGTACAGGTCGATTCACGAAAGCTGGCATGAATGGATTGAACGAAAGTAATGTCACTTGTCACTGTGAGTGGCAGTGTGAGTGACGTTCTTATACAGGAGCCTCCTAATATTTTGTAAACATGTATACGTTTTCGTTATTCAAGAAAAAAAAAACTATATTATTATAATTTGCACCAAGTATCATGTTAATCCTTTTAGTAATAATTATTAAAGTCCTTTGTAAATAAAACGTATATTTATTTTTCTGACTTATTTTTAATGAATGTATGAATGAAAACATTTATTTCAAGTAACACAGGACTTATACAGAAAATTATATCATATACATATTAACTGAATGTCAAGAATCGAAAGCAGATGGCTTGTTCTAATTGTAAAAAATCTAAAAAAAGAGCAGACCAAGGAGTCCGTCGTCAACAGAGTTTTTAATTTATTTATATCCTGTTTTCACACTGACGCCGCAATCTACAAAATGACGGCAAAAAGATTAAATTTCGTAAGAATTTCGATTCTTACCAAATTTAACTGTTATTTTCGCGTTTCACGGCATCGTTATTGTGCGTGAAACATGGGTATAATTATATATTTATTTATTTATAAAATGCAAAATCAAACACAATTATCATAATCACTTTTTGCATCAACCTGTATTTAATAATTATGTGATGCACACATAGACATTATCATTCACTCGTTCAATTCATTCGTGCCAGCTTTCGTGAATCGATCTGTAAGTTTCTGTCAAAAATTTAATTTTTGGTACAAGCTTTTATTGCCGACTGTACTTTTCAGCATTCCATCATCAACTACTCATTGAGACGATTCTAACGAGCATAAACTCAATGGGGTTGTGTCGTTTTATTGCGGAGTTCCTATGACCACCTTCCAGCTCCAGCATCAGATCAGCTCCAAGTTATCATAATATAGCATTGTCATGCGATATACATATGCATGCATCAGCTCAATTGGATAACAGAAAGTGACTGAAAAATAGATTGCAAATTTTGACGGACAACTTACATATTTACTTACATACATACGAACAGTGCAAGTTAATATAAAGCTTGTAAAAAGACGACACAATCTATCTGAGGCTAGGCTATACTATAATCTGTTGTTCATAAGTAGTTGTGACAGTTCCTCTTCGTACTTTAGAGTATGTTTAACCACACGGCGACTTTTTGCGGTGCTATAAACGCGATACAGTATCGCTACACGTGATGTTGCCAGATTATCTATCGGGCTAGCTGGTATCGCGCGACAGTCACGCTTTCGTGAAACGCGCATTTGTATCGCTGCAAAAAGTCACCGTGTGTAACCGCTCTTAATTGTATATGATGTGTATATACTTTAAAAAGTTGTAATAACTGACCGTTTTGCATAGCCACGCTCTTGTCCTCGACGCGGCTGACGTAGCAGCATAGCTCATCCTGTCTCTCAGCGTTCTCGATCAGCTCCGCTTCCACACTGAAGCCCCACATCTGCTCCAACGTGTTTCTCTGCAGCTCCACTTGGTACAGGATCTTGGCGCACACCTCCACCACCTCGTGAGTGTGCAGCTAAATAAACATATGAAATAAATGAAACAAAACCCGAAAGCTTTTTAAAATTAATTTTATAATTGGGCCAACTCAACACACATCAACAACAACTATCAAAATATTTCTTCAAATATTTCCAACTCAACAATATACACCTTAAAAATGTTACATCATGGACTCTAACAGTTCTAACATACCTACTTAGAAAATGGCTAATAAAAAGGGGTTAAAAGTGATAAAAACCCCACCCTACTGGTGTCCATGTCAAGGATTGTGCAAATCATGATCATTGATAATGGTCCGTAAAGTATGGCCGTCAGTACGCTAGTCGGACGTCGCGGAATGAATGATTAGTAAGGATCGACTATGATTCTATCGGAAATGAACCGTCCGACAAGCGGACTGACGAAAATCCTTCATGGACCATAAATAATGACCTTGATCTCCACGATCTTTGTCAAAGACTTGACTAGCGTGACAGAACTGAACAAAAAAAGTAATTCTAATAAATATATACTAGGTACTCGAAAAGCGTCAAGCAGTCGTTTTTTAATCTCGCTCGACTTTTGGACCTTTTCCTTAATTATACTTTTATCATTAATCAGTGGACGTGTTTAGAATTTTACTCGTTTAATTAATAACTAGGTGGACATTAAGGTTACATTAATCTTATAACTTTTTTGTATCTTAAGAATCCTCGAAAATCATTTGGTTGATAAATATTGATGTGTAAAGAAAACAAAATTAGTACACCAGCGAATTACTATACCACCTTGCACCTAAACATATCTATGAAAACATGTCATTCATTATTAAAACATACTCCCTTACAACGTTTTGGGTAAGCGAGACAAAATGAAAATAAAAAAGGTTTTTTGAAGTATGGTCACTCAGTCTTTGAATACAATAGAATAGAATAGAATAGAAAAGCTTTATTCAACATCACATTACACGAAATTATAATTAAAGATACATGTGGAACATTAAGATTAGAATTAAAATATAAATTTAAAATTAATGTTACAGTTATGATGTGTGTGTGTGTGTGATGTTAAAAAGGAGCTTGCCTCAGCATAATGTTACAGTGAGGCCACTGCAACGCTGCTTTGAAAGATTCTGATATACCTAGAGATTTTCCTAACACGAACGAGTTAATGCTAGTGACTTCCCTCCGATATCTAGAAAAGAATTGGGAGTAGACCAAAAATATATGATCGGTAGCACGACTGGCACGCGAAGTAGGTGTGTTTACGACGTCTACTCCAATATAGGTCTGTGGTTTTCCTCTATGACGTTGAAGTGGTAGTTATCGATAACAGGATTTTCAAAGTTTTTGTTATGTCAAGTTCTAACAACACGACGTTCGTGCTAGGAAAATCTCTAGGTATAATTCTCACCAAGCGATTTCCTTGAAATATGTCTGAACGTGCGAATAACAGAAGAGAACCAACAAAAGGTAAGTTCATTCTATAATTAATTAAACTAGATTGCATGTTGAAAGTAAGGTGGTTTACTTAAAGTTATATAACCATGCTCGGGTTTATTCCGTTTTAGTTGAGGAAAGCTATTTTGTTTCTCATATTGTATAACACGCTTACTTTATATAGCAAACTCCCGTGAGTCTTGAACATATTATATCAAACAAAATAGCTCAAGATTCAGAATCGCGAATCGATATAAAACATGCCGAGCGATATTTGACCTTATTGATGTGAGTGACCCGTTCCACTATAAACCGAAATACGTAGGTACTTGTACACATGCAGAATTTAAAATACGCAACAAGATTAGCATCTCCAAAAACATACGACAAATTAACGACACATACTGCATTTAACTGTAAGATACATTTTTAATATAGGTATATGTTAAGTCTAATCTTAAGGTGGTTCGATTGCCATACAAAACGTTATTTGACATTCGCAGGCTAACGGCGTGATATTTTAAGAAACTTATGTAACAAACTGTCATAAATTGGCTTCCCATATGCGCCAAATTCCCCCTTTCCTAGAATAAACTTGTATAAACTAGATTAATTTGAGAAATTGGTTTGGGACGTGATATTTTGGGAAACCTATTTTTCTCAAATTAATCTAGTTCATACAAGTTTATTATAGGAAAAGAAGCGTTCATAGCCCGGCGGCGCCTGCGTATCGGAAACGATAACGCAGGTCAAGCAAAGACGGCAGGGGTCAGTCTTTGGATGGGTGACCGCCTGTTTGAGTGGTTACTATAAGGCACTTGTCCCACCGCCGGCGAGTAGCGAGTACTCTCATAGTAATTCTTACTCGCGCGAGTAAGAATTACTATGAGAGTACTCGCTACTCGCCGGCGGTGGGACAAGTGCCTAAATGAGCGCTTCCGTGCTTTGGAAGGCACGCTAAGCAGTTGATCCCGGTTGCTGTATATGACAGTAGTCGTTAAGCCGAGTTAGAGGCCTTCGGGCGGCTTAAGAACCTCTAACAGTCGAGTTGCCCACTCACTTGACAAAGGGGGGACAACTGTCACTCGCGTCCGCAGGAGCTACCTACCACAACCCTGCACGTGTCCCCTGGGTGGTACTAAAGAGTGACAAACTCAAAGGCCAAAATAATAATTGCCATACGATTAAATAAATTCTAGGAAAGGGGGAATTTGGCGCAAATGGGAAGCCAATTGAAGAGGTTCACATGTAACTTTAATTGGGTATTTGAAAAAAGTCAAATCAGCTTCTTTTTATGAAACGTCAAAACGCTCCGTTAGTATGGAATTTGTAGAAATTACTATGTTGTGACGTCACAATCAAACAACGTCCTTATTGTTCGTTTTTAGGGTTCCGTACTCAAAGAGTAAAACGGGACCCTATTACTAAGACTCCGCTGTCCATCCGTCCGTCCGTCCGTCCGCCCGTCCGTCTGTCTGTCACCAGGCTGTATCTCACCGTGATAGTTCCAGTTGAAATGTTCACAGATGATGTATTTCTGTTGCCGCTATAACAACAAATACTAAAAACAAAATAAAATAAATATTTTTATTGATAATGGAACGGAACCCTTCGTGCGCGAGTCTGACTCGCACTTGGACGGGTTTTTTATGAATTTCAAAATCTTAAAATAGCAAACATACAAATAAATAATTTATTTTCACTTTTGTCAAGTCAAGTACCCAATGGGGAATGGATGAAAATTTTAGAAGTGGCTGATTATTTTTTTGGTGGTAGGAATAACCTTCCTTAGCACCAGAAAAAAGTTGCAGACTTTTCAGCTGAGTCAATTATTAAAAAAAAATATAAACAGTTTCCTCACTTACGTTTTGGGTTTAGGACGGCGAATGAGAAATTTTCCTTGATCCGTCTCATATTACAAAAATATTTTAAACTAGCTGTTGCCCGCGACTTCGTCCGCTTATAACATGTTATCGTGTAAATGTTTGTTGAAGGAATGAATTTAAAAAAAAAACATTGAAATTAATTTTGTACCTAGTCTTTTAGAAAACAATCTAAAACCGAAGTTACAAATCTCTTACTTTCAAAATCTCTTGCTCTCTATACAAACTAAGAACCCTCTCTGAACCCTCATAGTAAACAGTCTGAAACCGTAGTTACCAATTTCTTACTTTAAAAATGTCTTGCTCTCTATACAAAGTTCGAACCCCCTTTTAACCTTCTTAGGCGATGAATTAAAAAAACGCTGAAATAAGTTTTGTAGTATTTTAGCAAACAGTCTAAAACCGAAGTTGCAAATCCCTTACTTTAAAAATATCTTGCTCTCCATACAAACTTTGAACACCCTTATAATCCCCTTTAGGGGATATATAAAAAAAAATGCTTAAATAAGTTTTGTAGTCTAAACAGGCTAAGATCGAAGTTACTAATGTCATACTTTAAAATTTCCTTGCTTTCCATAAAAACTTTGAACGCTTTTCAGGGAAAAATTAAAAATAAAACACTCTGGTTTTTATTGTAATAGGTAAGTATTTTTTCTACAAACTATCAAGTCTCTAGCTAAAAAAAAGTGTTTCCCATACGAACCTTGCACCCCTTTTTAACCCCTTAAGCAGTAGGTATTTTTTTTGTATTTTAATAAGTAGGTACTTAATCTTTCTACTGAGTTTTAAGTTTCTACCTAAAAAAAAGTTTTCCTATACAAACATTGCACCTCTTTATCCCCCTCTTAGCGGGTGGAAATTTTCAAACCACTGAAAGTAATTTACCTAATTTATATATTTGTATTCTAATAAATAATCTTTCTACACAATTTCAAGTCTATCTAGCTCTAAAAAATATTCTTCCATACAAATTTTCACCCGTTTTAATCACCCTTAGGGGTGGAATTTTCCAAAACGCTAAAAGTTCTTTATTTGTATTGTAATAAGTAATATTTCAACAAAGGTTTGTCGCTTGCTAAAAAAATATATTTACAAACGTTGCACCCCCTTATACACCCCTAAGGGGTGGAATTTTCTAAAACGCTGAAAGTATTTTATTTTATTATGTAATCTTTTTAAAAAAGTTTGAGATTCTAGCTCAAAAAAATCCCCTTAGCCAACATTGTACCCCTTTTTCATACCCTTAAAGGTGGAATTTTCCAAAACGCTGTTTTTTGTATTTGTATTGTAATAAATAATCTTTCTACAAACTTTTAAGCTTCTATCTCAAAAAGAAGTTTCGCTCATACAAACTTTGCAACCCTTTTTAACCCCCTAAGAGGCTGAATTTTTCAAAACGCTGACAGTACTTTATCTGTATTCTAATAAGAAAGCTTTCTACAACGTATTGAGTTTCTTGCTAAAATAATAAAGTTTCCCCCATACAAAATTTGCACCCCTTGTTTACCCCCTTAGGGGCAGAATTTTCCTAAACGTTGAAAGTACTTTATTTGTATTCTAATAAGTAATATTTATACAAAATTTTAAGTCTCTAGCTCAAAAAATAAAGTTTACCACATACAAACTTTGCACCCCTATTTGACCCCTTTAGGGGTAGAATTTCCAAAATCCCTTCTTGTCCGTTGCCTACGTTGTAAAAGGTAGTTCTGGTGTAAATTTCAACTCTCTAGCCCCAGTAGTTTCGGCTGTGCGTTGATGAGTGAGTGGGTGAGTCAGTCAGGACATAGGCATTTATATGTAGGTATAGATAGATAGAAAATGATGAAAATCCCATTCAAATATCTCAAAACCATTTTAATGTCGCTTGTTAGAGTGAGAAAACGATCCGGGGACTGTGACGTCAAGATCCTCGAGCGTCATAGTAAAAAAACAATCGTTTCATATGAAGGTGCGTTTTGTGGAAAGGGCCAGAACATAAAAATTTGGAACTTAGTGATTACCTATACATATAACCTCTTGCGTTGATTTTTTCTCTAATTATTATCTTTTTTTCGAGAAAATACATTAAGTATGATTATTTTATTTAGTGTCTCCCTACAGCCGGGTCCGCTGCATAAATGTTTTCCATGTTTTAAACATCTAACATGTTTTCCGTCAGGTTCGGCAAACAAATAGGGTTTTGTTTTGATTGGCAAAACATGTTTGACGTTTAAAAACCACTAAAACATGGCGCAGCGGACGCGGCTTACGGGGTGTAGTTTCGATTCCTGAGCTATAACCACGAACTTCGGAATTCGAAAATATTCGGGTATCTCTATCGCACTAACAATACTCGAGTGACAGGGATGCAGTTATACGAACTTCGAGTTTCGGTTTTCGTGGTAGCGCCGCAGGCACTTTGGCAGAATGCGCAAAGAGCGCGTGCCATTGCCATTCAAAAAAAACAAATTCTTGTTAATTATATTGTTCAAATTTGTTGGTTCCTTTTTCTGAAATTACGCCATAATGCGACAATTGTGCATATAAGTTTTCATATCACAATCGAATATTTTTTTATTGTTTAACTTTTGGCATGTGTATCGTAAAGGTCTATCGTAGACTGGATTTAAATTATTAATAAGTGAAAGGCAAAGCAATTCCGCCATTTTGACGAAAATTTGACGGTTCTTATAGCTGACAGTTGGAGCAGCGTTTGATTTCAATAAAAATAAATGAAAAATTAAATGAAGTCGTATATTTCGGAAAATTAATTAACTGTCGCAGTCGGATAAAAACTATCCTAAGTTGCAGCTAGAATAATAATGTACCTATATAAAATGTTTCATATTTTTCCGTTCATGGGATGCTGAGAACATTCGAACCGCGCAAAGCTTAGTTTCAAACTGGCTGATTCTTTTTTTAATTTAGAGATTTATTATAAGTGGAGATATCTGACCCAAATGACAAATATAGCTGCTGCGGCTGTCAATATCATTGCCAGTGTCAGTTTATCACGGATTTTTAGGATATTTTTTTGTAATATGAGACGAATCAAGCAAATTGTCTCATTCGCCGTCCTAAACCCAAAACGTAAGTGAGGAAACTGTTTATATTTTTCAAAAATAATTGACGTAGCTGAAAAGTCTGTAACTTTTTTCTGGTGCTAAGGAAGGTTATTCCTACCGCCAAAAAAATAATCAGCCACTTCTAAAATTTTCATCCATTCCCAATTATCATGTATTCATGTCATGAAATGTGATGTTGAATAAAGTATATTCTATTCTACATAAAAGGGCGATATGATTCGTCCCGAACTAGTCCGACTCGAGTATCCGCGAAGTAGGTACTAAATGGGCAGCCCATAAAGATGCGACCCGGTGACAGGCAGCGGCAGTGAAATGTGAATGCGGGATAAAGTCATGATTACACAGGAGATAAACTGACGGCCGTGACGTGGGGTCAGGAAAAAATTGATGCGGGGATTTTAGTCCGCTCGAGACGAATAGGTAACGCGTATTCACTCCTGTGTCCATTGGAGCAGTGAGTGGAAAATATATCAAAGCTGATGTGTGTTTGAATGTGTGCACGTACTTAGAGGTGAAATGGAATACATTCATGGAACATGAATCCGGAAAAGTCTGTATGGATCGTAGTCGATAGTCATCAGTCAAAGTCAATTAATGAAAACATGGGCAAGAAAAAAGTGTTCCCAATGTTTTTATTCGATTATGTGACATTTATTCGATGTCCCTTATTTCAACGACAAACGATTCATGGAATATATTTGCAGAATTTTAATTTCGTGGAATTTTTTCAGAAACCATTAAGGCGCCGTAGGTTCATGGTCTTCTCTCTCTCTCACTGAGCATAAGCGTGAGCGAGATGGAAGTGCGTGTTCGGAAGCGCGGATATGATGTTATTAGATTTTTTGTGCGTTTAAATAAATAAAAAAGTAATCGCTAAGTTCGCTCAAACATGATATTGCCGATTTTTAGAACCAATTTTAATATGTTTAGCTTTTGTGCATAATTTGTTACGAATGTATTAAGTGTATTTTTTAGACCTATGTTCGTGATTTTTTTCTATCGAGCGAAAATTGTTTAATAATTTTTCAAATCACTGCAGATCTCGCTGCAGAAAAGTCTCAAAATTACTATTCGTAGTTTTTTGAAACCATATTATTATAAACAGACGCATTATATTGTTTCAAAAACTCTGTTCGCTTAACTTCGCTGAACCTACGGCGCCTTAATTTTTAATGAAACTTCGTCCCCGCGAAATCGAGCCGAAATCACAGACTACCTTTTAAACAGTTTTTGCAAAATTCTACGCTCGTGGTTGACGGAAAAGACAAGTGTGACGAACAATTAATTAATTCTTGCAAAAAAGCTCTTGCTAAATATTGACCGAGCAGTTTCATGTTACATGACATTAATTTTAGAACTATTGCATATTAAATTTGACATATTTCTATTATTCAATTAATTTATAAATGTAGATCTTGTATTTGGTAATCTCGACATTATTATATAAAAATATTGCGAAACATACATTCGATAAAACATCAGGACAATAATCAGCCGTTAAAATTTTTTTGCCAAACATTTTATAGAAACCGAAATTTTCAAATTCTGGTATAAAAAGTCAAATGTACCTACTGTTATAAAAAAAAAATTATGGTGGGATTGTGCCAAACACCATTAATACGCTCTTTTAAACTTGGTTTCAAAACACACTGTACAGTCACCAGCATCAATATCTGAGACAACAAAGCACACATAAATATCTGACACGACTCTATTACTAATAGTCCAATACGGTAACACTTCCAAACTAAAATAATTCCCAAGTAAGTTTTTTTTTTGGAGTCTTTTAGCTATTTGACATTGACAACTAATGGCGAAACATATTTTCTAACAGTTATTGTAAATCCAAGGAAAGATTTAATTAATCTACTAGATCGTATTAAAGTATAAGAACACCATCCCATCATTTAATAACAGAAACACGTAATGTAAGTAATGTTTAGTATAATTCAAAACAAAGGTGACTCATATCCTGCCTCTAAAAGATTCTGCAAGTAGTTTTATGGCAACTGAAATATAATGAAAAGTATGAAAGGTACGAACAAGTTTAATGTCTAACATATCTATCAATAGCTGAAATGTATATGAACAAAAAAGAGTACTGGGGGCCGATTTTTGACTTTCGAGCGCTCGAAAATTAAATAAAAGTGAATACGATTTTAGTGTCAAAATTGCAGGCACTAACTTTCTACCGATAGAATTGAATACGAGTGGTCAATACCACTCGCTTTTCAATTTTCTATCGCTATTTCAAAAGAGCGTTTCGTAATTTTTGTCCGTTTTCGAATGAAAGATTCGAGCGCTCGAAAGTCAAAAATCGGTCCCCTGTTCCTAACCTAATGTCAAAAATTGTTACAAAATATTTTTCGCCGATAGTTCTCAACGTTATCTAACACATTGCAAAAAAAACTGACTTGTGAGTTTTTCAAGTGTGAGGTTAAATTGAACCGTTCCCGTACTAGACTATAAGGTCTAAAGACGTCCTAAAGGACGTGTCAGATATTTTTGCCGGGTCTTTGATGGCAGATATTAATGCTGGTGACTGTACGATATATTGGGTCGTGTGATGTATTTCCCCGAGGATCGGCCCGTCCCCAAAACCTCAAATGGAAAAATTTAAAACTCCCTTCACAAAATATATTTTCGAGAATGCTTTTTAGCAACGTCACGTAGGTATTTATCTACAACCTCTACCGTTTCAATGTTTATGTGCGCTAAAATTAGAAGATACACACAAGTGTCCGGATCAACCGTGTCCTGTCGGACCTTAATCAAAGTAAACCCAGCACAGTTGGTACAAACATTAGCATAAGGGGTCAAAAGAATTCCTTTATCCTTCTGTTTAAAATAATTTCAATATATCAAAGGGCCTATCTGTGATTGATTATTCGTAGCCGTGCCTACAGTCCGGGCGCCTGTTCCGATGTACCTTGATTTATGGTGTGATTAATGTACCCTATTTATGCCGACGGCTTTTCCATGTCCGCGCAAAAAAATTGAGCAACCCTGCTGATCTACGCTACATTTATTATTTTTTCAAAATGTACGCTCTATTTTCGCCAAATTTGATTAATTCGATACGAGTTTAGGATAACTATCGTGCCGGAAACCCTCATAGAATGTGAATATAATCAGTGCGTAAATAGATATATGTGCTGTCAGACCGTACTCAAGCGAATCTCGGCCATAAAACACTTTTATATATATTTTATACTCCCATTTAGGGCCGCGACTTTCAGAGAGTTCCAGCTAATTAAAATATACACGACGCACTCCGTCACGTCTTGTAATTTAATTTGTTGCGCGTAATCGAGTAACAAGTCACCATGGCAAGTAATGTACGGGGTTTTTAAGCCAGAGCGTTCTTGAATGTTGTATTGGGTCGACGCGGATTGCAGCTGTATCATTAACATAATTACTACCCTTGTTTGGAGGACGACGGGAATGCCCCAGAGACACAAGTTAATCTTTTCTTACTGGTACATCGTTACTTTCTTAAAACGTTCCTCTAAGTTCTTATACCACCTACCGAGCCTGATTATATTGGCTCAAATTTCTGAAATCTTTATTTTGTTGTAATTTCAGCAATTGTTTAGTCTGTAAAGCAATTTTTGCTATCATTTGACTTTCCTGTTTTAGAAGGTGAACAATGTGGAATTCATTTTGTTTTAATATATTTTTATATTACTTAGTCCAGCAATACGAGATAAGACACTTATTTTTCAAGTGGATATAAAGTAAGTAGGTTAATAAATTGAGCTTCAAATAACCTCGGCATTTATTAAAATATCATATTTTGTGGTCTTGTGTATTTTCACACCAGAACAACTTCTTGAGTTCTTCTCGTAAAAAGCATCTTATTGAATAGAAAATATAAAATTATCTTATATGCCAGTGAAAATATAACTCATCCGACAATACCTTTATCATTACATACAAATGCCAAGTTCAATTCCGGGCCTCGTCAATGTCGGTGTCAATTATTTCGTACCAAACGGGATGAAAAACGAGCTAGCCGTATCGTAACCCGAATACGTTCTTTGTGCACAAAAAACTAAAACCCTGACACATTGGAGTTGCAACAAAACAAAGCTTCAAATTCTTGTTTTAAAATGAATCGTAGCAGAGAGGCGAGCATACTCGTACGCAGCTCTGAAGCTTCCGGCGTTGTAAAACGATATTATTTTCGTGACTCTAGAAATGTAAGATTTTCTACCTGAACATTATTCGCGTACTCACGTAAGTCTCAATGAGGTCGCTGCGATGCGGCACGAAGTAATTGTGATCCTCCATGTCTCGCCGTTTCTTCACTCTGACGAAGTGTTCGAGGGCGTTGAGCGAGCGCCGGGCGCAGGCGGCCGCTAGGAACTCCTCCACAGTCATGCCTTCGCGGACCCCGACGGTTGCGGTCGTGCCCTCTGGTAAGGACACCCTGACCGCAGCCTCGCCTTCCTCGCGTGACATCTGCCATGAATAGGCAAGGTTATACGTAGGTAAACACGCATACATGATCTGAACATGACGTGGCATTTTTGACGTTTATTGGGCCGACATGACAGCGTTCAGTCGTTATCGATACCTAACGAGCGCGGTTGAAATGGAGCTCATAACGGCGGGTATTTTTCTTCGTTATTTATAAAATGTTGATTTTCATCGTTATGGATAATTCGTAAAAATTATACACGTACAGGAAAGCTTGTGAATTCGTTAGAAAGGAGCAATTACTCACGAGAAACCAAATAAACTGATTCGATAACATTCGATATCCATCATAAAGCTAGAAACAATTAGCGCAACGTAATCGGCGAAATTATTTATCACAAACGCCGCGAAATTGCGAACGCGCTTGCAAATCATGAAGCAAAGGAAAATTACGGGATATTACTTTCCGCATTTCAAAGCACAGCGCTTTATCCCAAAGATTAAATGCAAAGTTTTTCCACGTTAATCTAGAAACTTTCCAGTAAGGTTCTGACCTGACTACTATATAAAGCAAGTATTTAAAAAATATACCCACGTGATACCAGCGTGAAATACGGGGATATTTCTCATGACGGAGTACATTTTTCAACTTGGTTAACTTTTTGCACTTGTACGTCCACGGCAAAGACCTTCTACATTTTCATTTTGAACGAGATTAGGTGCAATTTGTTGTACGAGTAGAAACAAGGGCAAGTTACCTAATGACAGGCAGTCAGGGGCAAGCGGTGGCGAGTAATAGTCTGTTTTCGTGACGGCCGGTATTAGGCCCCGCCGACTCAACGCCCAACAGATTTTTCGGTCGGTGGATATTTCCACGATTCGCCGTACAAAATGCCCGCAACACTTCTATTTACGTTCTTTTTTGACGTTGTTTTTTTCCAGCCGTTTGTAGTGTCCGGGTAACGTAATTAGGAAGCGGCAGAGAGCAAAATTAACGAAGTTGTTTAAACTTTAAAGACAAAATTTCCGCTGCTCTTTCGTGTTTATCAAGCAAAAAACTGAACCTTATTTCCATTGACTAAATGATTTGTATTGTCACATTTTAGCCATTGTCAGTATAACGCTCAAAGTGGTTATAATTCAACAAACAGAAACCATGGATACAGGGATTCATATTCAAAAAATGAACCATCAGGTGGTCGCAACAACTTTTTCTAAGTTACCTGCTTTAGGGAACCTAAAAATACTAAATAACATAGCGACACTTGATGTGCTCTTCGCCCGCGCACGGAATCCAAGTTGCGTTGAGTAATATTCATATCGTAAAAGTTTTTTCAAGTTTTATCAGATCGCAGGTATTTGACGCCCGAGCCGAAGGCAAGGGCGATAAATATGCGCTCTGAGGCTTTCTTTATTACCGCCCGTGGTGAGTACAAAATTTTACGTCTCTATCTGGCCAGGAAGTGGGATTTTCCGCACGCATAGCGTGCGGTAATTCCTACTTTATGGCCAGGTATGACGTAAAAATAATTAATTCGTTCAGACTTTAGATAAATGGGTTATCAATCTTTTTTCGAATGAGTCAGGTATCACAGGCGTTTACAGAACAATAACTCTAGAGGGCTGTAAGTCGAAAACCAAATCCGTAAACCGTACGCGAAAACTGAATGTTTGCGCCCAGCCTAAATACTAATTGTGGTTTAGAAACAGTAGGTAACTTATCATCTTTTGGGATTATTTTTAAAATTTAATTATCTACAAAAAAAATTAACGACCAGATTATCCTACTTCGACCGACGGCTGGAGGACGCGCGCAGATGAACGCGTGGAACGAGGACACGGTGAACACGCCGTGTTGAGCGTGCCCTTCGTATCTGATCTTACACGCACCTGCATCGACCGACGGCTGGAGCCCGAGTTGGAGCGCGACAGGTTCGGCGCCCTGCGCTTCGTGGCCCCGCGCCCGGCCAGCAGGTTGTTGAGCAGTGACGGCGAGCGCGCGCAGATGAACGCGTGGAACGAGGACACGGTGAACACGCCATGTTGAGCGTGCCCTTCGTATCTGACCTTACACGCACCTGCATCGACCGACGGCTGGAGCCCAAGTTGGAGCGCGACAGGTTCGGCGCCCTGCGCTTCGTGGCCACGCGCCCGGCCAGCAGGTTGTTGTGCAGTGACGGCGAGCGCGCGCAGATGAACGCGTGGAACGAGGACACGGTGAACACGCCGTGTTGAGCATACCCTTCGTATCTGACCTTACACGCACCTGCATCGACCGACGGCTGGAGCCCGAGTTGGAGCGCGACAGGTTCGGCGACCTGCGCTTCGTGGCCCCGCGCCCGGCCAGTAGGTTGTTGAGCAGTGACAGCGAGCGCGCGCAGATGAACGCGTGAAACGAGGACACGGTGAACACGCCGTGTTGAGCGTGCCCTTCGTGTCTGACCTTACACGCACCTGCATCGACCGACGGCTGGAGCCCGAGTTGGAGCGCGACAGGTTCGGCGCCCTGCGCTTCGTGGCCCCGCGCCCGGCCAGCAGGTTGTTGAGCAGCGACGGCGAGCGCGCGCAGATGAACGCGTGGAACGAGGACACGGTGAACACGCCGAGCTTGTTGAGCGTGCTCTTCGTGCCGCGGGAGACGTGCGTGAGCAGCGACTGGGGACAAAAACAATAGTCAACATAAGTACACTACAAACGATGTAATTTGTCACACCAACTTGCTATAATTCGAATAAAAGGTATATTGCTGTCTTATTATTATGCCAACTATAGCAAGTCTTAGTGACAAATTACTAGGTGTGTAAATACCTATACAACACACATGTGAGTCATTGTCAATTTTCACTTAGAATATGGCAATTCGCTATTTATTTCTTTAATCAGCTTCGTATTAATTATCATAAATTAGGTATCGACTGAGAAATGTATGGAAATCCGTCATTGTAACTGAACAAGTGTCAATTACAGGCAATTATTAATAATAATAATAATAATAAACACCCCTGAGCCGCTCACCCGGTGTTGCTCCTGGCCGTCTTTACGACGGCATTTTTAGGGGCCCATCTAATGAGCGGCTAGTCACCGCCTGCCTCGATAACGTTGTGGATAACATTGTTATGGCAGGTGTCCGGACCACTTTGTAATAACCCAATTTTATTGTCCACCCAAATGTCATCAGTCATCACCATAGACCCAATTCTCTTTTCCATTTTCCTACAATAGCTGGGTCATTGTCAGATTTAGGTTCGCGTCTTTTCGGTGGACATTGCCAAAGTTAAGGGCTATAAAGCCTAATTTTTGGTTGTACTCTGAATCCGCATAAACGGCGTTGCCCCTTCTATAATTCTATGTGATAAAAACGTGTTATATGTAAACGTAAGCCCTTAACTATTGACCACCGGAAAGATAATTTTTGTTTTTGTGACTGACAATGACCCAGCTCCAACGCCTGCTGGGACCGGTTCACGGGTATCTACCGATGTACCCGTAAATAGGTTCTGGCAGGTGTACTACATGACATTAAACTTCGTCTCAAAAGGGCCTCTACGTGTTGGATCTATATCCCCACGCACGCCTTCCAATTGACCGGGGTTCGCCCCGTGAATTTTAATCGGAGATACATACCTAATAATAATATTAAAAGCTACACCACAAAAAATCACTAACTGTTCTCAAAAAAAAAAAAAAAAAAAGAAATCAGACCAAAAGGTAAAACGCGTTTCCAGTTGCACCAATATACGAGTACAATGTTTTCTGTCGAAATCTAGACGTGAGGCAATTAGTGACGTTAGCTAGTTAAGATTGCGCGAGACTGAGCAGCGTGTAAACCATTGCCTGGAATAGTTGAACCATAGTTTTATCCTGCGACGCGACGTTGGAAAACAAGCACAAGGCTTGCCTAGCGCGTTGTCGCCTCTTTATTGACCTTAGAATTAGTTGTGTTGATAACTAGAGATTAATGCGGATCCCTCAGTCCCAACACAGTGCATCATTAAGAGCTCTGACAACCTAACTTACCGCCAGGAACGGAACACCACATCGATACCATACCAAAGAACAAGAAGTGCTATTATTATTAGTCCTGTTACGTGACCTAAGTACTAACTTTTGCCTTAATGTGCATTAGACTTAATGTTTCACTAGAGAAAATGCATTTTTCTTCGAAACAGTTAACTTTTCGGGTTTTCTTTGAATATCATCAAATAGAAGTGTTTAGGTAAGGTTGGGTTTTTTTTTGCGATAATCCTATAAAGTTTCCTATTTAAGAAAAAATGCATTAGGTCTAATGAACATTAGGTAAAATTAAGCATTTAGAGCTAAGTAATTTGGTCTAACAAGGGAGAACCATTATTATGGCTGTCGTCTTCTGTGGTCGGGGAGATATTTCTCCAGTAGGTCTAATATTATATGATTGAGATGACATCAAGAACCGGAAAACCCCTTTTTAGGCTTAAGCCTATCGATTTGGTAACCCTATCAATTTGGTAACCTTATGATAAGGTAACCTTACTGATAGGGTAATCCTATTGTTATGGTAAGCATATCGGATGTGATAACTATTGAGATACGGTTTTTGGGTTATCTTATGGTTACCATTACCACATCCGATATGCTTACCATAACAATAGGATTACCCTATCAGTAAAGTTACCTTATCATGAGTTTAACATTATGGATAGGGTTTAAAAACCATTTCTAAAATTAACTTGAATAAGCATCATTACTTGCAAATTTGACAGCTATCTCATGCACTTTCAAAACAAACACTTTTCCTTTTTTTAGGGTTTCCTCCTAAACAAACTATTTCTTTAGGTCTGGTTGAAATCGTATTGTCATATTGACGATGAGAGACATATTGGCGAAATATGTACCTATTCTCATTTACTGATTTACGTATTCATTGCCGAGTAAGCCGATTTACGCATCTTAGGAATAAACTTGTATACAGAGAACGCATATATGCGTTGAAGGCACTGAACGGCTTAAAACGTGTTTAATTGAGATAAAATAAATCATATTACATACCTACATATGTGTCACTATAATAACCTTATGCATATTCTAGGTTCCTACGGATCTCTAATATGTGTGTATAAGCAAATGTGAACGTGATAAAAAAAATCATATCGATGAGAAAACTGCAATATCGTGCGAGCCACAATGTCAATATGATTTTAATTTTGAAATGCGGCGTTGATTTCTGACTATATCAGAATTGACTACATTGGGGGTACCTAACCCAGTATACTCAAATCCTATGAAACCGTAAATAACATTTTAAACTTAAGTAATTTTTTGTATACGTATTTATGGCATTCTGAAGCTGTGCCTGAAAATGTGCCTAGCATTCCTTTACAAAAAAGCAATTTATCATATACCGAAAAAGGCAGTTCAATGAACGCCAATATATAAATAGTAGGTACCAAAACGTGTGTCTTGGTATTATTTGAGGGAGGAAATTGATATCACTATAATAGGAATATCCGCTGGCCAAACCTAATTTGACACGAAAAGGGAAGCATTTTCACACAATATCACATCGGGCATCATTATTGTGAAAGAAAACGTCATGTGTGTAGTGACAAAGGTCGTCGTTTAACAGTTTCCGACGGCCTGCGCCCAGGAACTGTCGAATTTGACAGCAAACCCATTAAATTTCCCCTCAGCTGTCAACTTGAACAAATCACAGGTTTATTTGGTCCGATGACATAGACTGGGTGGCGCGCGATAAAATATTGGAGGTCATATTGCGGTACATTACTTTCATTTAAGCGAAATATATGCATCATACACACGGCTAAACTTTTCATGTTTATTGAAAGTTGTGCATCGTAATTACGGCCCACAATTGTTTAAATCATTTCGTAAAATTGTACCTGGTACGTTGAAGATAGTAATGTTTTGTGCTATGTATTACGTATGCCGAATGCATATTTCGAATAAATACCTTTTTATAAGTTATATAATCATACCTTTATACATACATACATACAATCACGCCTTTATCCCTAAAAGGGGTAGGCAGAGCGCATGAAACTTGTGTTCCAGTGCCACTTTTAGCATAAATGTGGGTATCAAAGATCGACAAAATGTGATGTCGCAGTGATAGTTTGCTAGCCCATCGCCCACAACACACTTCAACCCTGTTCCCATAGTCGACTCTTACGACACATACCTTTTTATTGTTTCGAAATCGTTTAAATTAATATGGACTAATGATTTTGAAGCGTTACTCAGAAGAGTTTCTAAATTCTTATGTTGTAAACACACTTCAGCACACAATGTATTAAAGTATGAGTTAAAACGTCAATTACAACTTATACTTAACATAAAATTCTAATCATAAAGGACTTAAGAGGACGTTCAACTGAAGTGTAATATAATTTAAAATTTATTTAATCAAGTTTCGGGCCTCGCGCCTTGTCAGTGTCAGTAAACGTTAAACATGATTACGTTCGCGTTTTAATATGCTGCATGAGTGCTCTTGTTGGCTTTAAATAGCTGTTACATCAAGCCAGCCCAGCCCGCACTAGAAATAGTGGTCGGACAATTCTGAAATGCACAAGTTACGAGGAATCAATACCGACACCTAATTACGACGCGCAGGGTTATAATTGTATCGAATTTGCGTCCAACCCAGATTCAATTACATTTATCAGGGATGTGTTCTCACCAAAATCTGCGTTTATAATTAGTGTAGCATGAATTTAACTGAACGTATGCCTTACTAAATACATCTATTCGGAACAGTAAAGAATAACAAAAAAATACAGTAATACAGTAAGTGCTAAGAACCCTATCCATGGCAGCATGATGCCAGCGTAATTTTTCAATTTTAGTAAAGGAAAACAGTTACAAAAATTGCCATTATAAATATTTTCATAAATTTAGCAACTAATTATGTTTTCTATAGGGCAGGGAATATAAAATAAATCTCACATTAATAGGGAGAAGACGCCTCTATATCTCTACTACTCCAAAATAGCTATTTGGCATAGTTGGCAAAGGTTATAGAGGTCATTCAATTCCCTAATTGTTGACTATATGTGCATTGTGCATATAAGGACCGTATCGGAAAGAAAGTAGACAACTTTAGGCATCTCTAAAAACTGGTACGTACATAAAATCGGCATAAACTTTTTTTAAATAACGAACTATATCCTTGTCTTTTAATTGCAACAAAAAGCAATTACTACTTTTGTCAAACTGTCAACATGGGGCGAATTAGCTTACACGTTCGTAAAAATATTTTGGACGATTGGTGCAAAATAGAAGGTATGACGATTAGAAAACTGGTTAAAAAGTACGAGTTGAGTCCCGCGGCCGTGCACAAGATAATAAATAAATTTGGTAACTCCTGTACTCTCGAAGATTTGCCTAAATCTGGAAGGAAAACCGGGGACATCCGACTTGGCATTAGAAAAGCAAGTCGTAAGAATGTTTAAACAAAATCCGTCCCTTTTAATTCGAGATGCGGCAAAAAGAGCCAAAACTTCTTCGGCTATGATACAAAGAATCCAACTAAGATGCAACCTAAATACCTATTAAAAACTAAAACAACCAAAACGAGATGAAAATCAAACAATAGCTGTCAGAAAACTGGCAAGAAAATTATACGACCGTATATTGACCAAGAAAAATCAGTGCATTTTAATGGATGACGAGACCTATTGCAAATTGGACTTTAAAGCCTTACCAGGACCTCAATTTATTACGGTGCCAGCTTATAGAAGGTTACTCGAAAACAAAAGGCCATCAACATCGAGAAATTCGGCAAAAAAGTATTAGTGTGGCAAGCGATTTTTCAATGCGGTATGCGATCGCAATTTCACTACAGAGACTTTAAACGCTACGGTATACTGTGACGAGTGCTTACAGAAAATACTACTACCACTAATAAAGAAGCACAGGACTAGCACTTTATTTTGGCCAGACTTGGCTTCTTGTCATTACTCTAATACAACGAAGGAATGGTATAAAGCCGATAAGGTAGAAGTAGTGGATAAGGAGATGTATGCTCCCAATCGCCCAAAAGTTCGCCCAATTGAGCGATATTGGGCTATCATGAAACGACACCTCTAAAAAAATGTCAAAGCTGCCACCTCAGTTGACGACTTTAAAAAAAAAGTGGAACAGAGCATCATCAAATGTGTCAAAAGTGATCGTCCAGAATTGAATGAGACACATCAAAAAGAAAGTTAGGTTGCAGGCAAAATATACAAATATAATACGACGAATTCATTCAAAACTGTTTTTTATAAATACCTTATTTTTCAGTTTCTTTTTGTTTCATTATCAGTTTTCACACAGAATAAAAATAATACCATGTTGAAGTTGTCAACTTTCTTTCCGATACGGTCCTTAGTTAGATTATAACACATGTGTAGTTTTTCACACTATTTTAGAGCGGCGTGAAAAGCAAAAACATTTAACAACCTCAAAGCTACACTCTCATTGCATTTTAAAATCATGTTTGCCCTATGATTAAATAAATAATAACATGATGAAATCGCTAGATGGCCATCGAAGTATGGTAAACACCTAAAGGCTGGACAATTCGCCACACTGCAGGCCAGGTAGCACCTCAGCTGCAACAATGCTCACAATGCAGTATATCCAGCAACACAACAACGGCTTTTGGCAACGTCTTGTTGACAAAGTTGCCTAAGATTTTTAGGATCATTCAACTAATTATTCATAACGGGAATTCGTTTCTTTTTCATCTTATTTCCAAGCGTGATAAAAATTAAAGTATGAAAAGGTCAGGCCGTGGAAGTAGGTACGGTAAATGCCCGGGGTACATTATACTGGCAGTGACTGTTGCAAGTTCGAATATTGCTCGGAGCAATACATTTTTCCCTTTAGCAGAT
The DNA here is from genome assembly GCA_963854355.1 of Epinotia brunnichana. Taxonomy (NCBI): domain Eukaryota; kingdom Metazoa; phylum Arthropoda; class Insecta; order Lepidoptera; family Tortricidae; genus Epinotia; species Epinotia brunnichana. The sequence goes on along the minus strand of OY977941.1, from coordinate 9,389,597 downwards.
GTAACTGGATTATACTCAAATTGAAATACCTTAGGGTTGGGCAGCTCGCCGCTCTGCAGGCTAGCCATGTAGCACCGCAGCCGGAACTGCTCACAATGCAGCCTCTCCAAGTTCTCCTCCCATTGCAGCATCTGCACCCCCAGCTGCGCGCGAGTCTCCGGGTCTGAGACCACGGACTGCTGCAGGTCCGCCATGTGTTTCAGTTTGTGGTCCTGTTCGAGAAACGAATAATTATTAGATTTACTGTGATGATCTGAAAACCCTTCTAAGAGCCCTTTGTCATTGATGAGGCATAGGAGGATACCATCATCACTGTGATCATCTACCAAATGGTTGCACAGTCAGCAGCAAAAGTAACTACACAATCGAAGCCGTCAAAAGTTCTTATTCCCTTTTAATAAAGACTTTTGACGTCTTTTTTTGCATAAATACTTTTGATGCTGACTGCACCCGGCAGCTTCCATTATTTTCCCGTTAATGGATATAAAAAAGGTACATGACAAAAAACACAAAGTTTTAAGGTAGACAAAGTTCTGCTTCATACGTAATGTTGCAGCATTTGACGGTACCTATTCAGTCTTAGATGCACAAGCGAGGCTAGCAATGCTATTCGTGAATTTTTCCTCGCATGCCACTCTGCTGACTCGCACAGCTCTGGTAGGACTCATCCATAAACATACTTTAACAAACTTACCTAATAAGTAATAACTAATATAAACAATGTGATAAGTTTTGATTAGTTTAACAAGTGATTATATATAAACAAAAGTTTAAAGATATTCTCAAGCGTATAACCCCTACACTGCCTGACGATGTACACGCCCCGTTTGTATAAAGGGCAAATAGAATTCGTTCCACGAATAGTTTTCAAGTTGCACAAAACTTTAAATCATTTACATTTCCATCAGTAAAATCATTTTATCTCCAAGCAACTTTCAGACTCTCTCGGTTCAGTACTTTTCAACAATCCACTAATTAAATTAAACGAAACATTTATTAAAATTGTGATACACAAAATATAATATTACGCTGTAATCTGGCACGTACGGTCAGCCGGATCGGTCCTATTCAGATTTAATTACAACAGATTTATCTTCCCGTCGGTTGCCACGCAAGATACAAATCTACAATTCCGCTTTCAGATAAATCTTTTAGCCACAGATTTATTTGTTTGCGTGTTGTATAATAATTCTCGGGTAACGTTCTGTACCTTCCGTCTGGAATGGGGCGGAGGTAATGCAGATAAGCTTTACAAAAATATGCATATTATTTGTGTACAGGCTGATATTGATACAAGGCCTGCGGACTACAAATGATAATAAACAAGGCGTACGTATGTTAATATGTAAAAGTGTCTTTGGAAATCGGAAATATTCAATGAGAAAAAGCAAATAAGAATTCCAGTTGTCATTTAATTTTGTTATAAACTTATTGTTATGGCCGTATTCATAAGCGATCAACAATTTTTGCTAAAATGCCGGTAAAATTCGTTTATCTTTTATCTGTCAGTTTGACATTTGTGTTTGTAAGAAAGGGACAAAACACATTTTATTTATCAGAGGCATTTTAAGTTTTATAAATAATGGGGATATCTATAATGTCCAGATCCAATTTATTCTATTAAAGCAGCATAAATAAATTAGATATCCTGAAATGACAGTTTTTGCTAGAACGAACGTCAAGCTACGCTTGTTCCAAAAATTTAACTTTAGGTAGTAAAATAACGTGTCCCTTATTGCGAAAGTGCTTAATTACCTTTTGTTCAGATTGCGACAAACTACCCGTTTTTGCACAATAGGTATCTAGTTAGTAAAATGTTGCAGCCGTAATGTATTTTGAATAGTACTCGGTCCTCGTGAACTCGCGGCCAGAGTGACGGTATGAATATTAATAGCGCGCCACCTGCCTGGATAACTAACGTGGTGATAAAATAGATCGCCCTCCCGACCGTGTTAGCAAGCACGTGTGCCTTAATTACATTATTTTGAACTTTCCTATCTACACGGAAAATGGCGAGTGCAACCGTAGGTAAAATTGGCAAAAGTTACACCGCAGGATCTGATTACGACACCCTTAAACGGTTTTAAAGTCAATTATAACCGTACCTCCCTTTATAACTACTTTAAATTTTGACTCTAAGAACTCCCGAACTGTTAGTCGCATAGTCAAAGGTAAAATTAACGGTTAGAAATCGATTTGAATTTGCTTGTGGCGTTGAGTTAACAGCAAACATAGCTGCTACAAATTAGAGCATATATTCGCATGGCGGTGAATATGTAGTGGTCGGAGGCTGCCACAAAGGCTTTGACGCGTGTTGCGGTCGGGCAGTGGGGGTCGGAAATTGGTACGATTTCCAGCGGCGGCGGGACCGCATGGCGCGCAACGCGGCTCGTAGGCACAAGTTTCCAGTTTCCTGCCCGCATGTCATGGCTAACATGGAACTTGCAAAATCGATGGCAATCGGTGACGTCAGTCACACGTTTCTCAGCCAGGAACTTTACGAATACCCGGAGACGTATATATATATATATATATACTTATACTGAACGCTACATACCTACACAAGAAGCATTGGTTATTAACCGACTTCAAAAAAAGGAGGAGGTTCTCAATTCAGATGTATTTTTTTATTTTTATTAAACAGGTACCTAAAATCAATTATTTACCGTACCGACAAGCGTTGAGGCAGTGCAAACATATAACAATTAATTAAAAAACATATTTTTCTTGAAGCTTGGAAATCTGAAAAACTACTGCAACGTGAATTAAATTCGAATATGAATTACCAACATTTTTTCATCATCTCTCCATTGATGTCTAAACGGCTTACATAGTTTTAAACACGTTTCTCATTTTTTGACGCAAACTCGACAGATTAAAAAAAACTTACTAAGGTATTGCACAGGAATGCTGAACCAAGCGAAAGCAATATATTTATCACCGTAAATAGAGAAGCTTTTCGTCTCGCTCGACTGTATACTTGATGGTTTGCACTGAACAATGAACAAAGGCTTGTGTTCAAAATTGAACTCTTACGTCATTGTAATAAAGCCGAACGTCGGCATATTATAAGAGATAAGTTTACAGTGGTACTAAGAGATCTGTACTAGTCAAACAATGCCTGTGTTAGTTCAGGCCGAGCGATGAGCAGTCGGGGTCGAATAGTGCATTAGGTATTACAGTTTAACCCCAGTTTTATTTGTACGGGGTAAAACCGCACGGCTGCGGTAGCTTGAGCCAGAGCCAAAGTAACCCGGAGTCTTAGGAAGCTGGCAACCACGTCGATATTTAATTTCCCTGCGGACTGTCGAACAGGAAAATCAACACGACCTTTACCTAGGAAGCCGTCGTATCTAAAATTAAATAAATGAACTTTATTGTGCGAGTAGGCTGCGCACATTTACAAGTCTCAATTTACCAGAGCTTAATATGAGGAGTCCGAACTGTTCAGAAGAAATGCCGAAAGAACTCTACAATCAAAATTTGTCTAGTCATAATGGTTATAATAGTCATTTAACACTTCAGCTGTCAAAACCGCATAGCGTTGCAAAAGGGTTGGCAGTGAATGTGTTTCGTCTTCCAATTATAAGTAATTGACTTACAGATTCGATGGCTTTCTCGAGTCGATATATTTCTTCTTGCAGCAAGTGGAGTGTGCCGGTCTTGCCACGATGCCGAGCGAAGGCCGCAGCACAGGCACTGTGTATGCTGTTCACCCAGTTTTCCAATTCCACCTTGGACAAACATTTATAAATTATATTGTGTTCTATTTAAGCAGGATATTGTTTCTTATAGTATGGAGCACATGGTAAATTGATTATTTTTATATACTTATAATTTATTTATTATTTTACTATTACACACATACACAAAGGCGAAAAATATAAATAAGTGTTTATAAAAATCTGGAAAACTTTAGTCCTAGTAGTTATCTTTTGAAGTAACTTTTTTACATTAGAAAACTCAAAAATGTCGGTATTTTATTGTAAACCTGCCATTTACTAATTCGACGACTGTTAACGTAAATATATACTGTTGCGTATTTTTTTTTAAAGACTTATGATTTTTTTATGATAATAAGATATAAAGGCTCGATTTAAAGTTTGGCTTTGATATGAAAAACACAAGGGTACTCGATACTTTTGGTCAAGGCTGTACGGATGTACCTAGTTTATTAATTCAGGCTCTTCACGCTATTATGATGTGATCGGGAATGTAAAATGAAGGTATACTCACTTGGCAAGGCGCTTGGAATAAGTACGCATCGCCGAACGCGGTGCTCAGGCAGAATATATAATCGCGCTTCGGATGCTCAGGGATGGGCTGCATAATGGCTCCGTCCACAATGATCAGGTGTTTGGGAGCAGCCTCCACGGAGCGGCCCTCCCTCGAGTCGCATGGATAGAACAAGAGCGTAGTGCCTTTCAGACACACCCAATAGCCTTTCCAGCCTCGTTTGCGAGCTAACTCGATCTGGTGTTTTTTGCGCAGCAGCCACTTCTTCACACTCAGGAAACTGTGGGCAAATAGAGTAAACAAAACATTAATACGTTTGCCGAATTTCCGAGGCACGCCGATTTATCATGATTTACTTAACTTCAATAGCAGATAACTTCATTTCGATATCAATCTATAAGTGTAATATGTAATTTTAAAGTAAAGGCACATTTTTTATATTACGATTTTTTTTACTTTATGTCATATATAACGTTTTTTAACAACTTCTTTGCAAAACACCAAATTCCTCAATTAATTTTGCTACTTTTTCAATTTTCCTCTCGTTGCTGGACATCCAGAATCGCGAGAAATATTGTTTGATTCTGAACCAAAGCTTGTATCGGTACATCTTTGCCTTTTCTCGATAAGGCGCTCCCATGGCTTCAAAACAGGGCTTCTTGTCGGAGAAAAACTAGCTTCATTGGTTGGTCGGTTCTTTTGTAAAATATATTTATGCTCGCAAAGCTGTCGGTCTCATTATATACGTGTGGATTATAATATGGTGAAAATGTGATTGTGTGCATTTGTAGTTACTAGTTAGCTTTGCATTGCTAGTTAGTTAATAGAAAAGTGGTTTCATTTGTATTGCTTACTGTCAATTATATCGTCGTCATGAAAACGTCAGTATTTTGAAGTGGATACTTCTTTCATGCTATGCGAACTTAGAACTTAATGCAAATCCAGTTTCTTATTGAAAATAGTGTCACCTACTAGATAGGTCGCGAACTCTCTGAAGCTCTAGCGATTGCTAGGCTAGGCTGTCAAGGTATTTCAAAATTCGCCGTATTGTCATAAGACATCAGTAGCCTAGGAGTACAGACGGCGGTATTTGGAGTCGATGAGCCGAGGTTCAAACCCCGCCACCGACGCACTTTTTGTATGTTTTGTACATTCAAAGAAAAGTTTTAAGTATCGCAGAAGAGATGGCGCCTGTATACACAAGCATTAAATGCCTTCTCAATTTGGTCGAGTTGCCTGTCTATCTCAGTATGTATATTGTAGTCTTTGACTTCTTTTCTCGCGTTCTTGTATAGGGGTACAGTTCAAAATGTATCACGTGACTTCCGGAATAACTTTTTGTAGAGAAGCCTAATCTGATTATAATTGTTTGTTACATGTTTTAATCCTTCATTATTTGCCATTAGATGTTAATCACAAAATGTTATTAAAATATTAATTTATTCATAAAAGTCAATGTTTTACAAGTCGGTATATGTACATTATATTATAAGTAGTATCAAATTCAACTTAAAAACCAGAAAAAAAAGAATAAATAAAACTAAATAAAACTACTTATGACTAAACTAAGGGGTCTCCCCGCGGCATGGTGCCGAAGATGCTGGCAGCATTTCCCCGCTGTATCGCAATACTAATGCGTTGAGCGAGGAAGCTGCCAATGTTATTTAGTTTATGTGGCGGACATGAAAATAATGCTGACATGACCGCCATTTTCAATGTATCGCGAGTCAAATGAGCTACCACAGTCAATGTTGCCATATATATCAATTTATCTGTACTTATACAGATTTTAGTGAATGAATTCAGATATATTAGGATTCCATAGTCAACAAAGAAGTATTCACTTAAATTAAATTACCGGTTGTATCTCCGACACAACCCGCTTTTTTTTTTCCTTTTTCTGTCAGCTTACGTAGCAATTCTACGAACCAGGAGGTTGTTCATAGGTATTTGGACCGATACTTTTTCGTTATAATAAAAGTCAAGATGTCTTTATAGAAATAATAATGACATGTTAATTTAATATTTACCCCCACTTAGTCAGGCGAGTTGACGAGCTTAGAAACTAATAAAGTTTCAAGCATTTTTTTTAAGCCGAATGTACTGTTCGTTCCGACTTCCGGCCATCAACTACTTTTTAAGTTTAATAAGGTCAGCTTTCATAAATAGTTTTTAAAGTCGTTATGAACTTTTCTCCGAAATTTTTATTCAGATTAAAGGCCTGGATTTTTCTATTATTTACACAAGACCTTAAAAATAACCTCTTTTGGGATATTTCGCCCTTTTACCTGTATAACCCGTTCTGTCTGTATTTTCACCTTTGTGTTGTGTACAATGTAATGTATAAAAATAATACATATGTATATAGATGTTATAGATACAATAACAATGTCTCAATCAAGAAAATGTGTGAAGGTGTTTTGCTCGTCTATTCTCTTTTCCGATGACTTATTAGTTTCCCCCGGCTATAATTAACGACACAGTCAGAACCGTGCAAGGCAATAAACACAATCAGGTAGGCTCTTGCCGCAGCCACACAAGTATTTTGCCACTTATAACCATTAGGGGGGACATTAATCATCGCCAAGAATAAAGGTACGGCAAAATTAAGTGATTTATGAAGTGCTTTAGTCGCGCTTCTGGATAATGCTGACTGTCTATAATTTTCTATAGATAGATGATTTATCGAACGCCCATGGAGCCTGTTTGATCTCATTTTTAACACTTTCAGTTATAGTGAACCTTGTTTAAAAATAAAATCGTACCAATAAACTTCTCAAGTCTCTTAATTAAACTGACAAGCATGTATGAAATAAGTTTCTGTCAAAAAAAACATTTTTGGTACAAACTTTTATTGCCGACTGTACTTTTCTGTATATATCAACTACTCATTGAGACGATTCTAACAAGCCCAAACTCAACGGGGTTTCGTCAGTTAAGTACTGAATTCCCATGGCCACCTTCTGGCTCCATCATCAGATCAGCTCAATGGTACAATAATATTGAATTGTCGTCCAAACTATACGTCTACCCAACATTTCAGCTCAATCGGATAACAACAAGTGATTAAAAAATTGATTGCAAATATTGACGGACAACTTACTTACTTACATAGGTACAGTCAGCATCAATACCCACCCACAAACATAAGTGCCGAAATGTTTACATATTTTTGATGCTGACTGTACATACGAACAGTGCAAGTTAAATAACGTAATAAAAATCTTGTAAAAATACATAAAAGTGATGCAAAAAATTTTTGTCAAGATCGTCGGAAGTCGAAGTCCGCGATCTCTGCCTATAAACCCCTTTAGGAAGCACGCGTTATTGTTGGTTTGTAAATAAGCTTTTACGTCACCCCGGGGCGTAAGTGGGATTTACCGCCCACTACGCGAGCAGAAAATCCTACTTCCTGGCCAGTGAGAGACGTAAAACTTTGTTCTTATCACGGGCGGTAATAAAGAAAACCTCAGATTCAGATCGCATATTTATCGCCCTTGCCTTCGGTTTGGGCGTCACATAACTGCGATCTGAGACATTCTTTGTTTCACTGCCCTAGTTAAGTAATGTACTATTTCGGTTACCGAGGTTATTAAGTAGGTATGCACTTAGTAACTACGAGCGGATTGTGAAGTGAACATTGTTTAATACCCCAAATTGGCCCTAATACATTTTGACATTTTCGAGCCATTCACCGTAGGTACTCGTGATCACTAGATAGACTACCATTGTTACTAAACGTGTGCGTTTGTATTTTAAAAAAGTATTGTTTTTTTTTAATATAAAAATATCCCTCGCCTATCTGGTTACGAAGCTCCAACATAAAAGAGTTAAAAAGCTTTTGTGCTACCTACACAGGCCCCGTAGCATGGATGGCGTTATCACGCAATAAGTGATAGGATAAGCGCGTCGTCTCATTCTATCGAACGGTGTCAGCCAGGGACGGCAGCTCTATCCTATCACTTATCGCGTGATAAGGCCATCCATGCTATCCGTCCTGATTTGCTCCGCTCCGAGCAAAGGTCGCAAGACCGAGCAAAGCCAAGGGATAAAATAGGTAAAGGTAGCCTTTGTCCATTCTCAAGGCTTATTTTTATTTTTTTTTTACTTTTATTTATTAAAAATTATAAACTTATTCTACTACATTTATATACTCTTTAGTTCTTACTGAAGCCTCAATTTAGACTGGTGAAATAATTTATGTAATCAAATGAGTAGTTCTGGAGGTTTTCCCCTACGTACAAAGCTACACACTAACAGATTTAGCATATATATTGCAGCACTAATGTTTTAGCAAATATTCGGGAAATGAATTCCGCAGACAAAACGTTTTCACACAAGTATATCCATAAACCATAAAGGAACATCAGATACAAGTTTGTACTTAAGTCAAGTGCCGAGATACATGTAGGTACTCGTATGAGGAAGTTGTTTGAGAAATTCCGTCGAAGAGGCTCTTCTTACGCCTTCAGTTTTTGCAGCGTTTGAATGGGTCACGGCTAAGATTTCCCTCCGGTCATTTGGGATTCATGGGAGCAGATTGTAGCCTCAAGGAAGATAAAGAACGCCTAAGGCTCCTACAGAAACTCGTCAGCGACATACGACGCCTTTCTTCCTTCCCGCCCTTCTCACTTACATTTTATTTAAAATCTGCAGAGGCAGGCATTTATATTACACATTTTGTTTTTCTCCATCCAAGCATAAAAGTGCGACGGCGTGTACATTCAATGAATATTGGATTCTCTACGGGACTCGGTCCTGCGTCTACTCCGAGGATTAAAATAAGTTTTCCTCAACGCTGCCACTGTAATCTAACTATTGAAAATCGAACTAACCGTATATTAAAATACAAGTATGCCAGTTTAACTTAAATTTATTTTTTACTTTTCATCATAAAGTACATAAATTATTCGCTTGTAGAATGTGCATATATATGATTAAACTTAGTGTAAATGTCTCAAATCATCTATATCTATGCTATGCTAATAAAACCGAAATTCTGCAATCAGTCTTCCAAATATTACAAAGTGTCTGTATTGCTTTGGGTATGTTTAAATAACTGAACGGATTACAATAAATTTTGTAGGAACTCCGTTATAGATTAAATTATTCTTGACGCGTCGGGGAAAAAACTTAGTTATACTTATGGTTGTGAATTATTAACCCAAGCAAAATAAGGGTCATCCCATAAATTAAAAAAAAAAATCACTCGTTTAAGGGAACTGAGAGTTACATTCCAGAAATATACGTATTGATTTGATATTGGTTTATATTTTGTGATTTATTACTAAAACGGTTCAAATTTCAGTATCTTTCCAGAACTGAAGCCCTGACAAATCTAAATAAAAGTTATATCTGGTGCTAAATTGTAGTCATCTATTCAATTCGAATTTGATACATATTCAGAAAAAAATAAAAATACGGTTTCAGACCAATATTGTTAATGTGTGTGCTTAAAGAAGTAAACACAGTCATGTCAATCCCTGTGAAGTTATATTACACTTTAGACTTATCGATCTTTCTGATGAGATTTTCCGTAAGTAGGCTATATGGAAATGTGAAAACAAACAACGGCAACATGAAATAAAAAAGTGATTCTGGTCCCAGCCAGCAAAATACGAAATATGATTTCCGTATACGTTTAAACTTGTTTTATCTCGTCAGAGTTTGTATGCCTACATATCTCTATTTGCAATGGCATGGAGCTGAAAAGATTAAAACCCTGGTTTGCACATAAGCTTACTACATGCTGCAATATGTGGATTCTACACACTAAACATTTTTTTAGGACTCAGTAGTCAAGCCAAAATGAAAAAATATACTGAATCTAACTATTACATCGCAGAAATAATTTTATTAAATGTCGATAAGCTACTGAAAAACGTTATTTGCAGCAATGCACCCTGGATATGTACTTATCATAAAACATACCTGACTTCATGCACCAACTACTCTAAGGGTGGCCCGACAGCGTGAACTTTCCATACAAACTTTTTTTGGTCTCCTAATGTTAGCTTGAATTTTGCGTTTGAGTAAAAATTCATAATATTGTCTTCAGACTATCAAACGTTCTATTTCAGATAAATTAATGAATGTTGTTCTACGTCCGTAGGAATAACCCTAGAAACCCTACACGTGACCTCCGGGTGGTGCTAAAACAACAAACTCGGCAGCTGCACTGTTCCTTCCGAACCTCGCAGCGCTCACTGGAACTCTATCAGCGACATCAATACGAATACATATATGTACCAGTGTGTAACCGCCATACGATAAATAAATAAATAAGATAAATTAATTACCAATCTGCTTTCGAAATAGCCGTGAATATAATATCTCATGTTAAGTTCCAAACAGCCCCATATAATTATTACACACTCTGCAATGTTTTAGTTACATCAATCGCTCAGATTATTAATGAATCATCGAAGGTTAACATAATATCATAATATTTTTCTGTTTTGTCCAAGTGCGTGTTGGAGAACGCATAACGAAGGGTTTCGTGCCTATTGAAAAGGTCGTATCGTCACAGAAATCATACGGCACTTATACCGTTGTCCAAAGAGAAGGAAAACCTTTGAACCGAGATTGTTCAAAATAATTTCAGGTGAAAGAATTTCATAAGCACTATGTCCATGATTATTTTCAAGTTTTTAAAAATACACCGTTTGAAAATTAGAGGGCGCACAAGTTTTGTAACGTTCGGGGGTCTTATCTCCGACTAAATATGTTCACTTATTAAAAAAATTGCTGAGAAAGCTTATATATATTTTGAAAGGCCTATCGATTGATGTGCCACACGTGGACTTACAATGATATTTATTATTTTTGACTTTCTTTATGTATGGAGTGCAGCCCTAAAAAAATTTTTTTGAACTCGTCGATTAAAATCTGTGTATTAAGATTTCATAGAGAATACTGCAACGTCACTCTTTTCATAGTTGTAGTCCATGTTACTGTCGAAACAATCGAAATAACTGTTTCGATACGCTCCAGACAACCGAAAAAAAATTGAAAATAGAACTAAAATAAATTCGACCAATCACGTGGCTGCTTTACCGAACTGTAATGAATTGGACCAATAGAATCGCTTTGATTATTGAGTTTACTCGTTGATGTCGTACGCTCGTTGATGTCTTAAAAGACGTACGAGCGGTAGGCTGCACTTCGTTTCAACAGTATCGAGTTTGTTTAATTAGTTCAGTTGACTCGTAGAAAATTAATTTTAATGAACTCGTACAAAAAGTATTGTTCACAATAGTGTTATAATCAAGCTTTTTAATCTCGTACCTTACTTAGGCCACTCAGTAAGCTTCGTGGCCTAAACACGGTACTCGACTAAAAAGCTCTCTATTATAACACGATTGTGAAAAATACTATTGTTACAAATTTCATTACAGAACTATGTAGCTGCTAACAAATACACATATCCTCCAAATCTTATTCAAATACACCTTTTAGTTTTCGAGTAAAATGTCTGTGACATACGGACAGGCAGACGGACAGACGGACATGACGAAAGTATATAAGGGTTCCGTTTTTGCCATTTTGGCTACGGAATCCTAAAAACGATCATCTGGCGTTGCTACTCTTTTTAACACTTTTCCAGGCAGAGGTGGTTTATCGACCACATACAGACTTTCATAGATGGATATCTTAATGTCGTTAAAAAAGACTGACATTTGATTGTCATTTTTCAGTCGCAGGCCTGGAAAAGGGTTATGTTTGGAAGGAGTGAATTTTTAACGAGCAGTTTAGCCTAAGTGGACCTTTCCTGCGAAGCTATGGGTCCTGGATTAAAATGCCGGTAAGGGCAAATATTTGTGTGAGGACCACGAATATTTGTTTCTGTATATATCGCATTGGATTAATACCCTATTCCATATAAAATAAGAAAAATCGTGGGTTAATCGTCATGTGTTTTTGAGGAAAACCACTTTGAAACGCAAAATTTTTAGTATTCTTACGTTTGAAAATGATTGAAACAAGTAAAACGAATACAATATTTCCCTTCGATATTCTATGTAGATAAACGAAGAAACGTAGACGAATTTGTCTGTGAATGAGGTATAAGTATTTGTGTCCAAAATACCTATATCGTAGTAAAGTACCCTCTCCACTTACTATGGGTCTAGCTCAACTTGTGTCAGATTAACCCCTAATTATTATAATTTTTACAAGTTTTATATTAACTTGCACTGTTCGTATGTAAATGTAAGTATGTAAGTTGTCCGTCAAAATATGTAATCCATTTTTCAATTGAGCTGAAATTTTGCATGCATATGTATATCGCATGACAATGCAATATTATGATGATTTGGAGTTGATCTGATGCTGGATCAGGAAGTTGGCCATAGGAACTCCGCAATAAAACGACACAACCCCATCGAGTTTGGGCTCGTTAGAATCTTCTCAATGAGTAGTTGATGATGGTATGCAGAAAAGTACAGTCGGCAATAAAAGCTTGTACCAAAAATGAACTTATTACCAAAAGCACATACCCAGCTTTCCTCACAGCACCAGTGCAGTTGAAAGAGGCCGCCGCAGCACCGGTCTGTTTACCCTTGTACGGAGAGTTCATCGCGCTCTCGCCGGGGTCTTCCTCGTCGGACACCGCCGTCGTCAGTGACATACGATCATCGTCCGATATCTGGAGACAAATAACACTTCTTGTACTAATCTTATCGCAGATATATTATAACCTGGTAAGTAAGGGACCCCGCTTGCAAAGATGACCGCCATGCTGGTAGATTGCGTAACGTTTTTACGGAAAATGACAGTTTGGTGGTCCTAAGACCTAACGCTCGTTTAAAAGTTACGCAACGACCTCTCAGGTTTCAAATCATCGTAATATTATAAAAAACGCGGGTTGTGTCGGAGATACAACCGTTAAATAAGTTTAAGTAGATACTTCTTTTTTGGCTATGGAACCCTAATACTTATATCTGAATTAATTCACTAAAATCTGCATAAGTACAGATAAATCGGTATATATGGCAACATTGACTGACGTAGCTCATTTGACTCGCGATACATTGAAAATGACGGTCATTTCAGGATTATTTTCATGTCCGCCACATAAACTAAATAACATTTTGTGATTAACAACTAATGGTAAATAAAGAAGGATTAAAGCATGTAACAAACAATTATTTGAAATCAGATTAGGCTTCTCTACAAAAAGTTATTCCGGAAGTCACGTGATACATTTTGAACTGTACCCCTATACAAGAACGTGAGCAAAGAAGTATCCACTTCAAGAAAGCCTGATGACCATGAATACTTGTTTCTGAGTCTTACTCATAACACAAGTCCTTCTGCATTCGTGTGATCTACTTAGATACTCACAAGTCCTTCTGCATTCGTGTGATCTACTTAGATACTGTGCTTCTTCTTCTTTTATGTTCGTTTATTGACGAAAAAACATACAGTGTGAGTCAAAAGCGAGTATGCCAGCGATAGACAGCCGATACTTAATGTGAAGCTGCATTATTTATATCTGTGATTCCAATTGCAAAAACTATTCTCAGTTTCGTAAAAACTTTACACAAATAGGACGGCACTCCATTAAAACTAGTACTGACCCACATGGTAGGCGTGTTACGTTTTTTTTAACGCAAAGAAACTTTACAAAATGAGGACGTAGCGACCACTCATTGTAGCGCAAATAAGCTGTGAAAGGGTCAACGCTATAAGAGCGAAGCTAAATTGGCTCTACTAAAGTGAAGCGGCGTGGAAAACTAGTTGATAAATATTTCGTTTCTAAAATCATTCGTTCATTCGCACCATCGAGTCGTCCGGTCAGTTAGTCTCGATTTGGATCCGGCAAAATATTTCTTCTGTTTACAATGAAATATGGGGCAGTGGAGCTCGTGTCGATGTCGGCCCAATCATTCTTTGAGCGAGTTCCGTTCGCGAGCATATTTGATCGGGCGGAGAATGGAGCGCACGGACTTCACCCAACACAACAGTATGTATATCACATCGTATGGAATATTTGATCAAAACAAACAGTATAAAATTCTTAAACATTTTATTGAAACTGTCATTTGATATAACCAGTAAAAGTTGTCTGAACTAATCTTCTCAAAGGTGTCTTATTTTATATTCAAAAGCTTTGAACGCGATTTGGCATCGAAACGATTTCATTTAAGATGTTATTACAATAAAGAAAGCTTACCAACTCATTCTAGTGTAAGGTGGGCCGTTCGAAGGAGCGCTTGAATCGTAATGGACGTTAAAACATGCCTTGGTAAACGTGCTACTTCAACCGTGTCTGAATTTATTTGTTGTACATCAGTGAAAAGGAAGTCTTTAAATCGTGCTTCATTAGAATATCAATTGAAACGTAGCGGGGTATTAACAGGTTTTGTTTTATTTCTCGACTGAGGAAGATGGGAGAATGAATGTTTTTTCGACATAAATATAATAGGTATGTCTATAATGCAATTATATTTGTATCTTTGGCATGCACTCTAAACAGTTTGACGTGTTTACACTTTAAACTCTCACGCTTTGTAGAAATTTTAAGAAGATTAGGTACTTTTAATGAGTCTAATGCAATATTTATTTATCTTTATTTCTGACGATTCGACGCGTCACGTCCTAAGAAGTTGTCAACGTAGGTGGGTACACAATATTAAACACTACAAAAGTATATAAATTATTACATAGTTTTATTTGACCCTTATTATGAGACCATAATGTAATGAACATGATTGCAATGGAAATAAACGAATAGAAATTACATGTTATGTATGCACCTACGTACCTATGTATGTTGGTATATTTGTTCAGTTCAAACCGGGCAAGTCAAAGATGAACCAAATTTTTACTCCGCCGACAAGAGCAGGGCTCTTAAGTGATGATGATGTGTAAGTCGGGTGACAATCCAAAATTATGGTACAGTCAGCATCAAAAGTAACTACGCAATCGAACACGTCAAAAGCTCATATTCCCTTTTAATAAAGACTTTTGACGTCTTCGTTTGCGTAGCTACTTTTGATGCTGTCTGTACCTACCATAAAGCTGGTGTGATAAAATACACGGAAAGTGACATAAACTCCTGAATTACACAAGACTCAAAAATATGTTTAGAATTTCACACCCTATCCCATTACTTTAAAATAAATAATATACAACTTTGACATCAACTGTACCAAAATATTGCATTGTGATTTGACATGTGTCTACTAAATTTCAACACGAATGGATTTCCGCAAGTTGGGTCAATTGACTTGCAAGATTTGATCGAAACAAACGAACATAAAAACAAATATTGCTACTCCATGCTGTATTTATGTAAAGCATCGTAAGTATCGTAACTCGAGTCAAGTCCTTTTTATCAAACTTACCTATATGAAGGGTTCACGGAAAGAACATGTCAAGTCACATTTTTTTCAAAATGAGATTTTAATGTCAAAATGTTGCACTCGTTATGAACTATTACGTGATATTTTGAAAAAAAAAGTGACTAGACATGTTCTTGCCGTGGAACCTTTATATGTTACATCCGGCTTGTGGAAATATGGAATTTGTTATCCTAGAAAACTAAAGGGGTTCGAAAATAGAATCGTGAGCGAACAGAGTGATTCAAAAATATAATTCTGAGCGTAGCGAGTGCTACAACACACGTGACGTAAAATAACTGCACCCACGTGTAACACAAATCTTTTCACGTCACTAAAGCGAGGAAAACACTGCATAAGAAAAAAACTAAATAATAATAATCAGATTGGCGAAAATTTGTCCTGTCTGGACTGGCCTTGGCTTTACATGTTATTATGTTTAAAACAGTAACTAATAATAAAACGCAGTAAAGTAAAGTAACAAAACGTTTGGATTGCAATTATGCTTTGCACTCTTGTGAATACAATGCAGTTTTGCTATCTGTTCTTAAATAATAAAAAAGGGCTTTCCGATCTAGTGAGGTGAAAAAGAATTTTCATACACTCTCGTTGTTTCGTGGAATGGTGATATACAAAGGAATATTTATCACAAAGGATTTTATTGTTGAAATATTTTGATCAATAAAATAGAATGAATAGAATTCATTGTAAAATATAATTTTATGGCAAAATATTCGTTGTGATTTCGATCGGAGCTTATATAAAAACACAGCAGCAGGTAGTGGCGGCGATACAACAGTAAATTATACTTCTTACGTCTTCACCATTGAATCTTTGCAAATAAATCCGCATTTTTTTAAATCTTTGATAACTAAAATGCAAACAGAGGAGATAATCAATGGGCACATAGTCATTTCCACTGTCAATTTTCATATTATAAATAATAAATAAATAATATTTGGGGACAATTTTACACAAATCGACCTAGTCCCAAACTAAGCAAAGCTTATACTATGGGTACTTACACAACAATATACATACTTTTATAGATAAACAAATACTTAAATACATAAAAAACATCCATGACTTGGAACAAATAATCGTGCTCATCACACAAATAAATGCCCTTACCGGGATTCGAAACTGGGACCTCCGGCTTCTACAACTAGGCTACAGAGGTCGTCATATTAATACCAATAATTATAAAGAAACAAAAGAAAATAAAAGAACATAATACATTTACTACGAGGGTGGTAAACAAGCACACGGTCTGCTTCATAAGCAGACACCGTTGCCTATGGATCTTATCTTGTCTAGTCTTTGTGAGGGCGGGCCCTTTCGGATTTTTTCAAACATACATAGTTTTGTACAAGAGGTAACTAAAGTAATGGCATTGACATTTGTCCATATACGTTCCGAACGCGAGTTAGGACAATTTAACTGTCATTTTTCCATATAAAAAGTGACATTTAGATCTACCTGACGCGCGTACAATGCGTTACGTGATCGATCTGCTTATCTGGTAAACATTCGTCCAATCTGTAATAAGCTCTATTTTTCAAATAAACTTCGAACCAGTGGGATCTTTTGTGTATTTACCCCCTCCTTTATGCCTACTCCCAAACTCATTTCCACAAACCGGATGATGCAGTTCAGCGGGAGCACCTTGAATTCCTGTGGTTGCGGATAGCCGTTACCAAAGTTCATTCTTTATCTGGCAAGGGCATTGACGTACCATAAAGTAAATAGACTCACAATGCCGAACAAAAATGTCTAGAAATGTGCCGCAAAATGACAACTCTAGCTATATTTCAGTAGTTGCTAATAGCGTTTACTTATAACCTGTATCAAGATATATGTTTCATAAAAAAAAAACTCAGTTTTTTAGACTTTAAGCACCATATTAGCAAATCAACATCAACAGATAAAATACTTTTTAGTTTATTGAGATTTTATCATAATGAAACTTAACTGCTCACGTCAAAACTAAATAGCGAATAAATGGAGTCGCGTTATAAAATTATTTCAACATTATTTTATGTAGGAATTTAAACAGAAAGACCAATATCACAAATATATCAGGTTTCTTATATTTACAAGTGGGGAATAAACAGTTTCTAATTTCCAAATGATCTGTTGATATTGGATTATACAATTATATTATAGTAAATGAAGAGTCCACAGTAAGCTCAATTCTCCAGTTACGCTCTCATTTTAAAACGACTAGCTAGTTTGCTCTAAAAACTTGTACTTAGAATACCGTCCAGGTCTTTAATTAGTTTATGTAGCTTCAGTACCATAGTGAAAAGATACAGCAAATTTAAGTTTTATAAACTGGATCCATATAAACTAATTAATTTTGCCTGACAAATTATTGAAAGTCAAAATATTCTTTATTCAGGTAGGCCTAGTACAAGCACTTTTGAATCGTCAATTTTTTGAAACATAATCTTAAACAATTTTTTTAGAGCTATTGATTGTACTTCGTCAAATATTTTCAATTGATATGCACAGTAGTGTAGGTGCCAAAATAATTAATAATAATTTCACAATAAGATCGTCACAATGTAAAAAAGAAATTATATAAAATACTAGTCTAGAATGTTTCTAGGAAAAAATACGAATGTCAAAACGAAATACAACCAAATTAATACTAAAATTAAAAACTCAAATGTCATAATGAATTCCAAATAATGAATAAAAATCTGTTACAATGAATCCCACGCTGTTTAATCATTCATGTAGTCTTGTGTGCCATAAAAAGCTTTCGAAATAAGTTTACGCTTCACATGGTTCTTGAATTTATTAATAGACATTTCAGTAACGTTTCTTGGAAGTTTGTTATAGAACCTTACACAATTACCCATGAATGATTTCTTTATTTTTTGGAGCCTAGTGGTGGGCACCACAAGCTTATGCTTATTTCTTGTATTAATATAATGTACATCACAGTTTTTCCTAAAATTTACAATGTTTTTATGTACATACACAATATTGTCATAGATGTAT
Source organism: Epinotia brunnichana (assembly GCA_963854355.1). Taxonomy (NCBI): domain Eukaryota; kingdom Metazoa; phylum Arthropoda; class Insecta; order Lepidoptera; family Tortricidae; genus Epinotia; species Epinotia brunnichana. The sequence continues at coordinate 9,371,007 of OY977941.1, read as the reverse complement.
TGACAATGTAATGTCATTATATTAATTTCTTTAAATTTATCTCTAAGTGAGTATCTATGGTTCAACTTATATATCGCCCGAATAGCCCTCTTCTGCAGAACAAAAATCGTATGAATCTCCGAAGCACTGCCCCACAATAAAATACCATATGACATAATGCAATGGAAGTAGCTAAAATATACTAATCGAGCTGTATTCACGTCTGTTAAGTGACGGATCTTGCTCACTGCAAATGCTGCAGAACTCAGTCTATTCGAGAGATTAGCAATATGGGGACCCCATTGAAGCTTGGAATCTAACATTATACCAAGAAAAACAGTACTATCAACTAGTTCCAATTCCTCACCTTTCACAATGACACTTGCTTGCTCGTGCTTCACGTGATTCGTAACAAACTTAATACATTTAGTCTTTTTCTCATTTAACAATAAATTATTAACATGAATAGTACATTACTTACCTAGGGCGGTTAAACAAAGAATGTCTCAGATCGCAGGGATTTGACGCCCGAGCCGAAGGCAAGGGCGATAAATATGCGCTCTGAGGCTTTCTTTATAAGTAAGTACAAAATTTTACGTCTCTATCTGGCCAGGAAGTGGGGGTTTCCGCACGCATAGCGTGCGGTAATTCCTACTTTATGGCCAGGTATGACGTAAAACAATTTACGACGGCATTGTTTACATCATTACAAGCTTGTTGCTGTCGTATAAGTTTGAAAATAAGTGAGGTGTCATCTGAAAACAATACGATATTATTGTGGGTCTTTACGAGGTATGGCAAGTCATTTATGTAGATAAGGAACAGGAAAGGTCCCAATATTGATCCCTGCGGTACACCCATCGAGACCAATGACCCAGATGATCGCTGTCCATTCACTTCTACCCTTTGTATTCTATCATGTAAATAAGACTTAAGTAAATTCAGTGCTGATCCTCTGACTCCATAGTATTCAAGTTTCCTGATCAATGTTTCATGACAAACGCAGTCGAAGGCCTTGGATAAATCACAGAAGATACCTAAAGCATCCCGTGATTCCTCCAAGGCATCGAAAATGTGTTTAACTAGCTCGACACCAGCGTCTGTTGTCGAGCGATCCCGGGTAAAACCAAATTGCATATAATGCATTAAGTTGTTTATATTAAAATGTTTTAATAATTTCGACAAACCTATTTTTTCAAAAATTTTGCTAAATGTTGGGAGCACAGATATTGGTCTGAAAATAGTGGGGTCAGAAGTGCTACCTGATTTGAATAACGGAGTTATTTTACTATGTTTCATTAAATTTGATGATTGGAAAGAATTGAAATTAAAATATGTAATGGAAAGTAATTCGTTAGTCCATTTCTTTCCATGACAGGTGTGGCAGTTTTAGTTGGCTGTTTAATCAACTTTTTGTCGTATATATTATCCGAAGCAGGAAAATGAGTCGAACAAACGACGCGCGAATAGAATAGAATAGATTTGAATAGAAAATTCTTTATCGTTTTTCTTTTCGGTGTTACAATCATGTCCGCTAAACGGGTGTGTCCTTAATAGAATATTGTCTTAAAGATCTGTACATTTATATTATATCGTGTAGCATAGCTCACAGATGAGTGTAACATATTGATGTTTTACTTCGCTTTTTATTTTAAAGTCGTTTGGTTTAAATAAGTCGTCTCGACTGTCGCGTGCTATGACTGCAAGCCCATCTTGCATGTTGCTGAGGATTTCTTGGAAATGTTAAATATAAAAACCATATAACGTAGGTAACAACGACAGAAAAAAGTATCTATTCATATTCATATTCATTTATTCATAATTGTCAATATTACATGTCAGGAATTTATAAAAAAAAAATATTGTAATAATAATATTAGCTTTACACAAAAAGTGTACTTACAAATAATAATTATTTACTAGTTATGATTGCAATAATATTTAATACCGACTCCTTAGATTTATGTTCTGCGACGTATGTCATTTGAACTAACAAAACTAATTATTTAAAATATGTTTAAAACATAGAATTATAACGCATAGAAACGCAGTTCACGCGCAACGGTGAGGCCACCAAAAGTAGGACATAAATGGCCCAGTACGCCGATCGGCTTGTCAGTTGCAAGGACGAGTGTCAATTGTAAATAGCTCCCACATTTTTCATTAATATGACGGTTTGTGCAGTGAAATGGTGTCACAAAGCATCGGATAAGAAGGATAAACATTCTAAGATAACATTTCACACGTAAGTATTATTCTCTAACTTGTATTTTTACGTAAAACAGTAATCAAAATTGCATATTTTCTATACGCGGCATGACAGCGTAGTGTTGCCAATATAACGGATATATTTACCCATAATTCTGTTCTGATAATATACTTACATAAAATACAAATATCGGCAGGGTTGAAAATACGAAGAAGATAAATCACTTGATTTGTACCAAGCTTTTACTTGACTCACCGTGTATGTTTGAGTATATCTAGGTCAAATCTTGCAAGTCAATGTTGACTAACTTCCCAGAGTTCAATCGAGTTTAAATTTTGTACACGTGTTTTAAATCAGGTGACAATGCAATATTATGGTACTTCCGAGCGGGCCTGATGATGAGGACGGAAGGTGGCCATAGGAACTCCTAAATTATCCTACTAACATTATAAATGCGAAAGTTTGGATGGATGTACGTTCCAATCGATCTCAAAAACTACTGAACGATTTTTTATGAAACTTTACAGTAATGTACCTTATGTAGCAGAATAGGACATAGGCTATAATTTATGTCAAATTTCATCAAAAAAGGGGATGAAACTTTGTATGGAGACCAAATATTTTTATGTTGCGAGAGCGGCGTTATGGTTACCATGGTAATGACATCGTCAACAAATTAGAAAATTATCTTGGGCGTACGTAACTTACATATTGTAGTTTTATTATAATATAATTATATTTTCAGGGAATGTGTATGCGCTGGCAACACTATTGGTGCGTTTGTGTGCGTATTAGCGCGTGTAAATACGAGTTGATCACAACTACATGAATCCATTTTATGCCTCACGCTTGGCGCGTCGGCCGTATGAAACTATCCTTCTAGGCGTTATAATTCTATGGTTTAAAACTATTCAATTACAACGAGTTTACACAAATTTCGTTACTTTATTAAGAGAACTTACTGGAATAAATATATCCCATCTTTTTTTCTTATTTTTTTGTTGGTATTTACGCAGTTTTTGACTGAACATTTAGACATATCTGACAACCAACAAGTCTCACGGTCGAAACCTTTGGTCGAAACCAGACTAAACGCAAAAGAGCCGGCCAATTCCATCAGCCGGTTCTTTTGGACTGCCATTTTTTTCGGCTGATTGTGTATCTAGTTACATATACTAAATCAATGGGCAAAGGCATGACATTCGTTGTCTATGGATGCTTGCGACACCAGAAGAATCAGAAACGCGCTGCCGAGCTTTTTTTAATTTGAGGATTCGTTGTGTTGACAGCTAGATATAAATACAGGTCCTACACTTTCGACTCAACGCATCCTCGGGAGCTCTGGTGACCTTAGGCTGGGTTCATACGGCATCGTCCTGCACGTTTTCTGCACGTATTCGGTTTGCTTGACAAGTCCGGTGGGTATTCGTTTAAACGTATAAACAACATTTTGTATGTGCCACTATGTATACCTACGTTAAGATGTATACTGCAAAAAAACGCGCAGGACAATGCCGTGTCAACGAAGCCTTAGGCTGGGTTCACACGGCATCGTCCTGCACGTTTTTTTGCAGTATACATCTTAACGTATACATAGTGGCACATACAAAAAGTTGTTTATACGTTTAAACGAATACTCACCGGACTTGTCAAGCAAACCGAATACAACCAAATACGTGCAGAAAACGTGCAGGACGATGCCGTGTGAACCCAGCCTTACTCTCCACCAGGAACACAACACCAAAAACCCACAAAGCAAGTGGTTTTATTATGGTGGCGGACTTCTGTTATGGTGGAAATACTTTTGAAGTCTGGCTATTCCAAATACGAGCAAGAATAATAAATATAATAATATGTAGTACATTACTTACCTAGGGCGTTAATAGTAGTTTATGTGACTGTACATAATGAAGGGCATTAAAAACGAGTGTGGGTTTATGAAACGAGCCGAAGCAAGCAATAATAACATTTTCACAGATAAGAAATTTGTTCTAACAAAACAGTCTGTTTTATGGTGGTCATAATGTGCGGTTCTTGAACGCATCATGGAGGGTTTATGATATTTGGATAGATAAAACAAAGAATGTGTCAGATCGCAGGTATTTGACGCTCGAGCCGAAGGCAAGGCAATTTTAAACTGTCAGCATATACAAGTTCGCAAACAAAGAAGTATACACTTCAAAAAAAACTTTAATTGAGTTAGCGAGCGAAGCGGACAACGCTCTCCTTTTCAGCTTGGGCGAACATTCTTTCGTATGTCCAGATGTCTGGCTGTTCTCCTCTATAGGTCGCATTTCTCAACAGATTCTCGTGAACTTTTGTGAGCAGGTTCAATAATTAATATAGATATTTTTTTGTCGACTTAGTGTTTCGCTACAGCTCACAATAGCCAGTACTTTACGTAATTGTACAGTTTGTTTTTGTCCAGAGGGCAAGAAGAGAAATAGGCGACTCAGTTCTGTTTTCCTTAGGCCAGTGTCATAGTTAGGTGAAGTAATTAACCACATGTCTATCACGTGTCTGAAACTTCAGAGCCAACGGGAAAAGTTTCAGTGTTACATTAACTACGGGGTCGTTACATTCAAATCAAGTTTACTTGGAAAATAGTGGTCACATTTGAGGTCCGAGAAACCAGAAAATGTTTAACCACGCATTCCTTACGTCATTGTGAGCAAAAAATGTTATATGAACCTCAGTCAAATCCGGCTTAGTTTTGATGATATTATCAATGTTCATGTAAACTATTTATTGTGATCACAAAACTGCATTATGCTCTTTGGATTGTGGCGTTGCTACCGATGTGACAGCTATCACTCACTAAATTCATCAGTAACGATTGAGATAATCGTTACCGTTTTATTAAAAGGGATTTTTTCCATAGAGAAGCTATAGTTATCCAATTTTTATTTACTAAAATGGACAAAACAAGAAAAACATTTTTTTTTGCGGAATTTGAGTTGAGTTCATGTAACATATTTTACTCCTAATGACCTTAGGAATGCGTGGTTAAAATCTTTCGGGTTACAGTGTATAAAATATATAGATGGTTTTAAGGAGACAAGCATGCCCTCATTGAAATAGGAAGCGAAGCGAACGAAGTTCCCTTATTCAGCTTGGGCCAAAATTATCTTATCTTATCTTATCTAGGTGAGGGCCCTTTCTGATGCACTTCGACCCATTGGGATCTTTTGTGCATTTGCCCTTTCCTTTATGGCTGCTCTCAAGATCGCTCCGTCATTTCCACAAAACGGATGATGCAGTTCACCGGGAGCAACTTGAATTCCTTTGTTTGCGGATAGCCGTTACCAAAGTAATTCATTATTTGTCTGGCAAGGGCATGACATTCACACAATAAGTGTTCAATCGTCTCATCCTCCTCGCCACACATTCTACAGTCTAAACTATCCGCTAGTCCCATCTTGGCCAAGAGATCCTTGATCCCGAAGTTACCTGTGAACACCCCAGATATCATCCAGAGTTGCTTCCTACTGGATTTCCAGAGTTTTCTGGTCCAGCCCGAGTCCACCTGGGCCAGAATTAGTTCGTCTAGCTGTTCTCCTCTACTGGGCGCATTTCCAGCAGTTCTCCTCTACTGGGCGCATTTCCAGCTCTTCTCCTCTACTGGGCGCATTTCCAGCTGTTCTCCTCTACTGGGCGCATTTCCAGCTGTTCTCCTCTACTGGGCGCATTTCCAGCTGTTCTCCTTTTCATTTTGTGAGCAGGTTTAATAATTATATGAAGTTTTTCATCGATTCAGAATATCAAAATAAAAAAAAATAATTAAAGACTGGCTCGCGAGTTCTACAGTCGACAGAGTCACTAGTATATTTAAAAAATTAAAGAACCATTATAGGTTTGGCCAGGCGGTCGATTGCACAACGTTTCAAAAGTACGAGTACATTTGGATATAAATGTAGGTTTTTGTATGGGAAATGACATATGAGTTGTCTTAAAGCTCATTCGAAAAGTTACACACCCACCTAGCAATGCACTCACGACAACTTTCCAAAGTTGCGAAACTTACCACATGAGAATTTTTCGGTAACTTCTGAGAATGTTCTCGAGAACGAGAATTTATTTATTTACCTATCGTAGTTTATACCATGAATATTCACGAAAGTTTAGGTGTAGTCCTTATAATATATGTAATTATTTTCTGAGCTGCACTCCAGTTTACTCCAGTTATCAATTATCAATATTATCATCTTATTAACGGACAGTAAAATGCATGTCTATTGAAGTAATTATAGTAATTGACATTGTTATATAAATAAGGAGCGTCCGGTACGTATGTACCTACTTGAACTTTTAGTATTTGAAATCTGACTGCAATTGGTTTAGTATTTCCAAGGAAAAGGAAAGTGAAATTCCGCTAAAATGGGAAGCGAAAAGCGGAAGGTGTTTTTGTCAGAGAGAACTCGCACTCGTTCGTCTTGCTTGTGACGGGTGGCGCGGGGGGTGTGTGTCTGCGTGGGCTCGCCCTTCGGGCCTTCGGCTTGCGTTGGTAATCTCCTTGGGAACCTTTATGACATTTGGTCGAGACCGCTATTGAAAAGTCGCGGTTTGGCCGGAAAAAAAAACCGAAAATATTCCCCATACAAATTCTTTTTCAAAGCTAGAATTTTTGTTTTTTGGTTTTTGGAATCTAGAGACTTACAGGATCCCGCTAGCCAAATGTCTGCTCTCTAGGACCATTTCGAAAAAAAAAATTAAAAATACTTTGTTTTTTTTTTTATTTTTTTTCTGGCATCAAATACTGCACGCGGTTCTTTCTGACATTTTGTCGAGCACCCCTAACCTAGCTGTAACCGTTTAGCCAGGCTGTAGTGCAATTTTTTCCTGGAGCCAAATCCCAAGATGCTGGATGCGGGTGGCGCAGGACCGGCCATTGTGACACTCTTTGGGGGAGGCCTATGTCCAGCAGTGGACGTCTTTCGGCTGATATGATGAAATCCCAAGATGTCAGATTTTTCTGGTGGTCACCTCGCCGGCCTCTATACAACCCTATCCAAAACCTCACCGCCACCATGACTCCTTCCCGGAGATCAATTGTGTCACTGGAAATGAGTCGTATTGCAGCTTTATATAACCGCCTACCGTAGCGCGGTTTAGTGGGTATTACCTTATAAGGGCGAGTCCCACATACCCCCAGGGCCTTCCCCGGGTCCGGGGAGATGCGTAAATGCATTCACTCTGCGTCAACAAAAAAAAAAGGCTCGCTGAGACCATACATAAATAATAACATTTAGTTTTAAGTTATGCCTATTTAAACTTTATTTCAAGTATATTCTCTTGTTTAAACAATAAATTTCATGTTGCAGGAATGTTGTGAGAACATTCTCGAGAACCTTTCCGCTTTTTGGGAATGTTCTGCAATTTGTACATTGCCTTGGGTGACCCACCCCTTCCTAAGCTAGTAGGTACGTTGGCTTGGTTATTAGATTACTTATGATTTATGATATAACTACCTACTTGTACAGATAACTAAAGTACCATTGACTGGATGCCTTTAGGCTAAACTAGGCTATATTGATAACTATTTTTTTACCAGCATTATTTAGCATTACACTGTAAGTTATTGAGGAGGTTCGATTGCCATACAAAACATTATTTGACATTCGCAGGCTAACGGCGTGATATTTTAAGAAACTTATGTAACAAATTTTCATAAATTGCCTTCTCATTTGCGCCAAATTCCCCCTTTCCCAGAATAAACTTGTATAAACTAGATTAATTTGAGAAATTGGTTTGGGACGTGATATTTTGGGAAAACTATTTTTCTCAAATTAATCTAGTTTATACAAGTTTATTCTAGGAAAGGGGGAATTTGGCGCAAATGGGACGACTATTGAAGAAAGTTTGTTAAATAAGTTTCTTAAAATATCACGCCGTTAGCCTGCGAATGTCAAATAACGCTTTGTATGGCAATCGAACCACCTTAAGTGTATAATTTTATATATTTGAGCTACATCAATTTCGGTAAAAAAAGCTAGAAATGGTGTATTTACCACAACTTGTTATTAAGAAAAGAAACCAATAGTAATAATGATATTAGAACATCAAAGTTCCACCACTTATCGACGGTAAGTAATTGTAAGTAGGTTTATAGTGTTGCTGCATTCAATATACTATTTTTGTGGTGATACGATCTCGATGCATTTGCGGCACATTTTACGGAATTCTTATTAAAATTCGGCTGATTGTGCGTAAATAAAATTTAAGGCAGCAACACATGCATGTTAAATTAATATTTGTAATTAAATTAATGTTGCGCTTTTGATACGACACAATATACGTGGGAACAAGGAAGCAGGGTCTTTGTGGCGCACGCGGCGCTCTCGGCTCGATGGCCCTCGACGGCACAGCCTCGCCTTTCACGACAAAAAAGAATGTACCACCGCGGGTTTCTTCATAAAATTAAATTTTGTAGTGAGGTGGTACAACTGCAGCGGAGATGAATAAAATGAAGACATATTACAATTTTGTGATAGGTAGGTAGGCGACTTTAGCCATTTTACCAAGTTTTTCAGAATTAATACTCTGTCACCAAGAGTGTTGTGTATGTGTATTGAAATTATATCGTAGGTAGTTTAGTCATGTACTAAAATTCATGGAACAATAATAGTATTTATTCTGTCAAATAAATTCAGCTTACTAGTTATATTGCGGTTGAATATAATTTTCAACACACCTGCTCGTAAAGTAGGTCTTATTACAGCGTATTTACACTGATAATGCAGAATATTACCCATGCCGTGCCTTTTACATTACATTATCGCACTAGTGCCTTTTCATTACATATCTTTTTAAATATTAGCAAAATAATGCAGAATATTACCCATGCCGTGACTTTTACATTACATTATCGCACTAGTGCCTTTTCATTACATATCTTTTAACATTTTCATTTTTTATTTTTTTTCCTCGCAAATGTGTTGAAAAACGTCGTATGAAACACGTGAGCATTGTTCATTACACTTCTCGTCTCCATTAAGCCTTCGCCTTCGGCTCAGGCTTAAAAACCGTCTCGAGTGTAATCACCAACATAGCACACTTGTATCCATAATGTACTATTATCTATCATGACTTCAGATTGATCTTCATTACATCATTTTCTTTACAAAACGACACAAATCAAATAATAATTAATTCTTATTATTCCGTTTTATCCAAACGCACTTTTCCCAATTGCTGTTGCAAGTAGTATTTAATGAAGCTTTTTCAGCATTATCTACTTTGATAGGTACTACCTACTGGCCTTCATTAATAATTTTGAAATTAAATTTGCAGCCACTATCAATATCATTCACTTTCGATAGTATATTATGCACGTCGCCATGATGGAGTCGCAAACATCATTTTAGTAATTTCACGTCTTTATAAATAAACGAAAATTAATGTAATTTAACTAATAACGACTTCATTACGCGTAGGTTAATTCAGACCATGATTCACTACAATTTAGGTATAATCAATTATGAAGCATCATGCACGTCTGTTCTGTGATACAATGGTAAATTTAAAAATTACAAGGCTGGTTTTTTTAAAGGACAATTCTGTATCTTGAAAGTCTATTACCCTATAAAGGCTATATCGACCTAAAGTCCAGCACTAATTTTATGGCAGACGGACGAACATTCTCTAAGTAGGGATTTTATGAAATTCATTGGATTTCTCGTGGAGGGGTGAAACGGTAAATCCTCCAGCAAGCCTGCGGGTTTAAATCTAGAAATGGAACGATATAAATGGCGCTTCCCAAATTTTCTTTGAAGCAGGTGCGTCTGCTTTACTTAAACGGTTAAGTAAGGGGTCACATTTAACTGAGATGTACTCTTAAACATCTTTAATTAAAACAGAACTACGCTTTAAAGATTTGTTCGGTTGTAGAACCACTAACATTCCAATATTCTAAATTAAATAAGAATAGATGATAGGTATTTTGTATTTAACAATCAGTATATTTATACACCTATATTTAATGAACTGACGACAGCTAGGCTAAAGTTTGAACCAGAAGTGTTCCAATGCGTTTAATATTAGTCCCTTTTAAGCATTTCAAAGGCGACTCTAGTAGTTTGCCTGCTAGTCGTATAAAATAGAATATTGCAGCTAACCATAAAGTCTCAGTTTAAAACAAAGTTTTACTAAAGCGGACTATTATCATGTGCCAGGTTTAAACCGATCTCTAGAGTAATACCTAACTAGGTACAGGTAATTCAGCGTGAGTTGTTTTGTAAGCAAAATTGCAGCTTAAAAGTTCCTCGTTTGGGTTATACAGAGAACCGCTGTTTTATATTGATTTCGTAGCGACGAAAGTCACATATTTAGAGTAACTCGTAAATCTTTGTAGTGAATTGTCCTTCTCTGTTTCATGTTGCCGTGACTTAATTATTAATACATTAATATATTCGTCAAAGCGAACGGAAGACAAAAAAGCTGGCTAAATATTTTATACACAAGTAAAAGGTTATTTTTCAAGGAAAAGAAAAGGCCTCATTAGTAGGAAAGGAAATTGCGCTTCCCGAAGAGGAAACTAAAATAAGGTCAAAATGTTAGCTAGCTTCTACGAGCTTTTTGTCTCAACCAAATAATATATGTATTGTGCGGTTCACTAATTTTCCTACCGATACAATCTGATCTTGCTAAAAATCTTACCAACAGATATATTATTTTTAGAAATCAAAATTCATGTTGTGCCTGTTACTTATTCTTTATCAATATTATACGGCAAGTATGTTGGTATTAGGATTTGATTGCAAGTAAATTACTCAGAAGGAACGGAAATGGTTTTATCTGCGGTTGAGTTTATTTTGTTGTTTTAATTTTTAAACTACTGTAAAGCCAACGAGACTTAGGTACCTAACTATAGGTACCTAACTTTCATCCGCATAGTGAATTCAGTGTCTGATACGTCACTATGAGTATCTCGCTTCTTTTCTCTCTCATGACATTATTTAGTAAATAGTTTAGTTGGCAGGCCTCTCGCAGGCCAACTGACTACGTAGGGAACATATGCCTTGGTCTAGTCCTCGACGGCCCTCGACCTAGCGGCAGACCTAAGAAGCGATGGCTGGATGTCGTGAAGGCCGACATGAGCGAAAACGGGCTCACAAAGGAAGACGCCCTGGATCGTGCAAAGTGGAGGAAAGCGAGTAGGAAAGCGGACCCTGGCAAAGGCCGGGATAACGCTGTATAAGAAGAAGAGTTAAGTTGGCTGAATTTTGTAACATTTTTATTATTATGTAGCGTATCGTGTTTCTTTTATCTTTAATAGGCAGCAGTTTTCACCGATTTGGTGAAAAGCAGCACCGTGGTAGTGCCTGTCGCTCTTGCCACCGCCACGTCAGCCACGAGGTGCTATTCATACAGTCAGCATCAAAAGTAGCTACTTAAACGAAGACGTCAAAAGTCTTTATTAAAAGGGAATAAGAGCTTTTGACGTCTTCGATTGCGTAGTTACTTTTGATGCTGACTGTACCGCAGACGGCGTTGTGGTACGTCAATGACACGCAAAGCTAGACGAAAGAGCACGTGCTATTCGGCAAAACGACTTTTTATGGACAGGGGGCCGTCTGTAAGTACTATCATTAAAAAAACTGTAATTTCTGGCATGCATGGCGATGCACTGAATGGGTAAAACAAATTTGCTTAAATATTTCTTACCTTCCTAAGAAACGCCTCATTGCAGGTCTGGGCAGTACCTTTCCAGTGGTAATGTCTAAATCTGACGTTGCCGAGTAGCCTCGTTCCATGCAGAATAGACACCTCGTACACTATGCGGCGAATGTTGAGCACATCAGTCCGCTTCTTGTACTTGTTTAGTTTCCTCCGCCGCACCATACGTTCGTCGGGCTCGGAATATTCGCCTGTACTCGTGAGACCCTCCTCGGCTGCCCAGGCACTTAGTACGCTCTCAATAAAACTGAACAACTGTTGAACATTGGGTTCTAATTTACTAGGTATGTAGAGATAAGGCGAAACGGTTTTCTTCGGCACAATAGTCTTCTCTTCAGGTTCTTCGGGCGGAGGAGCGACGTCGTGATACGGGCAATTATGAACCTTATGGTGGTGGTGATGATGGTGATGTTTCGTTTTTCGCTTAGGCTCCTTCTTCACTATGCTGCCGCCGCCCTCGCTTTTGTCTGCGGTCTCGCCACCGCTCGAGTGCGAGTCTCCGCTACGTTCCCTGCGCGCCTTCGGCTTGCCGTTGGATGTGAGCGCGGCAAGCGCACCCGCGGCCAGGCAGCAATGATGCGCCACGCAGCAAAAGCGAGCGTCACCTTTGCGGAGGCCCGTGTGAGCCTTGTGGCAGAAGGAGACGTCGGGGATTCTCGCTCCGAGAGCCGCCAAGTGCGCCCGGTCGGCACAGACTTGCATGAGCAGGTTCTCACCGAAGTGCACAGTCTTGTGGCGGCGGCGCCGCAGATGCATGACGGTGTCGCTGCCGGCCAGCGAAGGCGGCGCGGAAACGGAGGCGGGCTTGCCGCGGGGCTCCGGCGCGCGCGCGCATCGAGGCGGCGGCGCGCGATGCGTCTCCACCATCATTGGCGAGGAGCGGCGGCGGCGGAGGCCAGGCGTCACCTCATGTCGCGCCGGCTCCCGCCGACACCTGCCTTGCCGCTTCGCTCCCTCTTCCGCTTCCGCTCCCGCCGCGACACTACCTTCGGCCCCGTTATCGTTGTGATATCAACATTTTACAGTTTTTATACTTTATCAGACATTTTTTATTAGCACTTTTTTATTGCAAACCACTTTACGGTATGTTTATTCCCTTGATATATTGTTCATCTTATTCCTGTATCTTATACATATTCATTATAATATCACACCGATTACTTTATCGATCATATTTAATGTTTAAAAGGCAATCCACTGAACCACTCCTAATTCTTGGTTAAGCGCGAATACATTTAATCTAGTGCAGGCGAAAGAGGATATAAACTATCGCAGTCATGTTACTAACTAACTTTACTCACTGAAATTTATAATGTTTTTACGCCCGCGAGTTGTGAAATTATTCACAGGTGGAACGTGCCAACGCCGTAGGTTTTATGAATGCGCTGCAGTGACCGCCTACTTTATGAGCTTCCACTAAAATTAACTAAATAAAAGGATATCGTGGAGTGCTTTAAAAATAATAGGGCGTTTTATTTGTTTGACGGAATCCCCTAACAACTTAGGGGATTCCGTCAAACAAATACTTCACTTTCGGATACCAGCGCCATATTTTGGTATGTTGTTAGGCATGTCCCCTGGATTCCGAAACTGCCGGAAAACAGTCTCTAAGGAGTCTGTCATGACGTCATCAAAAACGCCACAGCCGCGCTTGGAAAAGTGTAAATTACACTCAAGCCATATAACGTATACACATATACAGGGTGGAAAGTTAAAACGGGGCAGTAAGGGCAGCTACTAGATCCCTTGCCGCTACGCAAAATTGGCATTAGGATTTCATTCCTAACTTTTTAGGTGATGACAATCTACATTCACAGATTTTTCAAAAAAAGTACAGTCAGCGAGAAAATCATCAATTTTGACGAAATTTTTTTTAACGCCATTCGATCCGATTCCTATTAAGGATCAAAATACTCTTCGGGACCGACTAAGGTTTGACAACTAGAACGCCCAGAAATCAAAGAAAACTTTTTCCATACAATTAGTATGGGAAACCCAAAGTGCAAGTAGTCCTTTAGTTAGACGATCATCAATGTCTCTCGAGACGGAGATAACTTCATTTAGATTAGAAATGAGAGAATTCTTTCCTTTGTTAAAAATAAACTAACGTATTTACACCCGTATTCATAACGTTACTATGTGGGCAGTACTCACGAGCGGACAGGTGCTGTAAAACCCTTAACTTAGTAAATTTTAAATTTCGAACAAAATTTTGAATACGGATGTTAGTATTCAATTTACAATCTTTTTACAGAATAAAGCTGACCGTCATTGAATAAAACAAGTAATTTTTTTTTGACCAAGGAATGAAATCTCTAATTTCATATTCATATTCATATTCATTTATTCATTGTTATGTCATGCATACATAATAAGGTGTTACATTTTTATTATAAGTCACTTCATGACACCCTGTAAGGGCACACAATAAATTAAAACATTAATTCAAGGTAGATTAACAAACCGAAATTTAACCTACTTGATTATTTACATTTAGGGTAATATGTCAGATAAGTTAGGTAGATAAAATGTCATCAAATTAAGTTAGTTACAATTGTTTTATGTCTTAGATCTAAAATTAACTTAAATATCCAATTCTAATCTAATTGAATTAAATGAAGTTATCTCCGTCTCCATACACTTTGATGGTCTTCTAACTAAAGGACTACTTGCACTTTGGGATTCCCATACTAATTGTATGGAAAAAGTTTTCTTTGATTTCTGGGCGTTCTAGTTGTCAAACCTTAGTCGGTCCTAAAGAGTAGTTTGATCCTTAATAGGAATGGGATCGAATGGCATTAAAAAAAAATTTCGTCAAAATTGATGATTTTCTCGCTGACTGTACTTTTTTTGAAAAATCTGTGAATGTAGATTGTCATCACTTAAAAAGTTAGGAATTAAATCCTAATGCCAATTTTGCGTAGCGGCAAGGGATCTAGTGGCTGCCCTTACTGCCCCGTTTTAACTTTCCACCCTGTATATGGGGTACCAAATGAAAACTAAATAAATTGTCAATAGTTCATTTATAAATTATATTGCAATATATACGCTAGTTTAAGAACTATTAGCAATTTATTTAGCTTTTATTTGGTACCCCATATGTGTATATACGTTGCATGGCTTGGGTGTAATTTACACTTTTCCAAGCGCGGCTGCGGCGTTTTTGATGACGTCATTACAGGGGAGACAAACTCCTTAGAGACTGTCTCCCGGCAGTTTTGGAATCCAGGGGACATGTTTAACAACATACCAAAATATGCCGCCGGTATCCAAAAGTGAAGTATTTTCCCGTAATAACATGCACTATAATGCCCGTATTCATAAACGACTGTGCCACCATATTTTTAGGAAAATCAGTGATCAGTGAGTGCTCAGTTCAGAGATCATGATATTGCATTAACTTCTGACTTAAAAAGATGTACATAATTTGTTCTTTTCCTGTTTTATTTCAGTTAGACATTTATACTGACAGACAGACACCAAACCAGCGTTACAATAAATTGACAAATAAACGTAAGCACCTAGGTACTACTTTAACCTCAGAGCATAGAATACTAGAGAGAGGACAAGCCGCCGGCGGCCGTGTCGCAGCTGTATGCTCAATGGGCATACACTGCCATACTGCACGCGGCGTGCTGATCGCAGAGAATATTACGTTTTTTCCCAAAATGCCTGATATGATGCGCGTTTATTGTCAAATAAGCGTGTAGGTATACAAGTGTGTGTGTTTTAGATGTGTGCGTGCTTTGTCTTGTCAATTACTTGGGCGTTGTGTGGGTTAATGTACTTGCGACAGGCTCACTCTATACAAATCGGCCGCCATGTCCGATCTCCTTATATTCAATTAATAATTATAATCATCTGTGACTTTAACAATCATAATTGGCCATGTTGAGTATTACTAAAATGTCCAAAAGCATACCTACCTTTGAAAGCAGCTCAGTGTTTTACACAAAACGTCTCACTGATGAAAGTCCCATTCGAGTGGATTGGTACTCATGGTTAATGCAGCGTGTTCTGCCTCGGTACTCGAGCTTGTTACAAGTTTATAACGAAGGTACCTGTTTGTGATCAAAAGATTTATCTATTTCCTTCTAGTAAGCAACGGAGATTAATTCAGGTTGTTAAGCTCAGTTTTGCAGCTCTACTGAATATAAAAAATAAATCGTGTACTAACTAACCATAAGTCTACTCGTATTCCGTGGCATGGCAGAATATGTCATTTTCCTTGTCATTTGTTTATGTTTTATACGAGTATTGGTACATATGTATTTATATACCAATACATCAACAACTACGGAACATACTTACCGCTCATTCTATGCACGCATTGGATTTAAAATTAAATGCTGATTTTTAACTACGACATCTAGGCGTAAATTTTAAATCGATATAAACGTAGGTAATCGAGACTAAATAAAAGGTTGAATAATATTACTGTATCGTTGAGATAAATGTCCGACTCAGCGAATAGGAAAGAGCGTGCACCGATATAGCCAAAGAAAAATGTACACTTAAAACGGGGTCCCGAAGTAATCGGCCTGCAACTGAAGTGGGTTGTTCTGCAGCAGACGTTAACAAGCTGCCAGAGCGAAGCTTAAAAAAGTGACAATAGAACCCACCCACCGTATCTATAATTGAGTAAAATTCTCTGCATTTCAAAGATGTAGCAATTAGAACTGCAGTCGCGCTCGCAACTAGAATTAAATAATAGCCGGTGCGAAAACAAAGTTGTTTGCAGTTCAAAGAGATGTCTCACTTTGAATCTTAGCCGAGTTAAGATGACAATAAATAGTCTGTAAGTCAGATTTACGGTGAGAATGGCGTATCTTTTGTAGATTCGTCGCGTTTTAATTACGCTAATAGCAGACGCGAACTTTCGTGAGCTAAAAAGTAGGACGCGACGCACTGAGGCGGCACGGCATCCCATTTGGTCCATCACGACCATGTGTCGCCGAACACTGCGGTGCAGCGGGCTTCGGCGTCAGCGCTCGCCTATTGCCCGGGGATGAATATGTAATCGCTGTAATTCCTGTTTCAATACTACTGCATACCAAATGACGGTTAACGGCTCGGCTGCTGTATGCGCGCTGAAATACGCGTACAGCTCTAAAATGTGACACTATGCTAATCGCAAGCTTTATGTAGGAATATGTTAACAAGAGCATAAAACACCGCAAATACGTGTCACGCCCCAAATAACCAAGGTGAAATTTGTTGTTAATTACTTCCCTCGGATTATTAACGCAATAAAACACCTACAAATCTTAATAGCAAAGTTGTGGGATTAATAATGTACTAAATGAAAATCTCACTTCTGGTTTCGGCAGATATTACAAGCATACTTATCTGTAGGTATACATGACAGCGACGAGAAGTTTGGATAAAGTTTGAGGCTCAAGTCTGGTCCAATTATCAATGCTCATTATGATTTTAAATAAATCTAATAATGGTGGCATAAATTCCAAAGCTTTTTAATTATACACATCAGCAAGAAAACAGTGAGGCGGGCCGAGTGGCGGATGTTAATGTACAAACTGACATTTGAGCGTAGATTTGGGTGAAATGTAAAAGAAAACATGAAATGAGAGTTTAAAACAAAAGTACACAGCGAAGAAATCCTTTTAGTGTGCAGATAAATTGTACTCGCTCGCGTGCGTGGCCTCTCCAAGCTAATGCTCATTTCGTGTGTCGAGGAAATTAATGGCTTTCTTTTATTTTCGTGTTGGGGAAATGTTTCTGCTGCATTATTGACATTATTAGCGTGAAGTAATGCGGCCTGGAGAGCGGCGTGAGTGCCGCCGATTACCAACGGTAAATGGTGTTTTTGCGAAAGATGGACTTGGGCAGATAGTGTGCCCAAAAGGCAATGTATAGAATATATGGAAATATTTCTCTGATCCAACAAAGTATTTCGGTTTTAATTATTATGTACGTGGACATCATTTTCTGTTTTATTTTCGCTTTACAGTGTGGATTCAAAAATATAAAAAGACGTTAAAACAAGGTTTCTGTGAATTTTTACCAAACCATGGACCATTTCCACGGGATTTAAATTTCAGGACTCGCATTGATTTTACATCGCAAGACCGAAGTAACCATGACATATCGAACGCCGTTTTAGAATTATCTATGTTGTCTGTGCCGAAAAATTGTTTGCTACCTAAATATATTTTTTAGGTTTTTTATAGGTAGGTAGGTTTATTTTGTAGAGTTTGATGCTAAAGTTAGATAATTATAGATTATTGCAACTTTGTACAACATTATGAAAATAAGAAAGTTAATAAAAAACCTAGCTAAGAATTTGGCAAAGCACTATGAAGAAAAATACGGGTCTGTTAATTTGCTGTCGGCTTGATATTCGATGCTGAAACAATGTCAAACTCGTTTGCGACCCACGATATTTATTATTAATTGCGTTAAAACGTTAACTATGCGCCATTATCAGATTTCATAAAATTTTATTTGTGGACGTCTTTCGGCTGACATGATGATGATGAATTCGTTATCAAGTATCACAACTTCGATTAAGTTACAAAGATTAAGAAAAATAAGTAGTTCTATAACTATGATAATTATATCGTACCTACAATGTATTAACCGTTCACAACTACATAATTGACACCCATAACTTAACGATATTCGTTCGTAGATTTCAGGTTAGGAAACGAACCTGAAATCTACGAACGAATATCGTTAAGTTATGGGTGTCAATACAAATTACGTGTGAGAGAGTGAAATAAAGTTAAGCTTTTATTTCGGATACCTAGGATTCTTGAACACAGATAAGATTGGCAATAACAGCCTATCAGATGTTGTAGCATATGGTGTGAACGTAGTGTTAGGTAGTTACTAAAACACCCGTATTAAAAGTAGTACCCCTGGCATTTAGTATAACAAACATTTGTATGTGTACGAAGTGGATGATGTACTTAGTACCAATCAAAGAAAGAAAAGGAGTGATAAAACCAAGTGTCTATCTGTTTAATCGACGAGTTAGTAAAATATCAACTCTGCAGCACATTTGAATTCAATCCTACAATCTGGAGACGTCAGATACCGAATTCACGAACAACACAAATCTGAATAGTATAAAGGTACAGACGCAAATGGCCAAACTAAATAAGAAACACACTTCAAACGATAGAAAGGCAATCCCCAAAGTAGAGATAGATGGGACTGTGTAGTGAAGCAGAGCCCGGCTCGGTATCCATGGGCAAATGCAATTTGGGACCCCGTACAAAGTGATTACTTATCGCATGTCGAGATACCTACGGCATATGGGTTCGAAATAGGGTTACCTATTACTTATTCCATTTACCACACGTGAGCGTAAACTACCTGAAATAGTTTGGGTCGTTCATTTGCGTTCATAATGAACGACCCAAACATCTGTCATGTGTATCAGTCAAAGTCTAACGCTGTGACTGTGAACGTTGCATGTAAAGTAAATGGTATCAGTTACTGAAACTATTGAAACAAATTTATGGAGCAATTATATATTAACACATTCACTGCCGAGAATCGCTACGCGCTACGGTCATAACCAATCCCGTGGTTTTCGTCGTATGTAGCGGGAAGCGACAGTTTTTACTTTGTTCTATAAGAAATATTTTTATACATATTTTACATGAGATAAAGTGTGATTCCTTATTATTAACTAAACTATTCCACGTCAGTGATTCACATAATGATTCATGCCTCTTAGCAATTTCAGCTACAAAGCGGATGTTTTAGTATGTAGGTTTTTAATCATGTTTTTTTGCTGTATTTTATTTTCATTTATATTTATTGCTTTTATTTTGTACTTTATGGGTATTTTGCCTGTCCAATAAATAATAATTATTATTATGTATGTTTCTTCCTATATCCTATCTCGGGACCATGGGGTCCCGGACCTTTGGAAAGGCATGCATGGGGCCGAAGCCAACAGCGCAGAGGCCCTTTAAAACAAAAGTAATCTAAAGCGAGGGATTATTATTACTCAAGCGTAAACTTCTGCTGTTACGTAGAACTACTTGGCCTCTGTTATATGCAGGGTCAATACGTACGAGCTATAAACATAATTGCGGATTTGAATAAAAAAAATATTAACGTGATTATGTCTCATATCAAATACAGCCTAAACTCGGCTCGTATTTAAATGCAATCACGCGCTGAAATGCGACAGCCCGATAGCAATCAACGGGCAGTAACAATAGACAACGGCAAATTAAATAAATGCTACATTTATAAGTAGAAATCTCACAGTAGGTTCAACGGATCAAGTAAGCAATTACGGAATCGGAATGAGTCACCGCTACGGGATGTATTTATCCAGGCGTCCTGCATTGCGCCAAATTCCAATCGGATTGTTGTTCATTTGTTCTTTTTAATTGGAACAGCAGCCTTTGACAGATCCGACATTGTTTCAATTGACACCTTCATTTCTCTCACCTTTATATGTAGGTACGAAAGTACTTCTAGAGACTAACAACTCCTAAATTAACGCTTAACTCTTAACCTAATCAAAATAATTCAGTGGATTGTCTTCATAACACTAAGCGAAATCAAGCGCTGATCCTATAAAGTATTACGGTTTTAATTATTATGAATGTTACCATTTGACAGCTGACACCAAGGATTTACGAAGGCACTTCAATTGGTATCTGATAAGGAAACGCTGAACCTGCTCTGACGTGGTATCGCCGCAAGGATAGGCGTATACATCACTGTAACGCGACAGGCGGCGACGGCCTGAGTCGAATGTGCATCAATCGGCGTCGTCCGGTCATCGCCGCAGGCGGAGGCGAGTCACGAGTCGGTTTAAGTTGATAAATAAATAAGTTTTTTCAGTTACATAACCAAGCACTGAGTACACAATGGGACGCCCCAACGCCCCGGCGGCCCTCGCTGCGACTGCCAGCACGCGTCGACGGAGGGTGGTCGCGATCGTCAAACTTCGTTACGATTCGGAGCAGAACGATCGTATGTCCTCGGGCGAGCTCGGAGCACGCGCGCCTGCGGGCGGCGCCGCCGCCGGCCCCGCGTCCCGCCTACCACTGAACCAACCAGCCTTTAATTTATTTCCGACTAGCTTTCCGCCCTGCGGTGCCGTCCACGATTTTTCTTAGACGGTGCGTTATCAAATTAATATCGACTACAGTCATTCGAAAGTATATAGGGACAAGTATAACTTCCCGACACCTAATAATTGTTTAAAAATCTTGAGCATGAAACGCAGTAGTGATCAAAAATAAACTTCCTTGAATAAAAAGCAGTAACATGGGGTATAAGTTGGGTTAGGTTATGTTTTATGCACGTAATTACGTTGTTGTAACCCTTTCAGATTTAAGTGTTATGGAAAGTAGTTGAGCCATTAGTTCGCTTTATACTACTTAGTAGTTAAATATTTGAATTTGAATTTTCAGCCATATTACACAAGCATCGGTAAAATTATCGCAAAAATTTAAGTGTCTAATAGTAGATTGTACAACAAGTGCATAAAACGCACCATTTTACTCGAGACGTTTATCCATCCGAGCGAGCTTGCGAGCGAGGATAGATATAAAGTCGAGTGTAAAATGGGTTTTATGGACGAGTTGTACACTCTACTTTTCACTTCGATTGCGAGGAAATGAAACAGCAACACGTAAAATAATAAATGAGACGAAATACAAATTATAAGTTTATTTCATGAAGTTTTATTGTGTACTTTGGCTGTTGGTATCTTTGCCTTGGTCTTAGAATACGAACGAAACGAAATAAAATAAAGAGGTTGTTGTATGAAGTTAAAGATGTTCGTGTGGCTGTTGCAGCGATTGCCTTGGTCTTCGACGAAGATTTTACTTTATGCTCTAGAGCATAAAAAGCGACTTTATGTCGCCTACGCACGACATAAAGACGAACTTTTAGAGCATGAGAAGTGAAAATATATTTTTCTATCCTCGTCGAATCGACGATGCTCTGTGACGTTCATTTGTATAAAGAATAATACCTTTATGAAGTATACAAAACATCTACAAAAAACAGATTAAAAAAAAATGTCAAACCAAATTTAATTGATGTGAGAGAAATACCTAATTGGATATTGAATTATAGGTAGCTGTTCATTTCAAATTAAAACGATCTACCTTTTAAAGGTCACAAAGTTGTAATTAACAAACAATACGGCATTATTAATTACCAATTTGTTTACCGGAGAATATTAGAACTTTATCAATATCATAAATCTAGGGTAATTGTTTAAAGCCGCGTTAGAGTAGGTAAATAAAGTAGATATAACTGCGCTGGCTGAGTTTTCTCACTGGTATAATTTAATTACACAGTATGACGAAGCGGAGCGATATCTATAGCGCTAGTGTCATGCGAAGTTAGGGTATGCCGACTTACAAAATGTTACAAGTCCCTGGTATTTTAAAGAGATAATATCCCAATTTCATGTCTCATCTCGTTTCTTCCTAAATCACAATGACAGAAATATGAAACAAAAATGAAATCCTAGAGACATATTATTATTTCAATAAAGACGAATAGAATCGCGACCTAGCGTTTTACAAAACGCTGTTTCTATAACGATGCCATTCAAACAAGCAGTCATAGAATCAAACAAGCGACTCAGGTCGGATCGGAGCATCTACGGAGGTTATTTACTTTGCGAGATTACTAGGACACGCCATGGGGTATTGATTGATGTCATTTTTCCGTTTTTCGATAATATTTTAGTACCGGCAGTGATAGTCGTCCATCATATTTAATCGTCGGAGATATATTATGAATATATATGTGCCGTCGTATCTTATAGACGTGATTATCAATCTTGTAGGTACATGTATATATTTTTAGATTACTTCGTCATTAGAACGAAAAAGTCGATCCCGTGTGACTATAAGGATGCGAAGTCGTATCAAAAGTATAGGGAAAAGTTTAGTAATTAAAAACGATTTGCTCCATTTTATCAATTGAATGCGTTGATTATCTCACAACGAAGCCGTGTGACAAAAAACGTCCAGATAACTCCAAATGTATGTAATGGACGTGTGTGTAATGGATTGATTCAGAGGACGAGGATTAATTAGTCACACGGTGGCACTTAAAGGATGATTCACGGTGTTTCCTACCCGTTCCGAGCCCGGCCGGCACTGGCTCATCGAGTTTTTCATACGTTCGCCCGTGCGCCGGCTAACAAACGGACACCCGTCGAAATTGCACAGGAAACGGAATGTCAATAATAAATAGGCGAAATGTGTGACTGTGACAAATACTTTGTTTAGTCCGCTCCGGCGTCGGCCGGCCCGGGCACGGGAACGGAACGTTGTAATGTGAACCATCCTTTAACCGTCGGCACTCATGACGCGCGTAGGTATCACTGATTCAGTAAGAGCTCAATATCAATTAATTATCGCTTGTGAGCACCAAATGGAAGATAATTGCAGTTTTTAGGGAACCGTTCAAGTGGAAATATCATTAAAGCAACAATTTGTGCCCGCTTTGTCCATTAAACTGTGTTCAGTCATTATAATGGTGACGAAAATTTCGTAATTATGTACTTATTGTAATAACTTCATTTAAACTTCAAATTAGGATTATGAAGACTGAAAGCGTTATTACCCAGCACAAAAACTGTGCTTATGTATTAGTTAATTAAGTTTAACATGTTTCGGGTAACCCATATAGCGCCAATCACGACACACATACGTCAGAGCGCTGCGGGCGCTTTTCGCTACATATAGAGTTTAACACTTTCACTGCCAGGAAACCTTCACCTGCCTAGCGGGCGCCTACGCCGTAGTCGCTTTCCGCTACATACGCTGAAAACCACGGGATCGACTACGAGCGTAGCGCGTAGCGATTCTGTTAAGCAGCCACGGACTACGACGTAGCGCTGAGAGCGTAGCGTAACCGTGAATGAGTTTATGTTTTATTGTTAATATGCATTGTATCTTTATGACTACAGAAAATCAGCCATAAACTGCGGATTACTTTTTTACCTCTCCCAAATAAATATTGTAAGTTAGGATATAAACCACTTACCGGGCAGTTGGTCAACTATAAAAAAAACCGGCCAAGTGCGAGTCAGACTCGCGCACGAAGGGTTCCGATCTATAAAAAACTATTTTATTCTATGTTTTAAGTATTTGCTGTTATAGCGGCAACAGAAATACATCATCTGTGAAAATTTCAGCTGGAACTATCACGGTATCAGTGAGATACAGCCTGGTGACAGACAGACAGACGGACGGACGGACGGATGGACGGGAAGCGGAGTCTTAGTAATAGGGTCCCGTTTTACTCTTTGAGTACGGAACCCTAAAAAGATTTACGCATTTTACATATCTTTATACATTTAATGTAGTCAACTGTACTGCCGTGCAGAACCTAAAGTGCAGTATCAGGCTAATTTGGGATTTTTTGTTTTTTGATGATCTGTGATCAGTATTTCAAGATGCACATGTGTATCTAATCGGTATTTCATTTGGACAACTGGAACATGTAAAAAAAAATCTCCTAAAGTACAGTAATGGACTAGCGTAGAACACAAAATACTACTTAAACCGCAGTTAAAACGTCTACGGCTACGAATATTTGACCATTACCAACTAAAACGCAGTAGAATCGTAATTTATCAGATGTTTTAGCCTGTATGAACTCAACAAGTTATTCGTGAAAAACGAACTAAACTGCAGTATCAAAGTTTTGTTCCAAATTCTTCGTACTGTGTTTCGAATATCTTTAATTTTTAGACATAATTACTAACTAAAACGCAGTGAAAAGTATGTTACCTTACTTTAGTCGGTACCCTCCCTATTTAAATATTACTCTTATTGCCATCTAAAGTGCAGTAGCAAGCCGAGGTACTGCACTTAAGATGGTATTTTCATTGCATTTGTTTTTTGTCACTGTACTCGTGGACAGACAGTGTGTTTTTACAGCCTAAACCGCAGTGTCTGGAGCTTAACTACTGCGTTTTAAATGGCATTATGCTCGATTTTTTATGCTGTTACTGTATTTAAAATAGGTTTTTGTAAAAACATGACCGGGGCCTGTTTGCCAATTGATCAAATTATTTAATCGTCATCGAACCTACATTTGCTCAGTAAAAGTCGAGTCAATCACACCACATTAAGTGGCCGAAAATCGTCTAGCAAGATTGGAATATACTTGTTTGGTATTTATTTTTGGAGACAGTAAATTAATCACATACCTAGTTGTTGAAATCGTAAGTAATCAATGTTTATTAAACATAATTATGTATGACAGTAATAAAAAAGACTACCTAATACATTATTCAGTCTTATGTAGCTAAATGGCACTTTTATCTTATTGTAACGGACAAACAAGACACGTTTTTAAACTGTCACTAATGAGATTGTAATTACGAATAAAATGGACGGCACACATATATTACCATTCAATAGGCTATTTGTAACAATACTACCTTCAACAATATACAAAATTTACTGCAAATAGAGCTTTTCCCAGTTAGAACAATGTGACTTCTAAACATAATGTCATTAGAAAACTTGGGTAAACTTGGGAAACCTCAGGGAATAAAGATATAACTCATAAAACAACTTAAATTCTTAGCTGGGATAATTTTAATAATTAATAATATGTATTAGCGAGGTACAAGAATCAAGTTATTTTTGGAAAACTTACTTCCAAGCTGTTTTCTTAAAATAATTCACCAAAAAAACTTGACTGTGTCAGTTCAGGCAAATAAGATAACCAAAAAATATTTAATTTAAACATTGCGATCTAATATTATTAGGGAATACCCCACGTAATGCGTTATCAGGTGCAGATGAGACAGGTAAATGCCACCAAAACACGAGCCGATTTTTGGGCATCAGTGAACCCTGCAGTTTCTTAAGACGGCATTGCTTCCTTACGGAACTGGAGCCAAGTTTTACTGGAGTATTTGAGAGTATCACTATTTATTATGTAGGCTGGTCGTCTTAAACCGGTGTGAAGTTAGCGGCCAAAGTTAGCGGCCGATGATAACCTGACCAAATTAAGAAGTCATGAATATTTTCAACGATAATAGTGTCAAAACACGCAAAACCGCAAAATATCTAGTATCTTATAAGAAAATAACAAAAAAAAACTAATCTAAAGATTTAAAAACGCTAATATAGTTATTAGCGTTTTTAAATCAAATGCACTTTGGCCGCTAACTTCACAACTTAGCAGCCAAAGTGATTTTTAACTATTTTTTCATAATTTCTGCACATTAGACAACAAGCAATAAGCTATCAAAAAACACTATTTCTAGCGTAATACTCGACTGCATAGAAAAGAAACAGAGGCGAATACGTAGAAACATCAGCTTTCTATGAAAAAGTGCATTCATTCAAGATTTGCTGCATCTTAGACGGCAAGCGAGTAAACCACACCCAATGTATTATACAGGACATAACATTAGCTATCAATTGACACTATTTCTAGAGTGATACTCGACTGCATATAGAAAATAAAAAGGCGACAAAGTTGAAAATCAGCTTTCTATGAAAAAGTGCATTCATTCAAGATTTGCTGCATCTTAGACGGCAAGCGAGTAAACCACACCCAATGTATTGTACAGCACATTACATAAGCTATCAATTGACACTATTTTTAGAGTGATACTCGACTGCATATAGAATATACAGAGGCGACAAAGTAGAAAATCAGCTTTCTATGAAAATGTGCATTCATTCAAGATTTGCTGCATCTTAGACGGCAAGCGAGTAAACCACACCCAATGTATTGTACAGCACATTACATAAGCTATCAATTGACACTATTTCTAGAGTGATACTCGACTGCATATAGAAAATAAAGAGGCGACAAAGTAGAAAATCAGCTTTCTATGAAAAAGTGCATTCATTCAAGATTTGCTGCATCTTAGACGGCAAGCGAGTAAACCATACCCAATGTATTGTACAGCACATTACATAAGCTATCAATTGACACTATTTCTAGAGTGATACTCGACTGCATATAGAAAATACAGAGGCGACAGAGTAGAAAATCAGCTTTCTATGAAAAATGCGTTCATTCAAGATTTGCTGCATGTTAGACGGCAAGCGAGTAAACCACACCCATTATATCGTACAGGACAGTACATAAGCTATCAATTGACACTATTTCTAGAGTGATACTCGACTGCATATAGAAAATACAGAGGCGACAAAGTAGAAAATCAGCTTTCTATGAAAAAATGCATTTATTCAAGATTTGCTGCATCTTAGACGGCAAGCGAGTTAACCACACCCATTATATCGTACAGGACAGTACATAAGCTATCAATTGACACTATTTCTAGAGTGATACTCGACTGCATATAGAAAATACAGAGGCGACAAAGTAGAAAATCAGCTTTCTATGAAAAAGTGCATTCATTCAAGATTTGCTGCATCTTAGACGGCAAGCGAGTAAACCACACCCAATGTATTGTACAGCACATTACATAAGCTATCAATTGACACTATTTCTAGAGTGATACTCGACTGCATATAGAAAATACAGAGGCGACAAAGTAGAAAATCAGCTTTCTATGAAAAAATGCATTCATTCAAGATTTGCTGCATCTTAGACGACAAGCGAGTAAACCACACCCATTATATCGTACAGGACAGTACATAAGCTATCAATTGACACTATTTCTAGAGTGATACTCGACTGCATATAGAAAATACAGAGGCGACAAAGTAGAAAATCAGCTTTCTATGAAAAAGTGCATTCATTCAAGATTTGCTGCATCTTAGACGGCAAGCGAGTAAACCACACCCAATGTATTGTACAGCACATTACATAAGCTATCAATTGACACTATTTCTAGAGTGATACTCGACTGCATATAGAAAATACAGAGGCGACAAAGTAGAAAATCAGCTTTCTATGAAAAAGTGCATTCATTCAAGATTTGCTGCATCTTAGACGGCAAGCGAGTAAACCACACCCAATGTATTGTACAGCACATTACATAAGCTATCAATTGACACTATTTCTAGAGTGATACTCGACTGCATATAGAAAATACAGAGGCGACAAAGTAGAAAATCAGCTTTCTATGAAAAAATGCATTCATTCAAGATTTGCTGCATCTTAGACGGCAAGCGAGTAAACCACACCCATTATATCGTACAGGACAGTACATAAGCTATCAATTGACACTATTTCTAGAGTGATACTCGACTGCATATAGAAAATACAGAGGCGACAAAGTAGAAAATCAGCTTTCTATGAAAAAGTGCATTCATTCAAGATTTGCTGCATCTTAGACGGCAAGCGAGTAAACCACACCCAATGTATTGTACAGCACATTACATAAGCTATCAATTGACACTATTTCTAGAGTGATACTCGACTGCATATAGAAAATACAGAGGCGACAAAGTTGAAAATCAGCTTTATATGAAAAAGTGCATTTATTCAAGATTTGCTGCATCTTAGACGGCAAGCGAGTAAACCACACCCATTATATCGTACAGGACAGTACATAAGCTATCAATTGACACTATTTCTAGAGTGATACTCGACTGCATATAGAAAATACAGAGGCGACAAAGTAGAAAATCAGCTTTCTATGAAAAAGTGCATTCATTCAAGATTTGCTGCATCTTAGACGGCAAGCGAGTAAACCACACCCAATGTATTGTACAGCACATTACATAAGCTATCAATTGACACTATTTCTAGAGTGATACTCGACTGCATATAGAAAATACAGAGGCGACAAAGTTGAAAATCAGCTTTATATGAAAAAGTGCATTTATTCAAGATTTGCTGCATCTTAGACGGCAAGCGAGTAAATCACACCCATAGTATTGTACAGCACATTACATAAGCTATCAATATACACTATTTCTAGAGTGATACTCGACTTTATATAGAAAATACAGAGGCGACAAAGTAGAAAATCAGCTTTCTATGAAAAAGTGCATTCATTCAAGATTTGCTGCATCTTAGACGGCAAGCGAGTAAACCACACCCAATTTATTGTACAGAACATAACATAAGTTATCAATTGACACTATTTCTAGAGTGATACTCGACTGCATATAGAAAATACAGAGGCGACAAAGTAGAAAATCAGCTTTCTATGAAAAAGTGCATTCATTCAAGATTTGCTGCATCTTAGACGGCAAGCGAGTAAACCACACCCAATGTATTGTACAGCACATTACATAAGCTATCAATTGACACTATTTCTAGAGTGATACTCGACTGCATATAGAAAATACAGAGGCGACAAAGTAGAAAATCAGCTTTCTATGAAACAGTGCATTCATTCAAGATTTGCTGCATCTTAGACGGCAAGCGAGTAAACCACACCCAATGTATTGTACAGCACATTACATAAGCTATCAATTGACATTATTTCTAGAGTGATACTCGACTGCATATAGAAAATACAGAGGCGACAGAGTAGAAAATCAGCTTTCTATGAAAAATGCGTTCATTCAAGATTTGCTGCATGTTAGACGGCAAGCGAGTAAACCATACCCAATGTATTGTACAGCACATTACATAAGCTATCAATTGACACTATTTCAAGAGTGATACTCGACTGCATATAGAATATACAGAGGCGACAGAGTAGAAAATCAGCTTTCTATGAAAAATGCGTTCATTCAAGATTTGCTGCATGTTAGACGGCAAGCGAGTAAACCATACCCAATGTATTGTACAGCACATTACATAAGCTATCAATTGACATTATTTCTAGAGTGATACTCGACTGCATATAGAAAATACAGAGGCGACAGAGTAGAAAATCAGCTTTCTATGAAAAATGCGTTCATTCAAGATTTGCTGCATGTTAGACGGCAAGCGAGTAAACCACACCCATTATATCGTACAGGACAGTACATAAGCTATCAATTGACACTATTTCTAGAGTGATACTCGACTGCATATAGAAAATACAGAGGCGACAAAGTAGAAAATCAGCTTTCTATGAAAAAATGCATTCATTCAAGATTTGCTGCATCTTAGACGGCAAGCGAGTAAACTACACCCAATGTATTGTACAGAACATAACATAAGCTATCAATTGACACTATTTCTAGAGTGATACTCGACTGCATATAGAAAATACAGAGGCAACAGAGTAGAAAATCAGCTTTCTATGAAAAATGCGTTCATTCAAAATTTGCTGCATGTTAGACGGCAAGCGAGTAAACCACACCCAATATATCGTACAGGATAAGCTTTCAATTGACACTATTTCTAGAGTGATACTCGACTGCATATAGAAAATACAGAGGCGACAAAGTAGAAAATCAGCTTTCTATGAAAAAATGCATTCATTCAAGATTTGCTGCATCTTAGACGGCAAGCGAGTAAACCACACCCATTATATCGTACAGGACAGTACATAAGCTATCAATTGACACTATTTCTAGAGTGATACTCGACTGCATATAGAAAATACAGAGGCGACAAAGTAGAAAATCAGCTTTCTATGAAAAAGTGCATTCATTCAAGATTTGCTGCATCTTAGACGGCAAGCGAGTAAACCACACCCAATGTATTGTACAGCACATTACATAAGCTATCAATTGACACTATTTCTAGAGAGATACTCGACTGCATATAGAAAATACAGAGGCGACAAAGTAGAAAATCAGCTTTCTATGAAACAGTGCATTCATTCAAGATTTGCTGCATCTTAGACGGCAAGCGAGTAAACCACACCCAATGTAATGTACAGCACATTACATAAGCTATCAATTGACACTATTTCTAGAGTGATACTCGACTGCATATAGAAAATACAGAGGCGACAAAGTAGAAAATCAGCCTTCTATGAAAAAATGCATTCATTCAAGATTTGCTGCATCTTAGACGGCAAGCGAGTAAACTACACCCAATGTATTGTACAGAACATAACATAAGCTATCAATTGACACTATTTTTAGAGTGATACTCGACTGCATATAGAAAATACAGAGAACGTATGAAAGTAAGTTTGCCAATAAACTTCAATATGATAGACGGCAAGCAAGTAATATTTAGCAAACCAATCGTAGTGGTTATTTTATTAATTACAAATTACAGTCATTCCAATATTTACAGTCATCAAGTAATTTTTTAAACCTATAGATATATTAAATGGTTTTTATAATTTTGCATAAATCACATATATTATACATTTTTTGATTGTTTATACGGAATCGATGTACCTTTTGCAGCACCGACATTTTAATACTGTTAAATTTATTCTTTGACCACTGAGGGCCTACCGCGAACGGCATTCGAAGTTTTCCCTCTCTGTTGCACTTACTTACGAACTCGTAAGTATGACAGAGAGGGGAAACTTCGAATGCCTTTCGCGGTAGGCCCTCTGAACAGGCCGAAATCCTCCATGTTATCAACAGGACCATCGAATCACAACAAACAAGTAAGGGTAAACAAATAAGTCGTAGAGGCAACTCTAACAGTTACCGAAAACAGTCATCAAGTAACTTTGTCAATGAACTTTGAATGACAGTTCAATGTTAACATGATAGACAGTAACCAATTAACTTTATATATATCATTCGTGGATTTCAGTATAACCGTTAACGACTACAGTCATTTGCAGAGCAAGTGAGTGTATATCGTCGTATAGTACCCATAACACAAGCCTTATTGAGCTTAATACTACCTACCTATAAAACTAGTTTGATTAGTGTTTGATCGTCGCCTTAGATTAGATTAAAGATTAAATCGCGATATGATAGTCGGCAAGCAAGTAATATTTAGCAAACCAGTCGTAGTGATTATTTTATTAATTACCGATTACAGTCATTCAATATCAATCATACCAATATTTACAGTCATCATCATCAAGTAATTTTATAAACCTTGTTTTTGTATTTTTTTCATAAATATATTAAATGGTTTCATAATTTGGCATAAATCACATATATTATACATTTTTTGATTGTTTGTACGGTGTCGATGTACCTTTAGCAGCACCGACATTTTAATACTGATAAATCCATCCCTTGACCACCTGTACAGGCTGAAATCCTCCATGTTATCAACAGGACCATCGAATTACAACAAGCAAGTTAGTATAAACAAATAAGCCGTTGAGGCAACTCAAACAGTCATCAAATAAAATAAAGACGAGTTTATTTGGGATTTTGTAATTTTTTCATAAATACGAGTAATTTATACGGTTTTCATATTATGGCATAAATCACATAAATTTTCCAAATTATAATTTTTTTGATTGTATGTTAAACCTTTATTTTTTTCATCCCGGCTTACGTAACATACGAAATGGATTGACCTTTTGCAGCACCGACATTTAAATTCTGTAAAATCCATCCTTTGCCCACAGAACAGGCAGAAATCCTCCATGTTCTCGCTGTGCTCCAACAAACGAAGTTTCAGTTCCTCGCGATACACATCAAAGTCCCTTTTTTGGCCGAGGTGTTGGTTTGTTGTGAGAAGATTGAAAAGATGAATTAGTATCGGGCCACAATTGTACTTATCAGTCTGTAAAACGTGCCGAGGCGTTTTTATTTGTTTGACAGGTGTTGACATTTGTTTGATGGCAAGGAATTCGTTAATTTTTTTTAGATACGATTGTTTAAGATTTTTTTCCCTGCCCAGTGGATCTAGAATAGTTAAAGATTTGTCTTTCAATGATAGAATAGCCATTGTGTAGTGACTGTGTAAACATAGAGGGAAAACATTATCTTTGTCGTAAGTTAAATGGATGGTTTCAAGAAATTCTGCGTTTTTACTTTTATCTTCGAAAATGTGGCTAGATTTCGCGACACTAATGATATTGCATTTATTTTCGGTATTGTAAGTATGTAAAATATGATCCATTGCAAAATTGGTCATTTCTTGACGTCGATCTAAACTTGTGAAATCTTCTAATAGAATTTCGTTTACCATGTGGTGTGGCATAGACATCCGGGTTACAACATATCCTCTCTTATCTGGCAAAGGACCATAGCAATTAGTTTTTTGAAATAAGCCGTTTCTAAAGCGTGGGACATTTTTAAACAGATCCTCGTCCCTATTTGTAATCTCAGACGGACTATCTGCATCAGATCTAGGCAGTCTGCATATGTCACATATGAAGTTTTCACCTTCTTCTATATTTTTATCAGAAGCACAAGCCATGTGCACCCATTTATTGCAAGCGTCACATGAGACCCACTTCGTGATTTCGCCGGGGCCCATAGATGTTCCGTGCCCGCAGTAGAAACAATTGATGAGATCATCATCATCCTCAACCAGTTTGAATACTGGATCAACGGGCTGAGGGTGAGATATATGAGGCAGCTTCGGTTTTTTTAGGAATCGGCCTGAGAAATGGGTTCGATCATTTGTGGATCTTTTTTGCCAACGTTCTACTGGTTTGTTCTCTTTTTCTTGATCATTGTCTCTTTTTGATTTCGTAAGTCTGGTTTTAGGAATTGCATGTATTATCTCTATTGATTTTGATATAGTTTCCGCTCTTAATTTTCGTAACAACTGGGTGCATTTTAAATTTTTTTGGCCCATCAACACGTTTGTCTTTAAATGTCCAAAATAGTTTTCGATGGGAGCATTGCTCACCCGCTTTTCCTTCATCAAGTTAGTCCACATCGGCAAAAATGGAATGTATTTGTGAAGGATCGTTTGAAATAGCAAAGGTTCATAAAATGAGTTTTGATTTTGTCCAATATCGTTAAATTCAGTCTGATTTATAACTTGTATAGCACGTTTGTAGAATGGGCTATTTCTGAACATGGAAGTCTTGATTTTGTCATTTTTCGATACTGACGTAACTGTAGTCCCCATGTTAATAACGGATTCCGTTGTTTGAGCATCAAGCTGACAAAGTAATATAATATTTTCTTGCGCGGACGTTGAATCCGTGGAAACATATTTACTGTGCAACAGGATGAATATATTTCGAATGAACTCGTCGACCTGCTGTAACGACGAAGCCATGGTCAGATTGGCTAGTATATCTTTGAACATTTTTTTATCTGTGAATTTACTGTCCTTGCAGAAGTTTTTGACCAAATGAGCACAGCATAGGAAGACCGGTGTTATTTCTTTGTTTTCATTGATTTTATTTGTGTGCGTTAACATGTTGTAAACGCAGATTAGATATTCCAACAGACTACATTCATTAAAAGCCTGGCAACTTGCATTGATGAGCACAAAGCTCATGTCTGTTACAACACCTGAAAAGGCGGGCCAACTATTATTTTTGGCACAAAGCCGTCTGAAATCAATCAGCATTTTATAAACGGAGTTTGTGTCATGACAGGAAGTGATCATATCGTACAAGCTGAAAATCCTTCTGTTTGTAGTTATTTGTATGACCCCTGAGTAAAGGTAGACGCGATTGCATTTAAGTACACCAAATTCACTACACACTGGTTTTCTAACAACACTACCCGTGGCATCCAGATGTAGTAACGGTTCATTCTGTTTTTGGGATTTCAAAACTAACATTTGTTCTTTGCTGTGTAATTTAACTGTAAACGGAAATGAAACTTCTCGAACGTAATTATGGTGGTCTTGTTGAAATAAAACCAGATCTATAACATCATTTTTAGATCGGTCATTGATACAGAGTGCTTCGGATTTTATTTTCCTTATGGTGTCATCGGATTTTACATTTTGCAAAGATTTGGTAGTATGTAGCAAATCAGTATTTAAATTCAAAAGGTCGTCTTTTTTGGCTGTTGAGGGTTTGATGTTATGTAATTTTCTTTTTGTTAATAGTCTGTCGACACCGCGCACTTGCGCCGTTAATTGTATTAAGTGTGAGTAATTAATACTTTGACTGAGGACAGTAACTGTTTTGTCTTTTTTCAGTATGACTTTAAACTTTTTACATTTCTCGTGTTTACATTCACAGTTGATTACTACGTCGGAATTTGATTTGTATTTAACGTAATTTACAACGAAAATACACGTGTTGTTTATTTTTTTATTAATGTATTTTTTTATTATATACGGATACATAAACATGTCCAGTTTTTTTTCATTTGTAAAAAGTTTGTCCCATATATCTTTTTTTAACGAAAAGGTACCTTCTAATACAGTACATTTCAGCATTGAGTCTATCCCTGGGGTGTTTTTTGAGCATTTTGGCAGAATTGTTATGTTTTGTCCTGGACAAGATATATTCAATATTTCCTTAGAAACCTTCGGTACGTCCGGGGAAACGTCACATTTTACACGAACGGGTTCGTATGAGGGACTCGCAGATATAGGAATTTCCGCAGAACCTGATTGCCATTTTCCCTCTCTTATTGTGGCATCAGGCAATGGTGAAACATTGCTGGATGTTTCCAAGTACTGAAACGGTATCGAAGGCCTTAGCGAGATCTAAAAATACTCCTACACATCTCTGGCCATTGTCGAGTGCAGTAGTAGCCCTTCTGGTTAGATAGTCAACTGCGTCTTCTGTTGATTTCCGACGTCTAAACCCGTACTGGAAGTCTGAGAGCAGCGCGAACCGTTCCAGGTAGTTGCATAAGCGATCGTTGACAATTCTTTCCAGCAATTTAGAAAAAAATGGTAGGAGCGATATTGGCCTGTAGTTTTCAGGTGTATCTTTTTTGCCATTTTTGTGTATGGGGATCACGACAGCCTTCTTCCATGTAGCAGGGAAAACTCCAGTCATAAGGCTTAAATTAAATAAATGCGCTAGGGGGGTAATAATAGCTCCTTTAATCGCTTTTAGCAAGGAGGGCCTTAAACCGTCACAGCCTGGTGCGCTGTCGTCCTTCAACTGACTGATCAGTTTCAGCACTTCACTGTCATCAGTGGGTTGTAAGAATAGTGTGTGTTGTGTTGGATCAGACAGTTTAAGGTTGCGAGAGCGAGTGAGCTCAGTCTTATTCATACTCGAGAGAAGCTTATTAGCCAGATCTGTACCAATATTGGTAAAGTAGTCATTACAGTGATCGACCGCTTCCTGGGGAGTAGATTTATTTTTGATTAGTTCATTTGATTTCGTGTTGCTATTTGTGTACTCTGCAATGCTTTTAATGACTTTCCAAAGGCCTTTGGGGTTATTTTTATTGCTTTCTAGTTCTCTGCTTTCATGAGCAGTTTTTAGTTTATGCTGAATTTCGTTGAGAAAATTTCGGTATCTTTTGTATACTAGTTTACGCATAGAGTCGTCGGGGTGGTTCCTTACCTCTAGGTGCAATCAGTCACGATGCTTTTGGCATCTGATCAGCCCTGGAGTGATCCACGGTTTCAGAGTGTGTCTTGATCTACTGGTGCGAGTTTTGGATGTATGTTTCTGAATAACTGTGTCTAGTGCTTTATGAAATTCTTCTACGGCTACATTTAGGTCATTCTCTTTTGTTACGAGGGACCAGTCTTTTTGCTGAAGTTCTATAGCAATAGCTTTATAGTCTGATTTAAAAACGGTACGGTTTTGCTTTTTTACATTGTCTGTATGCGATGACATACCCAAGATTACAAGATCATGATCTGTAATACCAGTTCCAGTTCCAATATATTATAGTTTTCGTTTGATAATATATTTAATAATTAATGATTTTAATTTATTAAGAATTTATAATTCATATAATGAAGATTATACAATATTAAAGAGTATATTTACATTATTATTTATAAGCGTTGTGAGAGTGCAACTGTAGATGCGATAAGTTATTATACGTAGAAACATTTAAGTAAGTACCTAGGTTTAACAATTGATAAGAACTTTAACTGGAAGCCACATGTAACCGATATATGTAATAGACCGAAACTGAT
Organism: Epinotia brunnichana; assembly: GCA_963854355.1. Lineage (NCBI taxonomy): Eukaryota > Metazoa > Arthropoda > Insecta > Lepidoptera > Tortricidae > Epinotia > Epinotia brunnichana. The sequence goes on along the minus strand of OY977941.1, from coordinate 9,334,433 downwards.
ATATTAGCTTATGTTATGTACTGTACGATACAGTGGGTGTGGTTTACTCGCTTGCCGTCTAAAATGCAATAAATCTTGAATGAATGCACTTTTTCAAAGAAAGCTTGTCTTTCTACGTGGTCGCCTCTGTTTCTCTTATATGCAGTCGAGTATCACTCTAGAAATAGTGTTAACTGATAGCTTATGTACTGTACTGTACGATATAATGGGTGTGGTTTACTCGCTTGCCGACTAAGATGCAGCAAATCTTGAATGAATGCACATTTTCATAGAAAGCTGATTTTCTACTTTGTCGCCTCTGTATTTTCTATATGCAGTCGAGTATCACTCTAGAAATAGTGTCAATTGATAGCTTATGTACTGTCCTGTACGATACATTGGGTGTGGTTTACTCGCTTGCCGTCTAAGATGCAGCAAATCTTGAATGAATGCACTGTTTCATAGAAAGCTGATTTTCTACTTTGTCGCCTCTGTATTTTCTATATGCAGTCGAGTATCACTCTAGAAATAGTGTCAATTGATAGCTTATGTAATGTGCTGTACAATACATTGGGTGTGGTTTACTCGCTTGCCGTCTAAGATGCAGCAAATCTTGAATGAATGCACATTTTCATAGAAAGCTGATTTTCTACTTTGTCGCCTCTGTATATTCTATATGCAGTCGAGTATCACTCTAGAAATAATGTCAATTGATAGCTTATGTAATGTGCTGTACATTACATTGGGTGTGGTTTACTCGCTTGCCGTCTAAGATGCAGCAAATCTTGAATGAATGCACTGTTTCATAGAAAGCTGATTTTCTACTTTGTCGCCTCTGTATATTCTATATGCAGTCGAGTATCACTCTAGAAATAGTGTCAATTGATAGCTTATGTAATGTGCTGTACAATACATTGGGTATGGTTTACTCGCTTGCCGTCTAACATGCAGCAAATCTTGAATGAATGCACTTTTTCATAGAAAGCTGATTTTCTACTTTGTCGCCTCTGTATTTTCTATATGCAGTCGAGTATCACTCTAGAAATAGTGTCAATTGATAGCTTATGTACTGTCCTGTACGATATAATGGGTGTGGTTTACTCGCTTGCCGTCTAAGATGCAGCAAATCTTGAATGAATGCATTTTTTCATAGAAAGCTGATTTTCTACTTTGTCGCCTCTGTATTTTCTATATGCAGTCGAGTATCACTCTAGAAAAAGTGTAAATTGATAGTTTATGTAATGTTCTAAACGATATAATGGGTGTGGTTTACTCGCTTGCCGTCTAAGATGCAGCAAATCTTGAATGAATGCACTTTTTCATAGAAAGCTGATTTTCTACTTTGTCGCCTCTTTATTTTCTATATGCAGTCGAGTATCACTCTAGAAATAGTGTTAATTGATAGCTTATGTAATGTGCTGTACAATACATTGGGTGTGGTTTACTCGCTTGCCGTCTAAGATGCAGCAAATCTTGAATGAATGCACTTTTTCATAGAAAGCTGATTTTCAACTTTGTCGCCTTTTTATTTTCTATATGCAGTCGAGTATCACTCTAGAAATAGTGTCAATTGATAGCTAATGTTATGTCCTGTATAATACATTGGGTGTGGTTTACTCGCTTGCCGTCTAAGATGCAGCAAATCTTGAATGAATGCACTTTTTCATAGAAAGCTGATGTTTCTACGTATTCGCCTCTGTTTCTTTTCTATGCAGTCGAGTATTACGCTAGAAATAGTGTTTTTTGATAGCTTATTGCTTGTTGTCTAATGTGCAGAAATTATGAAAAAATAGTTAAAAATCACTTTGGCTGCTAAGTTGTGAAGTTAGCGGCCAAAGTGCATTTGATTTAAAAACGCTAATAACTATATTAGCGTTTTTAAATCTTTAGATTAGTTTTTTTTTGTTATTTTCTTATAAGATACTAGATATTTTGCGGTTTTGCGTGTTTTGACACTATTATCGTTGAAAATATTCATGACTTCTTAATTTGGTCAGGTTATCATCGGCCGCTAACTTTGGCCGCTAACTTCACACCGGTTCGTCTTAAACATGAAAATCACTTAATGTAGGTCAGAAAAACTGCACCTCTTGATCTTTTGCTTGGTATCAGTTACTTAAGGAAGCAAAACCTTGATGCTCAAAAACTGGCTTGTGTTTTGTAGGCTATTACCTGTCTCATCTGCACCAGCAGGTCGACCACGTAACACATTGTACGCACGTCAGGTAGATCTAAATGTCATATTTTTTATGGAAAAATGACAGTTCGATTGTACTAACGCGCGTTTGGAACATTACGTGATTACCCGTCTGACAACGGCAGTACGTGGGGTATTTCCTAATAATAATGATCACCATATTTAAATTTAAATACCTGTTTTTAGTTTTTTCTTGTTTGCCTGAACTGACACAGTTAAGTTTTCCAAGCCTTGACCAATTTTTAATTCGTTTTATATTTAAAAGTTTTGGTGAAATATTTTACAAAACAGTTTAGAAGTGAGTTATTGAAAACAAATTTTATTCGTATACCTCATTACTAAAATAAATTAATATACCTAATCCCAGCTAAAATTTTACTTTGTTTTACAAGGGTATACACAGTATAATAAAGATATATCTTTAAGAAGTAGTCGTCTTTTTTTATTAGTAGGGATACATAATTATGTGTAATAAACATTGTTTGCTTACAATTTCACGAAATATGTGTTTCATTTAGGATCTCCAATAATAAATCACAAATAAGTTTATTTAAATCTTGCTAGTCGTTTTTCTCCCACTTAAAGAAGCCTGATTGACTTGACATTTACTGAGCATATGTAGTTTTGAAGACAATTCAATATTAAATCATTTTATTGGCAAAAAGGCTTCAGTCATACTTTTTTTTTACAAAAACCTGTTTTAAATGCAGTAACGGATGCTCGTAGCACTAAAAATCAAGCAAAATACCGTTTAAAACGCAGTAGTATAGCTCCGCGTACTGTGGTTTAAACGGTAATTCATCACTTGTCTGTGTAAGTAAATGCAAAACATGGACAGTAACCCGACTTTTTACTGTGTTTTAAGCGGTATTTCTTTTGTTTTTGCCTGTCTCAAAGAGTGCAGTACGAGCTTGAAATTTTGAAAAAGCCTCATAATTAATTTCAGTGTACACTGAAACCATTGTTGTTAACGTCATCGTATTATATGTGTTGAGCGCTTTCCATGACAATAAATGATAAGTATATACCGCTTGAACGAACGGAAATAAACTACTTTTAAAGTGTTTTTTGCGTTTATCTCGAAATGGACTTTTTCGAGTTACTGCACTTTAGGTTCTGCACGGCAGTGTAGGTACAGTCGCCATCACATACATAGGTACACTTTAGGTGTTCAAAAATATCGGCACATGCACCCTAATGCCTTGAAAATAGAGATGTGTTCCGATGTTTGTGACGTGCTTGTTTGCTCCGATGTATGTGATGGCGACTGTACCTACGTTGTTTCCCTTGTACATAAGTGTATGTAACATACAATAAGAAAATGTTCATTCATTTGTAACATTTGTTTCGGTTGTAACAGTTACGCGCATTAAAATGTCGCTGTCTACGTAAAACGTAAGCACAAAAAGATGCTCGGCTACTTATGTTGTGGGTGTCCGTAAAGCTGAGTGTTCTCTGCGTTAATTCGCGCCGGTAAAAGTTAACGTCCATTATGCTCTCTGTTCTTGTTAGATTGCGATTCTTAACTCGTTCATTCAACTTGTTTGCGTTTCATATTTGAAGTAAATGAAACATGGTAATTAAATATTGACATAGAGCCCAATAAAAAAAACAACAATTGACAGAATAATGTCTGTCATTATTTGTAATGATGGGGATGTTTACAAAAACAACATAACTACATTGGAGTTGATTTTACAGGAAGCGAAAAAAACTTAATTTCTCCTAAATATTATTTATTTAAACAATACCTTTAAGCAAAATTTGTAATGTATGTAAATAATAATAAAAAGTGAGCCGAACTCAGCCGCTCAGAAACACGCGTTTAATATTATTTGAATTCCTCCTGGGGCATAGTGTATATATATATAGATAAAAAGCTGTTGATGCAAGTGTACAATACCAATTTACTGTTTGACATTGGTTATTGCTGTTTAATAGTATGTGTCTATTAGTTGTTAAATGACAATCCGTAATTGGAGCTACAATTTCCACTTTGTGTATTTACATTTTGAATATTTTTAAATTGTATTTCTTATTATTGACGATCGTGATAAGGATTCTTATAATTTTGACATTGTATGCAAACCTATATTGTAATTTTTATCTCGAAATCAATAAATCTTCTGTGTTCCGCTTTGGTTGATCCTCTAAGTTTATTACAAAGCGTATTCCTCAACGCTTTAAGTAACACAATATAAAATGATTACGTAGTTACACTTTGCCCTCCGATACATCTTGCAGTTGCTACAACTTACTCTGCATCATCAGCATTCAGATCATTAAGTAAGTAATCAATTACACTTTCATCTAGCTCGAATTAAGTTAAACCACGGCTGCGCTCAGAGGCACTAACCTTTACCGGGATGAGGGAGGAAAAACATGATTTCATTTTGAGCGTGAGAATATCCGGTGGAGGATTAGAAATGTTTTTAAGATTTGAATTAAACATGGTAACAACGCGGGTGCTCGCCTGAAGTCGTGTGCTGATGGAGCGTATGATGCGGCTGGGAACGCGAGATTGCCTGCTCGAATGCTTCCCCCCAAATCGTAACTTACGTATTTATTCAATACTCAATTCTTTATCAAATCGTTATTGATGTTTGCCGGAAACCCGCGTCCATTATTGTATACGCGAACAGTTTGATTTTTATTTATTGGACGAAAAAGTTATCATCAAGTTATTTTAGGACCGAACGGTGAACGTTTTGTTTTGTTTATATTAAATTTGGGCTTAATGAACTGGCGCTATTTGAATAATTTTCTTTATTTTCTTCCTTTTTCGGATTCAAGTAACTTTAGAATTATCCTGCTTTGGTTTACTTTTATCATTGTTGAGAAGGTATTTATAACTTTTTGCATGTCTTTGCTACATTAAATTTATTAAAATATAAAAGTGAGTGTCAGAGGTAATATTTGTTGTCAGCAGGTTTTGGTAAGAATTTTACTCCACACATTACCTACAAGTTATTGAAGTTATACAGACCATGGTAAACAATTAATCTTCGCTGTCCGTCCGTCTGTCTGTCACAAGGCTGTATCTCAAGAACCGTAATAGCTAGAGAGTTGAAATTTTCACAGATTATGTATTTCTGCTGCCGCTATAGCAACAAATACTAAAAACAAAATAAAATATTTTTTTAAGGGGGGCTCCCATACAAAAAACGTAATTTTTTTGCCGTTTTTATAGATAATCTGTCACCAGGCTGTATCTCAAGAATCGTGATAGCTAGAGAGTTGAAATTTTCACAGATTATATATTTCTGTTGCTGCTATAACAACAAATACTAAAAACAAAATACAAGTTTTTTTTAAGGGGGGCTCCCAAACCACAAACGTGATTTTTTGCCGTTTTTATAGATAATGGTACGGAACCCTTCGTGCGCAAGTCCAACTCACACTTGGCCGGTTTTTTATTAATAATCTCCAAGTAGTGTTGCTTAGATAAGGACGCTTTTTTTAATTACTTGGCGCCCATTGGTTAAAATCAGTGACTTTTATATAACTTTAGTACATGCTTATCTTGGCTGAAGCTCTAGATGTACTTAAAGTAAAATTTTCGGTGGATATTTTCCTATTCCAAAATTTCAGTAGAAAAGAACACATTACATAAGTCTTAGAAGATGAGATAAAGCGACCGCCGGCCATATCTAAGTGCAAGGCTTAACCCACCCGGCACTACTACGTACGGAACGACCAGTTAATGTTAGTGTATTGGCTGTGGCCTCTTTTGGATCTTTTAAAGCGAAAGCCTAATTCTTTAATGCATCCGAGAGATTCCTGAATATTTTTTCTTTAGCGGATATAAATCGAAGTAGAAAAGTTTTGAACGCAAGACGCTATCTTTTATAAAACATGGCTCTTAAGATTTCAAAATTCTTTGCTTCTATAAGTTTGTAGTATCTTTGTTTGTACAATACGCATAAAAGTAAAGTTCTACCTATCAGACATCGGTCGCCGTAGGAAATATGATGTGGCGATTAGCGCTAATATAGCAGATACAATCTATAATAAATAGGTTTCCTTCAGGTTTAAAAGATCATGTAAACTGTTTTAAATCAAACTTATTTGTTTAACTATTTAAATTTAAAGGCAATCCCTTAGCAAATTAACTGGTAATGGCGTAACGTTTACCGTAGGCGGCTTAAAACAAAAGATCTAAGTTTGCTGTCAAATTCCAATTATTCAGACAGAAAGTTAGAAACTCGAAATATTTTACCATCGAGACACCGCCCACAGGGTACGTAGGAGTTCATTAACATCTCACGGCACCTAACGAACTATTTATCTTACGAACTTGACAGCGAGGGCAATTCATTGTCACCTAGTGGAACGTCGCATTGTGTGTGTCGCGATGTGATGAATTGGTAAGTTTATGTGACAGGTTTACTACGTTGTATACGTGATACGTTGTATGCAATAGTAGATTGTGTCTCAAGGGAGTAAAATGATATATTTACGGCGAGGGCGATGCATAAAATCCTTGATGGAAAATTCTACAAAAGAATCCCAGGCGCACCTATAATGCCACACTGACGTTAAATAATCTTTCTGTAATATCTGGCCCAACAAACATTTTGGCAATACAAACAGTAATCTACTATAGGCAATAAGCGGTCAATATACCACCTCTTCCTGTAAAAGGGTTAATTAAAACTTTACTATCTGAAACTAGAAAACCCCACACAATCATTAAAACTCCACACTGCGAAGAACAAAAAAGTAACACTTCCCAATTGTTCATTATTTCACCAACCACAAAAAATTTCACTTCTATTTTCAAGCATTCGAGTTTTTACGAATTATTTTTTAAATTACTAGTTTTTTTAGAACATACTTTTATTTGGACATTTTTGTTTTGAGTCTTTTGTATTCCGAAACAAAGAATGTTATTATTACTACTATTTATTTAGAGAAGATTTTAGAGAAATTAAACGTACCTACTAAATAAGTAATTTAATAAGAATTATGAAACTGACAAAACAAGATTTGTGATGCTATTCCAGGCCCTGTTCCGGGCTGTTATTTAAGCCGAGTTTAATTTGCTAAATTTTAAGTCTGTTCATCAAAACTTGGCTAGCGTAGATGGTTAAGCACGTGGATGTCATACTCACCGGTGATCTGTCAGTAAACTTTACTAGAGGTCTATTTTTGTTGCTGCCAATTCTAATTACATTTCAGCCGTATTCACTCTCACGCGCTGAGTTACGTGTGAAAACGAACGCTGAAAACTAATGGCGTTTATATAGTTTATTTATTTCGTTGTTGCAATGCAGACTCGTAGAGATAAATGAATATAATACGATACGTCCCGTTTGAAAAAATAAAATTGATATGTGATCAGGACGCTAATATGAAGAACCCAAATTGAGACCATAATATTAGAAAAACATGCTTCGAAATTATTTGAAGACACATTCATTATAAACATGATGTAACTTTCTTTCCTGGGGTCAAGTTTGTTCACAAATTTTAATGAGTTTGGTATCACTACGCTTGTAGCCGATATTATGGTGTTTTCGCTTTGTAGCGTCACTAACTTAATATCAGAGAACTCGCCTAGTGGGTTCTTGGCACCGAAACAACCCTCCATGTATTTTTTCAGCACTGTATAGTTCCAAGCCGCAAATGGCGCAGCTATTATTTAAAATTGAAGTGCTTTTAAGCATTAAAACGAGGGCTGTGATTTGGTAAGAGCGGCGAGTATCGCGGAGAGCCCCCAGGCAGCATACTACGTTATAATTTTTCTATACTAAACCTTAATTAACTTTTGAACTCGAGCGTGACATTAAAAAATAATAAGTAGCGAGCTAAAGAGAAAGAGAAGTTATAAATAATTGCGCCATTTAAAAGATGTTTAGGTATAAGTGACGTACGTGCACTTACTTTATTGTACTATGAAAAAATTTGACGCCGGTGCTAAATTAAGTAAGTGTTTACAGTAAAATCAGTCCGATATAAGTACAGTCGACTACAAAGATAAGTATGTTTTTTAATGTTACAAATATATGTATGTATATCTTATAACTATGGTAGTAAGGTCTATGTATACATATTTTTGTAACATCGTATGGATACATCTCTTTGTAGTCGACTGTACATAAAGGCTCATCACACATTTAAGAGTTATACTCTTGTCAGTGGAGTATTTGCCATTTCTCTCTGTCATACGCCAGCCTTTTGATTTCCTGATACGACACGATACCAGCTTTCTCCTTTATTCGGTCCATATAACTGCGCCGTGGTCTTCCCCTTCCTCTCCTTCCTTCTATCTTTTCTTCCATGATGGTTTTAAAGAAATTGTCGTGCCGTATTAAATGACCAATCGTTTTCCCCCTTTTGTGCTGATGGTGTTCAAGATAGCTCTTTTCTCTTTTAACCTTCTTAACACGTCCTCATTTGTTCTTATGCCCTCCATTCGTCTCTAACACCACATTTCAAACGCTTCCAGTCTTTCTCGGTCCCTTTGTGTCATTGTCCACGTTTCGCTGTCATAAAAGGCAATACTCCAAATGTAACTGACTGGCTTTTAAGAGTTGTCCCCTTTGATTAAAAGCTTTTATCACCATGGCTACTCGAGCGACTATGTCTGCTAAAGATGGCTGATGATGTCTGATAAAGTCTCAAACAGTGCATAAATATCAACTTGTTTTTTCAGTGGTCAATATTTAATAGTCCCAAAAGTTCAATATAAAAAAATATTCGTGACTTTGTCGCAATGTTCGTCGTTCTGAAGAACGATGCATCTAAGTCCTTACGAAATGAGAAGAAATCTCTAATTAAGAGATACAGTTACATCATCTTACGTCTCTGCCTCAATACGTTGAAGATAATTGACCGAGCAAACGAACCGAGCACACGTTACAGGGAAATAATATTAACGGTTTAATGCCACGGGTCGGGCTTTGTATGGGTGTCGGAGGCCCGTAGGAGACTTGGGCAATGGGAGGGTTATATTGGCGGCGGGCGGAATACGCAGGCGTTGGCCCCTCCCACCCACACCGATCGCCGCCAGCTATGATGAAGCCTGAGGGATTATTCGAGCCACTCGGGATATCATTGAGATGCGATAGAGTTTTTTGGCGAACGTTACTGAAAGCTATCGGAAAATCTTTTTATGTAATAAACTAACGTCCCCGTCACGTCTGTCGGTCGATCCTGGAATCTCTCAAATGACTAAGTAAATTTAATTTTCCTTTTAAATATATTTCAAATGGGGTGGCGTTATAAAGAAGGAGTAGCCGGGAAGTACTATACATAGTTGTCTACAAATTAATTTTTGACATTACAGAAAGGCGTCTCAACGTGCGTCTGTCTTGGTACCTAGTCGTAATCTAAAATGTTAAATTTTCTTAAAACAATTCTTACTACGTCGTTATCCATTCTATTCAAGTTAACAACCCAATTACGTTCTGCATTTGCATACTGAATACCTATTCTAGGAGTAATTCGAGAATATGAAGACAAGTTACGACAATTTAGGCACTAGACTTGCGTTAATTGGGCTGTTAGATGGAACGAGTAAAACACGTGCCATACGTCCTTATATATTAATATTATTAATGTATTGGATTTTATAATCAAGCGTGACATTGAATCTTCATCAAACAAGTGTAAAGTCTAAATTGGAAAATCGGTCTACGCAGTAGACTTTTTCTGACTCCGGATCTATAAGTTTGTGGTTGATAATGTAAGGTATAAAATGGCAATGCAATATCAATACATATTTCTCCATATAATTGTTCCAGGATCAAGTTATTCGTGTAGTGGGTCTATTACAATTTCGCAGACAAAAGTCAAAAGTTTCCAGTTATGTACTCCCAGTTCCTTACGATTCTTGTCTTTACTTATGCCTAATAGTAAATGGCGCGAGAAATCACGGCCGGCGGTGCAATTAGGTCTGGGTGGACCCGCCGGGTTCCACCACAGTACGTGACGGGGCCAAATTTAATATAAAAGGAATAACGCACAAAATCAAAGTGAGCCGTTAACTGTATTTCGCGGACGGAATGTTTTAACAATCAACTTCATTGTTTTCTCGCTCTAGATTGTATTTTTTCACACAAAAGGTTAGCCTTTATGCATGAATATCACCAGTAAAGAGAATTTTGTTATTGTTACTTATTAGGGTGAAGTAAAATTGGATTTGCTGTTAAGTCGTTTATTCCTTCGTGGGCGTGGATTTTCATTTGAAGCCGTTTATTCGTTTAACAAAAACGTTTATTAGAGAACAATGGCAGCATTCTGGCGTGTCATAATTAATGGCTCAATTCTTAACTGACTGGAGCAAAATTATACCAACTGCTATCTACTTAAATAATAGATACCATTAACTACTTCAATTTGCCTGCAACTTCGTAAATACTTGAGCGTGAAATGTATCATTAGCTCGTTAACTACAACATAATTTAATATAAAAGGTAAAGAACTATCAAATAGCTGTTCAGCCGCATTGGAAAACCATAAATGGTTTTAATATTTTCATGAAGGATATAGAAACAGACTATACTTTGTATATATGATGTTTTTCTTAAAGTTGCTCACTAAACTTATTAAAAGAACATTCGTTTACGACATGCATGTACAACTCCACATTGAACAAGCGTTGTTATGTTTCTTAGCGCCTTAACTTCACAATAAACTTCAAAAACTGCGGAGAAGTTGGGAACCATATTAAAGTTTGCAGAAAGTATAAGTATGGAGGTAGACTCGTCAATAAAGACAAGTTTCCTTATAGAAAAACCCCAAGGAACACAATAGAGCCCGCTGAATAGACTCTCAACAGTGAAGAGTTTGGTTTTTGTAAAAAGTCTTGCGTTGACCTTAATATGTGTAAATAATCCCAAAAAGTTATGTCAGGCTTTTATATTTAATCTTATATTAGCGTCCCTTATAGCTCGTTCCAGATAACATTAGAATAAGAAATGTGACAAAAAAAAACTATATAGTCACTCAGTTAAATTATTCAAAAATATTAGACACGTATTTTTTTGTTTGTCAATCAAACAAATGATTTACTTTAAAAACAAAGTTTTAACCGACTTCAATTCAGTAATCCGCCAAGCCACATGCACATTTCCACATTTCTTTTGCAATTTACCACATGCACTGACTTCCAAGAGCAAATGCGTTGATTATTAGCGAATAAAAATTAAATCGCTGTGTGTGGGCCGATAATATTTTAGGACTTCCGTCGATTCCTCAAAGATTTCAGAACTACCTTTTGCACTTCATTAGCTGCTACATTAACGGAATCATATTATAATATGAAAGTACTTTATATCATTCATGAGCTCCAGAAGTCATCTGGGGACTTCCGTCATCAGTTCCACTTCACCAAATTTATGGTTTCCGCGGGTAAATACACGAGTTAGAATAGAAAATACCAAAATCACTACACGCGTGCTTAATATAATTGAAGAGTTCCCTCAATTCCTCATAGATCCCATCATCCAACTGGATTTTTGAAAAAAATTGGATCAACATGAAAGCGCATACGGTCAAGAGCTCTGGCCCCGTAGCATGGATGGCGTTATCACGCGATAAGTGATAGGATAAGCGCGTCGTCTCATTCTATCGAACGGTGTCAGCCAGGGACGGATGCTCTATCCTGTCACTTATCGCGTGATAAGGCCATCCATGCTACGAGGCCTGAGGTACTTTCTAACACATAAAAAAAATCTCCTAATTTTGAAGTCGGTTAAAAATGATGAAGATATACCTAGCCCGTTAAAGTTCCGCGTGACGTCACGTTACAACATTTTGTGTTGTACTGTGACGTCATGCGGACTTATCTGCGAAGTTCGAATCCCAGAAAGTGTATTTATTTACTTGCGTGATGAACGCGAATATTTTAAATAAATAGATAAATAAATATTATGGGACAATTTTTAGACAAATCGAACTAGCTCCATAGTAAGCTCGATAAGGCTTGTGTTATGGATACTAGACAACGATATAGTTATTTAGGTAATGGATATATATACTTAAATACATAAATAGAAAACATCCAAGACTCAGAAACAAATATTCGTGCTCATCACACAAATATTTGTCCTTACCGGGATTCAAACCCAGGACCTACAGCTTCGTAGGCAGGGTCACTACCCACTAGGCTAACCGGTCCTCTATATCGTCATATGTGTTCTGTATATTTACGCATATACAGGATGGGCCAAAAATGTTTGCACTTTTGAAACTTTGATGAAAATAAAACCATTAAAGTTAATTTCCTGATCATTTAATTTTTGTGACTAACATCTAATGCAGTTTATTTTTTGAAAATATAATCTTTGAGATGTCATCCCCCCATCTCGTCGCTGGCACTCCTGCAAACGACTACGCAGATTTTGGGAAACTCGCTGACACATGTTGCGAGAGATCTCGGCTCGCGGATGTATTGCTTGAGTTTGGATATTGTCTTCAGTTTTTTTAACGTAGAACTCGACTTTATACATATCCCCGCACGAAACAATCGGCGGGAGTGAGATCCGGGCTTCCTCCTAAGCGCCAGGCGGCGAACTGCTACATACAATTTGTTGCTATTATAAAACTGTTTTACACAAAAAGCTCGTTGTTAATCAGTAAAACGCTTCATTGCAAATAAAACTGCATAAATAATGACAAATTTCTCACTACTCAAAAACTAGGTATATAATTTATTATTATACAAGATATTTAGTGTTGCCATTTGTAAAAAAATATGGCCCAACCTGTATTTATACAAATAATGCTTAGTTTGGAATAACGTCAATTACAAGTATAATTACCTACGTATAGTACTTATTATATTGATATCGTTGTCTAGTACTAGTGCTCATAGTACAAGCGTTGCTTAATTAGGCCGTAGGTCGTCTTTTTGTCCATAGATTTGTCACTTTATTTTAAGTATACTTCAATATTTGCATACGCTTTTACTACTTTATAGCGAAAATGTTAAATGGTTTCTTAATAAAAACATTTCCAATATAAATTGAATTTAATAACCAAAGTGCAAAGTGGCAACACTTACACCGATTGGCAACATTTAAATCTCAAGCAAATTCTATATAATAAGTGACTATTATTCTTGGAACTCGGGCCATCAAAGTTAGCCGAGTCAGATTATGTATCTCATTTCGTTTGGATTACATTTTTCATTTTGTGGTCTGTCGACGTAGCTAACCTACGAAATTAGATGGGACTGGCGGGCCAGAGGTCTGCGAGGATACTTTTGTGAAATATTATAATTAGGGAGGTCCTAAACATAAGGATTACCCGACCGTAAACTTGGTTAAACATGTGTGTGTAGGTTTATGAACATTTGTTAACAATTGGAGATAATTCAAAAATGGTAGATCAAATAAATCATGGGTTTTTAAAAATAAATAATTCTGATCGTTGTCCAAACGTGAATTCAAAGGATTATTATCAGCCATTGAAGAGTCCAGCTTCTAAATGCATCATGCGATCAACTTGATGATGCCAATTTATTGTTTGTCATGTGGGCGTACCTACCTATAACATTCATACTTGAAAAGTTTGAAATAAATATAGATAATGGAAATAGAAGACTTTTTTAAATCCACTTGCGAGAATGTGTCACATTGTCACATCACAGAAGACGCGTACAGTCGCGGGTGAACGAATACGTACATAAATAATTACATAAATATCTGTACACGCTTTTATGACATTGACAATAGAGTAATGTATGTTTATGTCCTTATTTATGTACGTATTCGTTCACTCTTGACTGTAGTCAAGTGCAAAAATATGCATCGATGTAATCCTCTGATAAATATGTACCGAGACCTAAATCCACTGACATATGAGCGATGGGACATATTTAAGAGTAGGTAAGTTGGATGTACCGATATGTTTACACTTGACTGTACCTACATACTTAGTTATAAATGAAATCATAAAGGCAAATAACGATATTAATGCCACTGAAATATTCTTGTATCGCCGGAATACTAACAGGACACAACATGATATCTACCATGTTACTTACATTTTCTCCAATTAATATTTACTTACCGTAAATCCTGGAAACCGCTAAGCTCACTTACCTAAAACAAATAAAAACCTTTTTAACCATATTCAATTTATGATAAATTAATTTTCACCGTAACGAGCAAATTTATTACTAAATAGGTACTTAAATAAATCAGGAAGTTTGAGGAGAAGTTTCTAATCAGAGGATCAAGTGTAGTTAGCGAACAGTGTTGAGGAAGAACTAAGTTGGACGCAAACATCTAAATAACGTAATCAGGCTTAAGTTCTTGTTGTTTTTTAAATGACATTAGTAATGATTATTATCTTATGTGTAAAAAAAAATACTCCCCATTGTTAGATATAATACGGTTATACGTGTTTCAGTATATTAATAGAACTTTTCCGTAGTAAACATGCATAAGACACCAGTTTTTTAGCTAAGTATATTCGCGCCCGCTAAAGTGGAAAGTGATAATTATTTTTTGATTTACAATAAAAATATTACCTACTCATCACATTAAGTCTAGTCTCCTACAGTTTTTATACATTCTTTATAAATCCACACATGGCACAACAAACGGCAATCGAATTTCAAGTCTGGTTATTTATCAAACTTAACTATGTCTATTCGTCAACGTATTCCTCTTTTTTTTTACGTTGCGAGAATGCATTTATGCACCGGTCAGGCGGGGATCGGTTGGGTGTGTGGGACTCCCGGGCAGAAGGCCCAGACTACCCACTAAACCCCCAACGGTTTCCCAACCATGTCGCTACCAGGGAGGGCCAAAGGTTCGCTTGACGCATTCGACTTTGACCAACCAATTCAACCCGCAATGTCAAGCATACGTAGTGATCCATAAAGGGTTATAGGCTCCGAAACGAGAGAACGCCGTATTTCCCGATTCTACGCCACCTCCTGCCATTGTAGACCACACTGTCTTCCCAGCGATACTTGGCGCCTGTTGGTTGACACAATCACCACAATAAATGTATGGCTTAATCTTCTTCCATTCTGAGTAGATGACCAAACCATCGAACTCTGTATGATTTCATCTCGTCAATGGAGTTGATTCGGCTACTAACTCCCTTATCTCTGCATTCTTTTGAATCCTCCAAGGGCCGTCATATCTCTTAATACGTCTCAGGAGCTGATTTTCGTTTTGTGTTTGGGTCTAGGCTTAATAGTCGTACATAAAAATTGGCCTTATGATAGTTTTATATATCCGCAACTTAGTATTTCTGGTAAGAAACCTGGACACCAAGACTTTGTAGAGAGCTGTCCTGCTTTGCAGGGTATTTTGGATGCGTATATTAACCCGGCGAGCATGACGTGAAAAAAAGTTACATGAAGCATAAGGCAGGGTATGACATACCCGAAATTGAATGTACCATAATATAGTTTTTATTAATTTTATTTTATTTCGTGCAGTATAATTATATTGTTTAATAATGAATTATTTAATGAATTAAAATCAAAGACAAGTTTTAATTATGAAATTATTTTTATTTATTTTATTATATAGTTCACCTTTTACTATGTAATTATAGGAACAAAAGTTTCGAGGTTTACAAAAATGAACAATTAAACAAAAAAAACCGTCTTTAGAATATAAATCAACTTTTAACTAAAAGATAATGAGATCCTCTTCTCAAATAAACATAACAATTTTATTTTAATTGAAAATATGCTTAATCAGTGCCATCGAGATTAGCATGCTCCATACATAAATGGGCTTGTTGCAACCTTTACAGGATTATTTGGTTTTACTGTCCTTCTTGTATGGAAAAAAACCAACTAATATAAATAAAGTAATCTCAAGCCTATACATTGAAACCTTAAACACAATAAGAATAATAAAAAAAGAATTTATAAATCATACAAAAAAATACGTCTAAAATGACGCAGGGTATGACATACCCCAAACAGGTTTGTGCACGAATATTCCGGCCGACGCCTCACGTCGCACTGCGATCACGCCACTATCCCCTCCCACACTCCCCTGCCTCCAGCTACTGAGCGAGCTAGTGTTGCCAGACGAAGATTTAAAAAACCAGCCAAGAGCGAGTCGGACTCGCGCACGAAGGGTCCCTTACCATTATCTATAAAAACGGCAAAAGAATCACGTTTGTTGTATGGGAGCCCCCTTAAAAAAATATTTTATTTTGTTTTTAGTAATTGTTGTTATAGCGGCAACAGAAATACATAATCTGTGAAAATGTCAACTCTCTAGCGGTTCTTGAGATACAGCCTGGTGACAGACAGACGGACGGACGGACGGACGGACAGCGAAGTCTTAGTAATAGGGTCCTGTTTTACTCTTTGAGTACGGGACCCTAAAGATACCAAAAGTTTTTAACACTGTCAGGGTATGACATACCCTGGGTCATGCTCGCCGGGTTAATGTCCCCCCCTCCCTAAGTATTTGTGTTGGTAATAGTGTAACGTGTAACCAAATCAACTTGTCGACCCCCTGATAATCAATATCTGAAACTTGAAAAGTCTCACGCTGGGCTCGTGCATTTTTATCACAGATGTATGAATGTAAGGAGATCGGACATGGCGGCCGATTTGTATAGAGTGAGCCTGTCGCAAGTACATTAACCCACACAACGCCCAAGTAATTGACAAGACAAAGCACGCACACATCTAAAACACACACACTTGTATACCTACACGCTTATTTGACAATAAACGCGCATCATATCAGGCATTTTGGGAAAAAACGTAATATTCTCTGCGATCAGCACGCGTGCACAGCATGGCAGTGTATGCCCATTGAGCATACAGCTGCGACACGGCCGCCGGCGGCTTGTCCTCTCTCTAGTATTCTATGCTCTGAGATTTTTATATTGTTTCATAAGGAGGTATTCGTTTTTGTATGGTCGATCTTGAGAACTATCTTAGAGGGCTTACAGTCCAAGACGCTAACCGCCTCCACCAACTCTTCTCAAGCGCGCTTTTATCTGCAAAATTGTAAATTTTAATTTTTAACTCTTCATTTTAATTTTAAATTGTCTATATTACCTATGTACCAGTGTGTAAACGCCATACGATAAATAAATAAATACCTCTTCATTGCTGTCCCCCAATAAAGCAAGGTCACCCGCGTGGTCTAAATCTAATCTTGTGCCTGAAGCTTAACTCTATTGCGCTAAAAAAATCCACAAAATGTAGGTAGAAAGGTACAGGCGATAAGGCATCTGCTTGCTTAAAACCGGTTATAACCGTGATACCCTCTATCAGTTCTTTCCCCACTCCGACGCGCATCCTACTTTCCTTTGTTGATGTTGAGATTATGTTCTTCTGGTTTCCGTATATATTGTAATTTCAATCTAGCACTCAAACATGATACAAGTACAATATATATATATATATGTTTTACCCTGAAGCTGTCTAGTAGGTAATGTACTATACTCGTATTCACAACTCTATGTTAATCACTTTTCCTTTTCTGCAATAAGTATTAATAAATATTAGAAAAGTGAATCCATTATGTACTGTATCATTAATGGACCGAACCGTTATTGAAAGGAAGTTATTTATTGATGAATAAAGTACGCAAGCAGCCTTCATCGAGAAATTGTTCAAGCCTGTGACAGCCGGCAGAAATAAACCGATTTGTCCATGAACTAGGCATGAACGTATATAATAATAAAATTCCTCACTGTCGTATGCGTAAATATTTCATGCGGAAAAACGTGTACGTTCCACCTGCGTCTACCGACAAAGTTAGATTATATCAGCGGTAAGCGCGAAGCGGAAAGAAGGGTTTCGTACCCAGGACATTACATTTTTAACCGACTTCAAAAAAAGGAGGAGGTTCTCAATTCGGATGTTTTTTTTTTTTTTTTTAATGTTTGTTACCTCAGAACTCCGTCATTTATGAACCGATTCGTACAATTCTTTTTTTAGCTGAAAGTATATGCTTCCAGATTGGTCCCATTGTTTCCAAAACCCCAGTTGGATGATGGGAACCATGAGGAATTGAGGGAACTCCTCAAATATATTAGGCACGCGTGTAGTAATTTCGGTATTTTCTATTATAACTCGTGTATTTACACCCGGAAATCATAAATTTGGTGAAGCGGAAGTGATAGTGAAGACCACAGATGGCTTGTGGCTTGTGTGATGTCTCAATGATGTACTTCAAACTATATAAGTACGTCACAGATTCTGATATTATTCCGTTGAAATAGCAAACAATGAAGTGCCAAAAGGTATTCTGAGATCCTTGAGGAATCGACGGAAGTCCTCAAATATTATCGGCCCACATACAGCGATTAAGTTTATTGGTCTAAAAATCAACGCTTTTGTTCTCGGAAATCAGTTCATGTGGTAAATTGGAAAAAAAATGTGGAAATGTTAATGTGGGCGGAGTATTGAATTAAAGTCGGTTAAAACTTTGTTTTGAAAGTAAATTATGGAAGATAAATTAGCTTTTTCATCTTGGTTAATCTTTTACTTTTGCGAAAGTTCCTACCTATTGTTAGCTGGCAGTATTTGGCTTTCGTGGGCACTATCATCAACTTAATGCTATAAACATATTATATTATTGTAGGTGGTATTATTGTAGGTATTTGTCTTTCATCAACAAATTAAACTGTCTTGATAGTCCCAAGTAAAATAGTCGTATGTGCCAAATTTTCAGTTTTGAGTTGTTACGTCAAAATTCATTAAAAAAATTACTTCTTTTCTCAGACTTTACTATATTACCGCGAAATCTGAGATAAACATGTCGGGCATATGTTGAGTCTTAGAATATATGACTTTAAAAATGTTGATTGTGACAGTACCGACATTGTTCATGGAACGTAGTGAGAGCAATATTATACAAGTGTCTGATGATGTGATCATAGTGATATGCTACATCCTACTATGTTAAACGAAACATTTTTTTATCACACTTGCTCGTAAAGGGTTTCATAACGCGCAGACATACGGAGCCTTTATTACGCCCATGGGCGCAATAGTTTTATTTGTCAGTGTGTTGTTGTGCGTCAGTAGTAAAGCAAGGAGATTTTGACTCACATAAGATGTTTGAAAACGTATTTGTAAATAAATCCAAACGTAAAACACGAATAAATTGTAGTACCTAAATTATTTTAAGATTTAAAAATTAAAATGTAATACCTAATGTGGTGTCTGTGTAAAATATTTAAAGCTTTGATTTTATGGCTGTATGCCGAAGGGTCTTTTCCTTGAGCCGCCATAGGTACGGCAAGTTCAACAAAATGAACGATAAGCATTTTTTATTTTTTATTGCGATTTAATTTTGTGTCAAATATATTTCTTTCCTCGCAAATATGTGATTAAAAACATTGTGATCGAAACGGATAGTTAGTCGCTTACCAACCTCGTGGCACAATGTACTAATATGTTATCGACAGTTTATTTTCGTTATCTAGGCAAATTTATTTTTGTTAAGTCGTTATATAAGTATTTCCGCCCAACACTATTCATTTGATATTTGAATTTGATACACTTTGCTTTTATTATTCCGGTTACGTAGGTACAGTCACCGGCATCAATATATGATGGAACAAAGGCCGCAAAAATCTCTGACACGCTCTCTAACGGCTCTAGGAATAGAGGTATCAGATATTTTTGCGGCCTTTGTTCCATCATTTAACGATGCCGGCTGGTGACAGTACAGTTAGTTAGTTATACTGGGCGTTTTCCGCAAGTCGACATCCATTGTGCCTATTTTGCGTCGTTTCTTCTGCCTCCATGCACGCTCTGCACATGGGGCTGTCTGTGATACCTAAGTTATAGAGGTGTCTGTTCAAGGTGTTGTGTCCTGTTATTATACCCACTATCTTGCGCAGTTGGTTTCTATGTGTCCTTAGTAGTGTGGTTGTGAGTTTGTAGTCGCGTTTTGACAGAATCTCTTTGGTCTGTCTGCATGTGTCTATCTCCTCCCAGTATCTTTGGTGTAGGTCTTTAGTGTGTTGGTCCAGTTGATTGTATATGTAGCTTTGTGGCAGGGGCGAGATTGGCTCCGGTCCGTATGCCGTTGTTTCTGAGCCTTTCCTGGCCAGTTCATACGCTGCATCGTTTCCTCTTGAGCCACTAAGCCAATCCATTGTATAGTAACTTTGTTTTTATGGTGACAGTACAATTTTTTGTAACAAAATGGCTGTAAAATGTACTCAACGGTCAACAATAAACAACCGCACAATAAGCGTACATGCCAGTTTGATCAAAATATTCCATTGATTAACAATTTCTTATATATATAATATTATCACTACATTACATAATTATATATTTTTTTAAATTTTGACGGCTTTTCCTACAAACTCTTTTAATTGGGATCGTCGATCTCTACAAAGCTCTGCAGTCTCTAAAGCATAACTATGAAGCAGCAAGCTTAATACCTACGAGGTGTATATTTAATTTTCCCTGCAATATATATACATATATACACTTCATATATATAAAAGTAAAAATCCTGACTGACTCACTCACTTAAATCAACGCCCAGCCCAAACCGTAGAACCTAAAAACCTGAATTTTTCACAATAGGTAGTTTATATAACTTACATACCCACTAATGAACATTCCACCTTCGAGCGGGTCTTAACTTAGCTTATCTAAGTGAGGGCCTTTTCGGATGCACTTCGACCCAGCGGAATCTTTTGTGCATTTGCCCTCTTCTTTATGCCTGGTCCCAGGCTTGCTCCCTCATTTCCACAAAACGGATGATGCAGTTTACCGGGAGCATCTTGAATTCCTTTGGTTGCGGATAGCCGTTACCAAAGTAATTCATTCTTTGTCTGGCAAGGGCATGACATTCGCACAATATGTGTTCTATAGTCTCATCCTCCTCGCCACAGATTCTACAGTCTAAACTATACGTAAGTCAAATCTTGGCCAAGAGATCCTTGATTCCGAAGTGACCTGTGAATACCCCAGATATAATTCTCAGTTGCTTCCTACTGGATTTCCAGAGTTTTTTGGTCCAGCCCGAGTCCAATCCTTCTATGAAGAGCTAAGAGTGCCTTTAGCCAGCCTCATTCCTCCACTTGTGTCGGTGTTTAGTTTTGGCGTAGGCTTTAAAGGCCGATATTATGGTTCCATTCCCACAAATGGTTCTGGACCTACAAAGTGATTTGTAGAGCCCCCTCTTGCAAGGTCATTTGCTCTTTCGTTGCCGATGAAGCCCTCGTGCCCTGGTATCCAAACTAGTTGCACCTTATTATGCCTTCTAAGCTTGTTTAGTGCTTGGACTAGTCTAGAATCCACTTTCGGCGCCTTAAGCGCTTTAAGGGCCGTTTGACTGTCACTGAGGATATAGATAGTCTGCCTTTTGGTTTGCCTGTCTATATTCTCCTGTACAGAAGCAATTATGGCATATGTCTCCGCCTGGAAGACAGTTGCTAAACTGCCCATGCTTACACTACTACTATAGTCATTTGCATAAATGCCTGCTCCCGTACCGGATCCCATTTTTGATCCGTCCGTGTACCATATGCTGTCTTAGATACCAGATCTTGGTGGTTCTAGACCTTCAGCCCACTCAGCCCTGGATGGAATTTTTGTTGTGTAGTTCCTATGAAATACATACTTGGGTAGCATTTTGTCGCATCCCATGTTTGTTATTCTGTCTAAGAAACCGCCAGTTTCCATGGTTGTTTGCTTAGTCTTCGGCTTGCTATCGCTCCACAATCAAAGTGCTCTTAATCTGTAGAGTGATTTGCGCACCTCTGACTTATTCACCATGTGAAGTGGCAGTAGGTCCAGTAGGACTTGTAGCGCCGCTGTAGGTGTGGTTCGAAACGCCCCTGTTATAGCCATGTATGTCGTTCTCTGCACCTTCCTCAGGGCCTCTCTGCATGTGCTCATTAAAGTCCTTGGCCACCATACCAGGCTACCGTACAGTATTATGGGTCTCACCATCATGGTGTAGATCCACTTCAGTACCTTTGGGTTCAGTCCCCATGTTTTGCCATACACGCTGATCTACACATTCCAAATTCCTTTGTAATGGTGAGATCTGTATGCTTCTTCCAGTTCAGTTCCTTATCCAGTGTGACACCTAGATATTTCACGTCATTGGACAGTTTTAGTACCCTTCCGTACAGTTTTAACTGATGTATGCTGCAAAGGGTCCTTTTCTTAGTAAACGGTATTACTACAGTTTTGCCTGGATAATTGGTGACAATCGCACCATCTCTCCACTTTTCTGAGTACCTTGTTCCTGATTTCTGATACTGTACTAGGGAATTTCCCATTGACCAGTATCACTAAATCATCAACATATGCTACCGTGTGGATGGGATCTTTATTGAGTTCTATTAAGAGTGAGTTCACCACTAAACTCCATAGAGTTGGTGAAAGTACCCCACCTTGTGGACATCCCTTTATGGCCGTGGCCATTAGCTCACCCCCCAAAAGAGATGACTTTGTCTGTTTGCCATTTAGCAGGTTGCTTATTTTACAAATGGTCGGCTCTATACCATGTTTTGCAGCTGCTTCGCTAATAGCATTATAAGTGGTTCAAGGGGGCAAGAAGGGGGTTGAAAGTTTGTATAGGGATTAAGGATGGAGTAAAATTTTAAGTGAGAGACTTGAAACTTTGTGTAAAGACTCCTTTGCTTTGCATTGTAACTATTGACAAAAATGTACTCGACTATATAATAAATAAAGAACTGAAAAGGTGCTCTATATTTCAATAGAGATATATTATTTTTGACTTTCCTCGTTGTTGAAATGTTGAGTGTTTTAGTCGGCTGAAAGCACACACAAATTTCACTCTGGAACTATTGGCGCTCGGATCGAACTTGAACGAAAATGGGTCACTTTCATCGCTTGGTATCAATATATTAATATTTTATACAATGTTTTTTACAAAAGATAAGTAATATTATACCGTCTTTTATTTTGTTGCTGTTGATCATTCTATAAAGTTTAGCATCAAAAGTCTAATAATAATAATAAAACAATCTAATTTTTTATCCCCGACGGTAAAGAGGGGTGTTATAAGTTTGACGTGTCTGTGTGTTTGTGTCTGTCTGTGGCATCGTAGCTCCTAAACGAATGGACCGATTTGAATGCGTTTTTTTTTATCCAAAAGCTGACGTGATTGAGATGGTTCAGCGTTACGTTTCAACAAAATTGGTTTAGTCGTTTTTGAGATATTGGCCTTTGCAATGAAAATGTCCCCCGGGTCTTTCAACTTTTCTAAGTTGTAGTTATACTGTAAACAATTGAATATTAAGTATGCAACGCCAAACTTGAAAAGCAATTAACTTTGGCAATTGGCAATTTTAAAATCTTTAAACATTTAATAATATTGGGAATATAATCAACCTTCAGTCGAATTTAAACTTTCATGAGACATATGAGTCGTGTGTAGTACACGGCCGCGAAAACAATCATCCTGAAGATACTCCCGAAGAGTTCGAAACATGTTGCCCATAATGACATTGAATACGTGAGTTTAACCGTAGAATTATTAGTATTACTAGCTGTTGCCCGCGACTTCGTCCGCGTAGAACATGTTATCGTCTAAATGTTTGTTTAAGGAATTAATTTTTAAAATCATTGAAATTAGCTTTGTAGTCTTGTAGTAAACAGTCTAAAACTAAAGTTACAAATCCCTTACTTTAAAAATGTTTTGCTCTCCATACAAACTTTGAACACCCTTATAAGTCCCTTTTAGGGGATGAATTTCAAAAAACGCTGAAATGAGTTTTGTAGTCTTTTAACAAACATACTAAGATCGAAGTTACAATTCTCATACTTAAAAATTTTCTTGCTCTGATAGTCTGCATACAAACTTTGAACCTTTGAATTAACGCTTTTCGGGGAAAAATTGAAAAGAAAACACTAAGTTTTTTTATTGTAATAAGTATTTTTTCTACAAAATATCAAGTCTCTAGCTCAAAAAATGGGTTTCCCATACGAACCTTGCACCCCTTTTTATTCTCATTAGGGGTCGAATTTTTCAAAACGCTAAAAGTACTTGATTTTTATTGTAATAAGTAATCTTTCAACAAAGTTTTAAGTCCCTCGCTAAAAAAATATTTTCTTCATTCAAACGTTCTTATAAACCCTCTTATTCAATATATAATAGAATAAGATCGAAGTTTCTAAAATGCTGAAAGTATTTAATTTTAAATTTAATTAGTAAGCATTCTACAAAATTGTAAATCGGCTAAAAAAATGTTTCCTCCACACAAATGTTGCACCCACTTTTAACCCCCTTAGGAGTGGAATTTACTAAAACGCTGAATATCCTTTTTTTGTATTTCAATAACTAATCGTCCTACAAACTGTTAAGCTCCTATCCCAAAAAGAGTTTCCCCATATAAACTTTGCAGCCCTTTTTAACCTTCTTAGGGGTGGAATTTTCCAAAACGCTGAAAGCACTTTGTTTGTACTCAAATAAGTAATGTTTCTACAAAGTTTTAAGAACCCCCTCAGGAGATAATTTCGGGATAAAAACTATGCATCTTCCCTGGGTCTCTTACTATCTCTATACCAAATTTCATCTAAATGGGTTTTATCCAAATTTTCACCCCCTATTTCATTACATTGGGAACTATTTTCGGGATAAAAACTATCCGCTTTCATTCTCCGAGACTTAAACTATCTCTATACCAAATTTCATCTAAACGGGTTCCATCAAAAGTTTCATCCTCCATTTCACTCCCTTAGGGGGTGATTTCCGGAATTAAAACTATCCTATGCCCTTTCCCAGGACTTAAACTATCTCTAAACTAAATTTCATCTAAATGAGTTCATCCAAATTTTCACCCCCATTTCACCCGCTTAGGGGATGATTTCCGAAATAAAAATATTCTATTTCCTTCCCTAGGACTCTAACTATCTCTATACCAAATTTCTTTTAAATGGGTTCCATCAACATTTTCACGCCTAATGTCACCCCCTCAGGAGCTGATTTTCGGGATAAAAACTATGCATTGTGCTTCCCTGGGACTCCTACTATACCAAATTTCATCTCCATGGGATTTATCCAAATTTTCAAAACTATCTAATGTCATTCTCCGGGAATCAAACTATCTCTATACCAAATTTTATCTAAACGGGTTCCATCCAAAGTTCAACCCCCCATTTCACCCCCTAAGGGGTGATTTCCGGAGTTAAAACAGTCCCATGTTTCATCCAAATCGGTGCAGCGGTTAAGTAGCACCATACAAATTTTCAACCCCAGTTTCATCCCCTTAGGGGTGGATTTCCGGGATAAAAACTACCCTTTATGTCCTTTCCCAGGACTCAAACTATATCTATACCAAATTGTATTCATATAGGTTCCATCCGAATTTTCACCCCTAATTTCACCCCCTTAGGGCATGATTTCCGCGATAAAAATTATCCTATGTCCTTTCCCAGGACCTAAACTATCTCTAAACCAAATTTCATCAAAATTGCTTACTTCTAAATTTTCACCCTCTCATTTAACCCCTTTAAGGGATGATTTCCGGGTTCAAACTCAAACTATTTATGAACCAAATTACATCGAAATCAGTGCCGCGGTTTAAGAAACTCGATATAAATGTTCACCCTCAATTTCACCCCCTTAGGGGTAGATTTCCGGGATAAAAACTACCCTATGTCCTTCCCCGGGACTCAAACTATCTCTTTACCAAATTGTATTGAAATGGGTTTCATCCGAATTTTCACCCCTGATTTCAACCCCTTAGGGGATGATTTTCGGGATAAGAACTATCCTATGTCCTTTCCCAGGATTTAAACTATCTCTGATACAAATTTCGTCAAAATTGGTTACGTCCAAATTTTCACCTCCTCATTTCACCCTCTATTTTACCCCATTAGGGGATGATTTCCGGGATCAAACCTATCTTTTGTCCTTCCCCGGGACTCAAACTATTTAAATACCAAATTTCATCCAAATCAGTGCAGCGGTTTAAGTAGCTCCATACAAATTTTCACCCCCAATTTCATCCCCTTAGGGGTGGATTTCCGGGATAAAAACTACTCTATGTCCTTTCCTAGGACTCAAACTATATCTTAACCAAATTGTATTCAAATGGGTTCCATCCGAATTTTCACCCCTTATTTCACCCCCTTAGGGGATGACTTCCGAAATAAATACTATCCTATGTCCTTTCCTAGGATTTAAACTATCTCCAAACCAAATTTCATCAAAATTGGTTACCTCCAAATTTTCACCCCCTCATTTCACCCCCTTAGGGGATGATTTACGAGATCAAACCTATCCTTTGTCCTTCCCCGGGACTCAAACTATTTAAATGCCAAATTTCATCCAAATCGGTGCAGCGGTTTAAGTAGCTCCATACAAATGTTCACCCCCAATTTCATCCCCTTAGGGGTAGATTTCCGGGATAAAAACTACCCTATGTCCTTTCCCGGGACTCAAACTATCTCTATACCAAATTTCATCTAAATCGGTTCAGCGGTTTAGGCGTGAAGAGGTAACAGACAGATAGACAGACAGACAGACAGACAGACAGACAGACAGACAGACAGACACACTTTCGCATTTATAATATTAGTATGGATTATAATATTAGTATGGATTAGTATGGATTACTATAATCAACCTTTGTTTTACTTTGTATTGTTCAAACGTTTATAAAATAAAAATAAAAATAAAATATCTTTATTTCAGAACATTCCATTCCATACAATATAATATAGTCAAGGTTTCTTAATTAACTACTGATTTCCAGAAAAACGTCAACAGAGCAATAGGTACATAATATGTGAAAATGTCAAGAGAATGTCTAGGTAGGCATCTTAATTAATAATTTTAACCCAGGTACTCAGGATGGAACCGTCTGATCTATCAGCGATGACCTTCAGTATCCTGTTGTCGCTGCGTCGGATGCGGCTTAGGATAGATGCAACCCGCTTTCGCCTTATCGCATAAAAGTCGTCGGTACGCGCCTCGGCAAACATCCCTGTTTATCGTGCTTCTCAAATTAAACAGTTCCGAAAAAAATATCTCTTCTTAAATGGCGCAAACGTAAATTCCTCTTCGGATTATCGGCTTTGAAAATAAGTCACTAATAACAATTCGAATTCCATCTAAAATAAACCCGCATCCTATCTGATTAATTCCGGAATCCTTTATTCAATGTTTGTTTTTATCTCGAGATGGCAAATAATTGTGTAGCATCCACATATTATACGATTAACCGGAAAACACATGAAGGGAATGTAGCTGCAAAGAAGAGGATCGATACCAGAGTGACCCTGACATGGTTTACAGCGGCCGTGGATCGGTCTGTGGGCCCGCAAGAATAAACATTAGGCCTCTGGATCCCATTACTGGGAAATAGAGCCCGGCGAGCAAACAAGCCTCTATTTGCATTTACTATGAGAATATAGTGCACAAACATGTTTGGGATGTGTTTTATCGATTGTCATATACCTACTTACCTACCTATTTAAAACATTGTGATGTTTTTCTATTCAACTGAACTTTTATTGTATAGTTTCAGATTACTATCTGAGATTAGTCTTGGTTCATGAGTTCTCTCTCGCGTGAGTGTTTAACATAGAGTGCTCGAGAGCGACGCACTGATATTTCAACCTTGGAATGAAATGGAAATTGAATTGGTAGGTTCAAAAATGGGACCCAAGGTCGGCTTCCAAATGTCACATATTTACCTGCGAGTATATTTCTTAGCTAAATAAATTATGATTTATATTATACCACGTTAAAATATAAGATTAAAGTTTTCTTTCCAACTTTATAGAATTACGGACCGGCCTTTACAGTATTCTAATAAAACAGTTTTTAAATTTTATACAGTAACAATATTTTTGTGAGCAGAAAAAAGGAAAACAGTCCTATCGAGTTAGAATGTATTATTTGAATAGCTTTTTTTATTTGACTTCTTGGCTGGAAGGTCGGATGGGATAAGCTTGCGCAAAAACTAGTGCTTATTAGGT
This sequence comes from Epinotia brunnichana, assembly GCA_963854355.1. Taxonomy (NCBI): domain Eukaryota; kingdom Metazoa; phylum Arthropoda; class Insecta; order Lepidoptera; family Tortricidae; genus Epinotia; species Epinotia brunnichana. The sequence goes on along the minus strand of OY977941.1, from coordinate 9,306,369 downwards.
AACCGATCAGATTCAGGGCTCTAAGGGAATGATACCTGGATAACATTAAGCCAAAGATGAGACTAGATATCTTTTATTTGATTAAATACCTATTTTTAAACCGGTTGTGTTTTATATTCGACACACCCTACGTTCAAATATTATGCTCTCTAACTCTATAAATACCACTCCCTATTTATAGACCTTAGTGCGCGCTTCACTGGGCATATAATCCTTTAAGCACAGGTTAATACCTAACTCTATTATCGTCGTTAACTGCAAGGATACTATACCACGAGCACTACAGCATTTACGTAATACAGACAAATGCCCGTATTCATAAATGTTTGTAAATCCTATTTTGGCTAAAAAAATTGTCTTTATGTATCACTATGACATGGTCGTTGAGCAACTTTAATATTCAGAAGCGTTCAAGACAGAAAAATAAGCTGACTTTGGTAAGGCTTCAGTAACAGAGATAGACTTAGAGGAAGAAGTTAAAGTAATATTGGAGTTTTTAAAGGAAAATACTAAAACTATGTTTACAAGCGCAGGCACTTTGTTTTATGATTAAGGGATAATATTCTTACACTGCAATCGCGGACATAACAACATATTATTAAACTCTGAACAGATATTATTTTCATGCCAATCTAATTATAATTATTATCATAGCATTACCTTGATTAATAGCGCATTCTTTGATTTCACTGTCCCCATGCAGTTACCATAGAAACATTTTAGAGCGTGGCTTAGCCTTGAAAAGTACAGACTAGTCGAACAACAACAAACTACTCATACTCAACAATATATAAATCTTTGGCCGTTCAAAGATACTCTTATTCAATAAATAATAGAATCAGATTCTAACAATCATGTAAATATTAGCATAGAATATAACATTGAACACTCTAGGAGCATTAACTAGTTTAACTATTTGACAAACATTGGCAGTATTAGTTAGTAATAGGTACACAAAGATATTGTTTTAACAAGGACGAATTATCACAGGTGGATGAAGCGATGTACAAGCAGGAACTCTAATATATAACATTTTCTAATTATTTAAATTTCTTATTATTTATATTTATTGTGTTGGAATAAAGGACTACAACTATCAAGTTTCACTCGCAGATAGGCCGTTGAATTGACTTCACTTTGCCACAAGATATGTTATAAAAAAGGTAACGTCACAACAGTTCACACAGTCCAGCAGGATTATTGTATAAAGTCATGAATTAAATTCCATTAACAGTGCGAAACGTGGAACACGATGTTAATCTTCTTTGTCCGTGCACTTGACAGTAAAAGCTTTGTATTGACACAAACAAAACGTCTGAGTTTCCGGTTTAAAGTTCTTTTGCGCGACATTCGACACGTTCTATTTTGAGGCGATTGTGAGGTTGAGAGGGCCTCGGAAGGGCTCAGCCATTCTGTTACACTTTATTTGTGAGAAGCTAACCTCAAAATAATATTTGAGATGCTACGTTCAGGACACAATTGGGTTGCCCGAGGCGCAGGGCAGTGAGCGGGCGGGAGCGCGCAGCCGCGGCCGACCGCGCGCGAGCCCACCCGACTCCAGCCTCGCTGCCGCGTACCTACCGAGCCAACTCATCTGCAGTACTGTGACACATGGAAACCTTCACCGACCAATTGCTAATTATGTTATCGATTTAGGGTGGGTTGCACCAACTTACAGGGCGATCAACATTAAATATGGCGCCGGCAGCTGTCATTCCATAGAGAACTGTCAAACTTCCCACATTCTGATTTTACCGAACACCACTTACGATTACAGACAGTTTGGTGTAACCCACCCCTTAAGCTCATAAAAGGTATGTATGAACGAAGTTAATCCATTTGTGCCTACGCGTTTGCTTAACAGAATCATCGTTTTAGGATTCATATAAAATATAGAGCGTTAAAAGACGTATCCTCTCCTGTAGAGAGATTTTTAATTTGATGACATTTATTTCAAGTGAAGATTATATCTTGCTGATAAAACTAATTAAGCACCAAGATATAGTACACCGGGATAGGCAACATCATAATTCCATTGACTTTTTTAGGCATTTAACAATGCAAAACAACTGACAATGCTATTTAGTTTTTGTTGTAAATATTGTAAAGATTCTATATTACAAATAAATGGCACCATACAGCCAGCGATAATACATATTAATACAAAACAAACACCAATAAGTTTCTGTCAAAATTTCATTTTTGGTACAAGCTGTTATTGCCAACTGAACTTTTCTGCATATCGTCATCAATTACCCATTGAGACGATTCTAACGAGCCCAAACCCAACGGAGTTACGTCGGTTAAGTACTGAATTCCCATGGCCACCTACTGTTTCCATCATCGGATCAGCTCGATGGTACCATAATATTGAATTTTCATCTTTCTAAACTATACTTGCACCTACCCAAAATTGCAGCTTAATCGGTTGAGGTTAAATTGGTTCAAAACCTAGTCCCACACTAACAAAGTAACAAACAAAAGAACTTGGCCTGTTAAATAAAAGCTTGCAAAAATATGAGTAGGTACCAGTATAATATATAGTAGTACTCGTAGTAGTATGAGTAACAGTATAACAGTAACATAAAGTTGTGTATTTTTTTTTCTGTGTGAGTTAGTAAGGTTCTTGAGTGTACATTCGTTAAACGTAGCATATATTATATTTATTAACAGGGCTGTAGAAAATAATAATTGCCTCGTCTTTCCAATTGATCAAGTCCTATTGACGACTACCTTAGCCTTGTTAGTAGTATCCCCTACCTACAAAGCCCGAAACTCGAATATGTATGTATTTGTGTGATGGACACAAGTATGTATTTATTCCTGAGTCTTAGATGTTATCTATCTATTTTATTACTCCTAGCGTTTTTTCCGGTGGAACCTGGGATCCACTTATGTACTCGTAAGCATGTATTTATCTATAATTCTTCAATGCGTTATTTTTTTTATTTAGCCTGATATAAGGATACAACGGTATTTATGGAAACAGTTTCAACCTTTTAACACATTCACTGCCAAGAGTCGCCACGCGCTGCGCTCGTCGTTTTCCTTATGTAGCAGAAAGTGACTACGGCGCGGCGTAGGCGCCCGCTAGGCGGGTTCGGTCGGTGAAAGTGTTAAGTAATCATCATTTAGCGAAGAGTTAAATTAACATACCTGGCCTAATAGCATGATACGTTTTACGTGACATATCGGTACATTCAGGCCGTAAAACATAACAAATAACATTAATTTAGTAATGCACTTTAATTTGAGACGGATCAAGGAAAGTGTCTTATTCGCCGTCCTAAACCCAAAACGTAAGTATGGAAACTGTTTATATTTAAAAATAATAATTAACGTAGCTGTAAAGTCTGCGGTGCTAGGTTATACCAATCACCAAAAAAATAATCAGGCACTTCTGAAATTTTCATCCGTTCCCAATTATCATGCTGATAATAATCTAGTTACAACCCTGGTATTGGTTTTTGATCAATTACATAGTAAATTGATGAAACTCGACCGATTCAATCGAGCTCCATAATGTAATTAATACGTTGTGCAAATGGAAGCATAATGAAATATCAGAGGAACTAAAACTATGTGGGGTTCATTTCAATATTCTATGTTTGTTTTGGAAGCCAATCTGCTAATTTACATAATTTTCAACACATTTGTTCGTAACGTGCCTCTTATTGTGCCGCTTTTAGGCTCATAATCCTTGGTATTAAACACGCATGTTTTATAACATTACAACGCTCGTGTAGTTATGTTTATATCCCGATTAAGACACGTTGGCACCTTGTAGCAAGGTGGACTATATATGGAAGGAAGGCGCATTCTTAAATTGACCGGGTTATACAGGTTTGTTTTTAATTCTCGGCAAATGGATTCTTACTCGACTAAACAAATTAAATCCTTCTTGTGAATTAATTCTATATCATATCCAAGAAGATATTATATCTTCTTGGATATGATATAGAAACGTTTCATTTAGTAAAACTATAAAATAACATTTTAAATGAATGTATATTGAATAAGAAAATATTTTTTTTATTTTGTATTGGCTGTTTAGAGATTTAATCTAAGCCTCGCTGCGGGCGCACTGCGCGAACTTCACGTAAAAAAAATAGTTGCGCGCCATTATAAGTAATTTCACAAATATTTGTAAACATTGATGATGCGTGTTTGGTTATTATTAAAAATATTGACTCGTGGTGAATAGAAAAGTGATAAATAGAATTGACGCCACTGTACATTCTTGGAGATGGTATGTGAGTAAAAACCTGTTGTCATCAATAACTAAAGGAAACAACTTAGGAGCCTGTAACGTTTTCATTTTATGAAAAGGATTTTTTCCTCGCAAATGTGTTGAAAAACGTCGTATGACACGCGTGAGCTTTGATAATTACATCCTCGGCTCTATTATCACGCTCACCTGCGGTTCGCGTGACAATTTCGCCTCTGGTGTAATGATCAACATAGCTCACTTGTATCAGTTGTATCACAATGTACTATTATAGCATGACGGTAGGCATACAACCTGCCTGATGGTAAGTACATACACACAGTAGGCTACGAATGCTTGCGACTCTGGAGGCCTCACAAACCTGATGCCGACCCTTTTTAACCGACTTCAAAAAAGGAGGAGGTTCTCAATTCGTCTGTATTTTTTTTATGTGTTACGCGATATATCGGTAATTTATGAACCGATTTGAAATTTTTTTTTCGCTTTGTTTGAAAGCATATACTTCCAGATTGGTCCCGTTGTCACCAAAATCCAGTTCTGATGATGGGATCTTGGAGAAATCGAGGGAACTCTTCAAATTTTATAGGCAAACTTGAAGCACTTTGGCTACTGATTTGAAGTCGGTTAAAACTTTGTTTTGAAACTACAATTATTAATGCCATCAATTTGAAATTTGGAATAGTTGTAAACAAAGCTAATCAACGTGTATGGAAAACGAAAAATTCAAAGATATATTTTTAATTTCTGTAAAAAAGGACGGATAAGATCAAAATTTTTAAGTCTAGTTAGTAGGCCAAGTGGGGTATCTTATGAAAGGGCTTGAATTGCACATTCTAAAACAGTTTTTCATCTTTTTTTTCTATACTGGTAAAATTTTGATTTACAAAGGAAAATGTAGAAAAAAATACCATTGTCCCCTAATCTCCGAAGTTTACCGAGTGAAAAATTTGAAAATAATATATATAATTATTAACGTAAATATTACCGGAAAAGTATAACGAGACCTCTTTCTAGCGTATTTTTTTTATTCTTCATAAATCTTTTTATATTTAAGTTTGTAATTTAATACTTTTGTGGTGAAGGTTTATCCTTCTAATTTGTATGGAAGTATTCTGAAAGAACCTTCTAGCAAATAAAAAAAGAATTATCGAAATTGGTTCACTTGAAAAATAATAATCTTTTTAAATAGTCTCTCTTAAAGTTTGTACGGAACCCTCGGTCCGCGAGACAGACTTGCACTTGACCAGTTTTTAATAGAGGATGCGTGGCGTTGAAGCAAACTTAACTTTCAGAAATCAACATCGAGAAGGCAACTAAAGGATTTTTCGCCGTAGCCAGTAAAAGGGTGCTGATAGCCAATAAGTGAAAACGAAATGTAGGATCCCTAGAATATACATTACCCTCAAACAGTTCTGCCCGAGAACTTACGAGACTGATAAATGATAAGAGAGCTAGGTTATTTAATGCTATTTTTTATTGCTGCCGTTCGTATCGGGACCTCTAAACGCAAAGGAAAAATGTTACAAGAAACTCTTGTGAACTCTTGTAACTTGAATAAACGTATGGTTCTTTCACAAAGCTAACTTACAACGGGTCTTCAGTAAATCACAGGCCTTTGCATAAAAGATTACTTGCCGTTCGTATAAATGCGAGGTCTTCGAAATTTGTTCCTGCGTATTATACCTACACAGTGGGCCCGTGTAACCCGAAAGATTTTAATCACGCATTCCTTAAGTCATTGGGAGCAAACAATGTTATATGTGAACTCCAGTCAAATCCGGTTTAGCTTTGAGGATATTTTCATTTTCATGTAAACTATTTATTGTGATTACTAAAGTGCATTAAGCTCTTTTGATGGCGACGTTGCCACCGATGTAGCGAAGTTTGTAGCATAATAGCATTAATAACTCGTAATGGCCTCAGGAATTCGTGGTTAAAATCTTTCGGGTTACTTGGGCCCGCGGTGTATACTAGTAAATGTCGTGATAGGTTTCTCAAATACTTTTCTCAAGTTCAATTTCCTCAGGTTTAATGATATCCGGCGGTCCTTAGAAGTGGGCATATTTTTTCGACGTAATAACTGTGAGCCATCAAAGTAGGTTTCCTGGCAAAGGTGCAAGGGTATAAAATATTTTAGTTAATAATAAAATACTTAGTACAAGAATTACAAGTTTTGATAAAACTGTAAAAATCTGTACTTTCCAAATGTAGACATTATGTACTTACTTGAAAGACAGGATAACGTGTGAACTTTTTTGCTGAAGCACGGTTCATTTTCAAATATATATTACGAGTAGATATCCCGGGGACCAAGTTTTGAACGGTGTCATACGTATTTTCCCGGGGAGAACGATTTTCACGATACTACCTAGCTAGATCGATTTTTTGGGCCCATAAACCCGTTATTAAAACCTCATGGATATTGATAAAGAACATAAATTACCTCCTTAATAATAGATGAAGTTAATTATAAGGCTTATAACAAAGGTTGATGATCTGCTCATTCTACCCGTGAGCAGGCATTTTTATCAAATAAAAGCTTTCAATTGTAATTACAAAACTTACTACCACTACCACATTTATATCGTCCCATTTGGATAAAATTGGATATAACAATTTCAACTTTCAGCAACTTGATTAAACTGCATCGCTACCAGTGGCAATTTAACTGCAAGCCCGTCAGTCGCGTGACAACAACACAACGAGCTCACAAATTGCGTCCCAGTTTAGTGAAATGGATTGAGGTTGTGTGTGTTGGGTATTCAGGTATTGTTTATGGCATAGAGTAAAGAGGAAAGATACAGGTCAAATAGTAAGTCAGCTTACCCTTTAATGGATACGTCTACATTTCAAATGCGTTCCTAATTATGAGAACTACGATTGGATTCCTATAGGTATGGTAGTGAGCATTTGACACGTTGCGAAACATATGACATTTGAGAATCAGTATAGTCTGTATGAGCAAATATTTGTTTGATAAGCATGAATAGTTTCCTCAGTTTTGTATGTTTCTTATGATCTAAGTTTGTGTTTTTCGTCGTCTCGTACCCGCGATCCACCATGAATAAAGCGTTATTGAGCTTACTACCTATATGGCTAGTTCCATTTGCGTATGTTTGGCCCTTAAGTTAATTTATATGCTATTCTTGCTTGCTCTACTCCCTCGCCAAAGCAGTATTAGGCTTAAGCGAGAAGTTGGAGGCTAAAATGTTTCTATAGCAATAAGTGACCATACCATCAGGTGAGATAGTGGTCCAATGCGAAGGTACACAATAAAAAAAATGTCGCATAATATACTTAAGGGCTCTGTAACGAAAGCCTGAAACAGGCTTCTGAAGAAATCCAGGTCACGCTAACCAAATTGTAACGAATGGAAGGAAGCAGCCCTGAAACCCTCCACACGACGCTGAAACGCGTACTGAAATTTTTACTCAACAGAACCCTATGTTACCTTTAGCGTTAAAATTATTTCTAATGACGACTCTACTGTAATTGCACTTATTTACCTACTGTAATAAACCTATTTTCGTTGCGTGCTTTTATTACGAATACCTGAAGATTTGGCCAAATGCGATCGCTAGTGGTAGGAACCCTGTAATGTTGTGCGCCGTAATATCCCTGATTATTTTATGTAAGCTTGACAGAAAACCGTAGACTCTTCATCCCTCAAATATTTTTAAAGCTAGCCTATCTGTACTTAATTGAACTCATCTGGGCGTAACTTCCCACTGCAATTTTTCCCAATTTCTTGTCAATAAATATATTTTGTTTTTGGTAGAAGATCCCCCTACCGCCTATTACGCGTCCGGTTGAACAAGAAGTAGTCTTTAGCATTCATATAAACAAGGTTATTATTTGACCCTACAGTGAGCTAGAAATGTGCCCTAGATACTTGTATTTAGGAACAAAAGTGCTATCGACGGGTTGTGTGGTAATCTTTTAATCACTCACACAGGCAACAAGTTGTCTAGATGGGGGGTCAGGACGCCTTATCCAATTTACCTCCCTTGCTAACCTATGGGTTTATAACCCAAAGAATGAAACTACCAGTGTTTCCAACCTAACGGTCTGTTTCGAGAAGAAACACCAAACAAACTCGTCAGACCCTTTTTTGAAGTGACAATATTTATAATTAACTTGTAAGGTCAAACTCCTACGACCTTTCTATAGCGAAAAACTGTAGGTAATGCTAAGACATTCCGTTCTTTACATGTGAAATATTTGACCTAAATTGTGCCTTAAATGTAGAAAAACATTCCACTTGCGATAATAAGATACCTAATTGGACTTGATGGACTGCACAGCCTGCCATAAAGCCCAGAATCATTTCATCTTTCTGAAACAACCCTGTAAAGATATTCCAATATCATAAATAGAACTATACCCTTTGATGATAATTAGTAATTGATCGGTACACCTTAATATTTCACATGTAATGAGATACGGAACTTAACACCACTTTACTCAACACTACCCTTAAAGAGAACTCAGTCACCCACGATAGCAATTTAAAACTCCATTTGTTGTTATTAGTATAGTAGACCTATATTTCAGCTATTAATGCCTAAAGTAACCCCAATGCCCTATTACAGTGTATGAATTTATTCCTATGCCTATCCTGAAGTCCCTCTTCTGCTTATTCCTTGAACCATAACTTTAGTTCAAGAAATAAGAGTGTATCCCTATTCTATCTGTAAGTAGTTCAGTCGGCGAAACTGAGACAGCAACCTACCACCTGTGTTCGGTCTCCCCTCGCTGCGCCCGAAGGCTAAATGGATACAGCGAGAAGGACGGCCCTATTGTGTATATTGAGGTTATATTTATATAAATGTATTTAATGAAGCCCGCTTCTTGAGTACTACAGAACTTCGGCGAGCGGAGTATCCTCCTGTGCCAATCTGTGGCCACGCCTTAGAACGTTGAGGAGTCTCGATCTACGTGAGAGAGTTGTGGCTGCCTCTTGGTCGGTATAAAAGAGACATCAGATCCTCTCGTATAATCTATTACGCACACAAACTCCACCGTAATCTCGTTTGACACCGTGAGGTGAGACTACAGAGGCAGGCAAACTGTTTATAGTGTTTACCTAGACTGGGATCTGGCTCGCATGATAATAAAAACGTTAAACTACTTTAGACACTATTCCAGTACTCAGAACCATAACTCTACATTGCGGAGTTATTTATCTACAATGGCAAGCCACGTTCCTAGGCCTGACTCACAAAAATAAGCTTTCCACTTTAATATAACCCGGTAAAACCCAACGGTAAGTGAAAAAACAAATTCTTAAAAACACAGCCAGAGACCCAACCAGTCTGACCGATGATACTTGAATGAACCCCAATACTACTGCGACACGGCCTTTTATACTTTCCTACGAGGGACACAGCGACATGTCGCTATTGCGACACGTCGCTTTTGCGTCATGTCACTTTTGAGACATGTCGCTTTTAAGACATGTCGCTATAGGGACATGTGTCGCTATTGAGACATGTCGCTTTTGAGACATGTCGCTTTTGCGTCATATCGCTTTTGCGTCATGTCGCTTTTGCGTCATGTCGCTTTTGAATCATGTCGCTTTTGAGACATGTCGCTTTTGCGTCATGTCGCTTTTGAGACATGTCGCTTTTGTGACATGTCGCTATTGAGACATGTCGCTTTTGAGACATGTCGCTTTTGCGACATGTCGCTATTGGGACATGCCGCTTTTGCGTCATGTCACTTTTGCGACACAGCGACAACGATATGAGATTAGAGACGTTGGTAAAGTCACCAAACTCTGAATTGTTGATGAGTGCGTTGAAAAACTCACCTAAGCTCTTTGGAAATAAGGTCGAAATTTGTTTGTCGTTTTAGCGCGCTAGGTCCAGTATGCGTAAACATGCGCCTCACGACGAGATATCGTATCGTTCCTTTTATTTAGCTTCTTATGCTCTAACTATTAAGGTTGAAATTAGTATGTCTTTACGCTTCCAGACACGATAGTTTGCGATGGTAGAAATATTACTTCATTGGATTATAATAATTCTAGATTTCTGTTGCACACTTAGGAACCGTTATTATTGTGTTGAATTAGCTGATACATTAATGTTTTTTAAATGTTATCAGTTTCCGATATTGTCTATTTACACTATTGAAAGTTAGCTTAGTTGAATTTAAAGACTGTTTTCCAACATTGGGTATGAAAAAAAAGTTTTTTCTTCCTATCTGCCATTATTCTTTATACAATAATTGCAAAGTAAAATCAGAAATCCGCTAGCGAGTATGTCCATTCCGTTACACTCCTCACACTACCGGCGTCTTGTGAGCGTTCTCATACAAAATTGTGCGTTACCTCGACGCCGTATTGCACTCACAAAATAAACTTCACATATATGACCAAAACCTTGTGGAATACTTAGGGCCGTGTAGGAAAAATTTGAGGATCAAAATATTTTCCTGGCATGTGTAGTGTAGACCGGATAGAAAGTAGCTGTCATATATAATATATATATATATATATATATATTTTTTTTTTTTTTTTATTCTAACTATGTAATATTTCAACTACATATGTATTAAAGCCGCATCACTTTGGCAATTCTTATTGTTCTGAAACCCACGATACAGGCGTTACCTAGTGTAATTTCTGTATGTGTATTTTTTGGTAAATTAATATATTTAGATTTAGATTTTTGATATATATATATATATATATACATTATGTCAGTCGAAATTCTGCCAAGCAAACCTAATGTGCTAATCCATATTCCGCTACCTTATTTCTCGTCTTTGGGCTCCACACATTAGATAGGCGACGAGGTTAAATATAGTATTTTATGGTTTCAACCGAGAATGCTAAAGAAATATTATTGTCGCTTACCTCACTAGACGTCAGATAGCAAATCCTGGAGTCCGTGCTGTCGATAGACGCCTGCTGTACGATCCCGTAGCGCGTAGATTCTCGATCGCTGGTATACTCGGATCGCACGCTGTCCTGTCGGTCGAATACTCCCCTAAAAAGAACATAACACATATTTATATCACACACTTTAAACTAAACTCTCGCGGTTGGTACACTTTTTTGAAGTTTGACGTCATAAATAAAAGTAAATAAATATCGCATTATACCCATGAAAAACAATCTTTTAAAACTCACACATTTAATAACGAAAAACGGTAGTCAAATAGTTTATATGCCGAAATCCACTCTAAAATAATTAACAGTGTAACGTAATTTAATTTGTCATTCAAGCTTAACCTTATCCGTGACTGTCCATACAGCGGACAGGATTTTAATTACTGAAAGAGCCTTTTTGTAACGTAACTTCGTGTGATTTTCATCCCCATCAGACCTTGTTCCCTATATTTTAAGCTGACGTCACGTGGATATTGGTTTGAATAAATGAGAGAATATAGATAAGGTTAATTTTTTTTAAGTTGATTGAGACGGGTAACTCGAAGTGAATAGTAGTAGGCAGCGGGTGAAAAACCCACGTACACGCGTGTGGATATTAACAGTTTATGTAGGTATAGAACAATATTATTTACAAATAAGCAGGAGAAGGCACAGAATTATACAAGGTTCTTATTCACTATATTAACATTATGGGCAAAAATAAGTTTCTGACAAAAAAATATTTTTTAGTACAAGCTTTTATAGCCGGCTGTACTTTTCTGCATACCATCAAGTACTCATTGAGACGATTCTAACGAGCCCAAACTCAACGGGGTTACATCGGTCAAATACTGAATTCCCATGGTCACCTTCTGTCTCCATCATCAGATCAGCTCGATGGTACCATAATATTGAATTGTCATCCAAACAATACTAGTACCCAAAATTTTAGCTCAATCGAGTAACGGCAAGTGACTGAAAAATGGATTGCAAATTTTGACGGACAACTTACATACTTACGCACATACGAACAGGTCAAGTTAATATAATAAAGCTTGTAATAATAATGCAAAATTGACAAAAACAGAACAAGCCTTTAAGAAAAAATCTATAGAAAAAGAAACGGGTTGTGTCGGAGATACAACCGTTAATTGAGTTTAAGTGGATACTTCTTCGTTGGCTGTACCCGTAAAATATATGTCTGAATTCTCGCGATACATTGAAAATGGCGATCATTTCAGCATTATTTTCATGTCCGCCACATGAACTAAATAACATTTTGTAATTAACAACTAATGGCAAATGAAGAAGGATTAAAACATGTAACAAACAATAATTTGAAATCAGATTAGGCTTCTCTACAAAAAGTTATTCCGGAAGTCACGTGATACATTTTGAACTGTACACCTATACAAGAACGCGAGCAAAGAAGTATCCACTTCAAAACAAAGAGGCGCTTGGCAGCGCAGCAGTGGCCGCGCCGCGCGCCGGTCAGCGTGCCAGCGCCTGTGCACCGCGGAGGTCGGTGAGCGCATCGTCTACAATGCCTATTCGCAGCAGTGAGGGCGATTGCAGACTTATAATGATGATGAGGATTATTTTACAGTTCAACCGTGGACACATTAGCTAAACAGATAATTACCATGTCCTATATAAAAGGTTGCAGGAAAAAGAAGCGTTGGTCGTCCACCAGCTCGATGGGTTGATGACATAAAAAAGACCGCGGGTCATTTCTGGATGAGACTAGCACGGGACCGGGATAAGTGGCGTACGCGAAGAGAGGCTTATGCTCAGCAGTGGGCGATTACAGGCTGAAAATGATGATGATGATGATATAAAAGGTTAAACTGCTGGACAAATCTCAAACATGTTTATTACGACACACGCATAGTGCTGACTTAAGTCTGTGGGCCTAAGATGGTGGCCATTTTTAGGGTTCCGTAGCCAAATGGCAAAAAACGGAACCCTTATAGATTCGTCATGTCTGTCTGTCTGTCTGTCCGTCCGTATGTCACAGCCACTTTTTTCCGAAACTTTGAGCTAATACTATTGAAACTTGGTAAGTAGATGTATTCTGTAAACCGCATTAAGATTTTCACACAAAAATAGAAAAATAAACAATAATCAAACGTGTGGGGTGTATCTATGGATAGGTCTTTAAAAATGACATTGAGGTTTTTAATATAATTTTTTTCTAAACTGAATAATTTGCGCGAGAGACACTTCCAAAGTGGTAAAAAGTGTGTGTCCCCCCCCTGTAACTTCTAAAATAAAAGAATGATAAAACTAAAAAAAATATATGATGTACATTACCATGCAAACTTCCACCGAAAATTGATTTGAACGAGATCTAGTTAGTAGTTTTTAAAAAGCAATTTATTTTACGGAACCCTTCATGTGCGAGTCTGACTCGCACTTGGCCGTTTTTTTCACCGTTTTGACACGTTCTGACAAGTCAAAGAAAAATACGATATTTTTTCTGATTCCGTGGGTGGTACGAATAGTAGAACTAGCCCCAAATACAAGAGAGGCAGATGAAAAAGTGAGGCTTTACATTAACCGAAATAATATTAAGTATATTGAATTGACGCACGCAGGAAGAACTACAGTCAAGTATCTAGGACTAAAATCATTGGTATCTTCTCTAATACTTAAGGCATTAACTAAGGTTGTAGTAGATTCGTCAGTGGGTGTGTTCCACTACCCAGGGACGTAAAGCACAAGAGACGAGGGTCTCCCCCGCATGAAGAGTCTGAGGGCCGTCGTGTGGCCTCGTACTAATTCAAATACTGTGTGAAAAACTTCGTTTTACTTCAACCGATATGTTAAATAGGTACCTACTGGAAAAGAATTATGTCCGTAAAAGTGCTGTTTCATCTAGCTGATCGAATCACGTATTTTAAATTAAGCAATTCTGAACCGCGTAAATCGTTTGCGAGGAATGACTGAACGGAAAAGTTTATAAACTTCGTATGCGGTCGATTTTTATAACAGGCCGCAAAAAAATTCGTTTTCTCTTCCGTAACGACATCACATAAACACGCTGATAAAGTTATCACACCAGTTGTAGCCCTGAGAACGTTTTTGGGCGTTTTCAAGAAAAGTTGTTCAATTTCGTATGATGCTATATCTGGATAAAAATCGTTTTATTCTACTCAGAATTTGAAGCCCTTTCGATTTTAGTAGCAGAAAAAAGTGTCCTACGTTTTTTCGTTCCGTTACGTTACCGTCTTCATAGAAGTTTGTACGACGGTAGCGTAATGAAAACAAAAAATTGTATGAATAACGCGGGGCACATTTTTTTTCTCTTATTAAAATCGAAATGGCTTCAAATTCTGAGTAGAATAAAACGATATTTATCCACAAATTATAAAATCATACGAAATTAACAACTTTTCTTAAAAACGCCCTTTTATGAAGTCGTGTGGAAATATTTGCCTACGCCTGAGAGCATATTCAACTTACTATTTACTCTTTTTGTGGTTGAAAATGACCTCGACTGTAGTCAAATTATAGAAAAGTTAGGAAGAGAATTCTGCCTTTGTAATTTAGATTTGTGTGAGATGTATAATAATTAATAATGTACATTGTTTTCTGTAGTTTATACTATCTATACAAATATTATAAAGGTGAAAAGTCAGTGAGGTTGTAAGTTTGTATGTAGGGGGTAATCTCCGGAACTACTCATGCGTTAAAAATAAACAATAATATATTAAAGGACGTTTAGTGTGGGACCTATGCCATATTCTATTTCATACGTCATATTTTATTCGCTTGCATTCTGTGTACTACGCATGTCGGTAGCTAAGTAGTCTTTATATACTTCTGTACTAATATTATGAAGAGGAAAAGTCAGTGCTAAGTAAGGTTGTTAGTTTGTATGTAGGGGTAATATCCAGAACTACTTATCCAATTTCAATCATTCTTTCACCAGCATTATATAATATATTATTTTAGTTCTATCACTACATAGTAATAAAACAAAGTCGCTTCCCGCTGTCTGTCCCTATGTATGCTTAAATCTTTAAAACTACGCAACGGATTTTGATGCGGTTTTTCTTCATAGGTAGAGTGATTTAAGAGGAAGGTTTATATGTTGTTATGTGCAAAGCTGGGGTGGGTCGCTAGTATATAATATAGAATTTCGGAATGGACATCGCAAGGACCGGAAAACCCCTTTTCAGGCTTAATAAGCCTATCGATTTGGAAACCCTATCAATTTGGTAAGCTTATGATAAGGTAACCTTACTGATAGGGTAATCGAGATAGGGTTTTGTTAGGGTTACCTTATGGGTGGTAACCGATATGCTTACCATAGATTAGTTTTTTTTTAATGATATGCAAATTTATTACAGAAAAACACAGTGAAAATAATACAAAAAATATTATTAGATTATATATTAGATGAAATTAGATTAAATTAGATTTTTTAGTTCATAATATAAGATTACAATATAAATTAAATTAAGCTTAGGTAATCTATATGAATTTATATCATGATCGTCAAATAGAATATTAATTACAATGAAATGTCAACTTATAGGTATAAAATTCAAACATAATATATAAAAAAATACATTGAAATCGATCACAATATCAAATATTTTAAGTAATTAAAATGATTAAAGAGTAAACGGGATTTAAATCTAAACGCATTTTCATTAGCTTACAATTTTTTTTTGAAAATATATTTAGTTCATCATTTAAAACTATTTGAGACATTTTTTAAAACGTCACTTCGTTCGCTTATAAAAGTAAGCGTTTTGTCTATGACAATTAAAAACAAGTGCGAGTTGGACTCGCGCACGAAGAATTCCGTACCATTATCTATAAAAACGGCAAAAAAATCACGTTTGTTGTTTGGGAGCCCCCCTTTAAAAATATTTTATTTTGTTTTTAGTATTTGTTGTTATAGCGGCAACAGAAATACATAATTTGTGAAAATTTCAACTCTCCAGCTATGACGGTTCTTGAGATACAGCCTGGTGACAGATTATCTATAAAAACGGCAAAAAATCACGTTTTTTGTTTGGGAGCCCCCCTTAAAAACATATATTTTGTTTTTAGTATTTGTTGTTATAGCGGCAGCAGAAATACATAATCTGTGAAAGTTTCAACTCTCTAGCTATCACGGTTCTTGAGATACAGCCTGGTGACAGACAGACGGACGGACGGACCGGACAGCGAAGTCTTAGTAATAGGGTCCCGTTTTACTTTTTGAGTAAGGAACCCTAAAAAGAAAACTCGGGAAAACGTATCACACTACAAACGGATGCAATTTGTCACACCAACTTGCAATAGCTGGAAAGAGATAGCCATACAATGCTTACCAGTCTAAAACTACAGCAAGTTGTCGTTACTAATTGCCGGGCCTTTAAACGTACGAGCATTTGGCTGTTTGTAGTGATTTGTCTTCGTCAAAATATATAGTTAAAAGGTAAAAAAGTATACAGTAATGGAATTTCATACACTTTCCTAGCCGCTAAAACTGAACAGTAATGACTTTTTCAACACACCTGCTCGTAAAGTAGGTCTTATTACAGCGTATTTACACTGATAATGCAGAATATTACCCATGCCGTGCCTTTTACATTACATTATCGCACTAGTGCCTTTTCATTACATTATCTTTTTAAATATTAGCAAAATAATGCAGAATATTACCCATGCCGTGACTTTTACATTACATTATCGCACTAGTGCCTTTTCATTACATATCTTTTAACATTTTAATTTTTTATTTATTATTTTTTTTTCCTCGCAAATGTGTTGAAAAACGTCGTATGAAACACGTGAGCATTGGTCATTACACTTCTCGTTTCCATTAAGCCTTCGCCTTCGGCTCAGGCTTAAAAACCGACTCGAGTGTAGTGACCAACTTAGCACACTTGTATCATAATGTACTATTAGCTTTTTTAATTTGCGCTCGTCAGGAACGAGTTCAAGTACTATTTTTGCTATAGTAAGGCGAACTCCTTTCCGAGCATATTGGAGAAAAACCTATGCTATATCCTTACCAGGGTCTCAACCTATCGTTGTACAGTCGAGTGCAAAAATATGTATCGATTTAATCCTCTCATAAATATGTACCAAAACCCTAATCCGCTGACATGAGCTTATGGGACATATTTATGAGTAAGTTGTGTGCACCCATATTTTTCCACAACACACTTACAAAGATGCAACCTCTCGGATGTTTCCTGTTTACAATATTAGTTTATAATTTATATGTAACTTATACTAATGAGGGCAAAAAGTTAAGAAGTGTTTGCTAAATTGTTGTAGTATACATACCGCCTAATGAGTAGTAAATCCTTTGGGGAGCCATCGAGTAATTTATTTATCATAGTCTCGCACACACAGATAAGAGCAGTACCTAATAACTAATGACACGAAGGGGGCTACATTAGTCGCGCTAACGACGGGTCTGCGACCGATAGATAAATTAAACGCTTATCCGCCTTTCAACTTAAAACTATCATTTTGGTCAGTTTCAAACTTTTATCAATGTTACAGGATAAACGTGGTTATTACCAGGGATCGGTTTACGTTTCGCAGGTCAGAGTTGTGTTTCAAGCTTTCATAATAATCAATAGCCGTGCTGGGTTCATAAGCTCAAATGAGTGGTCGTACTCGCCTTATTAAAATCAAATGGATTACACTTTGTGGTCAATCTTAGAGGCAGACCTTTTAAGATGCAAAGACTCTCTGAAAACTGTAGGTAAGTGTAGGTTTTACGAGTAGAGTGAGCAAAAACAACCTTAAAGGAGCTGCGATATCGCTTTGTTTTATTACATTTCGTTGTTTGTTCGGGTGGAATATTGCAACTCAATTTTGAAGCAGATATCTTCAACCGATTTAGCTGAAATTTTGAGTAAAGGTATAGTTTAGATGGCATTAATCTTACACAAATCAACCTAGTCCCAAACTAAGCAAAGCTTGTATAATGGGTACTAGACGACGATATACATACTTATCAGTGATCGGATCTAGGATGCAATTTCCTGGGGTTTAAGTCCGTAATATTAAGATGGATATGACTTACAATCCCGGGACTTTTTTTTGTTACCTACCTTTACGAAAAGGTAAATAACTTTTAATTTTAAGTAGTTTATAGTATAAAATTTACAGAAAATGTAATAACAACAAAAATGTTTACAGTAGGTACCTACTGCAGAGAAGAACTGAACGTAACTTGTATGTCTGATCTTTTATGTATTTTTATTATTCTTATATGTTTACCAGGGTATACAAGTAAAAGTAATAATTATTATTATAATTATAGTATCACTATTTTGTTAATCTTATCACCATGGGCTCGAACTTTTAGTGCCGATGACGTTGCATCGCACATAAGATGCCTTCAAATTGTCTTTTCGTAAACAATTACCACTTATCAACATCTTTTATTAAATGAAATGGCCACTTGAAATGAGCAGTATATAATGTTTTGACTGTCATTGTCATTCAAATCGAGCCCTGCTTATCACATTCACAACATATCGACAAGTAATAATAATTTCAGTTATAAATACCCATTATTAGATAATTCTAATGTTTTATATGTGTGCAAATATTACGTGACGTATTTTTTATTTAACAATAGCCTATTTCCCAAAATCCCGAGAAATTCGAGACACATCCACGATAAGCATAACGTTTGAGGTCGTTCACCCCAAATTGCATCCTAGATCCGATCACTGATACTTATATAGAGAAATAAATACTTAAATACATAGAAAGCATCCATGACTCAGGAACAAATATTAGTGCTCATCACACAAATAAATGCCCTTACCGGGAATCGAACCCAGGACCTCTTGCTTCGTAAGTAGAGTCACTACCAACTAGGGTAAAGCGGTCGTAACTGACGTAACCCTGTTGAGTTTGGGCTCGTTAAATTCATCTCAATGAGAAGTTGATGACGGTATACAGAAAAGTCGGCAATTAAAGCTTGTACCTAAAATTACATTCTTGACAGAAACTTATATACATTTAATTTGAAGTTGATAAGATACTGGTATTTTCAAGTTGATAAGATTTTTTCAGTTTTTTTAAATGTTAATCCATCAACGTCGTGAAAGTGAAGGAAAATATTATATTAATTCTATGTACGAGCACTTTTGTAATATATATGCATTTAATCTTCTCAGACTTCAGTGAACCTTTTATACATAGTATTCTATATATTCTGTGCTGTTACCGACAAACTTGAACAAAGTTTTATAGATCATGGTTAGTTTATCATGTTCTCACACTACCGCATCCTTTAGACTCTGTTATTTATCGCCACCTCACTTAATACCGCCGTAAACATAATATATTGCTATTGGTCGCCTGCGTTCAGTTTAACCTGTATGTTTCTTCTTCCAATCGTTTTCCGAATAGCTAGACATAACAACAAGAACATAAATACATTTTTATTATCCCTAAGCGAATAATATTTACTACGAAGCAAATATTTGAAAAAAAAAACTACTTTTTATAGAGCTTTGGTTAACAAAGAATCATCATAGGAATCTAAACAAGTTATATTGGGAAAAGCTTTACCGCTTTAAAAAAAAGGCAATGTTTTGATAACCCTAACAGAACTTGAAGCTAGCATCATTCAGGAATTTTACCATCGGTAATCATACAGTTAATTACAGTACTGTACTATTGTATATTCGTCGGGTGACAAGCAAAACTCACCAAGTAACAAATACCTACTTAAATCAAACGTCGTATCTCGATATTGACTACGTACCGAGATACGAGGTTTTGAAGAGCAGTTACAGTTTTGGTCGTGACTTTTGCTTGTCACCCGACGAATATATTACTAACTGTACAGTTAATTAAACGTTTATATCGCACACATAAGTACAAACTCGATCGATCACACCGAAGTTAAAAAATAAGCTGACTCAGCATTAACGCAAAAAGGCCACCATTATGTACAGTCGACGTCAAAGAGATGTAGACATTTTTCGCCCTCATCACAAGGGAATAAGGGGTAGGGGTCGGGTTGCATAAAGTGTAATAGTCATATTATTGATACGTGGATTCGTCATACTCATTATTATGCATAATTGTAAATAGTCATACATTTATGCGCATACAGTTTTGAACCATAATGTTTAAGAACATAATGTGTATTTCGCATAAATTTGTGGCGTATAAAATTTTATAAGCATACTTTTTCATGGTCATAAAGTGGTAGCTCATATAACTTTTTATTCATACTGTTGAAACGTATAAACTGCAATACGCATAAATAGTATAGTATGCCATTCTACATTATGGTTAAACCAATTATGACTCCATATAATTATGACACGGAATAATTATGCCATAAAACCATTTATGCCAAAAAAAAATATGAGCATCAACTTTATGCGTAAAGTGTTATGACAATCAATATTATGACAATAGTTGTTATGCAACCAGATGGCCACCCGGGTATAAGGTTTAAAAGTGTTTACATATATTTGACGTCGACCGTACTGGCATTTCTATACTAACGCGATAGCAAGCGTCTCGCGCTGCCGAATGTCCAACTTTTCCAGAAACACGGCCTTACTTCACAATAATCGAGTATTTTTTTTGATTTTGTCGCAGCTCATCATCATATCAGCCGAATGACGTCGACTGCTGGACATAGACCTCTCTCAAAGAGTGCCAAAGTGATTGGTCCTGCGCCGCCCGCACCCAGCGGACTCCCGCGACCTTTACCAGGTCATCAGTCCACCTTGTTGGATCTTCTGGTACGTGGGGTCAATTGATCACTTGCGTTAAAATCGACGCATACGACACTTCAATGCGTAAACGCATAATTTACTTTAAAAACAAAGTTTTAGCCGACAAAAAATTATTCATCCCCTATTTTCCAACCCTCATGGTTGGTTTTTTTTTTTTAATTTATATGGGACCAACTTCGGGGTATACCCTTTCCAATAAAAAAATAATTATCAAAATTGAACTACTCTGTAAAAAGTTATGCGTGGTCATACATAAAAAAATATATACGCATTGACTTGAGAACCTCCTCCGTTTTTTTCGTCGGTTGAAAAGCTTTGGTGAGAGCGCACAGTGGTATCGTTAGTAGGTCATAGGGCTCGGATGGCAATGATTGAGCTAAGCCATGATATTTTTCTCAATTACCCACTGTTTGCCATACTACCTGAGTGTATAAAAGGTTTTGCAATTTATTGTTTGCAACATTCCTTTTTCGGCATTGGAAGTGAAAACAACTAATGAGTCATAAACCGTGTTACTACTAAGTGCTAATTAGTCCAAGACGCAACGCTGTTTCCTGGTATTTGTTTTGTTTGTGACCTGTTATTTTGCAAGAGACATTCAAGTTAAAGGTATGTATTATTAAATTACTTTACTATTTTGCATTTTCAATCTACAATTTTTTTTTAAGCAAAGTGCTACTCCCCAGCAATTTTTACGTATTTATTTTTGTTTTGTTTTTTATGTTGAAGCTGTAACTTATGTTTCTATCTACTTCCACCATTAATTTTGGTATAAAATGCAGCTTAAAATGTCTACTACTAGGTTTTAATATTTTTTTTGCGTCTAGCTGCATTTGTAAGGTGCAGCCAGGGTCTACGCCCGCGCGCCTGGGCGCGTAGCACTTGCTACGAAATATGTATTGTATTTTGATCCGTATTTAACTGTTTTTTGTTTTGTTTTAGGTACAGGTAATTGACAATTTACAGCCATCTTCTTTCACTCACAACGGATGTGAAATAAAGGTGCAGCATTCTTTACAAATTAACCATGGTTGATGGTAAAGTGTGCAGTGCTCTGAGTGATACATCTTGTAGTAGGTGTTATATTTGTGGTTCAACTCCAAAAGAAATGAATGATATTGATAAATCACTTAGAAAAACTGTAGACAGTAGTAAATATGAATTTGGGCTATCTCCTCTTCACTCATATATCCGATTCTTTGAATATTTTATTCACCTTTCCTATAGATTAGATTTCAAAAAATGGCAGGCGCGTTCATCAGACGATAAAATTCTTCTTGCACAGAAAAAACAAAATGTCCAGCAACAGTTTAGGCAGCGACTCGGTCTAATAGTCGACAAACCGCCAAGTGGAGGAAGTGGCACATCCAACGACGGAAACACTGCCAGAAGGTTTTTTTCTAATTCAGCAATTTCAGCGGTTTCCAAAAAGTTGGAAAAGTTCTCGGAAATTTCTAGAAATGTTCACAACAAATTAAGGAAATTTACGTACTGAGAAGCATAAAACTGTAACTTTTATACACTATGTATAAGAGTTATAGTTTTATGCTGCTCAGTTCGTCAATTTCCATGTTGGAAATGGAAAGTGTCAATTCCTTTACAAAAATGAGGAAAATTTCCGAAAATGTTCTATTTTAAATTGCAGAAACATTTCGCAACATAGGAAACTTTCCGTCGGCACATCAGTAAACTAAGACCTTATTGACAGATGTCATAATCTGCTGCAGTGTCTTTCGTCGGGATACAAAATTAATAACGCGGCTTTCAAAGAGTATTCTCTGGACACAGCACGTCAGCTTGTTGCTACCTATAACTGGTACAACTTGCCCCCGTCTGTACATAAGGTCCTCATTCATGGCTTGGAAGTAATTGACCACTCATTATTGTCAATAGGTGAGCTTTCGGAAGAGGCCGCCGAATCTTGTAATAAGTTAATTAAACAGTTTAGGCGTGACAACACGAGGAAAATGTCCCGGGTTCTCACAAACACTGACTTGATTCTCTTCTTTCTTCTTTTTTTTAATTCGGATCCTTATATTTCTAGTTTAAGAAAGTTACCGCGGCGGAAGAAGAAGTCTATTTTTTTAAAAGAGGTATTGAATTTGTTGTCGTTATAGAATAAAATGTATATAGTTATGTAATAAAAACAAAATTTACATTATTTTAGATATAGATCCTAATATGTAAATATTATATTTTTTGTCCATTTTATGTGTTTTTAGTTAGGTATAATAATGTAAAAAAGTAATTTAGTATTTTATTTTATCAAGTACAATAAATGCATTATTTTACCGAATAAAATAATTTTTTACATTAATTTGCTTTTTTTCATTTTATTATAACGTAAAGTATTACAAAAAAGCATAATATTAGAATTGATAACGACCGTCATTACCTTCGCGAAACCCTATGGCCGCCGCTCTTAAAGCGCGGGACCACTGTGGAGCGGTCCATAAATTAATCAGCACAAAATCCATGATTACAACAGTGCCCATTATCATCATTTAATTTCTTAAGTTACGCCCAGTTATCATTAAGCGTAGATGAACTCTTTGACAGAATTGATGTAATTTGGGGGACAAAGCCCGTAATATTGGTTCGTACCTATATCATAAAGCGGCGTACAAAAGGCCCACCCGCGCAAGGGTATCAAGCGGCGAGTTCTTATTGAGTGGCTGTCCGACCACAATACTCATACAGTTGGGGCTAGAAATAATGGTTCAATTATTTCACATACCCTTTTCCTTCTGATAATAATATGATTGGAATTGATGAGTACCTAGTTGAATAAATGTAAAAAGTCGATATTTATATTAGGCTTGTCCGAAGTCCATATTAAGCCGTTACCAATTAAGGTAACCTGAGAGCACGTAAATTATTTCACGTCTGAATAATTGCATTTTTTTCATGTTTGAATAATCCAGTCATTAGCAATGAACATTGAAAACTATTCGTTTAAAATCTTCGAATTGCGAGTCGGTCTCACCCAAAAAGGAGTCCCTTATTACAAACGTAAATCGTTTATGATGCTTATTGATTCGGAATAATACTTTTTTTTTTTTTTTTTTTTAGTAGCCTAATTTGTGTCCCACTGCTGGGCAAAGGCCTCCCCTTTTTTCCGCCACTTGTCTCGGTCCAGTGCTAGTGTTCGCCAATCTGTACAAAATGTGTCAAGGTCGTCCCGCCATCGTCTTTTCGGTCTGCCTCTACTTCGAAAGCCATCTTGTGGGGTCCATTCGGTGGCTAATTTGGCCCATCGTTCTGCGTGCATTCGGCAGACATGTCCAGTCCAGTCCCACTTAAGCTTCGCGGTCTTGGCACCCACATCTACGATGCCAGTTTTGGTACGCAGCTCCGTGTTCCTGATCCGATCGATCCTACGAACTCCGAATATGCTGCGTTCCATTGCTCGCTGGCAAATCTTGAGTCGGGACTTTTGGGCTTCTGTTAATCGGAATAATACTATCTTATTATTATTTGTTATTATATGACTGGAGTCAAGAAGATATTTACTTGTTACGGTTCAAGAGATACAATGTGATGTTTATTCCCGACATAAAGCGATCGTCCCTTACACGCAAGTATGTAAGAGAGATATAGAGAGATAAACGTGTTCAAGTTACTGAATCTGGTGCCAAACGACAAGTGAAGTACGCCAAGGTGACACGAAATATAAGTACCTACACTATTAAACTGATGACCTGGTAAAGGTCGCGGGAGTCCGCTGGATGCGGGTGGTGTAGGGCCTGTAGAGCCAGTGGGTAGGGGACGGGGACCCACACTGCACGGCTCTACATTGTGAAGTGGGAGGGTCAAGCGTCCTGGCCCTCCCCTTCCTTTTGCGTGGGTGTCTTGGTTAGCCAGAGCCGCCGGGGGGCGTCGTGGTGAAATGTTCGCGATCCCATGGCGCCCCCTTAACGGGAATGCGGGTGACGCCGGTGTGTTTTTAGTGGGTATGCTCCTCCAGTCACCATCAGTCGGATGGCGGCGGGAGGAGAGAGTCCCACATAACCCCCAAATAGCCTTCCCCTGGGCCGGGGGTATGCGTAAGGCAGTTTCACACCGTCAAAAAAAAAAAAAGGCCGGTCATTGTGGCACTTTTTTGGGGAGGGCTATGTCGAGCAGTGGACGTCTTTTGTCTGAAGATGATGATGATGAATTATCTAGGAAACATTTACGCGATGACAAAAAAATTGATTGATCTACAGAAGGATTGCCCAAGAGGAAAAACTTGTACAAGTTTTACCGTAAATTTCGTTTCGCGCTTTACTAGCTCCATGTTTACCGCCCGCATTGCACAGTTTTCTCTAACTTTCCTCACAAGGAGTTGAATTTCTGGATAAGTCCCTACGTACGGGGCTAGTTTTCCTAACTGCCAGTAACTTTACGTTAAAGCAAATGGGAATCTTACTGGTATGTACGATTTAATTTTGTATTATAGAATAAATGAAACGTGTTCAATTAAGTGGTTGAATACTAGTCTTTGTAATACCCTTGCCGCAGAACAGTTTAATAGAATTACAAATAACTGTTCGAAGTATTTTGCTGAGTCGTTATCGACTCACTTATGTAAGTAAAGATTACTTATCGACCCAACAATGTCATCGAATTATCACTGTCAGATGACAAAAGTGTCAACTTTGTGAAAAAATTGGGTCCCTTTGCTTTGTTACCTCTGACAAGCAGATACGACCAAAAATACGAAAAATTACAATTAGTTGTATTAATACCTCTGGGTTGAGCAGTAACATTTGGGACCACAGTTGTATAATTTTTATACATATATTTACGTATATTTATTTAGTAGCCAATTGTTGACTGGTAGAGAATGCCTTAGGGCAATGAGTTCACCTTTTATATTTGTAACGTTTAAGGGCCTGGCTACATGTCTGTGGTGCGGCGCCGCAACGCAAACATGTGGCCAGGCCCTTACTTTGTGCAGTTTAAATAAACATTTCAACAAATTATAAAGTTTCAAATTATCATCCCAGAGATCCAAATAGAGCATTGTACATTTTTCTGTCGTCAGGAACGATGGTTGCTGAATATTGTCATTGGTACGAGGTGTTTTTTGTATAAACAGGAGCCAGGTCGGGTACTTAACACGTTCACTGCTATGTTTCAACTCTATGTACATACTACCTCCATTGTACATTATATTACCACTTTGTAAATCATATTCTCTACCACACTTTCTGTTATTCATATCGCCGTAAAGTAAAAGCTTAATCCAGTATTCCAGGAAGCCACCGCGGAGAGGGTCGGTAATCGCACAATAAACTAGATTATTCTTGCAACGCCCTCATTTCACATTTCAATTGCAAGAAAATATTACCAAAATACTGATATAAGCGTGGATTTATAAAACGCTTAGAGATTCTACCAGTAAAAAGGATATAAGAGGAATTTGACTCATACTGTTTACGTTCAAATTGTGTCTTCTCTATAAGTTACTATAATTTTTCAGGAATAATATTATTGTACTATTCCGCTAAAATACGGGCAGGTCTATTAGCGATAATGATATGCACTTACGAAATGTTGTGTGTGTTTGGTATCGTGGTATATTATTATAATTTTCAACACACCTGCTCGTAAAGTAGGTCTTATTACAGCGTATTTACACTGATAATGCAGAATATTACCCATGCCGTGCCTTTTACATTACATTATCGCACTAGTGCCTTTTCATTACATATCTTTTTAAATATTAGCAAAATAATGCAGAATATTACCCATGCCGTGACTTTTACATTACATTATCGCACTAGTGCCTTTTCATTACATATCTTTTAACATTTCCATTTTTTATTATTATTTTTTTTCCTCGCAAATGTGTTGAAAAACGTCGTATGAAACACGTGAGCATTGGTCATTACACTTCTCGTCTCCATTAAGCCTTCGCCTTCGGCTCAGGCTTAAAAACCGACTCGAGTGTAATGACCAACATAGCACACTTGTATCATAATGTACTATTATAATGTTATGTATAATGTTATGTGTAATATAATGTAATGAATAAGTTATATAATGAATATTGTATTTAGTGTTTTAATTTACGACACAGTTTATATTGTTATGGAATAAATTGATTCATTGATATTATGCATTCAGTTAACCCATTCGCAACATATCGTAGCGCTACGCCGTAATCCGTAGCAACGTAATATCTACGGCGTAGTGCTACGGGCATAGCTTAGCAGTCTGCCAAGAATTACTACGCGCTACGCTTGTAGCCGATCTCGTGGTTTTCCCGTATGTAGCCAAAAGCGACCACGGCGTAGGCGCCCGCAAGACAGGATCCTTTCAGTGAAAGTGTTAATGACCTGCACGTTCTTTCGCAAATAGCAAAATGAAATAGTTTTAGTAACTTATCATGGAATTATGACTGATTCAATCAATGTATTCCACTAAAGGTATAGAATTCAGATCGATTATAGAAATCTTCATCATCGTCATTTTCAGCTTGTCATCGCCGATTGCTGAGCAATAGGCATCTCTTCTAGTACGTCACTCGAAACGTCCCGGTTTTTCGCCGTTTACTCTGGAGAAATCTTACCTCTGCTCGAAACTGTCCGCCCTGTTACTTCTGTAACCGGAGTCGTTCAGGCTGCCCTCATGCCGCAAACTGGGCAGAGAGTCCCAGGGGGAGCGGCGGGGTCCAGGCGGGGGGGCGCCCCGCCACCCGTCCGAGTGGCGGTACCATGCCGCCCGGGCAGACTCCCCGATGCAAGATGCGCAGCGCGATGCGCTTACGAAACTAGCGGAAAAAAATGTATTCATTAAAAAACCGGCCAAGTGCGAGTCGGACTCGCGCATGAAGGGTTCCGTACCATTATCTATAAAAACATTTATTTTATTCTGTGTTTAGTATTTGTTGTTATAGCGGCAACAGAAATACATCATCTGTGAAAATTTCAACTGTAACTATCACGGTATCAGTGAGATACAGCCTGGTGACAGACAGACAGACAGACAAACAGACGGACAGCGGAGTTTTAGTAATAGGGTTCCGTTTTACTCTTTGAGTAGGTACGGAACCCAAAAAAGGTTGCTGTATAGCTGATTTTGTTGTATCTATACTGGGCTGCAAAATAAGGTTATCTGCGGTGCTAAGGTTGTATTAACGGCTAGAAAATCTACTGGAGTCGTGATCAAGGCACCGAAAACGTCTCCAAGTAATAAGTGAAGAATGTAGTAAGTTTCTGTTTTGAAGAAATGCGTTTGAGTTGTCTGCGAATAGCAAAAAATGCTTGAGTATAAAAATGAGAACTGCGAAGAAAAAGGGACTTTTGTGTGAAGCCTAGTATGCCCTGTTAGTTCGTTTGAAGCAAATATGTCGGCGTTTACTGCCCTTTTTATACGATACGAATTGGAATGTTAAAGTATAATAATAATGTAGTTTGAGATGTTAAATTGAAGTTATTAGTTAATTAAACAACATTCAATTAAGCGATATTAACGATAACGAATATTCTGATTCTGAATAATACTTAAAACCTCAGGGTTCACGAAATCGTGATACTCTTCCCCACTGGGCGTATTGCTATCGACCAAACCTTGTGCCACAGTCTTTGTTAATGTAATCCCGTATAAGGAATATCCATAATACCGCGCTTAAATGGCGTCGTTGCCACCTAAACCTCAATTAGTGAGCCGAGCTCGAAATCCATAGCGTACAAGTATCAAGTTCCCCATCGCGAAATTGCTTAAGTTTTACGATATACCCTGCGTCGCGGCAGAAAACTCAAAACACCATAAATAACTCCGGCTGAGTAGAACAGGATATGGCAGTTTTGCAACACTTCTGCAATACATGAGGGTTTTAAATTTGCACGGGTTTGCGACTGAAGTCGGTGGGTAATCTTAGGACTACTTTCTACAATCTAGGTACTAGCATTTTCTTGCGACGTGGTCCGCGTGATTTCCCGTTTCTACTTATTTTCTATTATTATATTATTTAATCGCTTTGAATTGAAAATATACAAAGTATCCTATGTTTTTTTAATAAATTTCTTTAGTAAAATTTTATCCTAATTAGTTCAGCCAAAACTTGTACACTTATAATATTATATGATAGTAGGATTCACAATTTAATGGAAACAATTATTCATTGAATTTAGAAACACTAATTACGGTTTTGTTTTTCGTTTATGAAGGGAATATATTACGTTTTAGTTACATAAAAAAGTCCTGTTTATTTTATGCCAGCTGCCAGCGTGTCACCGTCCACGTTTTTAAAAATCCGTTCTAAGTATATTATACCTACTTTGAACGGATTTTCGAGATCGACATAGAAAATATTATTTCATTCTATTGCTCTGCCTGGATTCAATATAAGTAAGGATTTATAAAACGGATGTGTACTTTCGGATGTTACCCCCTACATACAGATTTGCCAACTTTTTTTTTCACAACATTCCCTCTTTAACCCTTTTCCAGGCCGGCAGTTGAAAAATGACAATCAAATGTCAGTCCATTTTATGGACATTAAGATACATGTTTGACAGTCTGTATGTGGTCGATATAACGTCTCTGCCTGGAAAAGGGTTAATATTAGTACTATAGATATAGATATATTTCATAAATAAATGGTTAAGAGTAGAGATATCAATAATGTTAACAAGTACGTTAGCAAAGCGTGACCCAAATCAAAAGGATACTAAGTGTCTGGTTTCAACCTTTACAGAACGGAATAAAATATTCAAAACATTGTAAAAGCAGTGCGAATTAAACTTCAGCCAATCACGAGGCAGGTAATTTGAAATGGACGTCTTGCCTGAGTCCCCGACGGGAAAACTGGCGCGCATCGGTTCAACTTAACTGGCTTTAAATAGCTAACGGCTTTAGCTCCAGCCATGTTGGATTATTTGCATTTTCTTTTTCATTTATTTATTACTGTCCGCTATTGTAAGGTTTATTCGATTTATCACGCGACGAAAGAAAGAAAAAAGTCCTTCAGGATAAAGGAAATAAATGAGGAGATAGATCCCTCGATTTTGGATGTACTCATATATTCTAATCTACCTATAGGTACAGTGTGTGAATTTGATACGGGCGAATGTTTTGATGACGATTAGTGTCGGTCCTGAAACACACTTAGACCACACTTAGGTATCACATTTCGTTAACAGCTTTTTTCTCATACAAAATAATTTAGCTCGCGATTTACTCACACGTCTTGTCATTTGTTTACGACATAACCACACCCATAAAAGTCAAGACGTTTGGTAAGACAAATCAGTTAGGACGTAATATATTGCTGCTCGGTCGTACTTAAAAAAAAAGATCAACGCTTTATTAATTAAGCTATTTAACAAAATTGCTTCACTCGTATTATAACATTTGTACGGTTGAAAACTATGGGTGTAGAATGTAATTTACAAAATATTCATAAAATGTTTTTAAATATTTTACGAGGGTAACTTCATTTTTACATTTTGTGACTTGTTCCGAATTTATTTTAAAACCCGGTTGTTGCGAATAATATTCATCTACAAGACCAATTTGGGAGCTTAGCCTAGCTATGTTCAGTCGCATTATCGAGCATAGTCTGCTGTTTACTTTTCCTGGAAGCCATTTCAGCACTGTTAGCTGTTCTTGGTAGAACTAAGTGTGATTTTCAAACTAGATAGATAATAACATGCTTAAGCACTTATGCAGGGCTAATGGCAGTTTCCTATACCTACAGAAGGTTTTATGATGTGTGACTGTTGAATTTGTAGTGTATGTAAAAGCAAAAGTTGAGATGGTTGTGTAAAAGCAAAAAAGTACACAAATAAAATGTAAACGAGAAATACGTTCCCCAGGTTTTATTTTTATTTTGGAGATATTACAAGCTAAGGCTCTTATGTATGAGAATTTTATTAAACTGAACGTTTGAATATCCAGTAGGACTAGAATATTATTTTAAATTAATTACCTTACATTACCGGAGTAATAGAAAAATAAAGTTAAGAGCTGATCTGGAAGATGTACTATAAGACAAATTCTATTTGTTACATCATCCTCTGTTATGAGTTATGAGAAAACTAATAAAACGTAATTATTAGATCTCTACCTACTATTCCCCTTCAGGCAAGGAATTGAACCCAATAATAAAATAATATTAGATTCTTGTCCAATGTTTTTTTGTAAAATAAATTTTCTTGCGTTCGCTCGTCACCCAACCCCTGGAGGACGTCCCAACCGTACGCAATAAACGTCAAGAAAATAATTCAGTCCTAGCGCCCACGATCGATACCTCACTCAAATATTATCAAAACCTTTATAGGGCCGGGGAAATTAGAGGAAAATTCCATTTAAAACAGTTTGGGTAGAAATTTTTTAGCAGCTCGTGTTCTATATATTTTAACATTCACTGGTGTAAGGGCATACCCTAGCTAACCAAAAGTCCACGGGGCTGAAGCGACTCGAAATTGTCCCGAGGCGCTCTCCCTGGCCAGGCCTGTAAAGCGGGCTAGTCGCGAGGGTGTATGCGTAAGCGAACCTTTGACCCTCCTTGTAAGCGAAATGGCTGGACAATCGTTGGGGGTTTAGTGGGTATTCTGGGCCTTCTGCCCTGGAGTCCCACACACCCGTCCGGTCCCCCTCCGACCGGGCGGACGGTGCATCAACGCATTCCCCCAACGTAAAAAAAGGGTGTACGGGGATCGAAATTTTGATAAACATTAAATGTAATGTATAGTAATCCTATAATGAGGAAAAGTCTGTGAGGTTGAAACTTTGTATTGCAGGGTAATCATCGGTACTACCTACTCATCCGATTTCAAATAGTTTTTGACCAGTATGTAGAATTGACGTTGTATGATGAACATTTGTATTGTGTATCTCACGGTTCCGTCTGGGTTCTCTGTGGCACGTGGGCGGAACTGCGCGAGCAGCTAGTTAATTATAAAAGATAAGGCTTGTTCAAAGGCCTGTGCTCTTATAAGCACAAAAACAGCACCATGTACCTACAAAGTAATATAAACATAAGTATTAAGCAGTAAAAAAGTATTAGCGTGGGTTGTAGGTTGCACCAAACCGCCTGTAATTGTAAGCGGTGTTCGTTAAAATCTAAATTCTAATATAAGTGAAAGTTGACAAGTTTTTAAGAAGTGACAGCTTCCGGCGACATATTTAATGATGTTCGGTCTGTAATCGTAAGTTGGTTTAATATAACCATTATCATCAATGGCTATTTTATATTTTTTGTGATAGGTGTTGTTAATCTATCAATTTGCAGAATAAACGAATAACTGCAACTTTTTAAAACTAATACCATATAATATAACCTAGTTGTTTACATTTTCGCATATGACTTCAAATCGTATAACAAACATAAAATAACATTCAGCCAACTCGATTGAGTTCCCCTCTAACTATTGCACAAATGGAACTGTCACTGGCATAGCTGACATTACGTAGCACGCAATATTGCCGCTAAAGCTCGGCATTCACCGACGCGCCGCAACATTTGTATCTACGAGAGAAGGATGCACGTAATAATATTTGGACCACGGTCACGTTGGATCAACCAGCCGTGGCGTGGTGTGTTCCAACGTTGAATTTTGAGATTCACGATCGATTCTTTACAATAGCGCGTTAGCGTGGCACTGGGTTTCCTTTAAAACGAGTTGATTTTGCGAGTTCGTTTCGTCAACTCACTGACGTGTTTCAGGGATTTATCAAATAACTAAACAAATCTAGTGAAATGAAAAAACCAGTTGCCTTTTTTGGCTGATTTCGTCATTTCACTAAACAAATTCAGGAATTTGGATTGATTTTTTCTAGGAAAATGATAAAATGGATTCGCCATTTTAACATCCTGCGTGATTTGGTCATATCCCTTAGAGATTTGTTCAAATCTCTATTTTGGCCATTTCCCTGCGACATATGTATAACAGGCCGCGTCAACAATTTTTTAACGCTACAGTTTTGACAATCATGGACAGATTTTGGTGCGGTGCTTCTCCGTGCAGATTTTTGGAGTGGTCGTGAATGGCCAGCTTAACATAGCGTCACGTAGAATAACATTGAATTGTCACGCGGAAAATGCAAGCTCACTTGAGCAGAAAGATAAAAATCATTCTGCTCAATTGAGTAACAACTGCAAGCAACTAGCCAATATTTTTATTACGTATTATTTTCTAATACCACGACGGGTTAATAAGCACACGGCCCGCCAGATATCGTAAGCGGACACCTATGCATTTATTCTATAGGTATACAATACGACTCTAGAGCAAGCATAATTTAATAAGTTTCTGTCAAAAAATTTTTTTTTGGTTCAAGCTTTTATTGCTGGCTATCTTATCTTATCTTATCTTATCTAGGTGAGGGCCCTTTCGGATGCACTTCGACCCAGTGGGATCTTTTGTCCATTTGCCCTCTCCTTTATACCTGCTCCCAGGCTTGCTCCATCATTTCCACAAAGCGGATGATGCAGTTCGCCGGGAGCACCTTGAATTCCTTTGGTTGCGGGTAACCGTTACCAAAGTAGTTCATTCTTTGTCTGGCAAGGGCATGACATTCACACAATAAGTGTTCCATAGTCTCATCCTCCTCGCCACACATTCTACAGTCTAAACTATCAGATAGTCCCATCTTGGCCAAGAGATCTTTGACCCCGAAGTGACCTGTGAACACCCCAGATATAATTCTGAGTTGCTTCCTGATTGCTGGCTATACTTTTCCGTATACCGTCATCAACTACTCATTGCATTGAGACGATCCTCTCGTTAGAATCGTCTCAATCGTCGTTGGGCTCGTTACGTTGGTTAATACTGAATTCATGGGAATCGCCATTGTGCCATGGAACCACCTTTTGTCTCCATTATCAGATCCGCTCGATGGTACCATAATATTGAATTAGCTTCCAAAGTATACCACTACTCAAAAGTTCAGCTCAATCGGATAACGGCAAGTGACTGAAAAATGGATTACTTGACGGACAACTTACTTACATACATACGAACAGTGCAAGTTAAATAAAAGCTTGTAATAAGGATTAATATGTCGCCATCACATACATCGGAGCAAACAAGAACATCACAAACATCGGAACACACCTCTATTTTCATGGCATTAGGGTGCATATGCCGATATTTTTGAACACCTATAGTGTACCGATGTATGTGATGGCGACATTATGCAATTTTGAATCAATAAAAGGTACTAGGTTTCAAATGATGCGTCTAATAAGCTTGTGAAATATACAATACAATACAAAAAATACAAAATAATTTATTCAGTAACTTAAATGATTTATAAAAATGCAGGTTGGTGTCTCTTTTTAAGCGCATAAATAAAGTGTGAAAATGATTAACTTGTAAAATATAAAATCGAAAATTATAAATAGAATAAAAGTATGTCGCTGTGATTCGTTATACTTAATACACTAAGGTAATCCGATATTGTTCACGGATCCTTTGTAATTCCTCTGGGCTAAATTGCTTTTTCGGATAATTTCCCATAATGGGAACTTCAATATATTGTTGCCATTTCTATTCTCATCGTCTTATTCTCAGACCGTTACGTTTATGGGTAGGATCGGATATGTATGCTGTAATTTGGAGTTGATTCAATTCAATGTAATCATTGTACATTTTTTTTCATGTCTAGCTTTAGAGACTGTTCGAATTCGGGAGTTGATAAGACACTAAGTCCAATTTCATCTCATAACTGTCACAGTATTTAGACCTTTTTAAGGTTCAGTGATCAAGGAGTTCTTATAGTTTCATCATGCCCATTGTCCGCTTCTAAGCTCAGTGACCCTTCGTACTAGAAGTTGTAATTTGGCAAAGGTATACATATCAATCACGACAACAAAATAGTTCAACAACCTTAATATCTGTATGAGATCTTTTATATACGTTAATGTTTCCTCGTTGGATTGCTCATTCAAAAGAAGTGTCGGTATCTGAAAACCATTTTTTATTCGGGGACCCGTTTGCGTACCTAATATTTACTGTACTTTAAAGTGCAACATTTTGCTATAATCAAGTCCCAATTAATTGATTGGGTAGTATTATTTGCAATAAAGTTACAAGGAAAACTATCAAAGCTAAAATACAATTTTTAACGACTAATAACTAGTCTACTAACTTAAAATATGTACTTGGAATAAGCAAACTTTGCCAGACGGGCAACGACGGCACTCTATAGGTAGGTACTGCGCATAGGCCAGTCCGTAGAGTATATCTTTGTTGCAAAAGGTGGTGTAGAAGATTTTGATTTTTACTATTGTTTACATCGATACAACCGAGCAAATATCAATAATGGTTACACAAGATATCTTGGGACAACTTTTGGCAGCCACAAATCTGGGACTTTTTTTGGTTTCTCACTCGTAGCTTCTATACGGTGCATCCTAGCGAAAAGTTACACACAAGGGAATTTAAGAACATGAAATTATGCGTCTAATGAGTACCAATACATATTAATTCAGTTCAGCGACATAGTAGAAAACCATGGTCGAAAACGAGGCTTTCCTCAAGTTTGTAAGAAATATCCGGATCCGCGGATCCAGATCCGGATATTTCCATACAAGTAGGATCCGGATTGCAAACCCTAGTTCTATGACAATATTTAAATTCGATGTCAACAATATTTAAAAAAATAATCTTCTACACCACCACTTGCAACGTACCCCGGGGTGCTTTGAACCTCTACGGACTGGCCTAGCATGGCTCGACACGAATTTGGCCAGTATTTTTCTAAATAAGATGCCTTAAGACTTAGCAAACGTCATTGGCACCCTAAATATTCGGTCCTGAATATATTCTGCTACATAATTATTTTCGTAATTATATTGTCTAAGCGAATGCAGCGCGCATATGCTAATTTCTCTGTAGGTACTCGTATTATGTTAGAATATGGGTAAAATTAACAACGACGGAACGTGCTCTTATAAGCTCTGTACCATAATTAAGTTACTACTAGCTGACCGGCTTTGCCCGCGTATTGCAAATATAACACACAAACCCGCGGAATATAATATAGACTATGTTCATCTAGAATTATTTATTTTAAATCGGATGAGCGGTTCTGGAGTTACATACAAACTTACGAAGCTACAATCTCACAGAGTTATCCTCTATAATAAATATTACGGGGACAATCTTACACAAATCAAGCTAGCCCCATATACCCTGAGAAAATTACGGTTTTTTTGGAAATAATTCAATATCAGGCTAATTATTTGTATACAGCTTTTATATGTTATTTTAAACAACTTTTACTATTGACATCAATAATTCTATGGACCGGAAGTTAGGAAAAAAAATTAACCCGCAAGCAAAAATGCTATCAGTATTTTTATAATAAAAACATGTTTGAGTACACAAATTTGGAGACTTACTACCTGAATCCAAAAATATATGTATCAGGAAATAACGGCATTTTAATTAAATATTTTACGACCTTGAGATATAATTGAATTTCATTTGGCCTATAGAAAGGTTTATTCATTAACAAAAATAAGTGGATTATGCGCGTATCCCAAAGAACGTATATAGACGTAGTCAATTATAAAGTAAAGAAAGTAGATACCATTTTCGCCTGATTTTTACGGAATTTATGAAGATTACTTTTCATAATTTTTTACCGTATCGGTATTAAATTTAGGTGGATTATTAATGAATATTTAGTCAAATTACCCAACCTATTTTTTGGTGTAAAAATATGGCTGATATCGATATATTGTTGTGTTTCCATAGAGCGAAACCGTAAAGTTCTCAGGGTAATAGTAATCTCAAAAAGACTTGTATTACGGGAACTAGACGACGACTTATTTAATAGGTGATACATAGAAAACATCTAAGACTCAGAAATAAATAAATATTAATTAATCACACAAATGTTTGCCCTTACCGGGATTCGAACCCACGACGACTCGTAGGTAGCTTCACTACCCAACTAGGCTAACCGTTTTCGTAAAATAATATCTGCAATAATGTTGCACCTTATTTCTTGCACCTTCCTCCTGATAAAAGCGATCTTACGCTACTTCAATCCTGATATACATATCATTTTTTCTTCTAGATTCATTAAAGATATCACATGAGAAAACATACAAAGTGTTAAAGGCGTTCAGCTAGAAACTTTAAGTCCTTTTTATTTAAGTGGGTGAAATATCTTGCATTTCCAATTATCGTCTTGCAACACGGTTGAAATCCTGTGCAATGGCTCGTATTTCAACATTACATGAATAGTCTAGCAGTAAACGTAGACCGTACCGAGCGTAGTAAGCAGGTAATATAAATGCATTAACTATTGTTCCAAGTCAGCCAACTCGTGCGCGACAGAATCAAGAAGTCCTAGCTATGACCCCTAACAACTAAGTACCTATTACATATTTATTTATACCAGGTGGTGGATTACGTGGATTTGATATTTTTCATTTACTTAAACGATCAATAAGCTTAAAAACCCCACAATTTTTCAAATACATTTTAAATTTAAACTCAAATCATGACAAATGTATTGATAATTCTAACAAGCAGCAATAACGTACAAAAGAGTAAGGAACAGATAATGTAAGGATACATGCCAAATCAGCAAATCACACAGCCCAAATGGACAGGTATTTCTAACGCATAAGTACCTACCCTTAAGACCTACATATTGTATGTAGGTAATTTGATTTTCAGCCTATATATATATATATATATTATGCCCAGCGGCATAGGTCTCTCGGGCACCAGAGGGAATAGGCTGTAGGAACTACCCCATGGGGCGATTTTTGACTTTCGATCAATCGAAAACGTTCATTTTAAAATAGGGATAAAAAAAAAATATCCGTAGCAAGGAAGACATTTTAGATACTTAGTGTCTAAAATGTTGACACTGTAATCGAATTTACTTGTTAGGGTTCCGTACTCAAAGAGTAAAACGGGACCCCGTTACTAAGACTCCGCTGTCCGTCTGTCTGTCTGTATGTCTGTCATCAGGCTGTATCTCATGAACCGTGATAGTTACACAGTTAAAATTTTCACAGATGATGTATTTCTTTTGCCGCTATAACAACAAATACCTACTTACTAAAAAACAGAAATAATTAAAAAATCTTTTTTTTTTCTTTTACAATCTTACACAAATCTACCTAGTCCCAAACTAAGCAAAGCTTGTACTATGGGTACTAGACGACGATAAACATTACTTAATATATAGATAAATAAATACTTAAATACATAGAAAACATCCATGACTCAGGAACAAATATTTGTGCTCATCACACAAATAAATGCCCTTACCGGGATTCGAACCCGGGACCTCCAGGGCTCCCATACAACAAACGTGTTAATTTTCCGTTTTCATAGATAATGGTACGGAACCCTTCGTGTGCGAATCCGACTCGCAGTTTGCCGGTTATTTTTAATTTTCGAGCACTCGAATCTTTCACTAGAAAACTTGTCAAAAACGATTAAATACCATTTTGAAAAATAGATAATAAATTTAAAACAAGTGATATTGACGACTCGTATGCAGTTATATCGGTAGAAAGTAAGTGCATACCATTTAGATACTAGAATTGTATTTACTCGTATTTAATTTTCGAGCACTCGGCCCCCAGTGCAGGTTGGGAACTTCACTTATATTTACATAATACGGCGGAATTGGGGTGCAAAAAATTTAAAGTGTCTCACTACCAGCGTTTCTATCGTCCGATCTCATTGGAAAAATCCTTAGGGCTTCCCCTTCAGACTCTGAGATCGCGGTCTCGGATGACGCTAGAAACGCCTGGTTGTCTGCCTGCCCGGGCCAAAATGTTCCTAGGAATCCGAAATTACAAAGGAGCTGGGATGATGTTAAATCCAAATTATCTTACTCTAACCTTTTAAACCATAGTATCTGGAGTCGAACATGCCCGCCTAGCTGCCGCAGGACTAAAGAGGCTGGTTCAGTCAGGTCACTGGCTCAGTCTTTACCCCTCGGCAAATACAGGTACTTTTTTGGGGCCGGAGACACTGCGACTAGCAGTTGGCCTCCACCTAGGGGTACCCGTATGCGCTCCCCATAAATGTCACTGTGGCCACGACGTCGACCAACTGGGGCACCACGGACTGTCTTGCCAGAGGAGTGCGGGGCGCTTCTCCCGTCACGCCGCGCTTAACTATGACATCCAACGGTATCTTGCCAGCGTGAATATACCGGCGGTACTCGAGCCGGTCGGAATCGCCAGAAAAGACGGCAAGAGACCAGATGGTATGACACTAATTCCGTGGAAGATGGAACGGGTGCTAGTGTAGGACGCGACCTGCGTAGACACATTGGCTCCCTCCCATCTCAGCGGTATCGGTACCACAAATAAGGCCGGCGCGGCGGCAGAGTCTGCCGAGGCGAACAAAAGGCGCAAATATAGGGGCCTCGATACCAACTACAACTTTGTTGATTTTGGTGTCGAGACCCTTGGTCCGTGGGGCCCAGCCGCACAAGCACTCTACCGTGAATTGGCAAAACGGTTAATGGACGCCACAGGGGATACATGAGCTGGCAGCTTCCTCGCTCAACGCATAAGCATTGCTATTCAGCGAGGAAATACTGCCAGCGTCCTCGGTACCTTGCCACAGGGGCCCATTTTAGAATTTGATTATTCGTTTTATTATTTCACTTGTATTTTTTTTTTAGGCTAGCTTAATTTTATTTTTATACTTAATGTATAAAGTAAGCTGATGTACTGATTCTACAATAAATATATTTTCTTTACTACATAATTATATTTTTGGAGATAAATGCAGGATAAATCGCGATGTTTTTCTTTAACAAAACGCTGATGATACCTAAATACTAAGTTAATGATATTTTATTAAGAAAGCGACTCTGCACTGTGGTACGGTAAGTTCCGAAACGGGTTCGACTACACACATTCCTTTTGCAAGTCGCATTTCTGAACTACACGGCTGCTGTTGCTATTGTATTTTTTTATGTTTATAGGTATGTATGTAACACCTAAATAAAATAAGAATATTATTACAGTGAAAAAATACGTTCATTCTCCGAACTGCTAGGATCCGTCTCAAAGAACCTTTGTAAGAGAAATAAAAAAATATCGTAAAGCACTACACTTCAGTGTTCATTATTCTCGGTTCCTTCGTTTCTCTAGTTATTTTTATTATTATGGGACAATCTTACACAAATCAACCTAAGCCCACGGTAAGCTCAGTAAGGCTTGTGCGAAAACTGTATACTTACTTATACTTAGAACAAGAACGTGTCTACATTCGGGCCACAGTCGGTGGAACGGCGGCGTCTGGCCATTTTGTACTGAGACCAAGATAAATTGTAGATTGTACAATGTACAACAAGTGCTTAAAATGGACCATTTTACCTGAGACGTTTATATATCCACACGAGCCACCGGCGAGGGTGGATAGTTCGGTCATTCTCCAGATTTGTGTCTGACCTGCGGTTGGGTCTAATTAAGTATCGCGACGTTTTACTAACATTTTATAATTATGGAGTCGCGTCAATTAGACGCAGTCACAAATCTGGAGACTGACCGAGTTATGCCAGAGATATAAACACTGCTTTTCACTTCGAGTGCGAGAAAATAACAAACATTTGTAAATTTTATTAAACTATAGCACATCCCAGATACGCTTAACTTTTTAAAGTTTTTATGTTTAATTTTCTACATATGATATTGATATTAGACTTAAGTACTTCATACCGCCAAGTCATTTAATGTTTCGATACGTTTTTAAATAATAATTGACTTCTATTTTATCTGGCTTTATGAATTTAGTTATAGAAAACATCGAAGTGAATTGACTAAAGCAAAAGAAATAAAATAACCAGTTTATTCTACGAAGTTTTATTGTGGGTGTGGCGATTAGGCCCGGATTATTTTAGTCATTAAAAAAGAATACTTTGTGGACAAGAGCATAAAAGTGGCATTTTGTGCACCTTGCATCCAGCACAAAGGCGAACTTTGCGAGCATGAGAAGTGAAAAAGCCTTTTTTCTTAGTCTAATTTTCTGTATTATTTTATTGTAACGCGAACCTAAATCTGACAATGACCCACATACTACAAGTAATTTGATGATTTGAACCACAATGGCGTTTATATTATTTTTAATCTAACGGTGTCGATATATATTTTGTTATTTGTTTTTTTATTGACGTGCAGGTTAGCGACGATCAGCACTAGATACCGCTTTCGGGAACTCCTGAACATAAATGTGTGTCAGGAATGAGGAAGGTGTTTAATTTTAAGTAGTCCGGCAAATGTTTGTAACTTTTCGAACGGGCGAAGGAAAAAGGAAGGAAAAGCTACGGTAGCCTAGTGGTTTAGGCATGCGGCTGTCAAGCGGCGGTCGTTGGTTCGAATCCCGGCTCGTACCAATGAGTTTTTCGGAACTTATGTACGGAATATTTACCGTTAGCTTTTCAGTGAAGGAAAACATCGTGAGGAAACCGGTCTAATCCCAATAAGGTCTAGTTTTGGGAGGGAGGTGTCAAAGCGACCCCGCGCTCATTTAGGCGCACAACCGGGAATAACGCAAGGAGGATGATACTAAGTAAGTACAACATTAAGTGGTTATGGGGCATTGTCACTAATAATTTCTTTGTGTGTTTTGGAAAGTTGGTGCAATTTAAGAGGCCTGCGTTTTCGACGTAGATGACGCCGCAAGCCTCCTTGGGGCGAAATAAGAGGAAAGCGATTGAAAACTTGGATGTATCTAGAAAGGCCCCAATACTCCAAACGACCGTTTCGGGACTAGTCGTATGAACGTTCGTAGATTCGGGTACTGCTCGAAAGTAGTTACAATGTCTTTAAATTTTCCTTCTACTGAAAATAAATATCGTTTGCAGACGACTCCACTCACTACACCATTTGAAA
This sequence comes from Epinotia brunnichana, assembly GCA_963854355.1. Lineage (NCBI taxonomy): Eukaryota > Metazoa > Arthropoda > Insecta > Lepidoptera > Tortricidae > Epinotia > Epinotia brunnichana. Next base: position 9,264,700 of record OY977941.1, on the reverse strand, counting down.
ACTAAATTATACTAATTCTACGGTCAGGCATAGTTAAAGTAATAGCAGTCCTAGAACCAATTATAGTACAATGCCGGCCCTAAATCAATTACCAACCTTAGCCAGAATCTGAATAATTTACTGGATTTTCTGCAAATAACGGCTGCCGCCCTGTTCATAGTGTTCATTGCGGTTACAGAAAAAAAAATTGCTTACTGCTTCGAATTTGATTGTTTGTAATAGTTATGAGCATCAGAGGCTAGAGCTGGGTACTGATAAACCTATAGTCATCTCATGGCTTTTCAGTGTAATAACGTAAAAACAACTATAATGCGCACAGCACTGCAAGCTTTTTAACAGCTATCGGCTATTTATTACTCTCGTGACAGTATCATTTGTCGTTAAAAGCGAGGATTATTGAGGGATATTAAGAAAATAGAAGCGCTGTACGTACAGGTCATACAGTATATACACAACTCATACCGAAGGCCAAGTCGCCCACTTCTGGTCACTGAGCCAGCGGAGTAAGTAAGTAAGTAGGTACAATACATAGGTACCTATGTACTTTGTATGCGATTGTCTTCACTTACGCAAGATAATAACACCCCTTTTCTTGTACATATCCTGTTCTCATTTCTATATTTATGTCTTATATTATAATATTAGGTTATTTTCTATATTAAAACGTGGTGGTGGGATGAGGATGTGCAAGAAAAGCTAAAACAAAAGAAACAAGCATTTAAAGACTGGCAAGATGTTGGAAGTGAGTTTGAAAGTGTGCAAGAAGCTAAAAGAAATGTGTACAAAGAGCGTAAGAAAGAAGCTAAGCGAGCAGTTGCTATCGCCAGAGCAGCAGCACAGGACATCTTGTACGATTCGCTAGATAGCCCAAAAGGCGAGAAACAGCTGTATCGCTTAGCAAGAATGAAAGAAAGGAATGCAAGAGATATTTCTCATATAAAATGCGTGAAAGATGAGGCAGGAAAGGTGTTGGTGAAAGATGATGTCATAAAATAACGTTGGAAAGCCTACTTTGAAAGGTTAATGAATGAAGAGAATCCTTGGAGCAAAGTGCTGCAAAACCAGCCGGTTAATATAGGTGTAATAAGAGAAATAGGTATGGATGAAGTTAGAAAAGCTGTGAGAAGTATGAAAGGGAGCAAGGCTGTAGGACCGGATGATATACCAGCAGAAGTTTGGAAGGTTTTGAGTGAGGATGGATGTAAGTGGCTGACTTTATTCTTCAATAAAATGTTGCGTGAAGAGACTATCCCTGACGAATGGTGCGACAGTTTATTAGTGCCCATTTTTAAAAATAAAGGAGATATACAGGATTGCAACAATTATAGAGGAATAAAGCTCATGTCACATAGTATGAAGGTATGGGAGAAAGTGATAGAGAGACGAATGAGAGATGAGAGTGTTATAACGCAAAACCAATTCGGTTTTATGCCGGGTCGGGGTACAGCAGACGCCATTTTCTCACTTCGCCAATTGTGCGAAAAATACAGAAATGCACAGAAAAACCTGCATATGGTGTTTGTTGACCTCGAAAAGGCATACAATCGAGTACCTCGTGAGGTTTTGTGGTGGGCCTTGAAAGAGCAAAGTGTGCCTGGGAAGTATGTGGAACTAATTCGGTCTATGTATGACAGATGTTGTACACGCGTCCGGTCAGCGGCTGGCACCACAGACAGGTTCAGTGTAACGGTAGGCTTGCACCAGGGATCAGCTTTAAGTCCATACCTCTTTGTACTGATTATGGACGCTCTGTCGTCGGACATACAGGAAGAAGCACCCTGGTGTATGCTCTTCGCGGATGATATTGTTCTTGTCGGTGAAGACGCATCCGAGGTACAGAGCAGATTGGAGAAGTGGCGACAAAAACTGGAAAATGTTGGCCTGAGGATCAGTAGGTCCAAAACAGAGCATATGTTTTGTGACTTCGGCGGTCTCTCCAGTTTTACAGGCATAAAGCTAGACGCGTTATGCTCCCAGTCTGCTCCGATTTTAAGTACCTCGGTTCGCTTGTACAGTGTGATGGTGATATCGACCGTGATGTCAAAAACCGAATTAGCGCTGGGTGGATGAAATGGCGACAGGTCTCCGGAACAATATGCGATGGCAGAATGCCTCCTAGGTTAAAGGGCAAAATCTATAAGACCTTTGTGAAAGAAAAGGAAATGATGATGATGATGATTATAATATTATGTTAGCACACCTAAGATTAATGTCCAACGGCGAACTTATCGCTATAAATTTCATCCCGAATCCTTAAACGTGGTATACCTATAGTAGGTAATTACAATCCTCACATCATCACAATAAACCACCAACACACAATACATTTAAAGTCAAATTGACGTAAATTTATGCCGTAGATCTCAGAACAATAATTAAAGCAAACCACGTTAAAATAGGTAGCAGAGACGTGTACCCGTCCTTTACTTTCTTACTACGTACTAACGCGTCAAAAAGAGATGTATATGCATTTGTTATTACTCAATTGTGTAGGTTGTCACAAGTTTTGTCCTTTGCTAGGGATGTACTGTGTCGACTTGTTTATCGATAAATTATACAACCAAACTAAATTGTACTTATTTATTTATAGCTTAATAAGTAATAAATAATTTCGCTCTCGCAAGGAACTCAAAACCTGGGCACTTACCGTTTACCTAGAATCATACAAATTTGGCAATAAGCCGCACACATAAATAATTTTAATTAACTATATCTACGATGATTACTTTCAAATGAATACGACTTTTTTAAATCCGCGTTTTATCTTACAAGTTTACAATGCAAAAATACGATCGTTTATGTCCTATATAATAATGAATGCGACTTGCGCACGGACACAATGAAACATCACATATTCCTATGAATTTGTTCGCTGTTCACGCAGGTGCGAAGAAATTCACAGGTATCTGTGACGTCTCATTTCTCCTCTCGTGGAGAATACACTCAATTCCCTCTCATCCATGAGAGCCTGTCCCTGCCTTACTATCCTGTAACTTGTTTTTACTTCACCTCATCGTTCACCCACAAATAAATCTTGACGCCGCGATTCGTAGTAGGTAACTAGCGTACTAACTTGAATCCTACCAACCAATGAGTCTGTATTAGACAAATATAATGTGGGCAAAGCATCTTCTCTGAGTCGTCTCCATTTGATTTTATCATTAGGTATAAAATAATCCGGAGTGAAGTGTCTTGAACAGACGTGACTACGGATTTTCCATGTCCAATTTCTTTTTTTAACATGTAGTAACCATTTTTTTTTATATCTTCATCCTTTGGAAAACTAAAATGAAAAAGTCGAGTTTTTTTACATAAATACACAAATGCAACAACAGTGAATTGTAAATCTTCAATACATGGGACAACCAGAAAGCCATTTTGTTGTCATTCTCCAGCAAAATTCGAATTCCTATGTCCCAACACAGATTTTTCTATATACTAATAAATACATTCATGTCGATAAGTAATTGTTCCGATATCGATAAAAAATACACATCACTATGTAAATAAACATAACCTCTTGTAATTCACAGAAATATCTTATGTATATGCCGATTTTGCATAAATAATTGAACATGATGATATTTACATAAACTTCTAATATTGATTATTAATTTTAGCTTAGATCGTTACATTATTAACGTGAAATCTATCCAAACATACCGATGAAAGCTTACTGGTTCCTGGCAATTTTCTTTTCGTCCTGTATGGGACGAGCAGCCTTCAATCGCACACGACATATTCTTATTTACAACAATGAACGATCAAAATCATAAATTTAACCATATTTAAACCATTCACGGCGGAATAATATAAAAAAATATTAATTTTATCGGAGAGGGACCGTATGTTTACATGTTATGCGTCAAATATTTTGAATTGATATGTACTATAGGTATAGGTATAGGTGCCAAATTAATGAATAATAATTTCACAATAAGATCGTAACAATGTAAAAAAGAAATTATATAAATATTATATTTCGTTAACTTTAGGCCCGCAATACACGTCAGTAAACGCTAAAACCTGGTGTCTTGCGTGAGCTTTGGGCGTGACTGAGATAGTAACCTATTATTTATATTTTTATTTATTTAATACATGAATAACAATGAAAAATAAGAAATGTGATGTTTCATTTCTTAATCCAAAAATGAGGGTCACCTGCTTTATGCAAAAACACTGAGTTTTTCCCATCTAATAATAACTCTTTGCCGATACCTAATTGCTCTAAATGTCAATTTAGTGCATATTTAAAAGCATAATCGTGTCACCACTCTGACGAATGTCATTTTCCCAGACAGCTTGTTTAATATTTAATTAGATTGAAAGTTTTGTCTATTTTCGAAATAAAGCGTCTGAATTTTTTAATAAGATTTGTGATGAAATGGCTCTAGAAACTGTGCTCAATTTATATGAGTGATAGGTATGAGACTCAGGGATAGCATTGTGTGGAATAAATATAAAACATAATTTTGAACAAGAGATATAGATGAATTATCGAGGACCTTAGAATAATAACGCATAGAAACGCAGTTCACGCGCAACGGCGAGGCCACTAAAACTCGGCCATAAATGGCCCAGTACGCCGATCGGTGGAACAAAATTGGTACGTTTATGTGCGTATTGGCGCGTGTGAATACGAGTTGATCACAACTACATGAATCCATTTTATGCCTCACGCTTGGCGCGTCGGCCGTATGAAACTATCCTTCTATGCGTTATTATTCTAAGTCGAGAACATGGAATTGCTTTTGTAGTGGTTGTACCGTATGCAACAAAAGGATAATATGCACAACGTAAATAACATTCACAATTTGACACTGACATTATTTTGGTATTTACTTCTTCAATTTATAACAAGCCTCTTTTTATGCTGATAGTACGAGAAAATAGAAAATTCAAATATAGAATGCCTGTAAACATACAATACTACTACATATGCAATTCCATGCTCTCGTTAATTTATCTATATGCTCTAGAATACGCTATCATGAATATCATGATGCCAGTATATGGCAATAATATTCGTTGAAGTCTTTCAATTGCGCTAGCACGTAGTGTAAGAGCGCGACAAATGGATAATCTGATCAAATATGAATTAAATACGACATGGATTGGCAGGCGCAGGTATGCCCACTTTTTATGAATAGGTAGGTATTCATATTTTATACGTATTTTAGTATTAGAATCTGCATCTAGACCTTATCCCTATATACCTATATCCTGGATTGACAGCTTAAAACGTTAACGTTAAAAATAATGTATTACTCATACTCACTACTACACTACTAATTTGGTTTTTGTAATCATGGTTAGTAAAAATAAAAAAGTTTTTATAAAAAATTAATTATATGTTTTTCAACACACCTGCTCGTAAAGTAGGTCTTATTACAGCGTATTTACACTGATAATGCAGAATATTACCCATGCCGTGCCTTTTACATTACATTATCGCACTAGTGCCTTTTCATTACATATCTTTTTAAATATTAGCAAAATAATGCAGAATATTACCCATGCCGTGACTTTTACATTACATTATCGCACTAGTGCCTTTTCATTACATATCTTTTAACATTTTAATTTTTTTTTTTCCTCGCAAATGTGTTGAAAAACGTCGTATGAAACACGTGAGCATTGGTCATTACACTTCTCGTCTCCATTAAGCCTTCGCCTTCGGCTCAGGCTTAAAAACCGACTCGAGTGTAATGACCAACTTAGCACACTTGTATCATAATGTACTATTACAAGCTGTAACGATTTAACAATAATGTTAGTAGTTCAGTGTGAGTTAGTTGCCTTTATGGTTGTCATATCGATTGGGTACATTAAATGGTCGATGTGATAGCTACGTTAATATCACTGATAAATCTCCCAAAGTGATCCAAACCCATGGGCCCCATCCTCAGAGCATAGAATACTAGAGAGAGGACAAGCCGCCGGCGGCCGTGTCGCAGCTGTATGCTCAATGAGCATACACTGCCATACTGTGCACGCGTGCTGATCGCAGAGAATATTACGTTTTTTTCCCGAAATGCCTGATATGATGCGCGTTTATTGTCAAATAAGCGTGTAGGTATACAAGAGTGTGTGTTTTAGATGTGTGCGTGCTTTGTCTTGTCAATTACTTGGGCGTTGTGTGGGTTAATGTACTTGCGACAGGCTCACTCTATACAAATCGGCCGCCATGTCCGATCTCCTTATATTCATACATCTGTGGCCCCATCCCATGGCACATCATTAATAGTATTATTGGATTGGTATTATTTCAGAAAGCGGAACACGTACAGCATTTATTATTCGTCAAATGTCAAGCACAAACGAATTGGTAAGTCATTTGTGAATATTCTCATGCTTCGAAAATGTTATCGTACCTAGTACACCTACACAATTTCTTCCAATATTTATTGTGTTCAATTACATTGATAGGTATTTATTGTGAAGCAGGATGATCGGGGCTCCGCATGCGAGCACGCGCAAACATAAACATTATGGCTTTGCCCAGTATTGGTTATCTACAGGGTTTACATTATCGCCCGTCTTTACTTCACACGCACCGGTTTAGGCACGCGATGTTTATTTTACTTTATTTCTGGCGTTTCGATTTCGACACGGATTGCTCCGGCCTTAGTCTCGAATGACTAACGTCTCCGCAAGTTGTCAACGGAGATATACATACCATTTAGCTACCCTACAAAGTACCTACTCTATATTAAATGTGTAAGCTAGACGTAGAGCTAGCGTATATCTTCGTATATAGGATTTACACTTGCAATCATTAACCCCCGACCCAAAAAGAGGGGTGTTGTAAGTTTGACGTGGCTGTGTGCCTGTCTGTGACATTGTAGCTCCTAAACGAATGGACCGATTTGAATGCGGTTTTTTTATCAAAGCCCACGTAATCGAGATGGTTCTTAGCTACGTTTCAACAAACTTGGTTCAGCTGGTTTTCAGATATTGAACTTTGAAATGAGAATATCGGCGGTTTTTCAATTTTACTAAGTTGTTATTTATAAAATCATAATCATAAGTCAGTGTCTGGAGGGCACATAATTATTATAAAAACTATTCCAACTAGTGCTTACCTTGATTGATGGTCACTCAGGTACCCTTGATCTCGGTCCCTAATGCGATCTCTGCAAAAAATATCAACTTTTAATCAACTAATTAAGAGGTTTCAAGTTTCGTTTGAGTTCGGGATCTTGGAGAAGTTGGGTACATAAATTATGGAGCGGCATGTAGAAAATTTGTTGGGTGGCTTTCGTAATATCATTAAATTAATCATTAAAAGTATATACCTCAACGATAACCGATGTTATTAAGGTGGTTCGATTGCCATACAAAATGTTATTTGACATTTGTAGGCTAACGGCGTGATATTTTAAGAAACTTATGTAACAAATTTTCATAAATTGGCTTCCCATTTGCGCCAAATTCCCCCTTTCCTAGAATAAACTTGTATAAACTAGATTAATTTGAGAAATTGGTTTGTCACGTGATATTTTGGGAAAACTATTTTTCTCAAATTAATCCAGTTTATACAAGTTTATTCTAGGAAAGGGGGAATTTGGCGCAAATGGGAAGCCAATTGATGAAAGTTTGTTACATAAGTTTCTTAAAATATCACGCTGTTAGCCTGTGAATGTCAAATAACGCATTGTATGGCAATCGAACCACCTTAAATTATTCGTGATTAAATCCCACTTAGTTAAAATAGTGTGTGAAAATCGGGAGTTTAAAATAACATATTAAATTCGCTTAACAAAAGCAAATGTAGCGAGATCGCATAAAGAGAAATAGCGTGGACGGCCACAAATTAATTGGAATTAATTTAAGTAAGACTTAGTTTTAACGCTAAATTTATAAAGAACCTGCCACCGGAAAATAAACTTTGAGTATTGCAATGTGTGTCATTGAAATCTAATAATTTAAATCAAATATCGTTTTTTCTGGTAACGAAGGCTTGAAGATAAACTAACACCTATAACTAACATTTGAGTTTGACTACCTAAAACTTCAAGATGATTTAATAACATACTCATACACGCAGCGAACATAGCAGCTAGATATGTGTCTGTCCATGCAAAACACTCAAAAATCCGATTTAGAGAGAACAAGTTAGTCATCAGAAACGTACTAACTTTTATGTTTATATCGGCCTTATTTGCTAATTTTTAAGTACATAAAACTTTATTTGTGGCTATATTACCTGTTAAAAGTACTTATGTTTCCAATTTACGAATCACAATAACAAGAAAACGTAGTCTATTCTTTAATCTTATTACACGTAATGCATTTCAGATGTAGCTCCTGAATCCGTAAACCTTACACGAGATATTAAAGAAGCACGCCATGTTAAGATTTCCGTTTGTTCTTGAAGGCTTATCATGTTACGGAAAGGGTTGTAAATAATATGATATAAAAATTTCAGCTCGTTTACCGTTATGACGACGTAAGCGATACTCAAATGTGACATCAAAGGGAGGAAGAGGGGCTGAAAGCTTTGTAAAATAACAAACCTTGAACTGTGATCACTTAGGTAGCCTCGCTCCCGCTCTCGCTCCCGCTCCCGGATAAGCTCGTTGCGATCGCTAAAACAATACAATATATTATTCATTCTCGCATTTTCTTTTTGTACTGATTTCCAATCAGAGTCATGGAATTGAATAAGTAAAGACAACTGGTAAAGGTTGGATTTCTGAATCGAGTAATAAGAAACCAAACTGCCTTAGGCAACAAAATTCAAAACAAGGAATACATTTTCATATGTAAGGGATTTTTTAATACAAGAAGGCCACTATTGGGAACGGATGAAATTTTTTGAAGTGCCTGATTTTTTTATTGGTGATAGGAATAACCTTCCTTAGCACCAGAAAAAAAAAACAGAGTTTACAGCTGCGTCAATTATTTTTGAAAAATAGTTTCCCCACTTACGTTTTGGGTTTATGACGGCAAATAAGACACTTTGCTTGATCATCCATTCCTCATTAGAAAAACATGCTTTCCTTTGGGGTCTTAGCCCCGACGCAAACAGATAGGTATGCTTATAAAACTTGTTTATCTGTCTGTGGCATCCTAGCACCCAATGGGATTTTTAACTGATTTAATTAGCTTTTTGGATTTTGTTAAATTTATTCAGAGTTTTTATAATTATAGACGTTTAAGACATTGGTTTTGAGACAGAAATTAAGATAAAGAGATGCCTCTGAAATATTTAAAGTAATTTTTCATGAATCCCTTTTTTAACCCCCGACGGAAAAAGAGGGGTGTTATAAGTTTGACGTGTCTGTGTGTGAAACGAATGGACCGATTTGAATGCGGTTTTTTTTATCCAAAAGCTGACGTGATCGAGATGGTTCTTATCTATGTTTCAACAAGATCAGTTTAGCTGTTTTAGAAATATTTATATTTGTAACTTTGAAATGAAAATGTCGGGAGTCTTTCAATTTTTCTAAGTTGTAGTTATTTATATAGATGCATTTAAAAAAGTTATGTGATAATGAGGCGAAAACTTTCTAAAACACTTTCACTTTCGAGGTATTTCTCGTATTATTTTTGGTCGTACAAATTACTTCCTCCTTCCTTCTTATTAGGGCTTATAACATTTAGTTTCCTATCTTTTTTACTTTACTTAAAATAGTCAGATATATTATGATGATATACTTCTTCCTGAAATGACAGGCAAATAAAACCCTTAATAACAGCTATTTTTTGCATTTTAACATTATGTAATGGCCATCAGTTTCCGCGTCTACCCAGGAAGCCCAGACGACCTAACAGACCTCACACCCGAGGCTGTGCAATGGTTGCGAAGCCTGGATGTTGACTTATGATTCTTATAGTAATAATGTTTTATATTTTCCCTATTGTAGACTATCGCCATACTATTAAATAAATCAGTTTTGATACCCAGAATTATTCAAATTCAAATTCAAAATTTATTTATTCAGATAACATGATCCATTTTGTTAGTAAAATGTGTTAGTATTGGATTAGATACATTAAAACACATTAAGATACATTTAAAACTTAAATTCTAAATTCGATTTGACAGTTTTAATCAAACCGAATTGTATTGGGCACTCAAAACAGCCGGCTATCATTTTAAGGAAGGCATTGTTGCTGCCTCGCAGTCTGCTTAAGAGTGATGCTGCTTTCTTTCGCAGGATGGCATGAAAACCATCCGTGCGGGCTTCCGCAAACATCGCTGACGCGCTGCAGTTATAAAATGAGCAAACAGAGAAACTTTCTCATGTACGCTCAGTAAAGGAGTAGGTACCCCTGAATAAAAGTTTATGTGTAGGGGAGGTTATTATTTATTCAATCAGCTTTCACTGTAATGTTTCTACCATCACCTGATATGTCTGAGCCACGGAACGTAACGTTACTTTCATTAATATAGTGGACAAGCCTTTGCCCCCGACTTGATCGGTGTATACTCGTTAATTACCTCAAGTGATTAATATCGCTCACTGTAGAGAACCTAATCTACAGGCGCAGCAACAAACACCCCCACTTCCCTTCCAAATTTCATCTAAATCGGTTCAGCGGTTTCAACGTGAAAAGGCAACAGAGTTACTTTGGCATTTATTAGTTACTTGCTAATAAAAGATGAGCCTCTGAGACTTATTTAAAAAAAAAGCGGCCAAGTGCGAGTCGGACTCGCCCCATGGGTTCCGTAAAATAAATTGCGGTTAACGATTTATGACGTATTTAAAAAAACTACTTACTAGATATCGTTCGAACCAATTTTCGGTGAAAGTTTGCATGGTAATGTACATCATATATTTTTTTTTAGTTTTATCATTCTCTTATTTTAGAAGTTACAGGGGGGGATGACACATTTTACCACTTTGGAAGTGTCACACGCGCAAACTATTCAGTTTAGAAAAAAATGATATTAGAAACCTCAATATCATTTTTGAAGACCAGGCCCCGTAGCATGGATGGCGTTATTACGCGACAAGTGACAGGATAGAGCTTCCGTCCCTGGCTGACACCGTTCGATAGAACGAGACGACGCGCTTATCCTGTCACTTGTCGCGTGATAACGCCATCCATGCTACAGGGCCACGTATGCGTATGATTAAAAAAAAAAATTGGGTTTCAGTTCTAAGTATGGGGAACCCCCAAAATTTATTGTTTTTTTTTCTATTTATGTGTGAAAATCTTAATGCGGTTCACATAATACATCTACCTACCAAGTTTGAACCGTATAGTTCTTATAGTTTCGGAAAAAAAGTGGCTGTGACATATGGACGGACAGACAGACAGACATGACGAATCCATTAGGGTTCCGTTTTTTGCCATTTGGCTACGGAACCCTAAAAAATATGGCAACAGTAATATCCTGATAGTGTGATATCCTAGTTGTTTGGGTGTCCCCTTATTTCACCGAATGCAGTGTTTCGCCGAATTTTTATTTCATCGAATTTTTGTTACTCAGAAACCGTTAACATTTTAGGTACATACAGCTAAAAGGTATTTCTGTAGAACCCATTAGGTTAGTTAAGGTTTGTTTTATAACAATTTTGAAAAGTTTACTGTTTCTGAAAAATCTGGTTTTTGATGAAATGAAAATTCTGCGAAACATACATTCGATGGAACAACAAGGTAAAACCCCTAGTTTGACTTCTTAATATGTGGCAGTCCACATCAAAAGGGACCTTATGGCGGTAGACACTTACGCCATTATTGACGTTGCTCTAATACAAACGCGAATCTGTGCGTCGGAAGTGCCTGCCGCGATAAGGTCCCTTTTGATGTGGACTGCCACATATACTAACTAATAAAGTAACTGTTCCGATCATGCTAACCATAATTAATTGGACGATTTTTGCATTTTAAGAGAAATAAAGTGACGCTTACTAATTATAAATTATTCATTACATACAAACGTACAAAGCAATAATCTTAGAAACGTTCCCTCTTTATTATAATAGATTCATTAAGAAGCTTTTCGCATAGGTAACAAGCGTGCATGTCTTTAAAAAAATGGTTCTAGTATCATTATTAATTTATCGCGATATACATACATACATATGATGGAAACAGAAGGTGGCCCCATGAATTCAGTACTTAACCGACGTAACCCCGTTAAGTTTGGGCTCGTTAGAATCGTCTCAATGAGTAGTTGATGATGGTATACAGAAATGTACAGTCGGTTTGACAGAAACTTATTATCTCTAGGGTCATCTTTCATTACCCAGCCAGACTTTAGTAGGGATATAAACCTGTAGTATCCATCCCGGTCTGAACGCGCGCTCTGCTGCCGCTCAACGCCCAGGCGGTGAGGCAGCGGCAGCGTCGACGACCGGCTGCCCCCTCCAGGACACTGCGTCGCTGGGCCTGGCACAGACACGATAGATCCCTCACCGTCCACTTAGATACACGCCATAAACATGCCCATGAACAAACAGAAAATAGAGTAAATTGCCAATCACAGGCCACTTGACAAAATGTCATTCAGTTAGTACCCACCAAGTTTAAAATGCCTTTGATGAAGCGCCCAGTGTTTTTTTTACTAAGGGACCAGTTTTGAGGGGTGGTTGTAATAGGCAATTAACTCTCATCGTCAACAGGCGATAGGTTCAGAAAATTCCTACGTGAATCTCTTTTTTTCACAGCCAAGTCGTGCAAATTTTGACTTCAGGAAAAATATTATCACAGTTTTTTTTATTGAAGAATGATAGTGTCTGTTCAAATGTTTCATAAAGCAACTTCCAACTGTACTACAAAACATCAAGCAAATTTTGACAAGCCACATCCAATGCAGTATTTTTTTATGAAAATGATACAGCTACCTAATAGAGTTGGGGCACGGGATCCTAATACGAACATCGAGTATAATACGTATGAAAAGCAATTTTTGAAACTGAAATGTAGATGTATATCAAAGTATTTTACAAAAAAAAACATAGTGTGCCATCGCGTTACATAGACGTACATTAAACACGTAAAAAAATTAAACAAAGAAACAAAATATTTATTTGGGAGTATATGTAATTTTTTTATGTATATGACGATAGCTGTAGCCCATGTAACGAGTAAAGAGAGTTTCATAAATAAAATACACCAGTCAGTTTTCAGATGAAGTAGACTATATATGTGTTTTTAAGTCATAATCATAAGTAGGTATTGGCCATTGACAATATTTATTATCTAATATACAGTATATTGTTTTAATGGCAAAAAAGCCTGAGAAGTTAATTTTATTATAAAAATCTGCACATTTGCAACGTTGCCATTGACTCACACAACCAGCCAGTGAATCATCCTAGGTGCTACCTTAACATTTTTACTCATACGTACCTATTGTCTATATAACACGGCAATAGGCTTGTTGCGTGGTGTTAAAATTGATAACGTCGTGTTGCTAAATGGATAGTAAACCATCACATGATTGTAATAAAGTATAAATTACAAAATATAATTCAAATCATAAAAAGATATGAACCTTGAAAGTTTAGAAAAAAAAGTTTTTTTATTTATTATCCAAGAGTCAATTTAAAGGTACCAATAGAATCCTTACGCTTTTATAGAAACAAATTTGTATGATAACTATGGACCTAAACGCAGTATTTCGCGACCGAAACACCAATTTACTTAATTTTCCATGCAACGGTTAGTACAAATTGCACGGTGTGACGTCATACTTTAAAGCCAATCAGTATGAAGCGTTTCGGCTGCTGTCAGCGAGGTCCGTCTTTACCTCGATTTTTTGGGTATTAATGTCATTTAAATGTAGTTGCTTCTATACAAACATTTGTTCATCTACAATAACTGGCTCGAATGGCATCGTAAAAAAAATTAAGGTCACAAGCCCATTGTAATGTGCACAGTGTTTTTTGTTTGGTCTAAACAACGATAAAAAATAATTTATATTGCGGATTTGTATCTAATAGTCGAAGTAACTGTTTAGCTACGAACAATTTAACCTATACCCTACGTTATTAGATTTTTAACAATTTGCGTGCCTATTTAACATTATTATGATCATTTTCAGTAGGTATACTTTTTCTAATATTTAACTCGTACTAGGGTCACAGACGTCACAGCTCATCAACTAACAACTAAGTAGGTAAACTGTTCTACAGTAGACATACTTATGATCGGGGAGGTGTTAGTTTATAAAGCGATTGCAGTCATCGACGGTTGAATCAAATTTAGAAATGTCCTCCCTTTTGTACTGGACTGTAAATTATCAGAAATTATTAGAAATAAAACACAATCATTAAAAACAAATACCTGTAGCTCTAGTATATGTTTTATCGATACATGTACGTTTTCGAACGCGTTTGCGTTTAGTTTCAATTTGTATGGCAACGCGTAGTTCCTAATAGTTACCACCAGAGGCGCTGTTCACGTTGCTATAGAAATTTAAACAAAATGCAAACACGTTCGAAAAAGTATTGTGTCGATAAAACTTATACTAAAGCCTCTGGAACCAAACTAAAACAGTGTCGATTCTTTGGTCGTAGATATGTCGAAAGAATGGCGCTCGCTTGAAACGTATGTCATACTGTTACGAAATGACTTAATACTAAACTTCTGATAATAGAGTTTGTGAAGAAGCTAAAAAGGAGGAGATTCTGAATTCAATTCTTATGTAATTCACGTGTATCATCATTGTGATACATATGTGACAGATACACAATACGATTATGGAAAAGTGAATTGCAACTACAACATTTTATTCCTATTATATAGTGATAGAATATTATACAGAAAGGCTCACAATAATATGGATCGGTCTGCTATGTCAAGAGGGGGCGATAGCTACGGCAAACCTTCGAGATCCGATATTGTTATGGGTGTAACTAGTATGATTATAGGTAATAAATAATTGATGATTTCACCTCCTCTAGCCCTTATGGCAGCCTCCGTAAGGTTTCTCAAATAGTGTAGAACGGATTCTTGGGTCGGTCCTCAAGAAAAAAATAAAAATTCAATGTTTATATTTCAGTCTGTTGCTTTGTCTAGTGTGTGAAATGGACTGCGCCAGTGTACATTTTTTCTGGTAAACTTATGAAAAATTAAATCATACTATTTTAATTGCACACAAAAGTAACTTATTTAGGAGAAATCAAAATTGTTGAAGTTATGTTTTTGGTAGTAGGTATAGAATAAGAATATAATACTTACGACGTCGCGGTGGGTAGGGGCTTCGTGGATTTGAAGGCGGCATATTGTCGTTGTATTCTACGAGAGATTGGTTAAAACAATTAGGTTTTCATTTAATTTCTACAGTATAAATATGAATTAGCTCGTCTATCCAAATCAGTGACTCAATGTAAAATTTTTGAGTTATACACAGTTCAATAAAAAAAGCTTAGTTAATGTTAAAGAATGAATTGTTTTTTTCCATTTAACACAAGTGTGATTTTACCTAGGAACTTGGGCCTGTTGATAACAATGGGGAATGGATGAAAATTTTAGAATTGCCTGATTTTTTTTTGGTGTTAGGAATAACCTTCCTTAACACCAGAAAAAAATTGCAGACCTTTCAGGTGCGTCAATTATTTTTGAAAAATATAAACAGTTTCCTCACTTACGTTTTGGGTTTAGGACGGCGAATGAGACATTTTCCTTGATTCGTCTCATATTACAAAAAATATCTTAAAAATCCGTGGTAAACTGACACTGGCAATGATATTGACAGCTGCAGCAGCTATATTTGTCATTGCCAGGGTCAGATATTCAAAATATTTTTTGAAATATGAAACGGATCAAAGAAAGTGTCTCATTCGCCGTCCTAACCCCAAAACGTAAGTGAGGAAACTGTTTATATTTTTCAAAAATAATTGACGCACCTAAAAAGTCTGCAATTTTTTTCTGGTGCTAAGGAAGGTTATTCCTAACACCAAAAAAAAATCAGGCAATTCTAAAATTTTCATCCATTCCCCATTTAAGTACTAGCGGAAATCCTTTCTTTTAAATAAGGTTTCCACTTGTGATACAAGATGCAAGTAATTACGCAACGGGCCCCTGATAAGCAGATAGTGTGCCAAGTGTCAATTGACTAGCTCGAGTAGGCAGTTAAGAAGAATTGTACCACGCTTTGGCGGAATGAAACGTGCAAAATGCTTTCTCAATTTGTTAGATTATCACTTTCGATACAACATATTATATTATATTAATCTATATCTGCGTATAACCCCATTTAAGTCTGTCCTTGGTTACTTTTGTAAATAAAAAGTTCACTTACCGTGGAAACACTCACCTAGATCCTCCATGCTCTGGCTCAGCAGTGCCTCGAAAGTGTGTAGGCTGTAGCTCTCAGCATCCATGCCTTTGGCCAACGTGTTGCGGAGATGCATCTCGTATTCGAGGAGGAGGCGCGACGTGGGCGAGCCCGGTGCGGGCGTGGCGCTGGTTTGAGACGCTTGGCGGGACAGGCACGGCTTTTGCTGCTGTGTGTAAAATAATATAGGTTTCAATTAGTGACTGCGAAGTGCGAAATTACTTAAATGCAGGGCGAGGTGGCAGAGCCAAAATACATTTGCGACGTTAAGAATAAAAATGTATGTACGATATCTTTAATATTATACGTTTAGAAACCAAGGTCAAAGAACTTAAACCTGAGCATAGCAAGCACATGCATCTTTTGAATGACAATTGACTAACACTGGTTCTGAATAATAAACCTCTGGAATGAGAAGAACCAGCTTAAGAATACATAACATATAATAATACTCCAGGCAAAATACAGTTGCGAAAAACATTAATTTATAATAGCGTTTTTTTGTTAATTTCAATTTAATACGTTATTCTAAGATGCTTCATTCAAGTAACCAACAAAATTTCCATCCGGAAGTAATGATATAAATTTAAATGAAGCATGAATTGTCTTTTTTTGTATTATTTATCTTGAATATTATAGAGCAAATGTAAATTAACCAAAATAAAGATAAAACCATTTATTAATATTTTTCTTACTTTTCAGAAGCTAGGTTAGGTAAGCTATAATTTTTTTGATGTCTGAAATTTTGTTGGATTTTGTCGCTAGGTAACTTTTTAATTGATAATATATCCATTATATAGAAAAAATCAGCTATTATAAATGATTTCCAAATTTGTATTTTTTTCCATACAAGTTGTCAGTTCATTGCCTGGACTAGGTATGAAATGACTAGGTAACCTCATATTTTCGCGATGGATTACTCGCGCAGGGGACCGATTTTTGACTTTCGAGCGCTCGAAAATTAAATAAAAGTAAATACGATTCTACTGTCAAAATTGCTGGCACTTACTTTCTACCGATCGAATTCAATACGAAAATGTCTATTTCAAAATATAATTCCATCATTTATGACCGTTTTCGAGTGAAAGAGTCGAGCGCTCGAAAGTTAAAAATCGGTCCCCTGGACGCCTATCACTATCCATGATGTAATTGTTTGTTATATCTTTAACCAGAATTGACACGTAAATTTCCATTTATACACATTTATTATTCTTGTCAGGATTATCACAATTTATGGTTTTGCTATAAGGTTAAGTTAAACCCCCTTTCTCCTAATTCTAAAATGGAGATAGCTAGGGAGCGTTTTCCGTTTTGGAATTGATTATTAAATATTTTCATATTGGGATCGGACAATATTTTTTGATGTATCTATATTGTGTATGAGGCAAAAATATTTCGCTCCAAACTGCAAATGAGATAGGCCTAATACTACGTACCTGAAGTAAAAGGTACACTTTAAAGTGAAAACTGGCTGTTTGTTTACCTAAATAAAAAAATAAAATAAAAAAACGCTCATTTATTGTGCTGCCTGCCATCCCGGCGCTGGCACGGACTCTGGTCCGAGTCCACTTTGCACGACGAGGGTGTAGTCGAGTAACATTGGCTGGCGAATATAACGTTGTCCGACGGAAGGGAAATGTATTTCTCAACGCCTTCACCTACTACTAACTACAACTCACGACTGGGGTACCTCTAGGCTTGGCAATTAGTTAAGGGCCCCCCTGGGGCCCAACTTAAGAAGATAAGAGGAAAAAAAGGGCTACCTCTCAACCAAGTCACCCAAAGCGAAAGTACACTGATGAGATGAATTAATATTCACGTACCGGATGATGGTGTTGCCTGCCGTCCCGGCGCTGGCATGCCTCCTGGTCCGAGTTCCCGTTGGACGACGAGGGCGTTGTCGCGTAGCACTGGTTGTCGAACATCACGTTGTCCGACGGCGGGGACATGTCTCTCTCGCCGCCCCCTCCCAGCTCGAGGTAGAGGCCGCGACCGGGGTACCCGCTAGGTGCGGCACCAACTCCCACGCCGCGACTGTGGAAGGATGTCAAAATAAATTTTCAGGTAATTTTGGGTGGGTAGGAGGAACGAAAAAGGTCAATGAAATAGAAAATTAGAAGACTTATGATTGTTGATTGTTGAGTAGGATAATGTTAAAATACGATTATTATGGAACGCTGTTTCAAACCAGGGAGGGTGTCAGTGCACCAGTTCTTGATTAGCAGGGGGCGTACTTTTCATGCCGATGACATCAATTTGACGTCACGCTGCATATAGGATGATCCCAAATAGATTTATTGTAATTATTAATCATTAGTCGTCAATCATTTTAATCATGTACAAATTACTTCAAAATTAATCTTTTCACACGTGGAATAATTAATAGGTACCTACTTGATACGTGAAAAGTAAAATAAACAATTTTTTTGTTTTTATACATACAATTGCAATCAAACTCTATGCAGCGTGACGTCATTTTTGCGTCAACGGCATGATAAGTACGACGGGCCCTGGTGGTAACAATACCATTTAATAAAATGTATGTATAAAAACAAAACAAATAGTTTAATTTACGTTTCACGTATCAAGTAGGTACCGATTAATTATTCCACGTGTAAATATATTACTTTTGAAGTAATTTGTACATGATTAAAATAATTGACGACTAATGATTAATAATTACAATAAAACTATTTGGGATCGTCCTATATGCAGCGTGACGTCAAATTGATGTCATCGACATGAAAAGTACGCCCCCTGTTGATTAGTTACTTATTGCACTTATGAATGCAACCCGCATAGAAACATTGAAGATTTGAAGGTCCCATTTTTAGGTTCTTCGCTTATATCTTGGAAACTATGCGTCCTAGCGATATGACTACCCTTTACAATATGAAAGCTGGTTAAATTTGCTGCACATTTGTTGACCTTCATTTCAAAATTTTAAACGGTAAACAAAATCAAATCAAAAAGAATGTGTGAATGAATAAAAATTCCTAATTCTTAATTCTTCTTCTTAATTCTTGCTGAGTCGATAGCGCCTTTTGTTGCTGGTGTTGATTTCATTATACGGCGATTTGTGATTAAGAGATTTCCTTTTGCTGAGTTGGTCCTTGCGACTCAAAGATGGATTTAAGAAGGGGAGCCATCAAAATTTCTGATGTAAATTTTAGGAGGGGGGGTGGCTTACCCAGAAGTACCTGGCGATATTTATTAAGCTATAAGGGCAAGCTTGGTATCATTTTCGTATAAATCAAGGACGCCAAATTCATTCCTGATATTTAATTTTACCTTTTTTCAACGTAAAAAGGAAAAAAAATAAAGTAATGAAAATTTAAATTGTCTTGTTTTCTTAATATATCTTTATAACATTTTTATTTGAATTTTAAGAAAAAACAATAGACATATTTGGATAACCCTATAGTTAAACATAGTAAAAATTACCCATTTGACTTTTTAGTCTGAGTATTGTGCGTGCAAGAAAATAATTACTTTCCACGGAACCAAAATCACAATGAATTCATTTAGCTATTATGGCAAGTTTGGTGTCATTTTCGTATAAACTAAGGATGCCAAATTTATTCCTGATATTTAATTTGCATTTTTTTAACGAAAAAAGGTATAAACGGAAAAATATACGGGAATTAAAATTTTCTTCTTCTTTTTAAATATCTTTATAACTTTTTTATTCGATTTATAAGACAAAAACATAATACAAATTTGGAAAGCCCTATAGTTGCACGATGTAAAAAGTACCAATATAATTTATTGATTTGAGTAATGTGCATGTAAAAAGAATTACTTGCAACCGAACCAAGATCACAATAAAAGCAAACCTTTCTGTTCGACCACAATCTCAGGTGACGGGAAGCTACGATGTGGTCTAAATGTAAGCATGCTTGCTCACAAAATACGCAAATGAATTTTCCTTTTTACAAGCTTTATATTAACTTGACCTGTTCGTATGTATGTAAGTATATGTATGTAAGTTGTCCGTCAAAATTTGCAATTGATTTTTCAGTCACTTGCCATTATCCGACGAAGCTGAAATTTTAGGTATTAGTATAGTCTGGATGACAGTTCAACATTATGGTACCATCGAGGTGGCTATGGGAATTCAGTTTTTGACCTTCGAAACCCCTTTGAGCTTGGGCTCGTTAGAATCGTCTCAATGAGTAGTTGATGATGGTATACAGAAAAGTACAGTCGGCAATAAAAGATTGAACGAATTTTTTTTTTTTTGCCAGTAACTAATTTTCTTTTATCTCAAGTTTTTAATATGAAATGGTGTAAATATTATACCATAAATGAATTTGTCATCCTTCGTTTAATGCAATAGCCTAAACACAAGATGTTATAAAATTAACACATTATTGATAACGGATCCCCCCCCCCCCCCATCTTCCTGCATCAAAAATCAAGATGGCTCCCCTTCTTAAAACGGTCTGGGGGTTCAGATGATACACTCTGCCAAAGGACACCTTTCAATCATCAGACGCCGTATATTGCACTTTTATGTCGTGTACAAATGCCACTATTTGATGCCCTGCTACCTACTTTCGTGCTTGAGGTTGATGAGGAATAGCCGTCCGTCAAAGACGAAGAAGGTAGTTGTTGTTTTCCAAAATTACAGACTTTCAAGAGCAGATATCTCGAAAACTTTACTAGATGTCAAAAAACTTGACAAAATAAAACTTGTAGCAAATTTAATCAACTTTCATTTTGTATGGCGTAGTCATGTCGCTAGGATGCATAGTTTTCGAGATATAAGTGAAAAACCGAAAAATTGTTTCCGAGATAAAATCGAAAAAGCTCAAGGGCTACGGGCACGGGGCTACTTTTGATACTTTTGATACATTCATCTCCTAACTAGTCCAAACAAAGTTACGATGTCAAAAATTGTGTTCCAAGCATTTTCCTCTATACCTTTTCGTTGCCTGACCTATTAACAACAGCTCTCTATACAGGATGTGGCCTGTAATAGGAGCAAATATTCAAAGGGACGCTTGCTTAGAGCATTTGTAGTACGCTTGCTTAGAGCGTTTGTGTCCCACTCATTTTTATTTTTTTTGGATTTGGAGATATTTTTATCTAAAGTTATGACCTCCAAGTAATGTATCTTGGCACCACGACATCATAGCACAGCAGTCAATGCGGATTTTGAGGTAATATCATGTAACGAGTCATAATACGAGGGCGGAGTGATAAGTCTGGTAAAAATAATATTCAAGATAATGAGTTCATAAATTCAATGATGTCCACTTGTAGTCGAACCTTCTTGAGGTTAAATATAATATTTTCGGCTAGTTCGCATGAAGAAAAAAAGTTTTTGATAAAAAAGAAAAAAATATCGCTTTGACGTTTGCAAACATGGAGAAAAGTGAGTTTCATGTTCTGATCAAACATTATTTTTTGCGAAAAAAAACTATTACAGAGACAAAAAAAGCCTAGAAAAATATTACGGAGACTCTGGCCCGTCGATTAAAATGATTCACAAGTGGTTTACTGATTTTCGACCAAAAACGTACTAGAGTGACCATTTCTGAGGAATGTTTGGCGAAGTTTAGGCTTAATAAAAAGGACTTCATGCGTCGTTTCATAACTGTTGACGAAACCTGGATACATCATTATACACCAGAAACCAAGGAGCAGTCGAAACAATGGATTGCTTTAGGTGAACCTGCACCGAAGAAGGCCAAAGCAGGTTTATCGGCGAATAAAGTTATGGATACTGTCTTCTGGGATGCTCGTGGTGTAATACATATTGATTACCTTCAAAAAGGCAAAACAATCAACGGCGAATATTATGCTAGTTTATTACAGCGATTCCATCAAGTTTTGATGGAAAAACGACCCCATTTGGCGAGGAAGAAAATTCTTTTTCACCAAGACAATGCACGGGTGCACACTTGTGCAGTTGCTATGGCTAAAATCCACGAGTTACATTACGAATTGGTCCCGCACCCGCCTTATTCTCCAGATTTAGCCCCCTGCGATTATTTTCTTTTCCCCAACTTGAAGAAATGGCTTGGCGAAAAAGATTTCGTTCCAACGAAAAAATCATCGAAAAACCAATGCTTATTTTGAAGGGTTGGTGAAACTGTACTATACGGAGGGAATCGAAAAGCTAGAAAAACGATGGGATAAGTGCATTGAGTTAGAAGGAGACTACGTTGAAAAATAAATATTTACTTTGGCCAAAACAAAACAAATAGTTTATTTTTTACCAGACTTATCACTCCGCCGTAGTTTTTGCATTTTTGTTTTCAAAAGATATTTTTGTGATTTTTTGATTTTTATTTAATTTCTTTTAGTGTCTTTAAAATAAAAAGTTACTGATAGCACTCCAGAAGAGTAAAAAAATACAACTAAAATTATTTTGAAGAAAAAAAAGTTTTTTTTTTTTCAAGTTTAACCATGTGGAAATAATTATTCACAAGCTTAATAATCTACCGTTTAATTTTTTGCTCCTACTATAGGCCACACCCTGTATAATTAATTACAATCACTAATGAAGTTTCTAGACAACTATTTAGTAGTTGGTTCGGTTGCAAGTAATAATAATAACAATTGATTTTGGTTCGACAAATAAACATGATTTCTGACTATAAGAGGAATATCAATAAAAATTCAGCCACTTATTACCAATAGCGTGAGATGCACACTATTTTTAACCGACTTCAAAAAAGGAGGAGGGTATATGTTCCACTAATCTATGTATTTTTTTTTAAATGTATGTTCGCCGATTTCTCCGTCAATTGTAGACCGATTTCCAAAATTCTTTTTTTATTTAAAAGAGTATACTCCCGAGGTGGTTCCATCGTCACCAATTTAGGATCTGATGATGGAATCACAGGGAAATTGAGGTTATAACTAGTGTATTTAGCCTCGGAAATCGCAATTTTGGTTAAGTGGAACTGATGATGAAGAACACAGACAACTTATGGAACTCCTCAAAGATGTATAAATTCATCTGGTAAATTGGAAAGGAAATGTGGAAATTTTCATGTACTTACCATGTGGCTTGGCGAAGTACTAAATTGAAGTCGGTTTAAACTTTGTTTTAAAGTAAATTATACTAACAAGAAAATACTTATCACTGTGAAATATGATGGAGGATCTTGTCTCCAGAAAGAAATTAAGTGCTTTTGATAATGAATACTCTAGGTAGTTCTGACGACTGAAGTCAGTGCGTAACATAACATGCATGTTTTTATTTACTGCCGGAAGGTCACTGAAAACTGACGGGCGATATTTCTGGCATAAGAGACACGCGCTATAAGAAATATCTCTGTCAGGACTAGGGGTTATTATGCAGCGATATGAACCAAACTACTTATCTGAAGATTACCAGTTGAATGTTGTTGTATCGCAACAATAAAAAGTATTTATACTAAAGAAAAGTAAACCTCTGGGAGCTTTAGCGGTTGATTCCGCCCGAAGAGAAAGCGATCATGTCTACTTATTAAATGAGCGCTTGTACGGCCACTGCCCTAGCGTCGGTATATGGGTCAACTCAGCCCACACTACACTCTGCCCGCGGGTGGCAATTACCACTATGAAAATGTAACTTAGCCCAGACCTAACTCTGCCCCCGTACTCAAGGAGGCCCCCGCCCCCACTTCACCAGTGGCGGAGCGCCCGTACAAGCCGATTCCCACCAGCTTGCCTAAAATTTCGTGTAATATTTTAAGTACCAAACTCGTAAATCATCAAAAACAGCCCCTTTTTTGCTCCGGGTTGTCCAGTGAAAATTCTCACGCGCCGCCACTGCTACCTACCTATTCTACTCTAAGGCAGGTACGACGAAGAAGGGTAGCGAAGGGAGGAGGAGTGTTAGGCAGAAGTGCGTCCATACAGCGCGCGAGCCGAGCGAGCGAAGCGAGCGTGCCGCGGCAGCGGCAGGCTAAGCGCCAGAATGCAATCAGAATGATAATGTTGTAACAATAAATAAAACAACTTATAGCTACTTTTTATATTTGTAGTGTTAAAAACCTAGCTTGAGATTTTAAAGATAATGAGGATAGTATTTATTGTTTTTTTAGTATAGTGGTCATTGCGGCCCGTGGGCTGAGTTGAGTATAAAAAAATATAAATAAATTTCGTAGTGGGTTTTTCGGCCGAGTGAGGTATGGGCTGAGTTGACCAATGAATGGTAAAAACAAGCGTTTTCACCGATTAGATGAACATCACTCTATCTTTCGGCTAAATATGACAACCATAATAGTTACAGCTTATTCAGCAGTGTTGAAAGCAAGTTTGAGGGTGAAAATATTCACCAGAGATGTGAGAAGCTATGTTTTCATAGCTGTTAGGTATGCCAGGTGTCAAATATATGAAAACACATCTTTGCACATGTCTAGTGGATATTAACTCTAAGAAAGCCTGGCAAAAGAATGTCGAGGAGAGTTGGTGTCTGTTGCTTCCTTATTGTAAAAAACATTTCATTTTATCAAGAGGTGTTCAAACTTTGATGGCTTTAGCAAGCATTTTTATCAATAAGAAGAGATTTAATACTGTTGGAAGTTTTAATGCCTGTTGCTGCCCCGAAGAAAAAGCAATAGTGTCTTCTATCTCGATATCAAAAAAAAACCATTGGGAGACCCGTTGGGCGTTGCTACCTTAGCATTAGAAATAAAGCGTTTCTAGCTATAGAAGAATAACGCTAAGAGTTACGGCGGCTGCAACTAGCACGAAGCAGCAAACGAGCTCCTAAATCTCTTGGGAAGTGTGTCAGTTTTTACGTTTCGGAAAAAATATGACAAGCGCACAATCGAAAATTGATGCGGCTTGTGCGGCCGTTGAAAATAAAGCAAGCATTTCTACCTATCAGAAGAATACCGCTGAGAGGCCTGGCGGCTGTTGTTGTTCGCGGCGTGCGCGTGGTGCGCGTGGTGCAGGTGCGGGTGGCGGTGCGGGTGCGCCCCGCACGCGGGCGGGCACGGGCCCGCGCCGCCGTAGCGCCGCCGACCCATCTCCGGTGACGTCACGGGGCTTTCGGTCGACGGCATCGGCTTGAGCATGCGTTTCAGTGTACTAGAGTCTGAAAACACACATTTATCATTAGCAAATCGTGGAGATTAAGAAAGAGTAATGGGCTGAAGATTTTATACCAGAATGGCGGCATACAAGCATACGGTTTGCCTTATGGACTCCTATCACTCACAAATCCGTTGCAAACCAGTGCATCTTATAGGGAGCTCTTGAGAACTCACTCATCTACGGGAATACAACTCCTAGAGTGCAAATAGTGGTGTTATTATGGCTGCGATCTTCTGTAAGGTCAGACTGCTCTGAATAGATAAGAGCGAGAGAACATTCGGCTGTTCCCTATCACCCTAATCTAAGATCTAAGATTATTTGGCTTCCAAGATATTGACAACCTCTTTATTTGCCTGCAGTTGTTATATCGTCGGGTGACAAGCAAAACTCATTAAGTAACAAATACCTACTTAAATCAAAGGGCGTATCTCGATATGGACTACGTATCGAGATACGAGGTTTTGAAGAGCAGTGACAGTTTTGGTAGTGACTTTTGCTTGTCACCCGACGAATTATGTATTATCAAAATATTTTATGCATTTAATATACTGACACTGGATAAATAAATACTGATTAAAATATTATCTAACCGTGATTAGAATGGAATTGGAGGTGACAGTTTTGTCATATAAATACATCAAAGTTTACATGAACTAACAGCTGTTACATTCCCAAACTCATCCCGGTCGAATAATACACGATCTCGCTTAAGATCGCTAAGTTACCTCAGTCGCAGAATGTTCTTACATTCTATAAGTTTAATCGCTTGTCAATAGCTGTATCTCTTACCCATATTCATATCTTCCGTGCTCTTGGACTTCGTTCGGCGTGAGCCCGAGGTGTTGTTGTTGATGACGTTGTGGTGATGAATCGAGTGCCGGTCCGATTCGCGCGCCTGTAAATACGTTAGCTAATGTTATTAATACAATATTGATCACAACCGCGCTATGGGAGCACGAGTTGTGGTATCCATCTGGTATTAAGTTAGGAATGCATTTTACACAAGTAGTACGCCTAGCATGATTCGATACAACTTGTAGTTTAGAACGAATATGAACTATGGACTGCCTGGTGGAAGCTAAAGATTATTAAAAAGTTGCGAGTAGGCCCACATAATTTTCGACACTGGCAAACTCATCAATTCGATTACGTCTCCGTAGATTTGCAATGAGCATCAAGATGCCATAAATGACTAGCGACTCCATCCGCGTATTACGCATCTCGCATCCACATGCACGACATTGCCACTTACCGATTCATTTCCATCCCGGTAGTCAATAATCTCCTTTGCTAAAGATGTTTCTTGCCAGGCCTGGTGGAGGTGGCCGAAGACTTGGATGTGGTGAGCATCCTGCCAGCCTACACACCTTCGGACTTGAAAAACTCACCGATTCATTCCCATCCCCGTAGTCGATGCTCTTCGCGTGCTGGAGATGTTCCTTGCCAGGCCTCGTGGAGGTAGCCGAAGACTTGGATGTGGTGAGCGTCCCGCCAGCCTGCACACCTTCGGACTTGAGGTCCTGGCCGTGCTGCGTGGATGCACCGCCCGCCGCTTGAGAGTCTTCGTTGGTCTGTGCTCACAAGGACACAAACAAATTTCATTTAATACATGAGGTATTACGTACTGCAACAACAACTGGTAGAAAATCTACCTATGAATAGTAGTAATAGCAGCCTACACTCTGAAACTAGGAGGTTGCCTTATAAGAAGGTACGTTAAGGTTTGTTTACATTCACTATTAGTAAAGGGAGCAAGTGCTGTCGCTGCGAACCGATTTAAACGGTTTATACTTACTCAGCCAACATTCGTGTTTTATTGCAAGTTAATGAAGAACGACAGTGCTCGAGAATGGCATAGTTTTTGTCATCCTAAAACTATGAATATGGTTAGATGTATTTGATATACTTGGGTCGTCTAGGCTGAAGTGCCGAGCAAGTGACGTTTGATTATTTCCATGAAATGGTCTTACGACGTCTTGGAGCTTCTACCCGGAAGACACGCTTTTCTTCCAAAGCGACCAAGCGGGTGGGCAGGTTGCGGATAGCCCGTCATCCAGTAACATGGACCCGGACAGTGGAAGGTTGAGCTTGAACCAATCCCAAGTCAAGCTCATCACCCCTCACCTACCCCTTCCCGATTTCAACCAATTTCCAAACGTCCTAAAAACCCAACCTAGACCCAATCCCAAAAACCTATCACTTTTCCTTCCCCCCCTTCCCGGAGGAGAAAACCTCGACTCGAAAAACCCTAATCTACAGTGTGACCGACCGTGCTAATGGATGCGTGGCTGAGAGGGAGCTCAGTCGCGAACGGTGGACCTCGGGTGTCGGGCGAAACCCGTTGTATTTAGCCTTATCTACGCAAGCGGGGCTCTGCGTAGATGGACCTTTAGTTCCCTAGCTACTCGTGGGTACAAAAATGAATAAAAAACAACAACAACAAAAAATAATAAAAACAAAAACAGAAACCAATCCAACAACCACGCCTTCTGCGGCTGGGACGGCGAAAGCTGAACCGCCAAAGAAGGTGCCAAACAAAGACGTGGGGCAGGCTGAGAAGGAGACACTGAAGCTGGGTAGGACGCCGGACGCTAGGGTACCGAAAGGAGCCCCGGCCAAGGTGACCGAGCCAGAGACGGTGAAGCCCTCGAATGCCCCACAAACAGAACCAATGGCAGCGGAGAGTGGGACGACGAAAGTTGAACCCTTGAAGCAGGCCATAGATCCCGGCTGGGAGATCAGGTGTAAACCAAGAGCGGAGAGGAAACCTGCCCAGCCGCAACCCCAAACCAACGACCCTCTTAAAAAGAAGGTCGGGCAGAGGCAGCGGAAGAAGTTCCAAAAACGCAGAGAGTTGGAAAGCAGCACCTCTGCAGATACACAAGAGGTCGAAGCTTCCAAAAAACCAGATGTAGAAGCGACGACCTCAAAAGAACCAACCCAGGTGGAGCCGGTCGCTAAGACCAAGAGGCCACGCCTGGATGACACAACATCCCCCAGGGGCGACCACAAAAAAATCAAAGCGGATGCTCAGGGGGCAAGAAAACCACACCCCACCTACGCGGCGGCCGCCGCGACAGATCTGACGGTTGCAATCACCAACGAGCGCACGGGCAGACTGTCGCAGCAGGACGCCATGGAGGTGGAAAACAAGATCGGAGACGCTATCTTCCAGGAAGCGATCGAGATCGACCTAGACACAGTAGCGGAGGCCCCGGCGTTCACAGGTAAACCCAGTCTGGTTGACGGGTACCTGAAGCTGTGGTGCCAGAACGCAAGAACCAAAACGTGGCTGATGTCTTGGATTACAACAGCCACCTTAGAAAACGGAGACCATCTTGTCGGGAAGAGGGAGGACGAGATGGTCAGGAAAACAATGTGTGGCATACTGATCCCATCGCTAGAGGACAATTTCACCAAGGTTGGAAGAGTCCTCAACTACCAAAACCCGTGGGCCCAGGTGAAGCGATGGACCATAAACAGCGCCATCCCCCTAAGAACTAGAGGTTGCACTCTTCTACTGGTGGGAATACCTGAGGATATAATCCCTACTGTGATGGAAAAGGATAGGAAATTGAACTACTTATGTGGGACAATTTATATCCGATTCCAGCACGGCGGGGGACACTTCAGGGATTCTCCACCGGAGAAGAATGCGAACCTGGAGGAGTACAGCACCCAGAACGAAAAGAACAAAGCCGCGGAGGGGGAAGATAACGTCAGCACCCCTACCGACATGGAAACTGATGCCGCCGAGGTGAACGATCCGTGCTCCGACGTCGAGGAGGGCATTTTGCTCGACTCAGATGACGAGGACGGCTGTACAAAAGGCATAAGCCGCCTGGAACTAAAGGCGAAGAAGGTGGAAGGGACATCATCCGATGGCTCCTTCCCTCTGTAAAGTCCTTCAAGTTAACCTCCAGCACAGTGAAACAGCAACGGCTCAACTACGCAGATGGCTGGAGGTTAACCATACATCAATAGCCCTGATCCAAGAGCCGTGGATCAGAAACACACGCATAAATGGCCTCTGCAATACCGGAGGTAAAGTAATTTACAATGCACAAAGTAAACCCAGAACATGCATACATATATCTCGTAACATAATAGCACAACCACTAACTGAATTCTGTTCCAGAGACGTGTGTGCTATAAAACTCCTCAGAACACAAACCTCAAGCATACCGGAGATAGTTCTCGCCTCCGTCTACATGGCGGCCGAGGACGAACCCCCTCCGGTAGAAATGAACAACCTCATACGATACTGCGAACACAAAGGGCTAGAGTTGGTCGTTTCGGCGGACAGCAACGGCCATCATAACCTATGGGGAATGGAAACAAACAACAAAAGAGGTAACGATATTGTTGAATACTTAATTACTACTAACCTGGACATTATAAACACAGGATCAAAACCTACTTTTGTCACTCGTAGATGTAACACTATAATTGACATTACTCTAAGCACAGGACTAGCAGCTCAGTACGTATCCAACTGGCATGTGGCGGATGAGGTATCGTGCTCGGACCACAGGTGGATCCGTTACGACCTCACGGCCGATACAAGCGAACCAACACCCAGAAGAAACCCGAGACGCACAGACGTTAAGGCGTACAAGGAGACTCTGGAAGGTAAACTAGATGATAAAACACACAGACCTCACAACATCACAGAGTTAGAGGAACAGGTAAACACATTCACACAACATGTAACAGAAAGCTATGAGAACACATGTCCATTATCGACACCACCAGTTACTGGAAACAACTCCAACTGGTGGGGCTCGGAAATGGAACGAATGAGAACTAAAATGAGAAAACTTTTAAACAGAGCAATGAACACAAAAGCAGAGGAGGACTGGGACAAATATAAAACAATCAAAGCCGACTACAAAAAAAGAATACGTTATAGAAGGTCTGCCTCCTGGCGGAACTTCTGTGACAACATATCTAGCAGCACACAAGCAAATAGAACGAGGAAGATACTAGCCAAGCAACCTAATCAACTACTGGGCACACTGAGGAAACCAGACAACACCAACACCAGCAATCCATCCGAGACTGAAAGTCTACTGGTGGAAACCCATTTCCCGGGGTGCAAAGTAGTTGACACACAGACCTGGACAGAGCAAGAGGAAAACCATCATCCAACAGACAATGAGTGGAATATAGCAAAACGAATAACAGAGAAAAACAGAACGGCCTGGGCGATAAATAGTTTTGAGAACTATAAATCCCCAGGCCTGGATGGCATCTACCCTGCTTTACTAAAGTGGGGAGGGCAGACGCTGATCGAGCACTTATCGAACCTATTATGCAGTTGCCTTGCATACAAATACATACCAACAAAATGGAGAGAGGTAAAGGTAATTTTCCTACCGAAACCAGGAAAAAGCGATTACTCGGACCCAAAATCATTTAGACCCATAAGCCTAACCTCGTTCATGTTAAAGACTCTAGAGAGACTCTGCGACAGGGAACTAAAGGATACGGCCCTTAAAAACATATAGATACATCCAAACCAGCATGCCTATAGCCAGGGCAAATCGACAGACTCAGCCCTCCATGCTGTAGTAACCAATATAGAAAACGCGCTAGCTAGAAAGAACTCCTGTCTAGGCACCTTCATTGATATAGAGGGTGCTTTCGACAGAACGAACTTTAGCAGCATAAGACAAGCACTAGAAAGACACAAAACCGAACCGCTGCTCATAGAATGGATTATGAACATGCTAAAGAAGAGAATCATAAGACTATCTGAATACCAAAGTCACCAGGCATTAGTTATAAGAGGATGCCCACAAGGGGGCGTCCTCTCGCCACTACTGTGGAACCTGGTAGTAAACGACCTTATAACAAAACTAAACAGTAACCGCTTCCTAACTATAGGATATGCAGATGACATAGTGATACTGGTCAACGGCCTGGTCATAAACACACTGTGTGAACTCACACAAACAGCACTGAAAATAACAGAGAAATGGTGCAAGGAGAATGACCTATCGGTAAACCCAAAGAAAATCGACACAATTCTCTTTACAAATAAACGAAAACTGGGTACCTACGAAATGCCAACTCTATTCGGTACCAAACTAACACTCTCGAAGGAGGTAAAATACCTAGGCATAACACTAGATGATAAACTAAACTGGAGCAAACACCTAGACAGCAGACTAAACAAAGCAACAGTAGCCTTCTGGCAATGCAGAAGGATGGTGGGGAAAAGATGGGGCCTGGCCCCCCACATCATACTGTGGCTATACAGAATGGTGATAGTACCAATGATAAGCTACGGTGCCATTGTATGGTGGCCCCGCACCCAAACCACGAGTGCAATTACCAAAATTCAGAAAACACAAAGACTAGCATGTGTCGCTGCTACAGGTTGCATGAGAACAACCCCAACAGCAGCACTAGAAGTCATGCTAGGGCTACTACCTCTACAAATGCACATACAAAAAGAGGCGGCTGCGACGGCAATACGCCTAAAAAGCCTCAACCTATGGACGAAACTAGACATACCCCACACAAAGATCCACAACAAACTGATCACAAGCCTACCTATGATGGAAGCTTCAATCGACAAAATACCAAAAACTGCAGTCTTTGGGAAAGACTACGAAATATTACTGACAGAAGACTCCAAAGAGGGGTTAAACCAAACAGACCTCAGAATCTTTACAGATGGTTCAAAAACAAATACGGGAACAGGATGTGGTGTGTTCTCAGAGGATTTAAACATACACATTTCCAAACCACTGGGTGTACAAAACACGGTATTCCAGGCTGAATGCGTAGGGATACTTGAAGCCTGCAATGCCATAAAGAGACGACAAGTCGAAAACACAAACATACGGATACTCTCAGACAGTAAATCGGTACTACAAGCACTGAGCAGTGATAACATCACATCTAGCTTGATATACGAATGTCACCTAAACCTCACAGAGGTGTGCGCAGATAAAAACAAAGTTACAATACAATGGATCAAGGGGCACAGTGGCTCAAGAGGAAACGATGCAGCGGATGAACTGGCCAGGAAAGGCTCAGAAACAACGGCATACGGACCGGAGCCAATCTTGCCCCTGCCACAAAGCTACATATACCATCAACTGGACCAACACACCAAAGACCTACACCAAAGATACTGGGAGGAGATAGACACATGCAGACAGACCAAAGAGATTCTGTCGAAACGCGACCAAAAACTCACAACCACACTACTAAGGACACATAGAAACCAACTGCGCAAGATAGTGGGTATAATAACAGGACACAACACCTTGAACAAACACCTCTATAACTTAGGTATCACAGACAGCCCCATGTGCAGAGCGTGCATGGAGGCAGAAGAAACGACTAAACATATACTACTGGACTGCAAGGAGGTAGAAGTATACAGAATTAAGCACCTAGGTTCTCCAAACACACTACGGGACGCAGTCAGCAACACCAAGGCACTCACCAACTTTTTAGACGAGCTGGGGTGGTTAGAGTAGCGCCACACCGCCGTTTCACGCAAAATAGGCACAATGGATGTCGACTTGCGGAAAACGCCCAGTATAACTAACTAACTAACTAACTAGATGTATTTGATAGCGTGTATAGCAAGTAGAGTGACTGACTTCAATAAAATAACGCACGTTGGTTTATACAGATCTGTTTACCCACAAAGCCTCGCCCCACTATTGGCCAATCCATAGAAATTTAACAAAATAGTTATGCTACAGCTCTGTAAGTAAAAGTTAAGTAGTGGTAATGAATATATATGCAAAAAAATCCGGTTTCCCACTGACAAACAGTGCTAATACGTTTGATATTCTTCCTTAACTCCAATCTCAAAAATGCTTAGTGATATACGTATTTGAAACATATCTCTATATAAAGCTGATGGTCTATATTTGTGCTAAAGCTTGTCCCAGAAAAAAATGTCGCTCATTATTAGATGGGGTGGTATATCAGGGGGGTAAACACGTAACGTTACGTACGCGCGTCGGTACAATTTAACTGTCAATTTTCCATATAAAAAGTGACATTTAGACCTACCCGACGCGCGTACAATGCGTTACGTGATCGACCTACAGGATGAAATCTCAAGAGGTTTGAAAACTATACTCTCCGTTAGGATGGTCATTCATGTATAAATTAAAATAAAAAAAAACGCTGTCAGTACTAGATGTTCAACGATGTCGTCGGTGCAAGAAAAGTTACACGAAAATTTTTTTGTACAAATATGTTCAATATGGAGGCATCTGTGCGAAAAAAGTGGCAACGGAGCTAAAAACGTCTACAAAGACCGTTCAAAGGGTTTTAAAACGGTTCAGGGACACTGGTGGTATACGGCGACGGCCTGGAAGTGGACGTAAACCAGGGTTTGTAAACAAGAATATCGAGAAGAAGATTATAACAGCTTTACAGAAAAAACCTACCCTCTCTGTACGAGACTTGGGCAAAAAGTTTAAAACCTCGAAATCTACCGTGCAACGAGTGAAGAGAAATAATTCTATAAAAACGTTTTAACAAACTAAAGTGCTCAATAGAAATGCAAAACTGTCAAAAGAGTCTAAAACCAGATCTAGAAAGCTTTATTCAAAAATGACGAAGAAAAATTATTGTACTGTTATGGACGACGAAACTTACTGCAAACTTGAATTCAAATCACTTTCAGGACACCACTATTATTCTGGGACCGACAGAAAAGCAGTAAGTGAAGAGCATAAGGTCATCAAAATGGATAAACTTGCAAATAAAGTTCTCGCGTGGCAGGCGATCTGTTCATTTGGCAAACGCAGTAAACCATATTTTACTAATGGAACCGCCGTAAATGGTGATTTGTACCTGAATGAGTGCCTCAAAAAACGATTGTTGCCATTTATTAAGGCGCTGTATGCAGCTGCGCATCGAAAAAGTGCCTTTTCCAAACCGATTATTAGTATACTTGTACTATTGCTAGAGATCCAAATTTTTGATATGTATATCTTCAGTTCATTGGCTATGTTCGTACTTCGTAAAATCACGATTGCTTACAAAAACCTCGATAGATTTTGCCTTTCAAAACAGTGCTTTTTTACCACCAAACTCGAAATATCTCAAAAGTTATTTGGAATATTACAATGAAATTTGTTGTGATAGGTAGCTTTTTGGTAGATCTATCTACCAGCTTCTTAGAATTTCAATATGTTTGATAATTCAATACATTTGGTCATTTGTCTCAAAAACCGGGTGTCCGCGTCATGCATGCGCGGTGGCGAGTACAATTTAGTACGCCCGTGGCCACTGCCGACGACGGACCTGTGAATGTTTACCTGGCACGCAAATACGCCTTTTTGCAGCAATTATTTCGAGTTATCAAGGTAAATAAAAATATATAAAGGAATAGGAAACGCTAATACATGCTGGAGAACACATTCGAAATGATAGAATAACAAATATAAGGTATGCGATATTTACTACATTAAAGCGTTTCTACATCCGCACCTAAAACGTATTAATAGGTAGCTGGAGCATATTGACAAGATGTCAATAAAAATCTTTAGTTATCCTGAATACGTATTTAGAACTGTTAGGTAGTAAGTAGTCGGGTGTAAATCGGATTCGGACACGAGCACATGGTTGGGGGGGTAATGGTACCAATTATGGACTGTACGAATAATAGATTTATTTATTCATACAGAAATATATCAAAAGCATTTAGGGCTATTGCGCCGGATAGCGACTACCTAGACTAAAGTCCTAAACGAGTTGGTGAACTGAAGTATATTTACTTGCTGTTTAGTAGATTCTATTAAAAACGAGTGCGGAAAAAGACCCTGCCACTCCACCAGCAGCAGGCCACGGCCCTTCCTCATCTTCGTCATAGACATACATGCATACATACGCTACGGCACATCTTTTCGTCCAATATTCCGCATTGTCTCAAGACGAGAGTCTTTGACCAGTGTGTGTTGCCAGTGATGACATATGGAACGGAAACGTGGTCGCTTACTATAGGCCTCATAAGAAGGCTCAAAGTCACTCAAAGGGCGATGGAGAGGGCTATGCTGGGAGTGTCTCTGCGCGATCGCATCAGAAATGAGGCTATCCGCAGCAGAACCACGGTAACCGATATAGCCCTCCGAATCGCTAAACTAAAGTATCAGTGGGCGGGGTACATTGCACGTAAAACCGATGGCCGTTGGGGCGGAAAGGTTCTCGAGTGGCAACCACGTACCGGAAGGCGCGGCGTGGTTAGGCCCCCCACAAGGTGGACTAATGACCTGGTAAAGGTCGCGGGAGTCCGCTGGATGCGGGTGGCGCAGGACCGGCTATTGTGGCACTCTTTGGGGGAGGCCTATGTCCAGCAGTGGACGTCTATCGGCTGATATGATGATACATACGCTCGAAAAACATAAACTTCCTTCTGAGGCAGTCGGGTACAAAGTACTACAGGGTGTTCCCCTATACAGCTGCAAAACTTTGCAAGCTGTTTGTGCACATGATACCCATCACAAAACACTAAAGTATGCCGTTTCACATCTCGCACTCACTCTGCCACCGCTGTTTCTCCAAATAACTACCAAGAAAGCCTCCCCCGCCACGCCCCTTTAAAAATAAGCCCACGTAAAAATAAGCCAAAGCAAATAAATGTGACGTTATCTAAGTGAACATACCTTTTGTCGGTACTCATCAACGCACAGCCGAAACTACTAAGACTAGAGAGTTGAAATTTTCACCAGAACTACCTTTTACAACGTAGGCAACGCTAAGAAGGATTTTTGGAAATTCCCCCCCTAAAGGGGGTAAATAGGGGTGCAAAGTTTGTATGGGGGAAACTTTATTTTTAGAGCTAGAGACTTAAATTTTTGCATAAAGATTACTTATTAGAATACAAATTAAGTACTTTCAATTCAATTAAATTTATTTTGTTAAACATAGGTTACAACTTTTACAAGTATTGTTGGTATACAAAATATAAGACTTCTGTGCATTACCCACAATGTAGGTTTACAAAATATTTCAGCCAGTTAATATATTTATAAAAATTAAAAAAAAATGTCAATACAGTGATTGGTGTTAAATACTACAAATACATGTCAAAAACTCTCAAAAAATACTATAACTAAAGAATATTATAACTAAGGAATGTCTGGAATGGAATCATGTTATGTCGTAGGGTCGTTTAAGTAATCTTTAATGGTATAATAACACTTTTCAATCAAATATTGATCTATTGATTGAAATGATTGATCCAATAATGTCATGTAAAGATCACATAGATACATTATACAGTAAGTTAGCAAGAGGGATCTATGCTCTAAGACAGTTAAGACCACTTGTGTCAGAAAGTTGCTTAAAGGAGCTGTATTATGCGTATATATACTCTCAACTTTCATACGGGATAATGCTTTGGGGCAACAGTACGGATTATGAGCGCATCCTTAAGATCCAGAAACGTGCAATTAGAGTTCTTCCCTATGCAAAGGACAGATACACGTGTCGCGAACATTTAAGAAAACTTATCATCAGTTTCAACTTATATATTGGAAGTTTTGATGTATGTTAAACGTTATCCAAATGAATTTCAAAGGAGAGGTGAAAATAGTTCGAGATCAATGAGAAATGCGAATAACTTAAAAAGAAGCGGGTTGTGTCCGAGATACAACCGTTAATTAAGTTTCAGTGGATACTTATTTGTTGGTTGTCCCCGTAAAATATATATCTGCATTAATTCACTAAAATCTGTATAAGCACAGATAAATCGGTATATATAGCAACATTGACTGACGTAGCTCGTTTGACTCGCGAGGCATTGAAAATGGCGGTCATTTCAGCATAGTTTTCATGCCCGTCACATAAACTAAATAACATTTTGTGATTAACAACTAATAGCAAATAAAGAAGGATTAAAACATGTAACAAACAATTATTTGAAATCAGATTAGGCTTCTCTACAAAAAGTTAATCCGGAAGTTACGTGATACATTTTGAACTGTACCCCTATACAAGAACGCGAGCAAAGAAGTATCCACTTCAAAACAACCTCGCCCAGACTTAGAATAGGCACAAAACTTCCGAAGTTAATAGGACAAATACTTTTTAACCGGCTACCTTCAAACCTTAAAACCATAACGAACGACAACTCTTTTCGCTTCCATGTAAAACAACTATTGCTTGAAAAAACACTGTATAGTTTACAAGAATTTCTTTCAAATGACTAAATAACAAGATCTTAAAAGCTTGACGTTAATATTTGTATTATGTTTTCTTTCTCTATGTTTTATTACATAAAATGTAATAGCATTATGCTATGAGTATGAGTATTATTAAACTATTTACAAATAATAACAATTCTGTACACAACTGTACACATCTATTGTATTTTATTGTAACTGACAAGTTATAATTTTAACACATTTTTATCTGTATATTCATCGTACTATGATTTCAATTGTAAAATTATGATAATAAACAAATCTGAATCTGAAGTCAATTGTCTTTTAAATTTATTAATATCCAGTGTTTAATTCGGTCTGGAATTTTATTGAAAATGTTTGGTGCCGTTCCCAAGATTCCGCCTCTGATTAGCGCTGTGTTGTTGCTACCCTGCAAAGTTTTCAATTTTTGTTTGTATTGTTTACGTGTCGTAAATCTGCGGCCTTCTGAAACGTTACTGAACATGCTTGGATTGGTCTTGACAAAAATACCTACTTCTAGGATATACAGTTCTTCTAGTTTGTATGGAGAGCAAGACATTTTTAAAGTAAGGGATTTGTAACTTCGGTTTTTTAATTATTAATCACTTAAGAAGGTTAAAAGGGGGTTCGAATTATATATAGAGAGCAAGACATTTTTAAAGTTAGAAATTTGTAACTTCGGTTTCAGACTATTTACTATGAGAGTTCAAAGAGGGTTCTAAGTTTGTATAGAGAGCAAGAGAGAGAGAGAGTTTTAGACTGTTTACTTAAAGACTAGGTACAGTCAACGTCATATAGTTAGTAGCAGCCAAAGTAGCCAAATATATTATCCTATGTATAAACTAAATATTAATTGAGTGAATGCAGTGGCAGTTAAACCCTGCTGGGTTTTGTCCGCTGTCTGGCCATGTATTGTAAAAGAATTATATATATAAATAAATTAAAAAAAAAAAAAAAAAATATCGTAACACATCCTTACACATGTATCGCAACACGTCTTTGTTACTATAGAGTAACAAAGACGTGTTGCGATATATTTGGTTACCTAGGCTGCTACTAACTATCTGATGCTGACTGTACAAAACTAATTTCAATGTTTTTTTTTATTAAACAAACATTTAAATTTCTTAAACAAACATTTAGACGATAACATGTTATACGTGGACGAAGTCGCGGGCAACAGCTAGTTTATATATATATATTTATTTAAGCTTTATTTATTCCATATTGTTTGTGTTAGTACATATTTACTAAATCTAAAAGATTTATGCATTTTTTTCTTTCTTATATGGACCCCATTCGGGTAAAAGCCATATATCGCCAGATATTAGGAGAAAAGAAGGGCACTGGAAGCAACAAACTGGTCAGGGCCGAAAGGCAAAAGAAGGAAAGGTAGACGACGAAGACGTTGGACCAATGACATAACTAAGGTCGCCGGACCTAGCTGGATGCAGTTGGCTAAAGACCGAAAAAAATGGCATGAGATCGAGGAGGCTTTTACCTAAATTTACATTTGCTTTAAAAAATTCAATATAAATCAAACAAAAAAAGACAATTAAAGCTTAATTTATATTTATATAATTACTTCCGGTTGGAAAATTTGTTGGATTCTTGTGTAAAGCATCTTAGAATAACGATTAAAAATGAAATATACAAAAAAACGCTATTATAAATTAATGATTTTCGAAACCGTATTTTGCCTGGAGTATAGAGCCAAGTATAAGTCCAATCTTGTTGGCTTGTTGAGAGTATCAAGGTCCATCGCGGTGTGGCCGCTGGTCGAGGCAGCATGGTAGGCAGCACGCGCCGCGCGAGCGCAGTGACATAACACTTTTAGGTATTTAAGAGACAAATTGAATTTGTTATTTTTATATGATGTTTGGTCAAATTACATTTTTTAATAGACATAGTCATGTACTGAAGAACTTGCTGGTCTTAAAATAACCACCCTGTATAATAAAATGCTCTTCTGACTAACAGTGGTCTAATTATCCAGTTTTTGATCAGTCAGTCATACTTATGTAACAAAGGTAATAATTATGGTAATAATACTCCTTGCATTTCATTAAATTGTCAAAAGGGCCTCTACGTGTTGGCTCCGTTGGTACTTTGTGGGTACCTAGCCCCACGCATGCCTCCCAAAGGTCCGGGACATCATTGTCCCGTGAGCGGGAAAGACATACATGGTAATAATATAATTTGCCAGGAGATAAATAGATGAACATAGCTATTAGTTTATTATTTTTGATGGTTTCTTAAGCGGGCGTTGACCGGCGCTATAACTTTACCTAGAAGTAATCGATTTTATTTCGGTTTAAAAAACCTGTAATATATTAGTACAATCCATAATTGGTGACGTTCACCCTTAGGAAGTGAAGATGTACTATTATTTTATCAGTTCTACGTATTTGGAAAACGGAAGCACCCACATATGAACTGGGAAAACGATAGGTGGATTGATGATGAAGAAATC
The DNA here is from genome assembly GCA_963854355.1 of Epinotia brunnichana. Lineage (NCBI taxonomy): Eukaryota > Metazoa > Arthropoda > Insecta > Lepidoptera > Tortricidae > Epinotia > Epinotia brunnichana. Next base: position 9,224,769 of record OY977941.1, on the reverse strand, counting down.
TGTACTAACATATCTTTGGAAAGTAAGTGTCCATAATTGATGTTATCATACTACGATGAACTTAAGAACTGTAACTACCTATTATTCCTTATTTAAAAAAAATTGATTTAAATAAATAAATAAACAATAAATATTTGGGGACAATCTTACACAAATCAACCAAGATTTGAAAAATAAAACAATTATTCAAGAAGACAAACATTTGATCGTATGATCCGCAAAAACGAGCCGAATACGGATGCCAACAGAATAAGGCTGTTAGCGGGGTGCGCGGGACGCGCGTCTCCCGCTCCGTCTGCCTCACCTCCGCAAAAACCTAAATATCGTCTAATAAGAGCGCCTTAAGAGGCATACTTCACCTGTACTCTTCTGACCTGGTTTGGCCACGTATCACTACACGAAGAAAGCAATAGAGTGGTACAAAGCAAATAATGTCGATTTTGTTGAAAAACACCTCAATCCTCCCAACTGCCCGGAGCTACGACCCATTGAGAAATATTGGGCTCGTGTGAAACAGAAGCTTTTAAAACCTAAAAGTACACTTCAGTCGAAAACTTCAAACGGAAGTGGAATGAAGCATCCAAACTAATCACCGATGACGATGTACAAAACTTGATGGCAGGGGTCAAGGGAAAATTAAGAAGTTTCTGGATGAACCAATCTTAAACTGATCTTTATGTGTAAATAATAATATTGGAAGGAATATCAAATAAACCTGTATTGGAAAATTTGTTGACTTTTAATAATTTATATGGAATTTTTACTAATTTATAAGTGACATTTTTTCTGGGACAAGCTTTAGGTACTTCTTTGCTATCCATTATCACAAATTATTAGAGTTCATTGAGTTCTCTAGTTATTACTGTTCAACGACCGTTATTCATGTTTATACGTAAATGAAAATCTAAACCTACAATTTGAACCAATGCTACAACTCCCACGCGCTTAATAGTAATTGAAACAATATATCACGTCCCATGTCTAGCAAAAACCATGTGGGTAGATTATAGGCTAAATATTTTTATTTACAAAGGTAACCTTTCCTTTGCCGTGGGTGTGCGTAACATATATGGTATTTCGTAAATTGCCGTCCTTAATTATTGTTGCTTGTTGCTGATAGTATTTAACGACTTATGTATGAAATAGTCAGGCTCCCGGGTTTAGGTAAAGTTGAGGCTAAAAAGTATAGCTAAATATTTTCAAACGGCCAGTATACGTTTTCATACGATCGTTTGGTAATTGTGGCTAGACTAAACCCTGGTTTTATAAGCATCAAAAATTGTCCTGACTTGAACTGATATTTTTTTATAAAACCGGGCCTCAAACGGTCATTCTTAACCCTTTACCAGGCCCCTAAGAACTAGCGAGTCTTCATACGTGCTTTATACAGGGTGGAAAGTTAAAACGGGGCAGTAAGGGCAGCTACTAAATCCCTTGCCACCACGCGAAAATGGCATTAGGATTGCATTCCTAACTTTTTAAGTGATGACAATCTGCATTCAGATTTTTGAAAAAAAGTACAGTCAGCGAGAAAATCATCACATTTGACGAAATTTTTTTTAATGCTATTCGATCCCATTCCTATTAAGAATCAAAATACTCTTCAGGACCGACTAAGGTTTAACTACTAGAACGCCCAGAAATCAAAGAAAACTTTTTCCATACAGTTAGTATGTGATTCCCAAAGTGCATTTTTTTTTAATGCCATTCGATCCCATTCCTATTAAGGATCAAAATACTCTTTAGGACCGACTAAGGTTTGACTACTAGAACGCCCAGAAATCAAAGAAAACTTTTACCATACAGTCAGTATGGGAATCCCAAAGTGCAAGTAGTACTTTAGTTAGACGATCATCAAATTGTATAATCTCCGTCTCCATACAATCTAGACGATCACTACTACTAACGCTACTTGCACTTTGAAAAACTTTTCTTTGATTTCTGGGCGTTCTAGTAGTCAAACCTTAGTCGGTCCCGAAGAGTATTTTGATCCTTAATAGGAATGGGATCGAATGGCATTAAAAAAAATTTCGTCAAAAGTGATGATTTTCTCGCTGACTGTACTTTTTTTCAAACATCTCACCACCACCTCATCATCATCATCATCACCTAAAAAGTAAGGAATGAAATCCTAATGCCATTTTTGCGTGGCGGCAAGGGATCTAGTAGCTGCCCTTACTGCCCCGTTTTAACTTTCCACCCTGTATACTGTTACAACCGTATTGAACGCCTTGTAAAACATGTACTTATTTACGAAAGTCCGAGATGTTCCTTTAAACCAGAAATAAAAATGTGGGTTACGGTAATCCCATCGCCTGACTAAGTAATTAACTGTCATACTCGATTTAGTCTTATTATATTCTTGATCAGGCGAAGGGATAATTAAAAAAAAAAAAAACTACGAATAATGAATTTGCTCTAGGTTGAACTCAAAAACAGTTTTATTTATTACTTATGTGAGTTTTTATGACATGACAAGACAATTTACCGGGCCATGGGAAGAATAGCTCCTGCACAGTTAATCTCTAATAAGGCCATGTGATAATGTCATGGTCAAACACAATAATAATGCATGAATATTTAGCAATGTTTACGATTACATTACCTTTCAACACTCAAAATCTACAAAATATCAAAAAATTGTTCGACCTATGTACTTCTGTTCCATAGAAATTAAGGAAAGTGTTCAAATTTCTCCGTAGTTACTGAAATTAGAGTTTAAGTGAATTTAAACGGCTGCCAAAGATATATTACGCGTTTTAGAAGCGTGTTGTGAATGAAGATCATAAAATACTATTTTCACGGATTGACAAAATATTTTATAGGAGATTTGGAGTTAAAACCTGACTACGGTAACCGATATAAGATGTGGGAGGAATATATCCCTTCGCCTGGTAAAGGGTTAATATGCTATATCAGCATTGAAATATGTCCTGAACATAATTGAAATGGATTAATAAATGGGTAGGTACAAATTATTACTTTTTAAGTTACTAGTGACTTTAGTCTTGTCTACTAAAGTAACAGGGTTAATGCACTTCATGCCAAGTAAGGACATGAGTTTTTCCCTCAAGTTGTTTTAAATATACTTCGACTCGCAAATTTGCATTCGCGATTTTGCATATTTAAATGCTTTGCGGCTTCCGTGAAAATATCTTAAGAAATGTTACGCAGTAACTGACAATATTCCATCATATTGTTTGGTACAGAACTCTAAGCACAAATCAGAAAAGTGAACTTACACTAGTTCCATGTGTTCCAACAGAAGCAGTGACAGTTTTAGGCGCAGTCGAAGTGTTGGTGGTCATAGTCGATGTTTCCTGGGACTTGGGCGGCCGCGTCGGCGGCTGCGAGTCGGTCTGACGGGCCGCGGCTGAAAACATTGATGCACCGTATTAGATAAACATTTACTGCATGAGCGGTTGCCGTTTTATCACTTATCGCTGTTGAGAAGGTATTTTGTTACGTTCTGACAAGTATGCGAGTACGACAATGCATAGCCGGGAGCCATTTGAAGGAGAGAAGCTCTTGTTAGACTCGAATGGATGACACTGTGGAAGCCAAATACAACCAGATGTGTCGAAGGAAAATGGCTTTCAGTAATCAGTAAATATTGATTTAATAGATGGATCCGGACGGAAAACCAGCACTGGCTGCAAAGCCAGCATCATGCTGAGTGGGCCCAAATTTCGTGACACGATACAGATTGTCTTTTTCTTTTGTCTTTGTCTTGTATTATTGTGTGACGAATAAATGTTTGATTCTGATTCCAATTTAGAGTGACGTAGATGAGGCTGCCACAATATCATCAAAGCAAACGAAGGGAGTGTCGAAAGTAGTTCGTTTTGGGTGACTGGTGGGGCCCATTACGCATGCCAGTAACGTTGTCACAGCGAGATGGGATACTGCACACGCGTTAGAAGTATGGAGACAAATGCTCACGTTTTGGCGGTGGCTGGTGGGCCGGCTGAGAGCCAGTGACATTGTCGTACAGCGAGGTGGAAGAGGTCGCCGCAGCTACTTTGTCGGTGCGCGCGGCGGCTGCGCTCGCCTCCGCTTCCATGGCGCGAGCCGACGTGCGAGGCAATGTCGAGGAACCTGTAGAAATAATATCAAAATATTACCCATTATTTTGGCTTTGCGCTCATTAACTACTGCATGACATCATATTACTTAGTCGTCCAGGGCTGCACATTTAGCTACAGAAAACATGCGTGCACTTAGTAACGCATTGACCGAGTCCGCATAAATTTTACGATTGGCAAATTAACGTAATGGCAGCAATAATCGATGAGCACCAAATACTCGTCATTTTTTTTTCTTTTAACGTTAAAAGGACTGGCAATTTTTTTTATAAGCAACACTGAACCGTAGACATTACATATCTTAGCTTCATAAAGTACAATATAGGTAATTGATACCGGCTGTTTCGTTTAAAGATGGAGAATTAATAAGTTTCTGCAAAAGAAAATCATTTTTGCCGGCTGTACTTTTCTGTATGCCATCTTCAGCTACTACTCATTGAGACGATTCTAACGAGCCCAAACTCAACGGGGCTACGTCGGTTAAGTACTGAATTCCCATGGCCACCCTTTGTCTACATTGTCAGATCAGTTCGATGGTACCATAATATTGAATTGTCATCCAAACTATACCTTTACTCAAAATTTCAGCTCAATCGGTCACCGGGAAGTGGGTCTAATTTAACTTGCAAGATTGCATTCCAGACACCGGGACAGGTAAAACTAAATAAAAGCTTGTAAAAAAATGGTGACAGTGCTTCTGTTTATTTATTCGTATGGCTAAATTAAAAATTAAAATCGTTCTTAGTTAAAAAAAATACAGTGCTTCTGTAAAAAATAATCTTAAGCGAATCGTTAAGAGAGTGAGTATACATTTTTGACGATTATTTTATTACTTACTATAAAAGACATTTTAATTTTAGTTTATTTTATGGATTGCTATAAATATTCTTCAAATAATGTTGGTATTGAACAATTGAAGGGTCCACGGAAAGAACATGTCTATTCACTTTTTTTTGAAAATGAGATTTTAATGCCAAAATGTAGAGCAAGTAATAAACTATTACTTACCTACATCTTCTATTACAACTGTATTATTATATTAACATGACTTTTTTTTTACTTTAAAAAAACCTATACACGGGTATAACGTGCGTTGTATATTAGGTACATGGAAAAAACATGTTATGTCACACAAAACAAAACAATTTTTCTTTTAGTTTATCAAGAAAATTATATTTTAACAGGAGATTTGTGCCAATGCGGTAATAATAATGATACCGCACATTATTATGATTTCGAACGATTTCTCCCTGATTTGTTCTGCAAACGATGTGCCGGGCCGTTGTTTTCGATAAAGTCTTAAATAACTCCAAAGGGTATTTTTAATAATTATTTGACATCGTTATAATACTAAAATCGCTATTACCTTCCTATAGATTACATACCTAGCATGACTTACATTTAAATAAATATTATTAATATATACAATATCGACTCCATGGTATTTAGAACCACGAAATATGTAATCAAAATATACCTAATTGATATTCAAAGTTATCTTATTCCAATAAAATATACTATTATGCTTTTGACTTTGCATGTTTATTTCCTGTAGTTAAGTGACAACGCATGTTTCTTCCGTGTGCAATAAGGGTTTGGTTCGGGTTTTTGGTATTAATAATAACAATCCGTCACTTTTAACTAATATTCTATTTATTTATATAAAGATAAGAAGTGCATAATTTGATGATTAACTACATCGTTCCAAACTTTAAAAACGCGATAACTCAAAATGTCACTAAAGTGACTAGACATGTTCTTTCCGTGCACCCTTCAATTTGAGGTTAGGTTATTTTTTTTTTAATAAATAGTGTCGATTACTGGTTCCGGTAAAGTGCAGTTCTCCAATTATTGAGACTTATCGATAAATAATGTTGCATGAGTATTTAGGTTTGGTATGGAGATAGTTTTTATCACGGGGAAAGGGATCAAGTTGTTATCCCAGCAATCAGTCTAAGGGGGTGAAATGAGGGCGGACGTTTGCATGGAGGTACGATACAAACGAGTGATCTCATTCCGTGTGAAAGTAGATACATGGTTCCATAACATTAATTATTCCTTACAGCCAGCACCATTAATTTAGGGTTCGATTCCCTGTATTGTATGGGGCCTTTGTTTACATATGTGAATGCAGTTTTAGTTTTTCCTCAGAACAAATTTCCGTATACCTTATAGTTTCATCATCATCATCATCATCATATCAGCCGAAAAACGTCCACTGCTGGACATAGGCCTCCCCCAAAGAGTGCCACAATGGCCGGTCCTGCGCCACCCGCATCCAGCGGACTCCCGCGACCTTTACCAGGTCATCAGTCCACCTTGTGGGGGGCCTACCCACGCCACGCCTTCCGGTACGTGGTCGCCACTCGAGAACCTTTCCGCCCCAACGGCCATTGGTTCTACGTGCAATGTGCCCCGCCCACTTAAGTTTAGCAATTCGGAGGGCTATAACGGGTACCTTGGTTCTGCTGCGGATAGCCTCATTTCTGATGCGATCGCGTAGAGAAACTCCCAGCATAGCCCTCTCCATTGCCCTTTGAGTGACTTTAAGCCTTCTTATGAGGCCCATAGTAAGCGACCACGTTTCCGTGCCATATGTCATCACTGGCAACAGACACTGGTCAAAGACTCTCGTCTTGAGACTCTGCGGAATATTGGACGAAAAGATGTACCGTAGCTTCCTGAATGCTGCCCAGCCGAGTCGGATTCGACGATTGACCTCTTTCTCAAAGTTGGACCTACCTAACTGGATAGTCTGTCCTAGGTATACATAATCGTCTACAACTTCGAGCGTAAAGTGTCCGATTGAAATGGGAGTTGGTACTACATGGACGTTTGACATGATCTTCGTCTTATCCATGTTCATCCTTAGACCAACTCGCTCGGAAGCTTTACTGAGGTCATCGAGCATAGTACTCAAGTCCTCCATGGTCTCAGCCAAGACTACTATATCATCAGCAAACTCTACAGTACTATGTCAGCCCGACTTCAGGATCAGAGCTCGAAGCCTATTCCGCTGCAGCGGGGTGTCAGACAAGGGGATGTTATTTCCCCAAAACTGTTCAGCGCTGCACTGGAAGACGTTTTCAAGACTCTGGACTGGAGAAGGTTAGACATCTACATCAACGGCGAGTACATCGCTCACCTTCGGTTTGCTTATAGTTTCATACTTTCCTTATTATTGGGGACTGTCGATTACTGGGTCTTCAAGGATGTCGATTACTAGAGATCTGATGTCGATAACTGGAGATTTTAAAATATTTAAGCATATGTTTTTTTTTTATGAATCTACGTCTCTTCAGTTAAAATAAAGGTATTATGTCACTTCTTAGTCATGAACATTTTTTATAAGTTTCACTCATAAATATTGTTCGAAGTATAAACATTACCTATGTTTTAATTGTTGATGTTAATACACGACCTCCTTATATCAATTGAGTTTTACCATTTTTACATCAAAAAATTAGCTAATTATAGCCATGCACATTGGCCATCCTCTTCGCCATTTTATAAATATGCGCGTTTTAAACCATAATAATTAATATTTGCCAAACCACTAGAAGTTTGATATTTTTATTAAAAAGGTCGTTAACCACTAAAGAGTTAAATATCCTAATAGTACCAATTATCAATATAGCTTTGTCAGCATACTAATGCTTATGTAGTCAACTCATACTTACGATATCTTGGATCCTGTGCCCGGAGCCGTGCATACTGCTCCTGCGACATGCACGTGCACTGCGGCTCGCGGTAGTTCAAACTGCAATGAAAACACAAACGTTACATGACTGTCGCTGCACGCCTATGGTTGTCACGTGGTTAATCAGAATATGAAATGACAACTAACAGGCTGGGCCACGGGCGCGGATATACAGCATGGCATGTATCCAAAGGTCCGTTCTATACACTTTTTGACGCTGACTAGAAGTTCCGAGTAGTAACGGGGCTCACATACAAAGCTTTATTTAGCATTACCTCATTATAATATAAGTAAAGATTTACAAATTCCAATAATATTTGTATGGTTACGTTTCCAAACTTACCTGGAGCGATTAGGACTGGCCGGTGTGGAGAGTGGTTTCCTCTTGGTCTTCATCTTCTGCTTACTGCCCGGCGGTTCTAGCTTTAGGCTGTAGCTCGAAGATGCCTTACGCGAGAATTTAAAGGATGGTGACTAAAATAACAAACAAGTTATACGTAAATGTAACTTTCCACCTTGAAAATTAATGTACATTTGAGGTAAAAGCAGGATGTGCTTGCAGACTTAGGAGTGAATTTTGAAAAAAAAGTTTGTCAATGGTGCTCAAAAGGACAAGAATGTTTGATTTTATTTTATTGAAATATAACAGGAATTATCAAAGATATTTTTAATAAGTCAAAGGAAGGTGGAAGCAGCCGGTAGTTTGACAGTTTAGTTACTTACGCAACACTCCTTGAATTGCTTGGCGTCGATGGGCGAGGTGAAGTTCAGACCCCAGGTGTCGTTGGTCATGGGGTCTTTCCAGTACACGAAGCATTCTGATGCTTGGCCGATGCGGGTGCCTGGAATATCAATCGGTTACATAAACCAGCTCCTTGTTGCTTAAGTTGTTTGAGTGTATTTTGGTTGTACATAAAATTTCCTTTCCCTAAAGTTTGAATTTTCGGGAAAGGTAGGTATGTCAAATACTGTCTAGTTCTTAGTCAAATTATGTGAATGTAAGATTTCTTTAAATTCAAAATCGTCATTGTTTGTCTAGATTCACAAACCACACAAAAACGTAAAACGTATTAATCGCCATATTAATAAACACCAGTGCTACACAATTATGCGGTTTACTTTAGTAGAAATCAAATCCACGAACAGACTCATTACGAAATGGTTACGACAAAGTTGGAATTTACAATAAATTGATTACCTACTTGAGGCATTTTGATTCGGAAACCATACCAAATACACTCAATATCAACGGATTGAACTCGTTGCATAATTTAGCAGACACGGCGCTCCGACAGACCGAACAAAAATACCTACACATTAGTGCTCTAATTCTCTCAACCAATACATGCAGTAGACTTTTGAAACCTCTGCACTGCAGTACTACCTAGATACTAGTCTATTAATGAAGTAATTTGTCAAATTTACTCCAGTCGCGCTCGACTTCTCTAGTCAGGAAGCGGAATAAACTCGAAACGTATTAAATTCAGATGACCAAATTTCCAGTCTTGTTATCCCTGTTTATATTTCGTAATTTTCCTCCTATTTTCTTTTTTAATTTACATAAAATGTTAAACGCATTTTTCTTTTCTTCTCTGCTGTAATTTATTCAGTATCAATATTTCCCGGAGTTTGCGTTCGACTAGAGCCATAGTAGGTTTCAGTCGATAGCTTGTGTACTATCTTGTGTAAATTTAAAACTGGGTTACAGCGGCCGCGAGAGTATCTTCCGAATTGCCGTCCTTTGTAGGTGGTAGGTACAGTCTGCATCATAAATATGCATACATTTACGAACGCATGTCGGTGGAATAGAGTTGAAAATTGGATAGGTACATATATTTGGAGCTGACCGTACCTACTACGGTAGCGTTGAGATGAAAACGGCTAGTATCAGGTAAATTCTTTACAGAGCACTTATATTTCGGATATTTATATGTGAAACGGAATGGCAACGCGTAGTTCCTAATAGTTACCACCAGAGGCGCTGTTCGCGTTGCCATACAAATTGAAACTAAACGCAAACGCGTTCGAAAACGTATTGTATCGATAAAACTTATACTAGAGCCTCTGTAAACAAGTGACTCAATTCAAAAACGGAAACGTAACTATGAATAATATTTTTATATATTGGAACTCAACATTTTTATCCTCTTTCATTTGATACCCAACACGTTATGATAGCAAAATATTTTTTTCAAAGTCAGTCACTTATTTGTACGTGACAGCCACCATGTTTTTATTTTTCATTCAAAAGGTAGCCTTTTATCAAAAGCCTTTCATCCCATTTATCAAAATCGGTTCAGTACCTATTTTCAACGCTACAGTGGAACATACACAAATACAAACATACACTGCTAAAAACATATTCCTTCCTTTCAGCTCTGCCATAGTCGGGCATTAAAAAAAACCGGCCAAGTGCGAGTCGGACTCGCGCACGAAGGGTTCCGTACCATTATCAATAAAAATATTTATTTTATTCTGTTTTTAGTATTTGTTGTTATAGCGGCAACAGAAATACGAGTACATAATCTGATGTGAAAATTTCAACTGGAACTATCACGGTATCAGTTCGATACAGCCTGGTGACAGACAGACAGACAGACAGACAGACAGATGGACAGCGGAGTCTTAGTAATAGGGTCCCGTTTTACTCTTTGAGTATGGAACCCTAAAAAGGAGCCAGCAAAAATCATCAAACCTTGATAACTAGGGTAGAGGAACCAAAAGATGAACGTTTAAGCGACTATCCCAACTTTACAATTTTTTTTCGAGGAGTGGTGATTTAGTTTGTTTACATTAAATTTTTTAATACGATTTCGTATATAGTCGAGATTGGATATGACTATTTTAAACCATCCTATTACAATACAGTATTTTATTAAAAATGGTTTTATGCTGAAGTATGTCATTTTGCCCAGAAGATGAACACTGTGCCCAATAGTTGAACATTTTGACACCAATAGTTGAACGAAGAAAAACGTAATACCGCGCAGCCTCTGACTTTTGGTCTAGTTATTATATAATCATTGTTATAGCAATTTATACTAGTTAACAATCACAATATTGATACTAAACACAGAATAAAACAGTTCAAATGTACCCTTTTCATATGGTTACAATTATAAGAGATTATTTTTTACATATTTATCATTAAAACATTTTTTTATTAATTTATCATTAGATTGAAATAGATGAATTGTTGGGTTTTATATGTATAATAAGTCAGATTTCATATTTATTACGTATCTTTTGTTATTAAGACGTTCATTGTACTAACCCTTGCCTAAAACTTGAACGAATAAATTTTGTTCGTTCATGTATTGGGCACGATGGCAAAGGAATGAACGGACTAAATTTAACAGAGCGTTCACTAATTGCAATCGAAGCCAAAAGTTGAACGAACTAATTTTATTCGTTCATCTTCTGGGCAGCGGTTCTTTGTTGAACAATCGTGCTTTTCATAGTAAAACAAAGCCCAAAATAACCGTGTTGCGAATGGATACTCACGTTCAACTTTTGGTTCAAAAATCAACAGTTAAAAAACGATTAATTTGAGCCATAAAAGTTTTATGTACCTTTTCAATAAGAATTTATATAAGCATTTGAAAAAAATATACCTTGCCTAGTAGATGAACGCCGTTCATCTATTGGCTCAGGTACAAAAAGTTGGAACCGTTAGTTGAACGCTAAATATCTCTTAAATTAACAATAAATACGCAATTTGTGATAGATAATCCATTAAAGGCATTAATCAAGAATCTATATCACGCAAAACAATCCATGTAGACGTTTTATTCAATTTTATACATAATTTAGAGCTTAAATTTAAGAGCGCTTTCCTTAAGTAAATCTCCATACAAACGGTGATTTTGGCGCGAGACCTCGACGCGACAACCGCTCACAGCCGTGTGTGTGTGGGAACTGTATGGGAGTTTAAATGCCAGCCTCGGCAAAGGGATGATGCGTTAGGAAAAAAATATCCCAAAGGCGTAAAATGTATAGCGATTTTTTTATTTCAATTTTACGACAAAACGTTCAACTATTGGGTGGTGTTCATCTTTTGGTTCCTCTACCCTACCAAAATTGTCTAGTGAATAAGGTTTTGACGAAGGATCAAAATATATTCACGACTGATTATTTCTATTGTATAATCGACTTCAGAGATATCTGGCCATATCACAAGCGAATAAGGTGCAAAATTGTAAACATGTTTTTGATATCGACCGTACAAATAACTGGGATCAATTCGAATAAAAGTCTTAAACTCGAATCGATTTTATATTTAGAACGTACATTCTTGTTTTAAACGTTAAGGAACTATCCTAAAGAAGGTACTATCGCATCAACAGCAGGTCGATCACGTAACGCATTGTAGTTAAACTGTCCTAACGCGCGTTCGATACGTTACGTGATTAGCCTCGGATGACCAAAGATATGATTTCATATATTTGACACCTCGCATGCTTGACACGAGAGGTTCTCAAATATATTCGCACATCTTTGGTGGATATTTTCCCTAAGACCGAATCTGCGCAGTTAATGGTACAAGCTACCAGCTCTAGGAGCGGAGCGATTTTTCATAGATTGAACTGTCTTCCACGTTGAAACCTCATGACTGCATTTTGAACACCATAAGTTACTTTAGGCTGCAGGCTGCAGTGCACTGAACACCGGCCGATCTTTTGTGTTTGATCTTAGAGAGTCACGTGTGTAATCTCCACAATTGCATCAAATGAACTGGTAATTCTGCATCTGCTTTTCTTGCTCTCCACTTTACCGACGAGCATCGGCTCTTCCATGCTATTTGGCCAACATCGGGCGAAGTGCCCAAAGAAACCGAAAAAAAATTGGTCGATCCATATCAAACACACATTCGATGCGTGTTTGAAGTGTAGTTTCAATGTTTTACAATTTGCGCGGGCCCGCGCCTGACCCGCGCCCGACCCGCGCCCACGACCGGTGTGTGGAGGCCTCGTCAAGCTGCGTGTGCGCGCGCGACCGCTGTAGGCGCGCCACTGCAGCGCGCGCTGACTCTGCTCAATACGCTCTTGGCATCGGTGCCTGAATGTGACCTGTTTGCGTGGCGATGGGTAGCCGTGTGCCGAAAATGTGTGAGATTTTGTGAGGCGATGGATCCACCACCAGTCCACCGTACACACACAACAAAAACCAGTATTTGTGTGTGTAATATTGTTATAAAGGCGTAACCATTTGTTTAGTTGTAAGTTGTTGTAGTGTTCATAATTACCTTCATTAAGGCAGAATTTTGGCCGAAGGGAGTCAAGTTCCGGCGTTTTCGTGGTCGGTTACCTGACACCACGAAGTTGCACAACACGTCTCAGTGATAGTTTGTTTTTTGTAGTTATTAAGTTTATTATGATATGTATGCTAGTCTTTAAGGTATTTGTAATATGGGCCTTGTTGCCTTATTTATATAAATAATAATAAGTTTCTCGGCGTATTGGTTTGCTGTAATGCCGTGTAAAGTAAACGAATTAAATAAATCAATAAAAAGTAGATAATGGTTGCAATTACCAGGTTGCAGTAGCCGGACATCCAGGATCTTGTCGACCTGCGAGTTGTAGGCAGTGATGTGGAACACGCACTCTGGCGAGTCTTGCACGCACGTGATGTTCACTGGCACCAGGTCCTCAGAGACCTGCTGCCACTTGACCGTGCCCGCGCCCGATGCCGACACGTGGAACACCTCCGCCCATAGCCTGCGAACACTTTACCCTTTACTTTATGGAACCTGATGAAATGAATATGGAATATAGTGATGGAAAGAGCATTGGGGTAGTCACAAAAGAGAGGGCAATTGCACAAAAGATCCCATTGGACCAATCGCATCCGAAAACGCCCTCATACCGAAAAGATAAGATTATTGCGAGAAATTCCGGATCGTTTGGAAAATCGCCCTAATGCATCTCTATTGAATTAAAAACACTATTTTGTTATACAAGTCATTACCCCATATTATTATCCCATAACGAATCATGGAGTCTACATAACCATGACTTGATTTATTTAAGATCCTATGTTCCCTAGATGGGGCAGAGGAGGTCCACAGTGACTCTCCATGCATTTCGGTCTTGAGCTTCTCGCTTCCTTTCGCTCCAAGACTACTCGATCTTCTTTGCCTCGTCTACCACAGTACGCCGCCAGGTTTGTTTGAGACGGCCACGCTTTCGCTTTCCTTGGGGATTCCAAACCATGATAGGCTACCTACTTGCTGGGATTTTACTTGACTTAAGTACTTTTCGCAATTCGAAAATGAATTTGTATTCTACCTGTAGGTATTTTAATTGGTACGTCACAGAGCTAAATAACTTATTATTTCGTCAGTATCACAAAACTAAAGGTAGATTGAATATAGAGAACGGCCCTCATTTTTATTATTATTCTGTTAGTGGCTTCCGGGCTGCCGGAGCCCTTGTATCATGCGACCATCGCTGATCTATTGTGATCGCCACTTACTACAATTCTTGATCAAGTCCTGAACGAAGAGAACGCCTCTTAGTCTGACACTAACATTACGCATTTCGGTTTGATATGAATGGTGATCTTATTATTTGTTGACTGTTGTGTAACTAAACTGGCCAATTTAGATTAGAATTTATTCTAAGATATGTTTACGTACAGAATATTGACGTTGTTCACATATTAAGTTCTTTCCTATGTAGTTTGATCAAATTAGACCTTCAAGCTTCCGTGGCTTTTAACTCTCTGAATCATAAAAAACGTACGTTTTCAGTGCGTTCATAAAGGTTTGTGTGAGTACAACAAGGAATCGTTTTTGTGTAAATTAGTGCTACGTGATCTGTTTTTTTCCTAGAATGAGATTTACTGAGTGTAAGTTTGCTGCAACCTCTAGAACTAGTTGTTTGTTAGTTATCCAAAAAGGGAAAATAACCTGTGCAAAACAGATTCTAAATTCAGTCACCAACAAAATTACCACCATTGTCAACATTAACAACACTATCTCTTATTACTTATTCCGTTAACCGCTGTTTTCATGTTTGCGCGACATAAATCGTAAATGACTTTAGGCCAGCAATGCTATTCAACAAGTATCTCGACAGTCGACACACCTCAAAACAAGGCCCTAGGTATATTCTGGCCTGAATAACCATGCGTCGGAGGTTATTTTTATACTGGTTTGTTTGTGGCGATGCGCTAGGCTAGCTTTACCAGCCCAGGACACCCCTAGTAAAGCGCACGGAAAGGTCCACTCGGTAAATATGTAATGATAGGGAGTTGCACGGCAAATTTTGTTTATGCTTATGTGGATTGTAGCACAATAATCATCGTACCTAATTCGTTTTTTCTAACCATTGTTCAAACGGGTTTTACGAATATTGTTTAAAATCTGACACGTTATTTAAATTATTGTATCGTATTATGCATGGGTATATTATGTCCGTTGTTTACTTAGATGTATTCACACACATAATATGTAATCATGGGAAACGCCACTCAGCTTGATCATTAGAAAATATTATATAATTTATACACATTATTACTTATAATTTGGTTCAGCTTTTTTAATAAACTGACAAATTTTTGAAATTTGAAATTTATGAAACCCCATTTTTCCATCGTGTACGCAATGTTTGATCACATACCGACTTTATCCACGTGGTTTATAATTAAATTTTGCATCACATCCTATGTTCAAACACCTTCCAAACAGCTTTGATAGTAATCGATTCACGTGTCACATGCAGAACCACATCTCATCTCTCGTTTTCATCACTCCAGTGCATTTACATTTCAAACATCTCATTACATTTGGAACACCTCGGTTGGTCTCGACGTTTTCATATTGAACTACGTAAAGTACGAATGCACTAAATCTTGGACCGGTTCTAGTCAAGTGAATTGGAAAAATATGAAGGCATATATTGCGCTTCCTTTGCAAATTTTGACCGTGAACATCAATAATATCTATCGTATCTAAGTTAAAATATGAAACCTTTTGCAGCTGCGCCGAGAAAATGGTGTCTATTCCCACTAAACTTATTGAATGAATAGGAATCGTTTCTGCGTTTATTTCTTGCGTTTTTTTTACCACGCGCGTTAAATCTGAGGTGAGTGAGAATCTGAGAGAGAGGTGCCTATACCTCTGACCATGTAAGGTGAGCACAGCCAATACAAAACTTATTCTAATTTGGCATATTTAGTTTAATAGACCACCAGACCGGTACCCACCACATTATTCTGAACTGTATTTTCAATTTCATACAGGGGCCGTGTATCGTAGAAATGCTTGGCTGATTTATCTCACAATATATTTTCGTTTGCAAGATGCAGCTAATGCCTGATTTACATTCAGCCCAACTGAGCAGGGCAGAACTGCGTCCTGCACACTTGTCTGCCCACTTCGGCTGAATATAAATCAGCTGGTCGATCACGCAACGCATTGTACGAACGTTAGGTAGATTTAAACGTCAAATTTTGTATGGAAAATATACAATTGGATCTACCTAACGCGCGTTCGGAACGTTACGTGATATATTTTGAGTAGCCATAATTGACTTTTAAAACAAAGTTTTAACCGACTTCAAATCAGTAGCCAAATAGCTTCATGTTTGCCTATAAAATTTGAAGAGTTCCCTCGATTTCCCCAGGATTCCATAATCAGAACTGGATTTTGGTGACAACGGGACCAATCTGGAAGTATATGCTTTCAAACAAAGAAAGAATTTTACGGAGTTATCGCGTAACATACACACATAAAAAAAATAAAAAAAATCAACATACAGACGAATTGAGAACCTCCTCCTTTTTTGAAGTCGGTTAAAAATAACGTTACTTTTTTTAGTTTGACGAACGGTTAGCCTAGTGGGCGCTGCCTACGAAGCTGAAGGACCTAGGTTCAAATCCCGGCAAGGGCAAATGTTTGTTTTAAAAAATATTAGTTTCTGAGGCTTGGATGTTTTCTATATATTTACTATTAAATATAACGTCGTCAATTAGGTACCTATAACACAAGCCTTTTTGAGTACTACAGCGCAGCAAGTTATTGTCCCCTGATAATTATTTAATTGAGAGGCTTTTTATATACAATTATTTTAGAATAGTTACTGTGTTGTACTCAAAGACACTATTTAAAACCTGAAAGGTTTAGGCAACAATTGCGCTATAAGATGTTTTCAGTTAGGATTCAGGGTTTACATACATCAACAAATAGGAACACATTTGCATGGAAAAACTATTTAAACGATTGAAACCCACAGCTATTAGGTACGGAAAAACATCGTTAAAAGTTCTGCTGACTTGTCTATTCAAGTTTACTTATGAACATCGTTAGGAAGATTGTGGCGAGTAAATACAAGAGCAATGCAAACAAATTACATCGATGCAAAATGGGGACAACTGCACTAGTTTAAAATAAAGAATTTACTAGTTTCAATCCTCAAATAAACAAGGTAGCAGTTAGTTAAGAAGTTGCGCTGGAGAGGAATTGCCAGAGTGAAGTTTCGTGGCAACTTCTGCACTGCGGTAGCTATACGTACGTACTTCTGTACTTTATGTTCAGTAGATACTATTCTAGTCAGTATTCTAAGACGGCGTCCTATTTATATACCGACTTCAAAAAAGGCTCAATTTGTCGGATTTTATTTTTGTATTACCCAAAGACATATTACCCCGATTACCCAAAGACACATGGACGGATTTGTTTTTTTTTTAATTGCGTACTTTCTAGTTTGTCCCAGGTTAGGATTTGATGATGTTAACTCTTCAAATTTTGTATCCACACTTAAAGCGATTTGGGTCCTACTCAGTGTCGCATATATTTTATTAGTATACTCACATCACTTGTGTTTGCTACGCGTAGCGACGTGACCAAACTAATGGATATAGCCTATCCCTGCACGGCTATCACAGAACTGCGTCGCGGCGACATAGACTATTCGTCTCTTTCTAAGCGTTCTAATTAGAAAGAGGCGGATATTTATCTCGCCGCGACACAACTCGGGCGGTCCTTGTGATAGCCGTGCTGCACCTCACTACACAGAGAAAAATACAAAAAAAAATACATAATCATTTATTAATCAAAAAAGTACCACATAATGAAGACTTATCTATAAGACTCCAAACTAGGCTGAACCTGTGTCTTGGATATCTGCGAGAGCTATTGACAGCATAATCTATCTATACATATAATAAAGCTGAAGAGGGTCGAAAGTCTGTACATGGAAGATATTCGAAAAAAAATTGGCTAGGGATACTTAGAATCGATAACATAACACGTTCCAACAGTTTTGAGAATTTTTGTCTGTTTGTCTGTTTATCTGTTTATCTGTTTGTCTGTTTATCTGTTTGTCTGTTTATGTGACCGCGCATCACGTGAAAACGGCTAAACCGATTAAGATAAAATTTGGCATAGAGATAGTTTGTGTCCTGGGGAAGGACTTAGGGTAGTTTTTATCCTGGAAATCAATCCCTAAGGGGATGAAATGGGGGGTGGAAATTTGTATGGAGCTACTTAAACCGCCTCACCGATTTAGATGAAATTTGGTATATGATTAGTTTGAGTCCCGGAAAAGGTTAAAGAGTAGGTTTCATCCCGAAAACCTGCCCTTTAGGGGGTAAAATGGGATGGTGAAAAATTGGATGTAACCCATTTTGATGAAATTTGGTTAAGAGGTAGTTTAAGTTCTGGGGAAGGACATTGGATAGTTTTTATTCCGGAAATCTTTCCCTTAAGGGGTGAAATGGGGGGTGAAATTTTGGATGGACTCCGTTTAGATCAAATTTGGTATAAATATAGTTTGAGTCCCGGAGGATGACAATAGATAGTTTGAATCCCGAAAATCATCCCCCAAGGGGATGAAATAGGGATGAAAATGTGGATAAATCCCATTTAGTTCAAATTTGGTATAGAGATAGAAGGAGTCCCAGGGAAGGACAATGCATAGTTTTTATCCTAAATCATCTCCTGAGGGGGTGAAATGAGGGGTGAAAATTTGGATAGAACCGATTTAGATGAAATTTGGTATGGAGATAGTTCAGAGTCCTGGGGAAGGACTTAACATAATTTAAGTCCAGAAATCATCTCCTAAGGGGGTGAAATGGGTTATGAAAATGTGGATGGAACCCATTTACGGTATAGCGAGTTGGAGTCTTGGGGAAGGACATAGGATAGTTTACTCCTGAAAATCATCCCATAAGGGGGTGTAATTAGGGGTGAAAATTTGTTTGTGACCCATTTTGATGAAATTTGTTTGAAAGATAGTTTGAGTCCCGGAATATGACAACGGATAGTTTTAATCTCAAAAATCATCCTCTCAGGGATAAAATAGGGGGTGAAAATTTGGATAAAACCCATTTAGATGAAATTTGGTAAATAGATAGAAGGAGTCCTAGGGAATGACAATGCATAGTTTTTATCCCGAAAAATCATTTCCTGAGGTGGTGAAATGAGGGTTGAAGATTTGGATAGAACCCATTTAGATGAAATTTGGTATAGAGATAGGTAGAGTCCTAGGAAAGAATATATAATTTGTTTTATTCCGGAACACATAAAAGGAGGAAATCATCCCCTAAGGGGGTGAGAAATGGTGGATGAACATTAAGATTGAACCCATTTACGGTATAGCGATAGATAAGGAAGGACATAGGATAGTTTTATCCTGAAAATCATCCCCTAAGGGGGTGTTATTGGAGGTGGAAATTTGTTTGTGATACATTTTGATAAAATTTGGTTGAACGATAGTTTGAGTCCTGGAAAAGGACATATAATAGATTCTATTCCAGAAATCATCCCCTAAGGGGGTCAATTGGGGTTGAAAATTTGGATGGACATTTACGGTATAGCGGTAGTTGGGAGTCCTGGGGAATAGTAACATTAACATTACATAAGTAAATTGACGTTCCAAGGGTAACGGTACCTTATGGCGGCCTTAGTTTTGAAGATGTTTTCTAAAACGGGGTAAAAAAGACGTTTGATTATGGCTATTTTGAAAACTATTAGATGTAACATATAAAATGTTTAAATTACAAGTCAGTTAATTTAATCCTACGGTTTAGTAGAAAAGGTCCTTACGGCCGTGTGATATGAAAATATGCAAAATAATACTGAAAAAAGCCTACATACATCGATACCCTTTCCTTCATACAATCCATACTAATATTACAAATGCGAAAGTAACTCTGTCTGTCTGTTACCTTTTCATGCTTAAACCGCTGAACCGATTGAGATGAAATTTGGTATAGAGATACTTTGAATTCCGGGGCCTTCCCAAAGAGTCCTTACTAAAGATAGTTTTTATCTGGAAATTCATCACCTAAGGGGGTGAAAAGGGGGGAGAAAGTTACTATATAAACGAGTTCCGCGCGGACGAAGTCGCAGGCAAAAGCTAGTTAACTAATAAATACCTAAAGACTTGATCATAATGGAAACTCATAACTTGACAGGGCAAATTAATTAATACACACTTGTTTCGCTGAAAGTATACTTCGTTTTTTTTAGCATTAGAGAGACCTTTGCAGAACGAGATAAAAGGTTTTTTATCGGGCACACTCTGCGGATCAAACAGTGAATACGAGTTAATAAATAATATCACGTATTTATTATCATGTTTTAGTAATACATACATTACTCAGTGTTGTGAACAGATAAGAAACATAATATTAGTTAATTTATATTCTAAGATGAAAAGATAAGAATTTTAATAAATTGCGTTTGCAATGTTTCATGGAAAGGTTGTACATTAAAAAACCTAAAGAGGCAGAGTTCTCACACAATGGTTTATTTTTAAACGTCACTGTCACTATCTGTAATTCACTCATGTGGGTTTTTCATTCGAGTTCATATTGTTGTCGGTTGAGTCGGTTGTGATTTCTATTGCTGTAAGCTTACTTAAAGATTGTTGTTATCGTTTTTGTTGAATTTTGTTATTAGTTGTTGATCGATTTAGATATTTTGTTTGTTGGTGCACATTTACAATGTATGAAGCCGAGGCTGGCCTGAGTGGGCTACAGAAGTTGCAGCCGGTTCCGGCTAATGTTTTTTCATCTCCAAAGAAGAAAAGGCAAAAGCAGAATCCTCTGACTGCCAGTGAAAAGTGGAAGCGGGTGGTGAATATTTACAAATTAGTGTCAGAAATGTGCCATAGAAAGGAGTATCCCACTAAATCAGACCGTGTGAAAAAGACTGCCGAGACTGCTGGCATATCGTTGGCTACGGTATACAACATTTTAAAAGAAAATATATGCGTTCAGCTATCGGTAAATATCAAATGATATGTACTCGTTTATATACATAAGTTCCGAGAAATTCAGTGGTATCGGTCGAAATCGAAGAAGGAAGGTTTACGACCACTGCTTCCGTGTTTACCCGTTTGACAGATAATTCTAATCTTAAAAAAACGAAGTATAATTATTCTTGAACCATGAAATGAATTAGGAAGATGTAAAATTTACTAATTTGTTATTACTAATAGGTGTTCAAATACCTTTTTTCTTTAAATTCTCTAAAAGTTTACCCAAGATTCATCGATATTTATCTATGTGATTTGGATCAATATAGTTTAGTATAACTAGAGGCTGTGTGATGAGCTGTAGACCTCGCAAGTCTGACCATTTTAAAAAAGATTGTGATTTTTTTGCAAAAACTGAAACGATAAAAAAAACCATATATTTATCGAACTTTCTCACAAAATTTCACGTAAATCGGTTGATAAATGCGACCAGAGGCTCTAGTATAAGTTTTATCGATACAATACATTTTCGAACGCGTTTGCGTTTAGTTTCAATTTGTATGGCAACGCGTAGTTCCTAATAGTTTCCACCAGAGGCGCTGTTCGCGTTGCCATAGAAATTTAAACTAAACGCAAACGCGTTCTAAAGAGTATTGTGTCGATAAAACTTATACTAGAGCCTCAGTACCTAGAGGAGAACAGTGGGACATCTGGCGTACAGATACGAAAACATTTTTGCCCATCGAAAACGGAGAACTTCGTCCACTTCGCTCGCTCGTTCAGTTATTACGTACGTATTTTAGTAAATTTGTATCTATAAGTTTAATAGGCATTTGGTTAATACATAGACAAGACACCTTAGAATAATAACGCCTAGAAACGCATTTCACGCGCAACGGTGAGGCCACCAAAACTTAGCCATAAGTGGCGTAGTACGCCGATCGGTGGAACGCTATTGGTGCGTTTGTGTGCGTATTGGCGCGTGTGAATACGAGTTGATCACAACTACATGAATCCAATTTATGCCTCACGCTTGGCGCGTCAGCCGTATGAAACTATCATTCTAGGCGTTATTATTCTAAGCAAGACACAGATGCCAAAGCGAGCGAAGGTTTTGCTCCCATTCTCGCTGCTACATTGTGATCCCAGCAGATTGCGAGACTCTAAACTACACCAAAGAATCCGTACTAAGATCTCGTGATAGTGGTAAATCGCAATGGCTGTGTTTAGATTAAGATCTTTAAAAAAATGTGAACAGCCCGAAAGCATCAATCTTTTTAAATATAAAAATATTGAAAGCCGTGTTTCACTTAAAGGTAAACTCGACCGAGGTGATTTAAAAATATAAAGAAGGGCCGGTAAGGATTTCCTCAAAAAACTCAATTTTTTCCACCGGAATATGATTCTCAATGTAATGAAATTCAAAGAAATTATGTTTTACGACAAATAACCCGTCGGGAATATGTAGGTACTGTCCGTGAGCTCCTAGAACTGTATTTGGGTTCGGATGAAACCGTTTATTTTTGCATAGCAAAGAGTAAAAGCAAACGAGAGAGAAATATAGAGCCGAATCCTATTCTAAATGCTCACAAACTGTATTTATATAGTGTACACCTTATCTTGCATACCGTAGTAAATGTCCATCACGGCGACGAGAGTTCTGCCACGGGCTGTCTTCATAGCGGTACGCCTTGCGCAAGATGGGTGCGCAGGAGCACGCAGATAGCTTGTTGCCCATCGTACGTGTTCCGCACTCGGCGCACTGCACTATGTTGCCTGTAAAAACATCACCAGTTTAACTTTCATAACGGCTAAGTAAAAAATTATGTGTAAAAAATGCTTAGAATAATCGAAATTCTAGAGATCATACAAGTCCTTCGAAGGTACGACAGGTTTAGACCAAAAAGAAAAAAAAACAAAACACGGCCGTGAATAATCGTTCTTTTTCTATATAACTGGCCAGTGCGCTAGCGGCCGCGCCGCGAAGTTTTTGCTTTGTTACAGTAACACATAATCGTCAATGTTACTTAAGGCGCCGTAGGTTCAGCGAAGTTAAGCGAACAGAGTTTTTGAAAAAATATAATGCGTCTGTTTATAATAATATGGTTTTTAAAAAATACGAATAGTACTCTTCAGGCTTTTCTGCAGGGAGATCAGTGAAAAAAATCACCAACATAGGTCTAAAATATACACTTAAAACATTCGTAACAAATTAAACACAAAAGCTAAAATAGGTTCTAAAAATCGGCAATGTCATGTTTGAGGGAACTTAGTGATTACTTTTTATTTATTTACACGCACAAAATATTCAAATTAAAAAACATGATATCCGCGCTTCCAAACACGCACTTCCATCTCGCTCACGCTTATGCTCAGCGAGAGGGAGAGAAGACCATAAACCTACGGCACTTTAATTAAAAAAAAAACCTCACAAGATAGGCCATACTCCTGTTTGCCACCATCGTGGTATCAAAAACAATCAATAAGCCATAGCCATTGACTATGAACGCGGCGCTTAGGTACATGCTGTTGCTAATGTTGGTATGCCGTTGGATAAAAATAACCAAAAAATTTGTACGTACGTTACGCATTAACGTCTGCAACTGATTGGTTATATATATTATTATCGCTGATTAAATTTAGATATTCCCATACTCCAGATAAAAGTCGATCAATACTAAATTGGTGCATTTTAGAGGTATCCCTAAAAGTGCAATTTGCAAATGGAGTTTTGATCTTAATTATTCACTATATCACTGTCGATTAGGTAAGTTTTCTAGTGTTGCATTTGAATTTAAATTATGACAGTTTCCTTACAAATACAGTAACCGGTAAGAATGAAACGTAGGCTTTTTAGTTGTTCTAACTCATTCCTGGACCTTTCTAACTTTTCAAACTTTTCCTCATGATATCCCGGATAACGCTTTCTTGTTAGTTGCCTTTCCGTACTAAGCTACCACTTTCCTCGTATCATAGGAAACTTATGTCAAGTATCATCGTGAGATTTAATGAATCGATTGCTAGTTGCTAAATATTTATATACTAGCTTTTGCCTGCGACTTCGTCCGCGCGGAACTCGTTTATATAGTAACTTTCTCCCCCCTTTTCACCCCCTTAGGTGATGAATTTCCAGATAAAAACTATCTTTAGTAAGGACTCTTTGGGAAGGCCCCGGAATTCAAAGTATCTCTATACCAAATTTCATCTCAATCGGTTCAGCGGTTTAAGCATGAAAAGGTAACAGACAGACAGAGTTACTTTCGCATTTGTAATATTAGTATGGATTGTATGAAGGAAAGGGTATCGATGTATGTAGGCTTTTTTCAGTATTATTTTGCATATTTTCATATCACACGGCCGTAAGGACCTTTTCTACTAAACCGTAGGATTAAATTAACTGACTTGTAATTTAAACATTTTATATGTTACATCTAATAGTTTTCAAAATAGCCATAATCAAACGTCTTTTTTACCCCGTTTTAGAAAACATCTTCAAAACTAAGGCCGCCATAAGGTACCGTTACCCTTGGAACGTCAATTTACTTATGTAATGTTAATGTTACTATTCCCCAGGACTCCCAACTACCGCTATACCGTAAATGTCCATCCAAATTTTCAACCCCAATTGACCCCCTTAGGGGATGATTTCTGGAATAGAATCTATTATATGTCCTTTTCCAGGACTCAAACTATCGTTCAACCAAATTTTATCAAAATGTATCACAAACAAATTTCCACCTCCAATAACACCCCCTTAGGGGATGATTTTCGGGATAAAACTATCCTATGTCCTTCCTTATCTATCGCTATACCGTAAATGGGTTCAATCTTAATGTTCATCCACCATTTCTCACCCCCTTAGGGGATGATTTCCTCCTTTTATGTGTTCCGGAATAAAACAAATTATATATTCTTTCCTAGGACTCTACCTATCTCTATACCAAATTTCATCTAAATGGGTTCTATCCAAATCTTCAACCCTCATTTCACCACCTCAGGAAATGATTTTTCGGGATAAAAACTATGCATTGTCATTCCCTAGGACTCCTTCTATCTATTTACCAAATTTCATCTAAATGGGTTTTATCCAAATTTTCACCCCCTATTTTATCCCTGAGAGGATGATTTTTGAGATTAAAACTATCCGTTGTCATATTCCGGGACTCAAACTATCTTTCAAACAAATTTCATCAAAATGGGTCACAAACAAATTTTCACCCCTAATTACACCCCCTTATGGGATGATTTTCAGGAGTAAACTATCCTATGTCCTTCCCCAAGACTCCAACTCGCTATACCGTAAATGGGTTCCATCCACATTTTCATAACCCATTTCACCCCCTTAGGAGATGATTTCTGGACTTAAATTATGTTAAGTCCTTCCCCAGGACTCTGAACTATCTCCATACCAAATTTCATCTAAATCGGTTCTATCCAAATTTTCACCCCTCATTTCACCCCCTCAGGAGATGATTTAGGATAAAAACTATGCATTGTCCTTCCCTGGGACTCCTTCTATCTCTATACCAAATTTGAACTAAATGGGATTTATCCACATTTTCATCCCTATTTCATCCCCTTGGGGGATGATTTTCGGGATTCAAACTATCTATTGTCATCCTCCGGGACTCAAACTATATTTATACCAAATTTGATCTAAACGGAGTCCATCCAAAATTTCACCCCCCATTTCACCCCTTAAGGGAAAGATTTCCGGAATAAAAACTATCCAATGTCCTTCCCCAGAACTTAAACTACCTCTTAACCAAATTTCATCAAAATGGGTTACATCCAATTTTTCACCATCCCATTTTACCCCCTAAAGGGCAGGTTTTCGGGATGAAACCTACTCTTTAACCTTTTCCGGGACTCAAACTAATCATATACCAAATTTCATCTAAATCGGTGAGGCGGTTTAAGTAGCTCCATACAAATTTCCACCCCCCATTTCATCCCCTTAGGGATTGATTTCCAGGATAAAAACTACCCTAAGTCCTTCCCCAGGACACAAACTATCTCTATGCCAAATTTTATCTTAATCGGTTTAGCCGTTTTCACGTGATGCGCGGTCACATAAACAGACAAACAGATAAACAGACAAACAGATAAACAGACAAACAGACAAAAATTCTCAAAACTGTTGGAACGTGTTATGTTATCGATTCTAAGTATCCCTAGCCAATTTTTTTTCGAATATCTTCCATGTACAGACTTTCGACCCTCTTCAGCTTTATTATATGTATAGATTATATTGAAGTATTCTCGTCCACTGCAGTTTAATTTAGGACCAGATTTCGAACACCATTTATATTAAATTATATCAGAAGGTCGACGATGATGTAACACGTATAGACCGTATACGATACGTATAGATGTAAAAATAACTTGCGGTTCGCATGCAAAAATCGCAAAGTAAATATTTATTTATCTACATAAGTATTTAAATCGTCGCCTAGTACCTACCTATAACACAGGCTTTCCTACGTTTGGCACTAGGCCTATTTGTTTAAGGTTGTCCCCAAATATTTCAAATTACATATTTACGGCGCGGGCGGTATATTGAATCATGAGCGTAACGAGGGATTCAAGTGTTTACGCCCAAGACGGAAATAATTTTGGTACCGCACACATACTGCTTTTCACACTTTCTATGAATAGCAGGATTAGGGAAGAAAAGTACAAATTTGATCCCACATTTGAAAGCGACAATGACTCTTTTCTGAATAACAGGTGTGAAAAAATAGGTCTTACCCGCGGTTCCGTGATATCACCAGTGGCCGCGGTTGAGACTCTGCGACCGCTGTGTGCCGTTCCAGTGTTGGCGCCTCACACTTGCGCCATGCTGTAACCCACCACCATTTAATAGACCTTACTCGCGGTTCCGTGATGTCACCACTTCACCAGGTGCCATCGGCGCGCGAGAGCGAGTGACCGTGGTTGAGACTCTGCGACCGCTGCGTGCCGTGCCAGTGTTGGCGCCTCACACTCGCGCCATGCTGTAACCCACCACCATTTAATAGGCCTTACCCGCGGTTCCGTGATGTCACCAGGTGCCATCGGAGCGCGAGAGCGAGTGCCCGCGGTTGAGACTCTGCGACCGCTGCGTGCCGTGTCGGTGTTGGTGCCTCACACTCGCGCCATGCTGTAACCCACCACCATTTAAAAGGCCTTACCCGCGGTCCCGTGATGTCACCAGGTGCCATCGGCGCGCGAGAGCGAGTGACCGTGGTTGAGACTCTGCGACCGCTGCGTGCCGTGCCAGTGTTGGCGCCTCACACTCGCATCATGCTGTAACTCACCACCATTTAATAGGCCTTACCGGCGGTTCTGGGATGTCACCAGGTGCCATCGGAGCGCGAAAGCGGGTGGCCGCGGTTGAGACTCTGCGACCGCTGCGTGCCGTGCCGGTGTTGGTGCCTCACACTCGCGCCATGCTGTAACCCACCACCATTTAATAGGCCTTACTCGCGGTTCCGTGATGTCACCACTTCACCAGGTGCCATCGGAGCGTGAAAGCGGGTGGCCGCGGTTGAGACTCTGCGACCGCTGCGTGCCGTGCCGGTGTTGGTGCCTCACACTTGTGCCATGCTGTAACCCACCACCATTTAATAGGCCTTACCCGCGGTTCCGTGATGTCACCAGGTGCCATCGGAGCGCGAGAGCGAGTGGCCGCGGTTGAGACTCTGCGACCGCTGCGTGCCGTGCCGGTGTTGGTGCCTCACACTCGTGCCATGCTGTATTCCACCACCATTTAATAGGCCTTACCCGCGGTTCCGTGATGTCACCAGGTGCCATCGGAGCGCGAGAGTGAGTGACCGCGGTTGAGACTCTGCGACCGCTGCGTGCCGTGCCGGTGTTGGTGCCTCACACTCGTGCCATGCTGTATTCCACCACCATTTAATAGGCCTTACCCGCGGTTCCGTGATGTCACCAGGTGCCATCGGAGCGCGAGAGCGAGTGGCCGCGGTTGAGACTCTGCGACCGCTGCGTGCCGTGCCGGTGTTGGTGCCTCACACTCGTGCCATGCTGTAACCCACCACCATTTAAAAGGCCTTACCCGCGGTCCCGTGAGGTCACCAGGTGCCATCGGAGCGCGAGAGCGAGTGGCCGCGGTTGAGACTCTGCGACCGCTGCGTGCCGTGCCGGTGTTGGTGCCTCACACTCGTGCCATGCTGTATTCCACCACCATTTAATAGGCCTTACCCGCGGTTCCGTGATGTCACCAGGTGCCATCGGAGCGCGAGAGCGAGTGGCCGCGGTTGAGACTCTGCGACCGCTGCGTGCCGTGCCGGTGTTGGTGCCTCACACTCGCGCCATGCTGTAACCCACCACCATTTAATACCAACTCGCTGGCTATAAGTATTTATTATTCGAGTTGTATGTAATCCATTAGAAAAGCGACTTCTCTAATTAAGATATAAGATAAAAAATCCAATGACAGTTTTATAAAATATCGATAATCCTAAATAATTTCAACCATAGAACAATATAACTGATATATCAGAAAGATTGCCATTGTAACAATAGATTTAGTAGGAACAGGAGATTTTAACCCAGTTTTGTGTCTGTCACCTATAGATGATAGACACAAAACTGGGTTAAAATCTCCTGTTCCTTATGGATAAGAAAACCCACAGGAAGCATGAAATATCGTCAATTTTGAACGAGGATACAGTTACTACGACGAGACTGCTATGTGCATATATAGAATTAAAATTAGGCTCCCAGTGACCTTAATTGTTGTGAAAAGGAGGGATATTTTTTTAATTTAAATCTGACCCAGATATTATGTCGTTCTGTCATTTTTCCAAATAGCATTTCACTAAACGTATATTTTGGGGAAATATGTAGCAACAGATTAAGTGATCCGACTTTACATTCTTACTTGTAGTTTTTTTGGCAAGTGACAATTTGTTCTTATGAAAAATGGATGCAGCGAAGAAACGCTATGAAAAGGGAAGCCACAATAGCACCATGTCACTTCCGAGTAGAAAATATACAAGAAGTGTATCAATGTCCTCACATATTGAATCCAAGAGTCATTGTGCACACATGCAATTAAATTGGTGCCCAGTACCTACATTATATTAGCACTTATCATTTCGGTAATAGGTATGAGAATATCCAAAATTTCATGCCTAACTCACACATTTCAATATTTTAATACGTTACTATGGGAAATAATAAAAGAGCTCAATATTTCTAGCCCGAAACGATATAATCAGGGCATGATGTTTAGCCGGCCAGACGAACTACTTTAATCTTATAAAATATATCGATCAAAAAATTTGCATTAACCACTATATTATTATTTAAACTGCAACTTGAACAAACACCATTTACATAATATAATACCATGCAAACATGCAAATTAGTTATTACTTTATTACTTAAGTTACGTGTCAATCGTATTAACGTTTAATAAGTTTATGAAACAATAATCAAAACTTCATGACAACTAAAGTACTATGAAAGTATTTAAAATGTATGTTATCGTTAACATTACGGCAATGATGCGATATAGGAACGTACATGCAAGACATAAATAATTCTGAGGATATTAGCATTTGTCCGATTTCATAACAACAGTTAAATTTCATACAAACATTATTAAGTATATATAAACCTTACGCCTACAATATTGTGAAATTAAGATTCTCAAGTGCAAGTATTATAATTCAGTTTCATTGAAGGTTTTGCTCATTCAATGAAACTGAATTATTGATCCACAATAAACATAGTTTCTTGATATTCTATTCAAACAAATTAATTAGGAGGTATTTATTTTTAAGAAATTGTAGGTACGCAGACAAATTATAGTATCCTCTACTTATAGGCTATAAATTACGAGTATAGCATACTACGTTTACCAACATTTTATAAACATCTGCAGAAATTTACAATTCTTAATCCTTATTAATTGTTAATTAGATGACGTAAAATCCGACAATTACCCATCTAATCGATATCAGATAATTTTATTAGTCCTTCTTCCAAACAGGGAAGTTAATCGATTTTTTATCGCTTTAGTTCTTGTAACCACATGAATTTCAATATATTACTTAATAATATTCGAAAAAGTAATTCCCGAACAATATGATAGAACATTTTTTATAATTTTACTTTGAAACGTGTTTTGTAAAGTCCTACGCTCTTTCTTGGAGGGTTGCATCTGATGCACATCTCCCAGTTAGGTAATTGTGAACTCATAAACAACGACTAACGTAATCAAAAACCCACGGATCGCTCTGTCGGGAGACAAAGCTTTGTTATGATCAATAAACCTATTTTTGTCGTTCACCCGGCAGCACAAGTTATGGGGCTCGGTGTGTTTGCCCTGACGATCCACGGACGTGCTTTCAAACCGATTCAAAGGAAAACTAACATTTACAACTACATAACATTGAATCTATATAATGTAAGTGTTCTGGTTGTGAATTAGTTATGAATGCCAATTATAATGGATGAGTCGTAAATGGTGAGTTTTATAAAGTTTGTCCCGTCAAAAATCATCGCGCTATTAACTATAAAGATGTTCTTATTTTCAACGCACTATAAATTGATTGGATTGAATTATAATATGTGTAATATAAATGAATCTTGTATCTACTATATCTATATCTAGTAATCAGAAAAAAAAAATTAAATTCGTAAAAAGACAACACAGCAGAGTGTTTCAACGAAGCTCTGTCGCCCAGTACTAAACTATTAAGTATATTTTATCCAGCAAATTGTTGTTTGTGTTCATATTGTTTATCGTTATAATCCAGGCTATGAACTGACAAATTGTATGGAAAAAATGTCAAATTTGGTAATAATTTATAATAGCTGCTTTTTTCTTTGTAATGGATATATTATCAATTAAATAATTACCTAGCTACAAAATCCAACAAATGGTACTTTAACTATCTTCTGGAAAGTGGGAGAAATATTAATAAATGGTTTTATCTTTATTTTGGTTCATTTACATTTGCTCTATACTAGTAGTATTCAAGATAAATTATACAAAAAAGCCAGTTCATGCTTCATTTAAATCTATATAATTACTTCCGGATGGAAAGATTGTTGGATTCTTGAATAACGCATCTTGGAATAATGTTTTAAAATGAAATAAACAAAAAAAAACCTATTATAAATTAATATTTTTTGAAACCGTATTTTGCCTGGAGTATTAAATATTTCCCAGCTTAGAAACCCTACAGACTCGGCTGCAACGCTCGGAGGCGCTAATCTACCGGTCAATTTCCCGGACAATGACCGCCCTAACTAAAGTGCCGATAACTGCATCCACAGCTCGCTCCATTTCCCAATATCATGATCATACTGAGTCTAATATATATTCAAATTAGTCCATACTCTCCCATATAATACCAGTAAGATTATCGATACGCTACACCTATGGTTTGCAATCAGCTATCCTTCCCTATAAAATTAAGCTTTAGTCACTTTAAGAAGCTCAAGCTTCTATGTTAACATATTAACTAAAACCCGACGCATAATGCCCTAAATCTAGAAAATGTCTAAACGCAAAATGCCTTAGACG
Organism: Epinotia brunnichana; assembly: GCA_963854355.1. Lineage (NCBI taxonomy): Eukaryota > Metazoa > Arthropoda > Insecta > Lepidoptera > Tortricidae > Epinotia > Epinotia brunnichana. The sequence goes on along the minus strand of OY977941.1, from coordinate 9,193,236 downwards.
CGATTCGACCTAAACGTAAAATGATCTGAACGCATAATGTCCTTAACGTAGAATAACCTAAACGCATAATGTCCTAAACGTAGAAACGTGTTACTTATATTGTTCGAATTTGTTGATACATTTATTGAAATTACGCCTTAATACGACATAATTTGTGCATATAAGTTCTCATATCAGAATCGATTAATTTATTTTGCTTTACCTCTTGGTATGTGTTTCGTGAAGGTATATCTGAGACGGGATTTAAATTATTAATAGGTGAAATTAAGGAAAAGCAATTCCGCCATTTTGACGTTTCATAACTGACAGATGTGGCGGCGATATACTTTAAGAATAAATGAAAAATTAATGAAGTCGGAAAATTAATTAATTGTCGCAGTCGGAAAAAAACTATCCTAAGTTGCAGCTAGAATAATAATGTACCTATATAAAATGTTTTTTATTTTTCCGTTCATGGGATGCTGAGAACATTCGTAACACACAAAGCTTAGTTTCAAACTGGCTGATTTTTTTTTTAATTTAGAGATTTATTATAAGTGGAGATTACTACGATGTACTGCAATCAAAGACACATTTCGTCGATCTTTCATCCTAGTCATGCTAAAAATGGCACCAAATATATGTTTTGTGTTCCCTTTGGGAATAAGTATAGGCATCTAGGACATTTTGCGTCTAGGGCGTTTTACGCCTAAGGCACGTCTAGGTCAATTTACGTCTAGGACATTACACGTCTAAGGCATTTTGTGTCTAGGACATTTCACGCCTAAGACATTTCACGTCTAGGGCGTTTTGCGTTCCTAAAATAGGGCATTATGCGTCAAGAGGAAACCAGCGCGTTTTCTAACATTCCGAGTGGTAATATTTAAGTGTGTATAGCGATTACAAAGTGGTCCAGTCGTCTTTATATTTTGATTAAAATTGATTTGAAGTAATAAATAAAGCATGGAACCGATAAGAAAGCAGCTCGGGACGTAAATGGCCGGGTCTTCAATGGCGATATAATCGGCTATATGGGTCAACTGAGTTTGATCGTTTGGCTTCACCTAAAACTGCTTAAGCCTCCTAGCCCACGCCATGACAACACCTGACACCTGCCAAGTGAATACTAAACTAATAGCGATGGTTGACTGGCAATTTTGACATTAGACGAATGAACCAAAGGATAATATTCAAGGAATCGTACGACACCTTTAAAAGTTACGTCTTAGCTGATACACATAAATACATTGAAGAAGAAATTATATTTTTTTGCCCTTCATCCGATTCAGATTTTAAACTTAAAATGATTCGATATTTTTGAAATACTTGAATATCTTCTCCAATAGAAGCAACAAACAAGTCTTCGATTTAAAAAAATAAAAGCATTTAATGTTTGCATTTCGCGTATTTTAAAAGAGTTCTTACCAGTTATCGACGCTGAGCTCGTTATGCTCGGAGCACTTATTGCCAAGTTATTTATTTAAGAGTCCCTCTTAGATACAAATCAAGACTAATGATGTTCAAGAAACAGATAATTATCTCAATTTCGATAGATATAGACTTATAAACATTTTTATTGAAGTCTGTAAGCGGTCTCAAGGAAAACGTGTCGTATTATGCTTGATCAATCATCCTACTAGCGTATCTCGTAGAAGTGGCGTTTCGAGTCTATCGGCTCGTAGTGCAAAACAGACATTTGCATAGCAGACACTTAGTACTAGCCTCACTTTTATAGAAATAGGTATCTAATGATTCATCGATGTTGTCATCGGTAGAAAAGGTCACATTGAATTCGCTAAACTACCATTCGGTTATGTTGAAAATGGCTTCTGTGTCAGTGATAACTTTAATCAACTTTATTAATTGAACGTTTTAGACATAATAAGAACGATACAAACACAACACACTGTCACAAAACAATACCATGTTATATGTACATATCAATAGGTAGATATTAATTAACAAGTGGTGTTGTTATTTAGCGTACTTGTTTAAACAAACGTGTAACATGCATTATTGTTGCTCGACCAACGGTGCAGTAGGTTTATTTTATACAATATTATCTCTCTCTTTATTTAAAGACACAATTTACCCATGATAAGAATAGACATTCACGAGGAGGGAGGGGGATAGACACTCCATGTGCAAATTAATTTGAAACGAGTACGAACCTCAAAATTGTTCCAATTTTGCGCAGAAAATTTAGCAGCCTCCACGCTTTCTTTAGCACCCATATTTATGAAGTAGTGATATCACTCGAATGATAATTTGGATTCGATGCGTGTGCTCTGAGCGGTTCGTGACACTAATATTGCACTACGACTTCTCTCGGGCGATAGTCGAGTTTAATAAGCATTCAAATACCTCTATCTAACGTCCGTGGTGGTTCGCAAACTTAAAAATTCACAGCGTCGAATAGTAAATGAGTTGTGTTGCAGCCAGCGAGCACACGGGGACTGCGAGTGCAGGCGCGGCTTGTAAACAGAGCCAGCTGCTGGCTCGGGCGGGCCCAGTGGCGGCGAGCGAGCCGCGCCGCCTACTACCCGTGCTGGCCGCGCGCCCGCTCCGACAATCCCCGGCCCTACACCTCGCTGCGACCACTAACTGACCGCTGGCACCCACACCCAATCCCTCTGATATCGCTAAAGTGCGCAGAGTGCAAGTTGTGGTGGTGATCGGCCACGGTCCGACGGGGAACACCGGCGGCTCGATTAAACGTCAGAGCGGACTGGGTCGCGGGCGCCCGAGCGCGAGGCAAGCGTGCGTGGCGACTGGAGCTGAGCCGAGTGCGCACGGCGCGGCGCGCAACGCTCGCGGCGCGACGCCGAGACGCAGCGACGCCCAAGCCTAGCGACCGCGACACAGCCTCCGTATCTCACGAAAAACACCTCTATTCACGCCACACGTACATACCCCAATCATAGGAGCCTAATGATTATCTCTATGATGTTCAAATTAAAAAAAGCCCTTTTAAAAGACAGCATAAAAATAATGTTAATAAATACATATTAGTAAGATCATCAATGAATATTCGGAGCGGTGCGGCGGGGGTGGCGGCGTGCGCGCGCACTCTTAGCGAGACAACATTCGATTTTGGTCCATGACTGTTGGATGCTTGCCGTGGCCCGCCGAGTGTTTTAATAGTTCATTCTAGACTGACACGGAGATTGGGCGGTTATTATTTAATTCGTCGATGCTTTAATCAACCCTCGACACATTAGTTAGGATTCCTACCCAAGATCAAATCCCAATAGCAGACAATTTTTACGCTACTACGTCATGTTTTGATTTCCTATGATCAAAAATAGGATGAAATCGTTTGAACCTCATTTAGGAATACCATCTTTCTTTTTACATTTTTATCACCTGAGACTAAATAAAATTTCTTATAAGAAAAATTAGTAGGTACTAGGTATGGAGACACTAGGGTGTTGCTTAATAACCGAAAATTTGAAATTTCACTGAGACACCCTCTTATATTGTTCTAATACTTACGTAAAAATAACTGCTGTTTTTTTTATTTTTGGATTTGATTTAGGGGTCGCTACTGAATTTTGAAATTCTTTAAGGTTTGCATTTCTCCATAGTAATATTTATTTTTAATTTAATAACTAGTTTAATGAGCTACATTTGATGATGGGAAATGAATAACTTGAAAACTTCAAAAAAGATCACAAATGATCAGTCATTAATTTAAAAAAAAATTGAATTGTGCTAATATGCTAAAAACGGACTCTGGCGATGATTTTAAGACTTTTAATTTGATTTCAAATAAACGTCGAACATTTAGTTACGAATTTCCTATTTTCTCGATTGTTTATTTCTTAATTATCAAGTGTAGCTCAAGAAAGTAGTAAAATATTAATTAAAAAAAATAAAACTTTGGAGAATAAGAATTTCAAAATTCGGTAGCGACCCCTAAATCTTAACCAAAAATAAAAATAAAAAACTAAAGTAATTTTTTTACGTATTAGAACAATATAAGAGGGACAATCTCAATTAAATTTCAAATTTTCGGTTTTTAAGCAACACCCTAGTAGACACATTTCTCTTATTTATTATTACTACTTCACGTCAGTCGCAATAGATAATTAAATTGAGTCGAAAAGTTTTTTTCTCAAACATGCAATGAAATATTCTCTTTACGTTCCTTATAATAATAGACTCGGAAGTACCCTTTTTCGGGCGCAGCATCTCGAGGTGGCCTAAAATGGGATTCCATACAACTTTTCAGGCCTAGGCCTGCAAAGTAACTTTTTAATTTTCACTCCACTATTTGTGAATCTATCAGCCATGAAAATTAGTTTGATTTGAGAATTTTTATTTATTTATTTCATTGCATGTTTGAGAAACATGCCTCGGCGTGAAAACGGATTCCCGGCCTCGTATCTCTATCCGTGTTTCCCGGCCTCTGATGTAATGTACTATTAATGGTTGCCTATTGCAGAAGACTCTGCATATACTCGTAAGCAACTGTATAATAATTGTGGGATGTGGGTAGTTAAAAAAACCGGACTCGCGAACGAAGGGTTCCGTACCATTATCTATAAAAAACTATTTTAATCTGTGTTTTTATTTTTTGTTATTATCTGTGAAAATTTCAGCTGGAACTATCACGGTATCATTGAGATACAGCCTGGTGACAGACAGACGGACGGACGGACAGCGGAGTCTTAGTAATAGAATCCCGTTTTACTCTTTGAGTACGGAACCCTAAAAAGTATAATTATGATAAGTTGTTTAATGTATTTTTTACCAATAGATGATTAAATATATAGTATTGTTATAATATATGCCTATACTTTATACATTTTATCCCAATTTTTTATCCCAATGTAATTTAATTTAATTTCATTGAATATTATTAATTTAATTTTAATTTAATTATGTTAATGAATTTGAATTATATTTATTTGTAAATTATATTTTATTGAACCGCAAATCAACTTCTTTTTTAGGGTTCCGTAGCCAAATGGCAAAAAACGGAACCCTTATAGATTCGTCATGTCTGTCTGTCTGTCTGTCCGTCCGTATGTCACAGCCACTTTTTTCCGAAACTATAAGAGGAGGAAACAAAGTAATATTTTTTTGATGGAGCAAGCCTGGAAGCAGGTATAAAGGAGAGGGCAAATGCACAAAAGATCCCACTGGGTCGAAGTGCATCCGAAAGGGCCCTCACCTAGATAGATAAGATAAGATAAGATAATATTTTTTCAAATCGGTTCATAAATTATCTACCGAGTTATCGCGTAACAAACACAGTCGAATTGAGAACCTCCTCCTTTTTTTAGGGTTCCGTACTCAAAGAGTAAAACGAGACCCTATTACTAAGACTCCGCTGTCCGTCTGTCTGTCTGTCTGTCCGTCTGTCACCAGGCTGTATCTCATGAACCGTGATAGTTAGACAGTTGAAATTTACACAGATGATGTATTTCTGTTGCCACTATAACAACAAATACTAAAAAACAGAATTAAATAAATATTTATAGATAATGGTACGGAACCCTTCGTGCGCGAGTCCGACTCGCACTTGGCCGGTTTTTGAAGTAAAAAAACGCTTTCAAATGAAATCAATCCAATCAGGAGAAACGCTATCTTAGTAGTTGTTAATCCATAAATCGTCTGTAAGTTCACAAATTCACACAAAGTGAACGTAATATTTGCCCGCAGCTCAGTTTTATCTCCGTATTGGATGCACAACAGGGTAACTCTCCTATTGTCCCACGTTGGCTGCCACTCAATGTGTGGACCAAACTATTCACTCGTGAGTCTAGGCACAGTCGAAGTCAAATATATATATACACTTTTGCACCTTATGCCATTGCAATAAGGCGAAAAATGTATACATTTATTTGAGCTCATCTGCACAAAGACGACAGATAAGGCTAAACGCTGTTCCTAACATCGTTTATTTGCACTTAAGCGTGCATGTACTGCAAATGGGAATTATGTGATGACAACATGAACCAAAATATCTCAATAGTGTCTGAAGATGGGATCGAAACTTGGTTTCTGAGATTGATGTTTTGGAATAAATAGATTGCAAATAGGTACTTAAAATGTGTTTATAAATCACGGATCATCAGTATAAGTAGTTTCACAAGACTGTAAATAAGTAACTTAATTGCTTGATTACAAAATGCCCGAAAAAATATTAACCATTTTTTTGCAAAAAATTGCAAAGGTCCATAGTTCAAGTGTCGGTAACGCTGAATACTCCAAACGTTTGTGGTCAGGAAATAAATGCAAAAAGACGGTCAATCAGTTAAAGAGTTGCTAACATACTCCTATAGTCCCAAGATTTTATTTTATTTAACGAATATATCCGTATCTAATCTCGTACAGGCTGATGTCCGGGATGTCGTCGGTATAGTGTCAGGTTAGTCTAGCTCTAGGGTCTTCCGCCTTCGGGTCTGCGAGTTGACGTGTATAGCTGTCCGTAAACGCTCTATCTCACTCAAAAGCTCAGGTTTGGAAGAAAACCAGCGGTGATCACTGCCAGTTTTAAACGTATTGATCATAGAGACATCATTGAATATATGCTTCCTCGTCGACATGATGAAGTCAATCTCGTTTCTAGTTACACCATCGGGACTCATCCAGGTCCACTTCCTGTGCTCACGTTTCTTGAAGAAGGAATTCATCATGTAGAGTCCCGCCTTCTCCAAGAAACTAGCCAGTAGTTGGCCTCGGTGGTTGCGACTTCCAACTCCAAATTGCCCCACTATCAGCTCTTCACCATCTCTCTTGTCCAGTTTAGCGTTGAAGTCCCCCATTACAACGGTGAAGTAGGTTTTGGAACTATGCATGAACTTAGATATATCTTCATACATAGCCTCCACCTCGTCGTCGGAATGTGTCGAGGTCGGTGCGTAAACTTGTATGACCTTCAACGAGTACCACTCGGATACTCTGAGTATAAGGTACGCCACCCTAGTCAACACAATCTCGATCTTCACCACGTTTTTCACGAGGGACTTGTGGACGATGAACCCGACACCTCCCTGGGACAGTTGGTCGCCCTCCCGGAAATAGAGCAAGTTGCCGGATTTAAGGGTTATCGTGTCCTTCTTCTCTCTTCGGACTTCAGATTACCCTATGACATCCCACCGCAACTTGCTCAATCCTTCCTCCAGTTCCGCTATCTTTTCGTCGGTCCGCAGTGTGCGCGTGTTATACGTTGCCAGGGTCAGCGGTCGTTGGTGGTGGTAGCCGGATCTTCGCCGGAGATTCTTTGCACCCCTGACCCCGCTAGTATCCTGGTTGCTACCAAAACCAGGGTACCGGGGGTCGCCGGAACCTTTGCATGTGGGTTGGCGATCACAGTATTTCCACCGAACTCCAGGGATGCTGCTGCCCATCCCCCGGTAGTCTTGGCCGTAGTTTAAGGACATACCCGGGTCCAGGACATACCCGAGTCCCTAGAATGGCTCTGAAACAGCTTAAGAACAACAAGGCACCCGGTGAAGACGGAAAAACAACCGAACTCCTGAAGGCGGTTGAAAAACCGATCCTTACGGCCCTTCAGAAGTTGTTCGACACCGTCTTACTGGAAGGGAGAACGCCAAAGGCGTGGAACAGAGGTGAGGTGGTGCTGTTCTTAGGGTGACAACACCCTGCTGAAGAACTACCGACCCATCTCACTTCTGAGCTATGTCTATAAGCTGTATTCAAGAGTCATTACGAATCGTCTAGCACGCAGGCTTGATGACTTCCAGCCTCCCGAACAAGCCGGTTTCCGAAGAGGCTTTAGTACAGTAGACCACATCCACACGCTCCGCTAGGTTATACAGAAGACTGAGGAGTATAACCTGCCCCTCTGTTTAGCGTTCGTGGACTACGAGAAAGCCTTCGATTCGGTCGAAACCTGGGCTGTATTACAGTCTCTCCAGCGGTGCCAAGTAGACTTCCGCTATATCGAAGTACTGAAAGTGTTTGTACGAGAACGCCACTATGTCAGTCCGACTTCCGGATCAGAGCTCGAAGCCTATTCCGCTGCAGCGGGGTGTCAGTCAAGGGGATGATATTTCCCCAAAACTGTTCAGCACTGCGCTGGAAGACGTTTTCAAGACTCTGGACTGGAGAAGGTTAGGCATCAACATCAACGGCGAGTACATCACTCACCTCCGGTTTGCTGATGATATAGTAGTCTTGGCTGAGACCATGGAGGACTTGAGTACTATGCTCGATGACCTCAGTAAAGTTTCCGAGCGAGTTGGTTGAAGCGCTAAGGATGAACATGGATAAGACGAAGATCATGTCAAACGTCCTTGTAGTACCAACTCCCATTTCAATCGGAAACTTTATGCTCGAAGTTGTAGACGATTATGTATACCTAGGACAGACTGTCCAGTTAGGTAGGTCCAACTTTGAGAAAGAGGTCAATCGTCGAATCCGACTCGGCTGGGCAGCATTCGGGAAGCTACGGCACATCTTTTCGTCCAATATTCCGCAGTGTCTCAAGACGAGAGTCTTTGACCAGTGTGTGTTGCCAGTGATGACAGATGATATGGCACGGAAACGTGGTCGCTTACTATGGGCCTCATAAGAAGGCTCAAAGTCACTCAAAGGGCAATGGAGAGGGCTATGCTGGGAGTTTCTCTGCGCGATCGCATCAGAAATGAGGCTATCCGCAGCAGAACCAAGGTAACCGAATTAATAATAGCCCTCCGAATTGCTAAACTTAAGTGACAGTGGGCGGGGTACATTGCACGTAGAACCGATGGCCGTTGGGGCGGAAAGGTTCTCGAGTGGCAACCACGTACCGGAAGGCGCGGCGTGGGTAGGCCCCCCACAAGGTGGACTGATGACCTGGTGAGGGTCGCGGGAGTCCGCTGGATGCGGGTGGCGCAGGACCGGCCATTGTGGCACTCTTTGAGGGAGGCCCATGTCCAGCAGTGGACGTCTTTCGGCTGATATGATGATGATGATGATGATGATATCCGTATCACTAAATTATGCTGTATAAATTATTATATTAGCCCCATTACATTTTTTTTTAATTCGTGCTGTAAATGATGCAGGAAGGCAAGTAATGATTGAACAGTTGTAGTAAGGATATTAAAGATTTATACATTGTTGTTAATTTTGCAAACACATATCGTATGGCACATAGTTGTTTTCGTCATTTCATTGATATAAAAATATGTTCAGTAATCTGCCAGATAAGTCGCCTAGTGCCTGCATGCATACTGCATACGGCCACATCTCAAAATTAAAACACATTTGAGATGTGGCTCAATTGCCCACAGCAATACGGTCACATCTCAAATGTGTTTCAATTAAAGATGTGGCCCTATTGCAGGCACTAGGCGAAGTGTCATAGACATTTTTACTGTGTAAACACGAGTCGAGCGAAGTCCGTGGGGACATTTAGCAATTCATACATTTTAAATTAATAATCACAACTCCTCATAAACACAATAATTCATCAGACCTCCTTAAATTGTCACTGATGCACATTTTCGCATTAAGCATTGACAAATTGCATATTCGTTAAATATACTGATGGATTGATTGAATATTTGCACGTTGTTTTATTACTACGACATTCAATTTTACTCGGCTTTGGCGGATATATTGAAAATTTAATAAATGATCGAAATGCGGAGCTTTTGCAATCATGCAAACGAGGCCAAAATTCGATTCGTTTAAATGACGGCTTGTAACATGGCAAACAATATGGGCATTTTTATAAAAGGGCAGACGTAACCGCTAGTTTATCAAATGTTGTGCATGTTCACTTTTAGGTAATAGTTCTACCAAATGAATGGCAAGCGTGGTCAAGGTAGGACAGCTTCAAGATGGTCTGAACCCGTTTGGAACTCGGTTGGGGCAGCAGGCACCGTGCAGTCCATATGATTTACGACCGCAGTATTAGCCTGACCACAATATGTCTGCGAACGGCGCCGCAGCGCACAAATGTGCGGCGCGCGCATCGCAAAATTGTGCGCTGCGGCGCCGCAACGCAGACATGTGGCCAAGCCCTGCGTGGAAACAGACTAGGTACTGGTACTAGGTATATGTGCGATTCACAACAATGAGGGAACGAGAAAGAAGATGATTATCGCTGGGTTGTATGTTAGTTGGTTTTCGCTACTGAGCAGATGGAACACCTTATCCACTACGCACCTAGTGCTACGAAATATTGGTAGTGTAAAGGTTGTCGCACACGTAACCGCTCGGCACCGGACCGGCGCGGCCTCACCTCATCATATCAAAGGCGAGGCGATGCTGTTCCAATGCCGATACGTGTGCGTTACAGTATGAAATTTCTTACAAATAATACTAGGCGGCTCGAGTTGATGCGGAGCCGGTGTGGTGCCGAGCGGTTATGTATGCGACAACCTTAAGTGTTCGTAGAAATATGAAGTGAACATTAAAGCGCCGTAGAGTCATGGTCTTCTCTCCCTCTCACTGAGCATAAGCGTGAGTGAGATGGTAGTTCGTGTTCGGAAGCGCGGATATCATGTTTTTTAATTATTATTTTTTGTGTTTTTAAATAAATAAAAAAGTAATCACTAAGTTCCCTCAAACATGATATTGCCGATTTTTAGAAACAATTTTAATACATTTTGCTTTTGTGCATAATTTGTTACGAATGTTTTAAGTGTATTTTAGACCTATGTTTCGAATCACTGAACTCGCTGCAGAAAAGCTTCAAGATTACTATTCGTATTTTTTTGAAACCATATTATTATATTGTTTCAAAAACTCTGTTCGCTTAACTTCGCTGAACCTACAAAAATGACGCACTTTTTGTTAGTTACGAGCAACAGACTTTAATCAATATATGTCAGTCACATTAAATTTTGTGTGTATGCAATCATCCCAAATTGTGCATTATCAATAAGTGTAGACAATGTACTATTATAATATTATGTATACTGCTGCAGTCATAATAATACCACTGCCTTACTAAGTTCTGTAGGTACCTATGTGGTGTTGTGTTCCCGTCGTGAGTAAGGTCACCTGAACTCATCACAATCGTGAGTGATACAGATACCTATATACAGATATTTATTCATACCAGTATAATGCAATAATAGGCCAGTCATATTTGACCAGAAAAATCGCTAAAACCGCAAGCAACAAACAAACAAACAAATGACTTTATTTACCAAAGGTGAAATTACAAGGATTAGTTTTACAAATTAGTGTGACAAGTTATGATTGGTGTTAGAGTATCCGTGGTCCTCACACTAGGTCGAGCCTGTGTCGTTAGAACCGACAGGTTCGCGTCAGGTGAGGACTTCATTAGATTATACGTAAATGAATGAATGTATGATCTAATCTACTTAAAGAAAATAAAATAAAATTATTCCTAGGTTAACATAGTCTATGTCAGTGTGTGTGTGTGTGTGTGTGTGTGTGTGTGTGTGTGTGTGTCAGAGTGTGCGGGTGTGAATGGGTGAGTATGCGTGTGTGGTTCTTAGAATATCTTCTGTTTCCCTGTACGATAGAGAGAGCAACCAATTTTTCAATTTGGTGTGGAGCTGTTTCACTGTCACGCTTGGTTATTGAACCTTTTCATTATTTTGTTGTATACATATGGGTGTAGGAATTGGGGTAATCGCTGGGCAAATGCTGCGCAAAGCTAACGGCTAGTTCTGCTTTTTTAATATGTTGTTAGGACCACTACCCAGTAATGTATATCCAAGTTTGCAGCTTTGAAAGACCAGGGGGCCGATTTTTGACTTTCGAGCGCTCGAAAATTAAATAAAAGTAAATACGATTGTAGGTCAAGATTGCAGGCAGTTCCTTTCTACCGATAGAATTAAATACGACTGGTCAATACCACTCGTTTTTAAAATTTCTATCGCTATTTCAAAATAGCATTTCGTAATTCTTGACCGTTGAAAAAGTCAAGCGCTCGAAAACCACGAAATTTTTGCACTTTTTGGTATTGTCAATATAAATCCTAAACTATGCTGTTTCTTTAATAATATCTTCCGGTTTCTTAAAGTATTCTAAAATCGCTACATTTAATGACCAGAACCAGCTCTGAAGGTTAAATACATAAACCGAGATACAGCTCTCCAAATTTTTTTTGTTAAGCCATCTTTAAATCGTTATAAATCCTAAACAGTTATTTTATCTAAAAAAATATCAAGGAAACCTATTAATAATTTTGAAATACCTATTCAACAATACCCAACATAACATAGTTCGTCGACATAATTTTTTTTCTTTTTTAAAATATGACGTCTGGTGGCCGCCATTTTGAATTTTGATGACTGTTATGTCTTCAGTGACACTGTCAAGATTAAAATTAATCGATTGATGTATGATTAATTGAAATGGACCCACGCTTTTGATCTCTAGAGTGCCACGGAACAAACAAACATACATAAATACATAGACTGGTGCTTTTGGCACTCTAGAAATCAAACGTGTAGGTCGATTTTAATGAATCATGATCAATCAATTCGTTTTAATTTTACAAGTGTCAATAAAGAAATAACAATAATCAAAATGGCGGCCACCAGACACAATATTATGTATATAAAAAAAAAGTTTGCGAACACTGTCATTATTAGGTTTCCTTGGTATTTTTTTAGATAAAATAACTGTTTAGGATTTATAACGATTTAAAGTTGGCTTAAAAAAAAATTGGAGAGCTGTATCTCGGTAAGTATTAAACCTTCAGAGCTGGTTTTGGTCAAAAAAAGTAGCGATTTTAGAATACTTTAAAAAACTGAAAGATATTATCTATAAAAACCGCATAGTTTAGGATTGACAATTCCAAAAAAAGTGCAAAAATTTCGTGGTTTTTTGAGTGCTGCAAAGTTAGCACAGGTCTTTCAAAGCTGCAAACTTGTATATACAGTACTAATAGTGGTCCTAACAACATATTAAAAAAGCAGAACTAGCCGTTTGCTTGCGATTTTACAAGTCAAATATGACTGGCCTATAATCTAACTATGACATCTTCATTATTTATGTCAAATTACTTTTTGTAACAGAATACTCACTTCTAAACCACCTTTCGCATAAACCTTTAAATCGTATCTTATAAGAATATAATAATTGCGGATGAATTCGGAACATGTCGATCGATGTTCGACCTTAAGGACGTGAGTGACTCGTTTCATTATATTCTAATATGTCCGAAACTCTTGGGAATCTTTTACTTCCGACTGTAACTCGTCTAGTCCTATAAATGCCTGCATCAAGCCTCTTACATCGACCGTAGGTACTGCAAGTCCCGCTGCCAGTATCGATTTCCGCAAGGTACCTATTGCCCAAATACCCTATCAGCTTCTCTACCTACCTCACTACTTTTCACCTCGCGTATATTACATGTTAAGGGCGTTTTATGAGTTTCTGGAACATGTTGGTTTAAAAGTAATATAGGTATGAGTAGGTATAGGGAGGCATATTTTTTGTAAAGATGAAAATCCTTTCGTTTCGTCTTGTATATCCTACTAATACGTTTTAAAAATGAGAATTCGGATGTTTGGATATTTGTTACTCAATAAGATAAACTTAGTGACCACCTAATCGTGTGTGCTGGTTTGCGACACAATAGTCAATACATTAAAACATGAATCATTGAGATTTAAGTTTAAAAATGTACTTGATTATTAATTACATAAAACTATTTGTTTTTTTGTTGTCCAGTGGACGTCTTTCGGCTGATATGATAATGATGATGATTTGCTTGATATCAGGTTAGTTGAAATATTTAAATCCAGTACGGTTGATAATGCGTAGATAAATAAGACTAAATGCTCGCGCGGCTGCGTCCGTAACTCATATAAAATAATGCATAGGTATATATTATGTCCATCCAGAAGGTCCATTTTATATAATGACTGAAATTATGAAATGGGATGACAAGCTCCAGAGATACCAGTACATACAAACTCCCAAAGTGATAAAGTCGCAAACATTATCTCTGTATAATAAGTTTAGAATTAGGTATACATAGATGAGCTAAAATGCTTTTTAAAATTGCTCCCTACCCATAACTCGGTGAGACCTTTAGGTTTGTTACAACGATTCCCAATCGAAAGCTGGAAATATGTACTGATCGGTCAACAGAATCTAGAGAGTTACATACCTACACATACACCTATTCACAAAACATTCACAAACGAATCACAACGCGCTTGTGATTCTTCTGGAGTCATAAGTGTCCATAGGCTACGGTACCAGCATAACATCAGGGAGGCCGTAAGCTTGTTTGCTATATATATATATATGATCTACTGCAAGCTCACACCTGTAACATGACCCCCAAATTGAAATGACGTGTATCAAATCAGAAGATAGAAATAGACTGATCAACCGGCGAAGTGATCGGTAGAGGATCTTTTACTCTATTTTGGAAAGTAGCTCAATTTTATTTAATCATTTCTTTGTACATTTATTCGTGACACAGTAACAAACAAATATGACGCATTAACATAGAAAGAAAAAGCGGTCAAGTGCGAGTCGGACTCGCCTATGAAGGGTTCCGTAAAATAAATTGCGGTTTACGGTTTATGACGTATTAAAAAAACTACTTACTAGATCTCGTTCTAACCAATTTTCGGTGGAAGTTTGCATGGTAATGTACATCATATATTTTTTTAACCGACTTCAAAAAAGGAAGAGGTTCTCGTCTGTATGTATGTTTTTTTATGTGTGCTTGTTACGCGATAGGTAACTCAGTAGGTAAATTATGAACCTATTGGAAAAAAAAATCTTTGTTTGTAAGCATATACTCGTACTTCCAGATTGGTCCCGTTGTCCAGTTCTGATGATGGGATCCTGGAGAAATCGAGGGAACTCTTCAAATTTTATAGGCAAACTTGAAGCAATTTGGCTACTGATTTGAAGTCGGTTAAAACTTTGTTTTGAAAAGTAAATGATTTAGAGTTATCATTCTCATATTTTAGAAGTTACAGGGGGGGGACACATTTTACCACTTTGGAAGTCTCTCTCGCGCAAACTATTCAGTTTAGAAAAAAAATGATATTAGAAACCTCAATATCATTTTTGAACACCTATTGTTTACACCGTTACTATGCACTCACTTAGTTACCAATCAATTTAGACGACAAGACGGCTCTGTCCTAAGGTATTTGAATCGAACAACCGTTATCTAGTTTATACTAGTGACAGCGCCATCTAGCGGTCCACAAAAGCTTAATCGTCTTGAACATACTCCCGCCTAAATGACTGAAGGTCATTTGTTAAACAAAATAAACATAACACAACGGACTGTACTTGCACTTCACTAAGATACAATGTATATATTTTGTCCACTATTAACACTATTTGTCCACGTCACTTAATAAAGGACACAATTTTGAAATTGCGCGTGTCAACACTCCTGAGGCGCCGTATATCCTATGTTCGGGTAAGTTGGTCTTTTCTAGGGTATTTCTTTTTAACTCGTCCCATAGGCCAACTATCAGGGGGGAATCTTTGGTCCTCTATAATGACTAAGTCTCCTTCTTCAAACTCTTGTTTAGATTGCCTTCACTTAGGTCTTTGTTGCATTTGTGTTACTGCATGATGAGGTAGGTATACACCTTCTTTTGTTTCTCCGTTTCCTATCTTCTTCATGTGGTTGAGTGTGACGTACTCTTGTAAAACCTTGTTGTACTCTTTCAATAAATCTGGTTTACTCTTAAGTCTGTTCTCTGTTGACTTCCAGCGGCTCAATGCTATCTCTCGGCTGTTACATGGTAGGATCGGTGGCTCGTGTCTAAATGGCAGGTCTACTATGTAACGTCCGTCGGCGTTTCTCGTGGTAGTTTTCTGGTACAAATCTTCGACTTTAATCTCTTCAGCTGTGAGTCTACGTGTCTCTTCCTCTATTGTCTCTATCTCCCAGAACTTTTTTAACATTTGGTTTAAATCTGAATTTAAATGCATGCTGATGAATGATTTCTCTTCTTGGTGTCTCTCTGCCTCGACTGTAATCTTTCCTGATATTAACCAGCCCAGGTGCGTGTATAGTGCTATGGGAGAGCCTGGAACGCCCTTGATCAGGCCAGGCTGAATCATCTCGTTGTACACTTCTACTCCGAGCAACACGTCGATGGGTCCTGGTAGGTAATAAGTCGGGTCAGCTAGCTGTAGATCTCTCAGATGTACCCAGTTCTCAATAATTAGTTTCTCTGAAGGCATTATGCTTGTGACTCGCTTTACTAGGTAGGTGGTAATCTCCATTTTCTTGTCCGGATTGTATCGTGAGGAAATTTCGATATCTGCTGCAAATCTGATGGGAGTGCTCATCTGGCCAAGACCAGATACGTGTCCATTCACTTGTTTTTTCTTCAGCCCCATAGTTTGCGCTGCAGACTCACTGATGAAAGACTCTTGAGAACACGGGTCTAATAAAGCTCTCAGTTCAAATTCTCTACCCTGTTCATTGATCACGTTAATCCAGGCTGTGGACAACAATGCCGTCATGCTTCCTGTGGTAAGGTGGGTAACAATCTCTCTCTCGCGTTTTGTGTCTTGTTTTGTTTCTCTATCTCGTTTAGTTACTTGAATCTTGTTCTCTCTCTCTTGTTTTACGTCTTCCTTGTTTTCTTTCTCGTGGGATTGGTACGGTGTGTTTCTGTGCAATAGTGAGTGGTGTCTTCTTCCGCACTTCTGACATGAGGATCTGCTCTTACAGAATTTGACTGGATGCCCAGGAATCAGGCAGTTAAAACACAGTTGGTTGTTTTGTATGAAGTCTGTTTTGTTCTCTAGTGTCAGTTCTTGAAATTCTTTACATTGATACAAATAATGGTTGTGCTTGCAGAATGCACACTTGATCACTGGTTCAACGTGAAATGTTCTGGACTCGACGGTGAAGTGAGGTTCTCTCTGGGCGCTTCTGGAAGTACTCTTGTACATGTTCATGTTCGTCGATTGGGTAGGCTGCATCATCTCTAAAACTCTGAATCTCTTCTCTAAAAACTTCTTGAACATGCACAGTGTTGGTAACTCTGAAATGTTTAGAGTACTTGCTTCTTCCTCCCACTCTTTGTGTGTTTTGGTATCTAGCTTCTCCACGGTTATGTAAATGATTAGCGTATCCCATGAACCGGTGCTAATGTTTTGAACCTTCAACTTGTTTAAACACTCCATAGTATTATCTAATATCTCTCGAATCTCTTTAGCTGTACCGTTGTGTATTTTCTTTTGATTCATCAACTTGCTCAAGATTGTGTTTACAATGACTCTTTTGTTGTTGTATCTATTCTGTAGTGTGAGCCATGCAATTTCGCAGTTGTTTTCTGTGACTGCTAGATGATCCAATAACTGTGCGGGTTCTCCAGATAAATAGCTCTTCAGGTAATGCATCTTCTGAACGCTGCTCAGGTTTTGCTTACTGTGGATGAGTGATGCGAACATGTCATGAAATGATGTCCACTCTTGATAGCTGCCCGTAAACTTTGGAATATCGATCTTCGGAAGACGCACATCATCACTAGCACTAGTTCCTGGCATCGGATTCAGACTCATTCTATTCGTGCAGGATACGGAACCTTCTAGCATATCTGTCATCTCTGCTTTCAAGTCGATGTACATTTCTTCACATGCGGAATACACGTCTTCTATAAAATATTCGAAGGCTACTTTATCTTCCGGCTTCGCTATTCTAATCAACGTTCTATTGTTTGCTGAGAATTGCTTCCAATAATCTTCCAAAGATTCTTTTCTCGTTTTGACATATCCTCTTGTCAATCTAGATTTTGGGCTTTTCTTGAAGTTCATTTGTGCTTTTAGTATTATGGAACACGTATTCTCTTGCTCTGCAATTAAACTTTTCAATTCTTCCGACATCTTGAAGCTTTTGAATTCAAACACAAGAAAATTCAAGAGAAAATTTCAATGTCTTTTCGTCTATTCTATAAGATAATTTTAAAATTTTGACAAGTCCCGTTAGTCACTGTCACTTGCTCATACGAAATATTCTAAGTCTTTTTGAAAGGATTCGAAAATTTTACAAGTGTTTTAGTTATTCCCGAATTTTCTAAGTCCATAGAATAAATCTTTAAAATTTTACAAGTGTTTTTTTTGCACGAAATTTTCTTAGTCCACTGAATAAGATTTTGAAATTTCACAAGTCTCTGAACTATCCAACACTTCACTTCGATTTTAGTCTCTACTGCTAACGCTTAAAGATTCACTTTACACTTCACTATCAATGTCACTTACTACACTTCACTTATACTTTCGAAGGACCACTTTGTTTACACCGCTACTATGCACTCACTTAGTTACCAATCAATTTAGACGACAAGACGGCTCTGTCCTAAGGTATTTGAATCGAACAACCGTTATCTAGTTTATACTAGTGACAGCGCCATCTAGCGGTCCACAAAAGCTTAATCGTCTTGAACACCTATCCAATAGTTACGTATGGGTTTAAAGAAAAAAAAAGGTTCAGTTCTAAGTATGGGGAATCCCCAAAATTTATTGTTTTTTTTTTCTATTTTTGTGTTAAAATCTTAATGCGGTTCCCAGAATACATCTACTTACCAAGTTTCAACAGTACATATAGTTCTTATAGTTTCTGAAAAAAGTGGCTGTGACATACGGACGGACATACAGACATGACGAATTCATAAGGGTTCAGTTTTTTGCCATTTGGCTACGGAAACCTAACAAAGTCGTACTATGGCGTATCAAGAAATGCACCCAACTCAGCATGTTGCTGGCTTCACCGCTAGCGCTGGGCTTGTTATTCTTTACGCGCGAATATGCATCACCCCACCCGTCACGCCTAACGAAACTAGACCTCTACCTACGCTTAGTTATTACGAATCGCGGCGTCAAGATATATTTGTGGGTGAGCGTTGAGGCGAGCTTAAAACAAGTTACAGAATAACGGGGCTGGTCTTGCGTTGGGGCCATCCAGTGTAAATATAAAGGTTTACCATTGTTTTGCCATATTTTATATAATTTTGAATTGATTTATATACGTTTCATAGGGTTTTTATGGTAGAATTTTGTTTAGTAGACACTGCTTTCATGTAATAAAACCATGTAATAGAATCACAGAACCATCACTTAGTAGAATAATTATTTCATAACTCTAGGTGAGTTGAACTCATGAACTCATGAACGCGCAGAAGTGTAACGAACTGAAGACGCAGAAGTGTGATTTAGTCGAATAACTATTTCGTAGAGAACGTACCTAAGTTTAAAAAAATAAGTACGTCGTACTTTTATATTGTGATTAAAAAACTCGTTTGAAAATCGTCACAGTTTGATAACAAAACGCAAATACGTACTTTTTAGGGTTCCGTACTCAAAGAGTAAAACGGGACCCTATTACTAAGACTCCGCTGTCCGTCTGTCTGTCTGTCTGTATGTCTGTCCGTCTGTCACCAGGCTGTATCGCATGAACCGTGATAGTTAGACAGTAAAAATTTTCACAGATAATGTATTTCTGTTGCCGCTTTAACAAAAAATACTAAAAAACATTTTTTTTTTCCTGTACAATCTTACACAAGTCGACCTAGTCCCAAACTGTGTACTAGACGACGATAAACATACTTATATAGATAAATAAATACTTAAATACATAGAAAACATCCACGACTCAGGAACAAATATTTGTGCTCATCACACAAATACATGCCCTTACCGGGATTCTAACCCGGGACGTCCGGCTTCGTAGGCAGGGTCACTACCAACTAGGCTACAGGGGGCTCATATACAACAAACGTAATCTTGTTGCCGTTTTTATAGATAATGGTACGGTAACCCTTCGTGCGCGAGTCCGACTTGCACTTGGCCGGTTTTTTATTTCATTTGCGGTTGACTTCATAGACATTTTAAATTAAAATCAGTCAAAATAGTTATTATGGTTAGACCATCGCTTCTAGAGAGAGTTTTCTTCTATAACTTCGTGAAGTGCAGGCCACTAACCCGCCCTCCAACAAAACTAATTATGAAAATAAAAAATAAACCCCGGAATATATGAGAATCAAAAACGTAGTTTAGATCTTTTATATTTTTAAAGCGGCATTTTGGAAAAACATATCTATAGGTCGGAAACTCTTACGTTCTATTGCATGATATAACTTTTCTTGTTATTATAATCAGAAATCCCATTTTGGCATAATGCCGACTACCCTACGATACAGGATAATGTTGTGCATAATAACAACATCAAAAAAAATACGAAAATCAAAAATAAACCCTTTAATAGATGAGTATCAAAAACCGGATCAGAGCACCCTGCTTCCACGTGGTCGTGTCCGCCCTACCCCTAGAGTGTATATAAAAGCCCGCGGAGCCAGGAGCTCGCTTCGTCAGCCCTTCGTTTCACAGACGCACTTGATGAATGCTCCGCTCGGGAGGTCGCCGGCTTGCTTCGCTCACCACCTCCCCTCACTCGTGTCGCCTTGGCCTCATGCGCCTTTTCTCAGGACCTCCTTCGCGGGCTCCTGGCTCCGTGGGCTTTTATATGAACACTCTAGGGGTAGGGCAGGTAAAACCACGTGGAAGTGGGGTGCTCTGATTCGGTTTTTGGTACTTATTTTTGATTTTCATAATATTTTTTGATGTAGGTATTAAGCACAACATATCCTGTATCATCATAAGCGCAAAATACACATGCAAGAAATTGCATGCAAATTTAACTACACTGCGGGGTTTTTTAGATCGATTCAAGAACTTGGTATACCGGGTACCCGCAAAGTAATGAAACTTGCATGCAATTTCTTGCATGTGTAAATTGCGCTTTAGGGTAGTCGGTATTATCGTGGGGCGAGTTAGATGTAGCGCCAACAGCATTCTATGTGTGTTTTCCAATCCTCAAACATTGGGTTGGACTTATTAAAGGGGTAGCCCTAAACCCCGACTGAAAAGTATTTTAATTTGTATTTAATGTGTACCTTGTATTGTACTTTGTACTTAAACTAACATAGTTTTAATAGAATTTTTGTGTTTTTTATAAATGTTACTAGCAACTATGGAGTCTCTTGTATTCCGAAATAAAGATTTTATTATTATTATGCCAAAATGGGATTTATATCATGCTAACGTAAGAGTTTCCGACCTAGATATTTTTTTCCAGTATACAGTATACCGTTTTAAAATAAGATCCGAACTACGTTTGGCGACCCTTAACAAAGGCAGCTTGTATATATATAGAGTTCCATCGAGTTATGGTTTTGCACACGTTCGGTTGCTCTCACACCCTTTTACACCCTCAAAGTGTCATTTACGCTTCAAGTGACTTCTAAACACATACAGTTAAAAAGCTCGTTAGATAATGTGGCCTCATGTTAATACTTTATTTGCAACCAGTTAAGCCTAATGGGTAACCCAGCCTGCGAAACTGACAGTCCTGGATTTAAATCCCGGTAAGGGCAAATATTTGTGAGATGGGCATGAATATTTGTTTCTAAGTATGTTTTCATTACCAGGTCATCAATCCACCTTGTTGTTTGTTTGTTATTTGCCTACCCACGCCGCGCCTTCCGGTACGTGGTCGTCACTCGATAACCTTTCCGCCCCAACGGCGAACAGCGGTTCTACGTGCAATGTGCCCCGCCTACTGCCAGTTAAGTTTAGCGATTCGGAGGGCAAAATCGGTTACCTTGGGTATATAGCCTCATGCAGAGAAACTCCTAACATAGCCCTCTCTATTGACCTTTGGGTGACTTTGAGCCTTCTTATGAGGCCCATTATAAGCGACCACGTTTGAGTGCCATATGGCATCACTAGCAACACACACTGGTAACGGTCGCGCGAGTCCGATGTATGCGGGTGGCGTAGGATCGGTCACTTTGGCACTCTTAGGGGAGGCATTTATCCAGCAGTGGACGTTTTTCGGCTGATATGAATAGCGATTCGTTATATATTTTTGACGCATTTTGATTTTGCTTTAAAGAAACTTAAATACCTACGTGAGTGAATAGACTATTATAGTGACCAATAATGAACAAGACTACAAACAAACAATACAAACTTAGAACGTGGCCAGAGAGGACAAGCGAAGGGTACAAAAGCCGAAAATGACTGAAAACGAATGAGACGAATAAAGATGATTATCCTCGTTTCGAATAGCATTTTCTGAGTTTAATGAGCACTTTTATCCAACGAACTTTTTATTTTTCAGAATCTATAAGTTCGTGTGTAACTAGCACACAAACCAAATGCAACCCAATCCGCAATTACAATTGCTGTAGAATCATATTTCCTATGTCTCACCTCGCACTCGTGATAAAGGCCTTGTAAATGTCCTCGGTATTTAATTGTATATAGGTATATTAATAATGACATCCTGAATTATTTTACCAAACCAAATTAAATTGTAAGAAACTACATGTGGAAGAGCGGTGTTCTCTAAACACAAGTATCAAGTATAATTAAAAAGAGGCACCAGCACTGTTTCAATGTATCTAAACTGATACTGAATATTTTTTTTTTTAATATTTTAACATCCGCAAAATTTTCCCTGTTGTGAAACCGGGTTTATTTTTGTTTTCCATAACAATGTGGTTGCCTTTCATCACTTGTCCTTCAATTTCCTCTGCAACCTTTAACTTTTTAGGATTGGTATAAAACATCAATTTGTCCTGGAAATAAGTTACTGTCAAGAATTTAGTTTTTGGCACCAGTTTTCTTTTTATTTGGTCAAATATAAAGTGCCAGATTGGACCGAAACGAACTAACCAAAATGTATGTAAAATATTATAAGCTAATGAAAAACTTGTAAAATCAAACGGTCTGACGGAGAAAATAAACGCTTTCAGGGCAACTTCTGACTATGGCAAATGAC
Organism: Epinotia brunnichana; assembly: GCA_963854355.1. Lineage (NCBI taxonomy): Eukaryota > Metazoa > Arthropoda > Insecta > Lepidoptera > Tortricidae > Epinotia > Epinotia brunnichana. Next base: position 9,170,522 of record OY977941.1, on the reverse strand, counting down.
TATTATGCCAAACAAAATCATGGAAAACGGAAAGCTCTCAAATTATCAATATCTACGGATCATACTGAGATGTAGGTCCAGGTCTTTCCTGTGGGTATTGCCAAAGTTAAGGACTGTAAAGCCTAATTTTTAGTTCCACTTTTAACCCGCATAAACGGTGTCTCCTCTTCAGATATGCGATAAAAACGATGCACGCAAGCCCTTAACTACTGACCATAGGAAAGACGACTTTTCTTTTTTGACCCTGTACGAGTATGTTCCATACAGTTTAATGGCGCATCATAGAGTGAAAACTGACACTCGCGCAATGCCCAATGGCATTTTAATAAACGTTCACGCGCGCGGAAACGCGTCATTACGGGTGGAAACGGATCGCGCAACCACCTGTTCGGAACTGTGCCACTACCACTTGAAATATAACCAATTTGCTGTCCATGCGGCTCCGCCCACGTAGTAAGTACAAAGAACCCAGGCAAAGTTGCGGGATAAATTACTTACTTACTTACTACGCTGGCACAGCGACCCGAAGTGGATCTTGGCTTCCGACACTACGACACGCCACTGTGTTCTGTCCTGGGTAGCTTGCCGCCAATCATGATCGGCAGTTTGAATCTGACAAGGGTCTTTCTGGACTTCGTCTATCCAGCGATACCTTATAGTTATTATTTCCATCCTGCACGGCTATCGCAAGACGGCCCGCGAGCTCTCTTGATTTTTCTCGCACTATACCCCTCTTTCTAAGTTTTCTAATAAAAGTCGTGCTGAAAGTCCATTCAATTGGTAATGTGAGGAAATAAATGTTGAAATGGGATGAGTAGCCCCGGAGATTACATACATACAGCCTGTAAATATCATACGGGCGTATAATTTTACCAGCCATAGTTTTTGACCTTACAAATGATATGAGAAAGCAATTTAGCTAAATAGCTTATATTCATAGAGTTCATATTTTTTTAAGAACGACCGAACAGCAATATTATTACTTCTTAACTGGTTTGACTTAACAAACGTTTTGACTTTTACTCGTATGGATGTCGAACACATATGCCACATATGCCCTGACATGTAGTGAATACATTGCGTGCTCAATTATTTTGTATGAAAAATTAAATAAATTAGTTAACGAAATTTATTATGTTTCAAACATGTTGTGTTACGGTTTAATTTCCATAAGCAGGACTAATGCGGAGTTGCCGTATTTCCTATTTAAAACAGGTATGTACTGTTGGTTTGGCTCAGAAGTGTCTTGTGAGGTTATATTTTGCATTTGTGACAAAAATTTTGGAATTGTCTTTGTTATCTTTGTAATCTTCTAGAAAAATAGATACTTCGATGTAGGTCAAAGCTGGCCATGTGTGTTCGTATTGTCTAAGAAAAGGTGGCTTATGATTTGTAATTTTTTACAGCTACAAGCCGGTCGCTCTGTCGCTCTGTCGCTCGGTTGATCTGTCGCTCGATTGCTCTGTGTCTACGGCCTGGAGTCGATATCTGAAGACTTGGCTTCTGCTTTTGTCTCTTGGATGCTGTGTGCTGGCATGTTGGCTGCTGACTTGGTGACGATGGGAGCAGGGAACCAGGTGTCACGATTACATCATCGCGGCTGCACTGAGGGTTCCTAACTTAAAGTGTTGGATGTGGTTGTCGACTGGTGGCACCCGGGATGAGCCCATTGCTTCCTTTTAAATAAGGTGAACACGTTCCTTTCATTATACACACACACACACACACTTCTAGCCCTTAAGGCTAGCTACAGTAGACATCATATTGTAATTTATGTGCAATTCAAAATGAAGATTTGTCAAGGTGGATCTCGGTCCGGACTTAATTTTAGTCGAATTTAGGTATAACTCTAAGGAGATATATACTATCCTATCAAGCTGCAGGGATATGTACTGTTATTTTATTTTGAAAAATACACAATTGTATGAACATTTCTTGACTTTCCTTTCAATATTGAATGCCTTCGTGATTGTTTGGCAGGTCACTGACCAAATCACGTGGCGCCTATCTCTCTTTCATAGTGTTTTAATAGCAATTTAACACACTACCTGCAACCAGTCGCGACGGCATTTAAGAATCATTACCCGCTAGGGCACTCGCTCCCACTAGATACCCTGAGATCTAAAGTAAAAGAGAACATAGCTCTGGTACACATTAGGGTGTAACAGTTGTTTAGGACCGACACTAATATTTGCTGGCAGAATCAAAAAAACGTAAACTGGGTATCTGATTAGTATGTTTCATCAATATATATTTATTACATACATATACATTAATATATTACATTATTTAAAAAAATATATAGCATTTTGTACTCGTATTAAATAGATTTCATGCATAAAGTTGGCGCCCACAATTTATCTGCTTTGCCTTAATGTTGACTGGTAGAGAATGCTTCATGTCATTAAGTGCGCCCTGTGTACTTCTTTTGTGCAATAAAGATTAAATAAATAAATAAATAAAATAAATAATATTGTTTTCTCTGTTTTTGATAACTTTCTACGGTTGTGAGGGTCCAAATTACAATGAGTTAATGAGAAGCGTCAAAACGCTAAACATTCCTTAAATTGATTCAGTGTATAGAACTAATCTCAAAATATTCCATTACCAACTAGATATTTTACGATGGTACATTATAACTACTACTTACTATTAAACTTTTTCTCGCGAAAAAATAAACTAGAATTTACTTACCAGCAAAGAGATTTGGAGCGGTGTTCGATTCAATATAACATCTCGGGACATATATGTGGTTAAGTCACGAGCTAACTGTGAAATTTTACTATAGGAATACATAGGTAGGTACACTTAGTCATAAACACGGAAGTCGTGACATGACATGAAAAATTTCGGAATAGGGTCACCATGCCATAACAATTTTAATGTCAAGAGCTGATTGAAATATGTCGATTAAAATAAATATACGACTAAACTTTTTCTCGATATGTCCATTTTCGTAAAATGTACTTTATTCTGATATTTATGTGACTGGACTGACGTATCATAGTAACTTTCTTAGTACTGCTATTACTTTTTCAAATGCCACAATCAGGCAGACGTTACTAAAAAAGTAAACGCCTTTCCTCGGTACGAGTATATGTGTAATGCTTACTCTGTATAAATAGTTTGGTATGAGTTTTAGAATAGTCACTTGATTTAAAATTTAAATAAAAATAAAACGGTTAAATATATACCTAACGCAATGTCTATACTTGTATGATATCGAATAATAACCTATTGCAACTGATATACATTTTAATATTCAAATCATGACGAAATTGTAAAAAGAAAGATAGTTGTTCCATTCACTGGGCGGTATTTGATGAAGAGTATGCATTTTGGGCGTTTTACGTCAGAAAGCAAGCTCAGTAAGCACAGTATTTGTTTTTCCAATTACGAATGCTTATTTGGCGGCTACTTTATTTTCTGCAATTCACCAATCGTTGTTTGTTTTATCGACTGTGCTTTAAACAAAATCGATACCTGGCTAAGGTATTCAACCTCAGGTCCGGCCTGTCACTTAAGTTTCTAGAAGAGTACCTAAAAGAAACGACAGTCATCTAAGAATCAATCCAGTAGTTTCATACATACAGTCCATGTTTCAATGCCAATCTAATGTTGCAATAAATAAATCTACATGAGGATGAATGATAGGTGTCCGAGACTGTCGCCAGATGACCAGGCCTGGGAGCTCGTAGGTACAGTAATGCAGTTATGATGCCTCTAGTAACTAAAAAGCACTGATGTCAATAATACTACTAGTGGACAGGCTCGTTAACGATGAACTTACCGTAAACCACAACAATGTCAATTATCCGATTATATTCTCAACAACCTGCCTGTTCACAATGTTGACACAACCAAATGAATTTTGTTTGTATATAAATCTGGCTTCGATTAACGTAAACAATACCTATGGAAACCTAATCGAGTAACAAGTTAGCCAACCTCCCTTAGCGCCACATGTTCCTAGCTTTCAGGTACTTACATACAAATAGGTTCTGCTTTACTCTACGCCCTGAAATACTATTTTTACAGCTGTATTTAGACCTTTAATGATACGCGCAATCGTTTAATTTTGAATAAAGTTTAACCATTTGATAATAGCAATCGATAACCGAGATGAAATTACTCTGTACACAAAATACTACGCCTTTACGATATTTTACCGTCAAATCTCCTACATACTTTAACATACAGTGTCAAAAGCTAATTCATTTGGTTTAGAAATAGTGGAATCAATAAACCGTGATGCTGAAAATGAGATTTTGCGTCGCTATTAAGGGCAAGTTGACAGGATTGCACCGATGCATCCGTCATAGGCATCTGCGGTTACGATTAGTGGTATCAGGTGTTCAACAGTCCATACACCTCATTCACTGGGGCTGGTTACCGTGGGGAAAGAAGGGTAAACGTCAAACGATTGGCACTGGAGAGTTGCGCGGCCGCGGTGGCACGGGAGCGCGGCGCAGCACACACTAGGGCTGGGCGAGTCGCGGCAACGTTACGTCAGAGAGGGGCGCGGGGGGCCCCTCACTGCTGCATCCTCCGAGCGCCCATCTTCGCCCGGCTCCGCTGAAAAACGTGACAACTCCGCGTGGGGTTGCCCGGTGTACAGGTGTGTCGGAATTTTACGGAAATTTCATTATAAAAAGTGTGTAAAAAGATGGCCTTGCCCGACTTAGACAATACATTACGAGTAAGACGCGTGGTGTGTTTCGTATTATACGGGATTATACTAAATTATTTACTCGGTTCCATTGAATAAGCTGAAATTTTCTTGCTGTATGTAATCTATCTCTGAATGCCAAAATGCAAGATAACGCGAATATATTGAATTTTTCTTCTACATACAAGATTGATGACCTACTTCTTATGCGCTACGTAGCAGACGCCATTGCACTTTCGTATGTTTTGTATTACAGTGTTTATGACAAAAACGTGACCAGTACAATATTTTTTTGTCTTAGTCATAGTTTTTATGTAGCACATACAAATAAAGTACTTTCTGATCGGTTCTTTGCTTGTAGGCTTGTTGCAAAATAAGCAATTTGTATTTGTATGAAAAAGCATTTTTGCCTTCCGCTAAATATGTGTTCTGAAAGCATAATGCTTTATGGATCCTGCAAGAGGATAATGGCCCTAACGTCAAAGTCGACTCTGTACTGTATGGAAAGTGAAATGACATAAATGTTTTGGTTAAGCCTCCACAATCACACGATGCCAATCCAAATGAAAATATTATGGTGTGGGCGAAGCTCAAATTACGGGGGAAAATTGCAGATTGACCTAACTCAAGAAATTGAAATCTGTGAGGAGGTCATTACCTCGCCGTTAAGCTGAAATTTGGTAAAAAGTTTGCTTCAAATTATGCCAATCGATTATAGATAAATCGTGAATTTGTTATAGGAAAGCTGTTTAATTTGAATAATTCACATTATAATAATTGTTTTTTCTTTAAATTTTAACGGTTACGCTGCTCTTGTCGTACATAGTGGATATAAGTTAATGAGAGGTTTTATATTTCATATATGTATAAAGCTGAAATTTACATTCAGGAGATTTATTCCGGAACTTGAAATGGGCTTCTGAAGTTCTTGTGAAAATGAATTTCCCCCTGTGGGTTTACTGGCCGCACTCCAGGCCAAACAGGGCAAAAAAATACAATAATTTGAAATTTAACATAAAGCATTCGTGTTATCAATCATTATGCGTAGTACCAGTGCGAGAACGCACTAATCAACAAATTAATTCATGGGGAGCCGAGTTGCGTCGAGCGTCCTGGGTACTCTTAAGTAGGGAATGTAAACCGGTTAATCGGTTAGCCGGTTAACCGGTAAATTGTCTAAATATGAGGCCGGTAAATTAAAATCAAAACCGGTAATTTACCAGAACACAAATAATTAGTAAAATACCTACTACATTTTAACGATTGTTAATGCTTCATCTTCATGATTATACCTCAATAACCCTCCTTATATCATGTAATAATGATAATTGAATAAACTTGTTAGCGTTATCTTAACTCATGTAGAATCAAATTATTGCAATCGTTTGTAGAAGCTTCTTAAAATGCAAACACGTTCCCAGTTCCATTCTATAAAATATGAATAATTATCAGTTTGAATAAGTACAAAAGAGACGCCTTATTTAACATACTTTAGAGGTATACTCATCATTACAATCCAAAGAAATACCTCTCTTCGTCTTACTGGGATCCCAGGGATTACATGGGAGGGAGAAAGCCAAAGGCAAGGAACAGAGGTATGGTGGTGCTTTTCTTCAAAAAGGGTGACAACACCCTGCTGAAGAACTACCAACCCATCTGACTTCTGAGCCATGTCTATAAACTGTTTTCGAGAGTCATTACAAATAATACGAAGCGTTCATAGCCGGCGCCTGCGAGTCGGAAACGATAACGCAGGTAAAACAAAGATGGCAGCGGTCAGTCCTTGGATGGGTGACCGCCTGTTTGAGTGTTTACTATAAATGAGCGCTTCCGTGCTTTGGAAGGCACGCTAAGCAGTTGATCCCGGCTGCTGTCTATGACAGTAATCGTTGAGCCGAGTTAGAGGCCTTCGGGCGGCTTAAGAACCTCTAACAGTCGAGTTGCCCACTCACTTGACAAAGGGGGAACTGTCACTTGTGTCCGCAGGAGCTACCTACCACAACCCTGCACGTGTCCCCTGGGTGGTACTAAAAAGTGACAAACTCAAAGGCCAAATAATGTATGCCATACAATTAAAAATTACAAATAATAGATGACTTCAAGCCTCCCGGACAAGCTGGTTCCCGGAGAGGCTTTAGCACCGTACATCACATCTATACGCTCCGTCAGGTTATGCAGAAGACCGAGGAGTATCACCTGCCCCTCTGCTTGGCGTTCGCGAACTACGAGAAAGCCTTCGATTTGATCGAAACCTGGGCTGTACGAAAGTGTTTGTACGAAAACGCCACTGTGTCAGTCCGACTCCAGGATTTGAACGCAAAACCAATTTTGCTGCAGCGGGGAGTCAGTCAAGGGGATGTTATTTCCCCAAAAACTGTTCACTGCTGCACTGGAGGATTTTATTCAAGACTATGGACCGGAGAAGGCAGCCGTCAACGACGAGTACATCACTCACCTTCGGATTTCTGACGATTTAGTAGTCTTGGCTGAGACCAGGGAGGACTTTAGAAGAGAATATATGGCACTTGCAATGTAGTCGCTCACTATGGGCCTCAATAGAAGGCTAGAAGTCACTCAAAGGGCAATGAAGATGGCTATGCTGGGAGTTTATCTGCGTGATCGCATTAAAATGAGGCTTTAGATACCCAGTGGTCAGCCCCGCTACATTAGTCCGCAGCAGAACTAAGGTAACAGATATAGCCCTCCGAATCGCTAAACCAATTTGGAACCCCCATGAGCTCCACTCCTAGAAAAAGTTATAAAACCGTTTGTACGAACGCTCTTAGGTAAAATGTATTGTTTCTATTACTAGCCTTTTCTCTATCCAACTCTTTTCGATCTAGGTATGGTTGGTTATATATACGTCTCTTGAAGACCGTAGAAACATCTATTTATTAAAATATTAATTTAGACTACTAATTGGGTTTGTAGTTAGTTTCTGTAGAACTGAGGACAATCCCTATCTACCTGCTAATCCCCAAGGAACGTTTTCAGTTGTGTTTTTTGCCCTCCTACCACTGAGCAACTTTTATATATTAAAGAATCTGATTATTACGGCATTTACGGCACATGATAACTCTTTATACTATATCATAGCTTATTTTTACGATAAATAAACGTCAAATAACGCTACTTATTAGCCAAATTGAATTTACCGGTAATTTACCGGTTAACCGGTTTTGCCTCACTCAAGTCGGTAATTTACCGGTAATGAAATTTGCCCGGTAATTGCATTCCCTACTCTTAAGCTATCATACTTATCCGATGTGATGTTCTCTGATGCAGTGCCACAACAGAAGCCGTCACGCCAGAATAAATACATAACCGTAATAAATGTACATCACGACACTTCACATCAAACAAATACGGGTCCGGCGGTTCTTTGATAATTTTGGTCGCACACTAGCAACCCCACGGCGCGACTCGCGGCGCCCCCGCCCTCTCCTAGTACCATCACATACGATCACTTACTGCAGCAACTCATTACCTTGATGCGATTTCTGATAAACAGTCCTTATGAGGCACATGGGCCAAACCATGTTTGACTAATCTATAAAATAATGAGCGCCTCCCTAATCGCCACGTTTTTGAACACATGCAAGGATGTGGCGGACCGGTTGAAGTTAAAATAAACGATGCCATACGATCCGATACGATACGACCCATATCCGATCACTGTTTCAGAAATCTCACAAATTTCCGTTTAAATAAAAGTTAAACTATGTAACAACTTGAGATGTTTATTTGCGTTTTGATGTGTTTTTTGGAGCAGCTCGACAGGGGAAGTAGCTCCACTCCACTCCACCTCACAGAAGATCAAGGGCCCTATTTCACCATCTTGACAATTGTCACCTGACATTGATAATTCCACGTACATTGCTGGGTCAATAAGCAGTCCGGAAACCACTTTAACCTGTCGACGCAGCCATGTAAGTCGAATTGTCATTGTCAGGCGACAATTGTCGATTTGGTGAAATAGGGGCCAGACCGCAGCCATCCATAATAATACTGCTAATTGCTCTGTTAGTTTCAAACGCACGTTAGGACAACTCAACTGTCATTTTCCCATACAAAAAGTGACATTTAGATCTACCTGACGCGCGTACAATGCGTTGCGTGTAGGGTTTGCAACCCGTATATCCGGATATCCGAAATATCCGGATGTCCGCCAAATTTCGGATCCGGATCTGACAGGCTCTTGGATCCGGATTTTTCGGATATTACGGATCCTTAAAATACAACAGTGAAAATCGAAAATACGGCTACAAAATGATGTTTTTACCGAGTCCACGCTGAAAACCGAATGGTAGATAACTCAATCTCTGTCTTTATTCACCACTTCATTATCCCAGACCAGATTATTTTTGTTTTTAATTTATTAGTCACAAAAACTAATTAAACCTACATACTACAAACTAGTAAAATAGCCGCAATTTGATGGCGAAAATTGGCGTTGGTTTAAATGCACTAATCCACCGTAGGCAGAGACACAATATAATTATATAAATCCAATATTACCTATAGCCTTATAGGTACCATTATAGCTACCTACTAAAGACTTACGCCCGTATTCATACATAAATTCTACAAGCCTATTTTAACTAAAATGGCGTTAAAATTCGTTTGTCCTTATCTGTCACTTTGACATTTGTGTTCGTAAGAAAGGGACAAAGCACATTTTATTTAGCAGAGGCATTTTAAGTTTTATGAATAAGGGGATTAGTTTAAATAAACCTAAAGAAATATTTAAGAAGTATATTTGACACAGGAAGTAAAAAGTAAATGCAGCAACAATACCTACGTTTTATAATTGTAATATTTTTTTAAATTTTTAGTATGATGTTCTTGACTTATAATATGATCATGTAATATAATAAGCATGGTACACTATATTCATGGCCCGTTCACCGCTTTTGCCATATTATACAGTCTTGCCTAAATGAATGTCCCCTGCTAGACAAACACCTTTTCCCTCGTCCCGCTCACATTGTCAATATCTCCTCCTAAGGCTTGATACCTAGTTACAGCCCTATTGAATTAACTCCGTACCTAGAGCTCATTGAAATGTATGTACAGTCACCGGCATCAATATATGATGAATCAAAGGCCGCAAAATATCTGACACGCTCTTACGGTTCTAGAAATAGAGTTGTCATCAGATATTTGTGCGGCCTTTGTTTCATCATATATTTATGCCGGTGACTGTACGATACGAGCACCTGCGGGGCTAGCACAACTGACACAACAAGCGCGACGCGAGTCGAGACAATCCACCCGCCTCTTTCTAATTTACACAATATGAGTGAGACAGGAGTCGCTGAGCCGCGCGAGACACGACTTAGCAGCAAGTTTTGCTAGACGTACAGGTACGGAGTTAACTCGACCTGCTGGTTGATCACGCAGTCAAATTTTATATGGGAAAATGACAGTTGGATTGTCCTAGCGCGCGTTCGGAACGTTACGTTGATTACCCCTCTTGTAGTTATCAAGTGACAGCTTTCAGTGACGAAACTCTCACTTTGACAGTTAGTTCGTAGTTGTAAGTAAAAAGTTGAAAAAAAAAAGTTTTAAACCCTTTATGACCTCGGGAATGCGTACCTATTTAAAATATTTCAGGTATACGGTGGTATAGCCGTTTTTTCCTAGTTTAACCTTACAATTCCTACTTTATACCAAAAAAACCTTGTGGATCCGTATTATCTGAAAGATCCGGATATCCGGATCTGTTGAATTTAAATATCCGAAATATCCGGATCCAAAATATTGGCGGATCTTGCAAACCCTAGTTGCGTGATATTTGATATACTATACCTGCAGAGGCCCTAGCATACTACGTTTTATGTCGCGTTTTACGTGGCGTTTCAGTACATTTTCGCCGACATAAAACCTAGTGTGCTAGCTAGGCTGGTGGTGAGTAAAGCCGCTCCCGAAAATGTGTTCAGAATGAGAGACCTACATTTAAACTCTACCTATCAACACAACGTATCCTCAAATCAGTTAAGGCTACGTAGGCTCGTGGTCTTCTCTCCCTCTCACTGAGCACAAGCGTGAGCGAGATGGACGTGCGTGTTCGGAAGCGCGGATATCATGTTTTTTTAATTTAAATTGTTCCTGCGCTTTAATAAATAAAAAAGTAATAGCTAAGTTCCCTCAAACATAATATTGCCGATTTTAGAACCAAATTCAATGTGTTTAGCTGGTGCGCATAATTTGTTACGAATTTTTCAAGTGTATTTTAGACTATGTTTGTGGTTTTTTTCTACCGAGCGAAAGTCAAAAACTCACAATTCGAATAGCTGTTGTCCCTCGAGAAAGGCCTCAAGATTGCTGATTAAATTTGGAGCAGCCGTATTATAATCCAAACAACCGCTACGACTTTTAATACAGTCGATATTGTTCAACCTCGAAATTTCGGGGAGTTTGATGAAATTTGGTACGAATGTTCGTTGAAAGCCCTGTTTTCGTCTCCCAAAAGTCCTCGGGTCAGGGCCTTTTAGAACGGCCGTTATCTTGGGAAATGTACTCCATTCGTAAGAAATTCAGGTTTTGTTTGAAAACTACGTACTCTATGAAAACATGGTCTACAGCATCATTAAAGCTGAATAAATTCTACACAAGCCTGTAGTACACAACCTTGACGAGAAAACGTGTCTTCGTGCAGAAAAATGCATCCACATCTGAGATTTTCCCTCAGTGTCCTTCCCGGGAAGATTCTCCGAATTTCAAGTTCGGGAGAATTTCAATTTTACTTTGATTTACACAATAGGATATGAACTACATTAATAATAACATTTACGTCATACGGCTAAACCCAAAGGAATGGTAATGGATTAAATTTCTCGTTAAGTAGTGATAGTTTGCTACCACATCCAGGTCAAGATGCTTGATGAATTCCAAAAAAATGAGGTGGTGTTAGATTTCTCTTAATACGGACAACGTGTTGGCGCACATCGAGTTTAAAAAAAATAACAATACGAGTATTTATGGCGGGCGTGAGTGGAGACCAAATCTGAAATCACAACTTTGCTTCTAGCACTTAATTTATCGGGCGGATTTCAATAAACATGTTATCAGTAGATGGATCTGTAACACGCCAGTGCTATACACTATACATTTAACATTATTGACGCAGGGCGTATTACTGAAAATGCAAGTGACAGTAGTCAAGTTCACTACATACAATCACCGAAACCTCTGTTTACTTACATGTCTTAAAATTTGAACTTTAGGGACCATAGGGTTTAACCGCTGTATTATTTAAAAAAATCTGTTTTCTGAGCTCACGTCGCCTTATGGAGACGCAGGCGTCCATAGTCCGCGGTATCTGCACAATCAGGTAGATCATGTGTTAGTTTGCCACGTTATTAAGCAGACACAGTGACCTAAATATTAAAACAGTGGTTTATCGAAAGTCGAAAACGCGGCTATCATTTCATTTTTTTTCCCAATTTTCACATAGGTCCTACTGTAGGTATATTATGTAAAGCTTCTATTTATCCCTGAGGTTAATTGCCAATCACTTTGCTTCTGGAATGTCTAATGTGCATTTAAACCGACATCATATTTGAGACTCCGCGTAGAGTTTGACGAAGTAGATATATAAATTACATTAATTAGATTGTTGAATCATTGTTGATACTTACCACGGTATGCATCTATTGGTTAAATTTTTATTGACAATACACAGCCTAAACTAGTGGGTGATATACATTGGTAATTCTGGACGAAGTAAATGCTGATTTAGTACGAGGATTCGTACTTTTAGTTAGGAGTAATCAACAACAAATAGAGTTGAACTCAATTTTACCATTACTATTATAGCAAATAATTGAATGGCGTTTATATTTGTTTATTAGTTTATAAGTGATTGGGCAAAAAACTGCAATTTAACTTGCTTTTCTCAAACATATCCGTGTCTCTTTCTACTTGGTTGGCAATTCCTATTTTCCCGGTCTCTGCAGTAATGTTGTATTATTTTTACATTATTTTCGGTCTCATAACTGACCCACATGGTAGTGGCATCAAAATTTGAATAGATAAAATATTAAACATGGCTGCGAGCAACTTTCCCGGTCGCGTAAACATAGGTATTTTACGATGGCACATGGAGAAGCGGCCATGCTACAACAAAATACAGTGCTTCCTTGACACGGGCTGCTCGTTCAACTATCTAACTAACCTAAAAGGAAAAATCTTTACACTTATTTTCAGGAAAACAAGAAAACATTTTTACAAAATTCACTTCGTTGTCATCAGCGCTTTTACACGTCATTTTTACAAGCTTTATATTAACTTGCACTGTTTGAATGTATGTAAATATGTAAGTATGTAAATATGTAAAGTATGTAAGTTGTCCGTCAACATTTGCAATCCATTTTTCAGTCACTTCTCGTTATCCAATTGAGCTGAAATTTTGCAAGCATATGTATGAATATCGCATGACAATGCAATATTAGGATGACTGGGAGCTGATCTGATGCAGCAATTTGGGCCCCGTCGCAGGCCTTTTTGGTGTCAGGTTGGCTGTCTTCACTCTTCTCCTTACTGTCCACTCGCTGACTGCCACTCCTCTTACTTCTTCGAGCCGCTGTTGGACAGCGACAGCCATCTGGTGACGATCTCGTAGGGTTGTTGTCACGATGAACCGATCGTCCTTCTCCGAAGTGCACCTTCTCCGGCCGGTTCTTGGCCTTGAAGTAAAGGCCCCAGTTTCTTTGAATCTCTGGTAGACTCTACAAACTGTAGACTGTACCAAGTTCAGCTCTTCAGCTACTGAACGTTGACTGCGGCCCTCTCGCAGTAGGCGAATGATAACGGTGACTTGAACAGCAGTGGTGTTCATTTTTCCAGGTCTTTTTGATGGGATAATATGTGGAGATGTGTACCAGTCGACTTCAGATAAGTGACTGATAACCCCTCTCCCTCTAACCCTCTTTTATAGCCGTCTAAGAGAGCACAACTCGAGCGTTCGGTAAAGAGTAATCGGCCACAAACAAATCAGAAAAAAATCCGTCATTTAAAAAATACTACACTTATTTCTATGTTTCTTGACTTTTTAGAAAGCTTACATTTCAAGAAACTTTATTAGAAAGATAATACCGTTTACAAAGATATTGAGCGTACATGGAAAAATGCAAAGTGATGCAATTATTTTGCTCGCGAGTGTATTTTTATTTTCTATGAAAAATATCGAATATGAGAGGGGGCAAAAATCCAAAGTGTAGCAAAATAAGCTAAAAGTCCTAATAAGCCCAAACCTACAAAGACCTAATAAGGTCAAATGGGGTATCAAGTGAAAGGACTTTAGTTGCACATTCTGAAACGATTTTTATTGTTATTGTACTTAGAATAAATTACGAATTATAAAGGAAATATGTCGAAAATAAAATATATAAATATAAGGTAGGTAATATTATTTTTAATGTCTTTTAAAAATACGTATATTTGATGCGTAGGTTGTTGAGAATATATGGCAGGCGTTTTTTTTACCTTCTATCTCCAAAATGGTTTTTAATTCTTGGGTCATTAAATTTACCTGCGGACACCGATCTCGTACCATGGTTATGTGTATATAGTTCTATACAGGTTATGCCCTTGATTTTGTATTGGTTAATCTATACACAAATGAAGTCAAGAGCAAAATTCATAACGACTTTATTTAAGAATATTCGTTTATCACCTGGTAGTTTTGAAACAGTAGCATGTATGTTGTAAACATCGTTTTTTCAAGAATTATTAGACACGTAGTATTTCATTTCCTACTACCAAATTCAAATGTTTATAAACATTTGAATTTGGTAGTAGGAAATGAAATACTACGTGTCTAATGTGTTATTCAGCCTCCTAGCGTTATTCCCGTTTGTGCCCCTAAAGGAGCCCGGGGTCCGCTTTGACACCTAATCCCAAGATTTGGCATAGGCACTAGTTTTACGAAAGCGACTGCCATCTGACCTTCCAACCCAGAGGGAAAACTAGACCTTATTGGAATTAGACCGGTTTCCTCACGATGTTTTCCTTCACCGAAAAGCTAACGGTAATTCCGTACATAAGTTCCGAAAAACTCATTGGTACGATTGATGACGAGCTGGGATTCGAACCCACGACCGCCGCTTGACAGCCGCATGCCTGAACCACTAGGCTACCGTAGCTTTTTAAATAAAAGTAAATAAGATTGTAGGCCAAAATTACAGGCACTTACTTTCTACCGATAGAATTGAATACGAGTGGTCAATACCATTCGTTTTTTAAATTTTCTATCGCTATTTCAAAATAGCATTTCGTAATTTTGACCGTTTTCGAGTGAAAGAGTCGAGCGCTCGAAAGTCAAAAATCGGTCCCCTGAACGTCCTGGGTTCGAATCAGTTCCGTACCGTTCGAATCGCAAATATTTGTGTGATGAACATGAATATTAATTTGGTTCTGAATTTGGGATGTTTTTTATGTATGGAAAATAAACACCTATAGTATAGATATATTTATTAGATATACATAAGTGCCTATGTATATCTATTAAATATATCGTACCTATAACACACACAAGTCTTGTGTAAGATTGTCCCCTTTTATTTATTAATGTTTTGTTATTTATTAAGTACCATAAAATTAATCTTTAATTAGAAGGGCTAGACAAGAAAGCGGCTGCACTAACCCATAATATTATAGTAACTTGTTAGTCAAAGTCTTAAAATGTTCTGCCTTCAAATCACGGCAAAAAATATTGGTCGACTCTAAACATCGCTGCTGGACTTACTGGTAGGAACTGAATGTATCTGGAAAATAAACACCATTTTCATTATAGGCTTTATTTTTCTTTGAAAAATAAAAACAAAAATTAAACTCTAAACATAAGAAATACAAACCTTAAGAAATTCGGTATTACGCAAAGATAAAAATGGAAATAATAAATGCTAGACTTTATAAATGTTAATATTGACTTATCAGTATAAATTATGTAACGTTATTAAAATTATGAGGTAGTTGTTTACAAATAGTCTTTCAATAAATTCTTAAAACTAAGTTGAAGTGTGATGAAAATGTAGTGAAGTCACTGTTGCTGTATGTACTCATCATGGGTTGTAAACATTTTCCCTTTGAGACAGTAGTAGGTACTACTTACCACGTAGTTCAACTGGTAGTACAAATGATACACCCTAGGGTCACTAGTACTACCAGTAGTACTAGTGACCATAATGGAGGACAGGTAGTACAACTACCATGTAGTCTGTTGCGTTCATTGCGGATATTTTTATGCGAATGACATTATGATACTATCGAGTATTTGGGGCCAATACCAATTAATTTAACTATATCAAAATATTGTAAAAAATAGGTAGGTTAGGTTGCTTAGGTATATTCAGATGCCCGAAGGGCAAACAGACCAGAAATAGGAGCCCCGCAGAGCGGGCTCCGTCAAAACCTGTCGTATTTTGTTTACATCTGGCATGTGCATCATATGTACTACCAGTTGAACTTTTAACACTGTATGGTCTATGACAAAACCCGGGTGATTTTCTTGTATTTTTAACCCCCAACGGAAAAAGAGGGGTGTTATAAGTTTGACGTGTCTGTGTGTCTGTGGCATCGTAACTACTAAACGAATGGACCGATTTGAATGCGGTTTTTTTGTATCCGAAAGCTGACGTGACCGAGATGTTTCTTAGCTACGTTTCAACAAAATTGGTTTAGCTGTTTTTGAGATATTGAACTTTAAAATGAAAATGTCGGGGGTTTTTCAACTTTTCTAAGTTGTAGTTATTAGTAGTAGTACTAGTGACCGTAGGGTGTATCATTTGTACTACCAGTTGAACTACGTGTTAGTACTACTGTCTCAGGGGGTTTATTTTATCGTTTAATATTATGTAGAAGATACGGCAATAGAGAGATCTCTCAGGGACCGAAGTCCAATGAGAGTTGTTAGGATGTTATTATTTATGCAACTGATTTAAGAAACTTCGATAGTGCGATGCAGAACTCGTCAGATTTGACAGGAGTGACGCCACAATTATTATGGTTTGGGAATTGGATAGCTGTCAATTAATACACTTTGACGTGATTATAATAATATGGCAAAAGTGTCACCTTTATTCCCAATATTATCGCAGTCGGGTAGTATAGGAAGTCATACTGTAACCCCCCCTTTTATTCATAAAACGTAACAAACCTCTGTAAACTGAAATGTTATTTGTCCCTTTCTCACAAAAACAAAAGTCAAAGTCACTGATAAAGACAATCTACTTATAAAGGCATTTTAGCTAAAATAGGTTTGATGAATAAGAGGGTAAATCGATGTATAAATGTGGGTTCAGAAACCGTAATCAGGAGCAACGCTAAGAGTTGTACTACCAATAGGTATTAAAGAGATTCCTGTGAGGTAATTATTTACAAAAAGCATGGTCACTATATTTAATTGACATTGAATATTTCCATGAAGCTATTAGCATGTTTGCGTTTATATTCGACATATTTATCCCTCTCCCAGTTAAATAGTATATTTTCTTTAGTGAACGACGAAATAATAATGTTGAACATTTATAAAAGCGATCATGTCAGCTAGTCGTATTTTAACTTTTTGTATGATTCATGTTAATTCCAACTCATTAATCTGATTGAATGGAACATTTTCAAATATTGGCTGTCATATTATTTTCTTAATAGTCTCACTGTCAGTTTTTCCCGATAACGATGACTTTTCCCGTATTTGCTACGTATTTTTGTTTCGTATATAGGTAATACGTTATTGTTTTTTTAAGTGTTTCTAAATAATAACTCACATAGAAGTAAACATGTGTGCAAGTCAGAGAAACGTTACGTAAACGTTTAAAAATAAACAAGAAATACCTTTCATTTAAATAATGGCAGATATTGTACCAAACAAACCCTTTTAACTGTAATCCTTAATTTATATTTAAGACCCGTAAGTTTGTAATAATTAATAATGAAGCTTCATTAACGAATAATTAAATAGAGAAATTGGAATTACCTATCAAAATAAACCTATGAACACTTAGGATGCCTAGTTTAAATGCCAAATTCATTCTAGTGAAACGCTGTTTTGACACCACTACTGAAAGTTTCTACTCAAAAATTAGCAATTATGAATTATTTATATATTAAGTTATTGTAGTGTTATGCCTACTTCTAATATTAAGACATTGATGCTTATTATAGGTTATTAAACAAGAGACAATACGAGACGTTGAAATGTGGTTGCTAGGTATTAGCCTAGATTATACAACGGTGCTTTATTATGATTATTTATGATTTAGGTAGGATTGACAATATGGATATGAATTGTGAAAGATGTTTACTTAATTTTCCGAAAACGGATTATTTGACGTAAATACACTTAATTTTTTTTTACTTGCCAGGGTGTATGCTACACCAAAAATATGAACTGAGTAACCAATCAAAGATCAAAAGCAAATGGTAATGGTGGTGGTCACTGGTAATGTAAAGCAAATGTAAAATAATGATTGCAAACTACTTAAAGCATATGAATAACTAGATAAACAGACTTCTCGTGATGTTTCCAGTGTAATTAAGTACCTATACTTATCAAAATGTCACTTATTATTAGGCTTTTGAGCAAATTTAAAGTGTAATGCTACTCATGGCGTTAACTACATTTACAAGAAAACTTTGTACTTTGATTTCAATAGGTGGTTGTAAATTCTTACTTAATATAAGTTTTATTTAAATCTTAACGTTAAAACAAGTTAACTCATCAGACGCTTCACTGAATTTTACAATTAACTAAATTAATTATTGCAACGATGTAAGGTGAACTTTGGCACGTCGATTTATAGTCTATTTTGCTTTAAAGTATCTATTGGTTATTGCAAAAAATACACAAAAGTTTCTACATCACGACATAAGTAGAGAGGTATAGTTGTTATTTTCTAAGCCGTCCGTTCCGCACTAAAGAACGCCGCACTGCAGAACGGACGGCTTAGAAAATAACAACTATAATCAGAAGTTTTTATTTCCTAGTTTTTAAACATCACCATTCTGTATGTGTTATATAAATTAAAATATTTTTCTTTTATTCAGTCAAAATGTATTAAAACTATGGTCACCCTAACACATTTAACGCACACTGTATGAGGAAAGAGACACAACGTCGTCTGGTGTAAGATGACCACATAAGTACTATAATTTTATTTCTGTTTATCAAATAATTATTATAATCAGAACACGAATGATCAACACTTTTTTTGTGTCCTTTGAATTATTTCCCACATCTTGTCATTTCTGATTAAGTCTCCTATATGTCACGCTGTATTGTTAAAACAATCATACCATTTTTTTTTCTTAGCCACTTAACTTAAAATATAATTTACCATTTTTAATTATTTCGTTTTGTTGCCTTGTGTTGCTCCGTTAATTACAAGTTCGTAACAAATTCGATTATGCACTTTGATCATAGAACTTAATTAAAAACAATAATTTTGTAATGTAACTATTTCTAAATATAAGACAAATAATTGTAATCCTAAACATTTTATCCTGTATTTGCTAAAAAGACCAAATAAGTTATTGAATCTCATACTTAGCTGCAGTAGCTATAACTACACCACTACTATACTTTATATTCTAGCAGTAGGTAGGTATCGAAAAGAAAAAAATAAGGATATTAACATGGCACAAATATAAGTCTTTAAACTGACACACTGCAGTGTCTATAAGCTAAAATTAAAATTGTGTTGAATATATATTTTTTCAGTTTTACAATTTGAAACCATCATCAAATTACTTATTTGGTCTTATAGCTAATTGTATGTCATATAATATACTAATATTACTTAAAGTTTGTCATTGATAGAATTTAGCAATAAAATTAATAATATTGATAATAATGATTTAAACACACACTTAACTTTGGGTAAATATGATATAGGAAAATTATTATATTGACACTCGAACACATATACTTTGTACTTACGTTACTTATAAGTTTTCGTTTAAACTCTAAACAGTAGTCAAACCCAGTACAGTAACAGTAGTCAAATTGTGTAGGTGAGTTGATGTCAGAACAAGTGAAAACGATCATGCATAATTTCAATAAAGTATTCCAAATGAATCACAAATACTGATAGCCTGTTTTACTGTATTTACATTTAAAAGTGCGCTTTATTTTGAATAAAATTTAAGGTGTCGAGTATTTTGCCGAGTCTGTAGTTTTGCAAAAAATAATTGTCACTTTAAATTAAACAGGTTTGATATATAATTCAGAGGGGAATTTGATGAAGCTAGTAAAGATAAAAATAAGATTCGGCGAAACAATGCTATTGTATAATCAATATGTTGGCGAAACGAAGCGGCTTCAATAAAGACATGCAAATTAATAAAACATTATGACGAAAAGATCAGGTCTCGAATAGCGCACTAAAGTAAAACTTAATGTTCCTATTTGCAATAACAAAATAAAATTATTGTAATGATATTTTGTACTTATCAGTCTTACTTTGTATTTTTGAGGTAGATAGGTTTGTGTTTAATATTTAAGTCGTGTTTCGTATATTTGTTTTCTTTGAAGATTTTTTTAATGTTTTTTTGCTAACGGCCTATTATTTGTAAAGTTAAAGAATCAATGCCGCTAGAATGCCTGCACGTAAGGCTGTGTCCATCATGTGTGCTGCGGGCTCCCTTCCTGGCTGTCTTGGGAACTGTCTGAACTCTTCGTTTGTTGGTCGCTCTTCTTTTCAACCTTAAAAATAAAAAAATCTTTACCTCCCATTTCCCCTTTAGGTTTAATTGTGGATCTCAATTATTTTCTAACTACTAAGTGCTGTAAAAATTATGGCACGCTCATACGTATTCTTGCATATTTATAAAAAGTATGGTGTACACTGCATAGGTAAAAAAACCAGAGTATAAATAATTGATACGTAACTGTACGTTCACATGACCTGCAGGGTTTCATTAGAACTAAAAGAAATATTAAATTGATTCTCACTTTAAAAAGTCTTCACCTCTCAGTAAATAATAGTATGATAATGTTCAACGGCTTATAGTTCAATCTACCCTACTATGGATAAAATCAATTGCTACATTAGAACTAATTGTAAATTTTACACACAAATCGTAGATTCAGTCGTTTTACCATATATTTTGGTCACCTATTTGCATTTATTTTAAGAACGTAGTTGTTGGCTCTAATATAGCGTGCCTGAGGCGTCAACCCATTTGTTTTTTTATTCTGCCAAGTTAAGGGCTAAAATTAACTGTACGGTCAACCAATTTGATTCGTAGGCCACCGTAGCGACGCACTGCTACATAGCGACGCAATAACCCTGGTAACCCGTATTGACATAGCATTTACAACGGCAAGGTTCTATGATGGCCTAGAAATCAAATTGGTTGGCTGTACCTTTATAGGACAGTCCGCGATGAGATGGTCTTCACTCTTGCAGTTGTGGCACCTCTTCGGCTGTGGCCCGATGGCGCACTTGGCGGCTATATGGTTGGCGAACTCTCCGCAGTTGTAGCAGCTGGAAAATTAACAAGTTCATTTTATTATAATTATGTACATACTGAAACTCTATAAAAAGTGTGTTAAAATATACTGAGAAATATACTTATGTATGACTCTATTTTTTGTAATATCATTGGACAATCTCAAACAAACCCACTACAAAAAAGCTACAAATTCACAAAAAAAATCGGTGACGAACTATATTATAAATCTTGTCACATAATTAAAAGCAACAAATTCCTATATTTTCCTAACTGTGCTCATGAGTGGCCTCGATATCGTAACGGAAGGAAACTGGAGGGCGAGGTTATCTGATGCTACTACACTTTTGGGCTGATGTAGGACATATTGTGGGTTTCTATGACAAAGCGTCGTGTTTGCCTCTAGCTTGCTATTCAAGTTTTATCTTATAACTCTTTGAATCGTTACATCAAACACAGAAAACCTAATGAGTCGATCTCGGATAAAAAACAAAAAAGGTCGCTTGAAGCACAGGATCGCTGACCAGAACTGTCGTATGACGGCTTAGGGCATTTTGGTACTTAAAGAGGCTCTATTGGCATTGCGATGCAAAGTATTCAAAACCGTCCATATTGGCAAAATGTTTTGTCATAATTGTCTGCCCATTGTATTTCGTTACGGTTTTTTTCAGGCTTGCTATGAATTAAACCGCTTTAGCCTAGTTGGTAGTGACCCTGCCTACGAAGCAAGAGGTCCTGGGTTCGAATCCCGGTAAGGGCATTTATTTGTGTGATGAGCACGAATAAATATATTTTGTTCCTGAGTCATGGATGTTTTCTATGTATTTAAGTATTTATTTCTCTATATAAGTATCCATATCGTCGTCTAGTACCCATAGTACAAGCTTTGTTTAGTTTGGAACTAGGTTGATTTGTGTAAGATTGTCCGCAAATAAAAATAAAATAAAATAAATAAAATAAACCTACCTTGGTCAATTATAATATGTTTAGGGTTCGGGACACCTTGCAAGATTCTTGATATAACCTTATCATGGCGCGGCTGCCACATTGACTGGTTTATTAAACAAAATGTATTAAGTCTCTATAGCAAAATCAAAAATCAAAATCAAAAATGTGATAATAACGATACATCACTGTTGAATCTTTCAAAGCAAGTACCTATTTTTAACCGACCAAAGAATATCCTACTGAGTTTTGGGGTAAACCTTAATATTTAGCGAAAGTAATATAAAGATTTTGTGCCTCTTTGGTGCCTTTACCACCTTCCCTTTTATTGGAAGTAGAACCGATGGCCGTTAGGGCGGAAAGGTTTTCGAGTAGCGGCCACGTACCGGCAAGCGCACCGTGGGTAGACTCCCCGTAAGGTGGGCTAATGACCTGTTAAAGGTCGCGGGAGGCCGCTGGATGCGGGTGGCGCAGGATCGATCATTGTGGCACTCCTTGGGGGAGGCCAATGTCCAGCAGTGGACATCTTTCGGCTTATATGATGATGATGATGATGACGACCACCTTTCCTTATCTACCAAAGTTTACCGTATCTTTCTGAACCGTTTCTTGGAGAGCGGCCGGCGGTGCGAGCCCTGGCAGTCCACGGCCGAAGGCCCGGAGACTCGCGTAGCTTCCAGGCCCTTGTCTGACTCCTTGCACTCGAACTCCACTGCCTCCTCATCCCCCAAAGACCGGAACCCTGGCATCTGGATGACGCTCTGGAATCAAGTAAAAGTTATTGTTAGCTTGTTAACTAATCCATACCTAGGTCCATGGAGGTCGTTGTTGTTCTACGTCCGTAATAGTCCAGGCAATTAACTGACAGCTTATATGGAAAATATGTCAAATTTGGAAATAATTTATAATAGCAGATTTTTTTTATATAATGGATATATTATCATTTATCAATTAAATAGTTACTTAGTGACAAAATCCAACAAAATTTCAGACATCAAAAAAATGATAGCTTAACTAGCTTCTGAAAAGTCAGAAAAAATATTAATAAATGGTTTTATCTTTATTTTGGTTCATTTACATTTGCTCTATAATATTCAAGATAAATAATTAAAAAAAAACAATTCATTCTTTTTTAAATCTATATAAATACTTCCGGATGGAAAGTTTGTTGGATTCTTGAATAAAGCATCTTAGATCAATGTTTTAAAATGATATAAAGAAAAAAAACGCTATTATAAATTAATGTTTTTCAAAACCGTATTTTGCCTGGAGTATAGGGATAACCCTAGAAACCCTACACGTGACCAACAAACTCGGCAGCTGCACTGTTCCTTCTGAACCTCGCAGCGCACACACGAGTTCCAGCTCTATCAGCAACATCGATACGAATACATATGTACCAGTGTGTAACCGCCATACGATAAATAAATAACAAAAGTAGAGTGTGTTACCTAGTATAACACATGCTTACTGTAAAAAAAACAAGTAGAAAAAGACGCGTCTGGAAAACAATCAGTCTATCAACATGATAATGGGAATATGAACTACCTATATCATCTAGAAAAATAATAAATTGGGGAAAAACGGGACTAGAAAACAATCCGTTTGTCAACAGTCAACACTCGCGTCGCGTGTATTAATAATTATATCGACTAAGAAAAACGAAAAGTGTTGTAAAATGCGACTGGAAATTCTGCTACGCGGAATTAACGAGTTTGGGGAACCGATTTAAGAGGTCAGTCGGAGGTCTATTTTGTGCATCAAGCGATAGCTCAAATTAATAGCATTTCAATGTGTTTCGCACGCTTGCTTCTACACCGGCCGAGCTAGCGTATCATAACGAGCGCGCAAACCACATTGAAATGTGTTTCGCACGCTTGTTTCTACACTGGCCGAGCTAGCGTATCATAACGAGCGCGCGAACCACATTGAAATGTGTTTCGCACGCTTGCTTCTACACTGGCCGAGCTAGCGTATCATAACGAGCGCGCGAACCACATTGAAATGTGTTTCGCACGCTTGTTTCTACACTGGCCGAGCTAGCGTATCATAACGAGCGCGCGAACCACATTGAAATGTGTTTCGCACGCTTGTTTCTACACTGGCCGAGCTAGCGTATCATAACGAGCGCGCGAACCACATTTCAATGTGTTTCGCACGCTCGTTTCTACACTGGCCGAGCTAGCGTATCATAACGAGCGCGCGAACCACATTTCAATGTGTTTCGCACGCTCGTTTCTACACTGGCCGAGCTAGCGTATCATAACGAGCGCGCGAACCACATTTCAATGTGTTTCGCACGCTCGTTTCTACACTGGCCGAGCTAGCGTATCATAACGAGCGCGCGAACCACATTTCAATGTGTTTCGCACGCTCGTTTCTACACTGGCCGAGCTAGCGTATCATAACGAGCGCGCGAACCACATTTCAATGTGTTTCGCACGCTCGTTACTACACTGGCCGAGCTAGCGTATCATAACGAGCGCGCGAACCACATTGAAATGTGTTTCGCACGCTTGTTTCTACACCGGCTGAGCTAGCGTATCATAACGAGCGCACGAACCACATTTCAATGTGTTTCGCACGCTCGTTTCTACACTGGCCAAGCTAGCGTATCATAACGAGCGCGCGAACCACATTTCAATGTGTTTCGCACGCTCGTTTCTACACTGGCCGAGCTAGCGTATCATAACGAGCGCGCGAACCACATTGAAATGTGTTTCGCACGCTTGCTTCTACACCGGCCGAGCTAGCGTATCATAACGAGCGCGCGAACCACATTTCAATGTGTTTCGCACGCTCGTTTCTACACTGGCCGAGCTAGCGTATCATAACGAGCGCGCGAACCACATTTCAATGTGTTTCGCACGCTCGTTTCTACACTGGCCGAGCTAGCGTATCATAACGAGCGCGCGAACCACATTGAAATGTGTTTCGCACGCTTGTTTCTACACCGGCTGAGCTAGCGTATCATAACGAGCGCACGAACCACATTTCAATGTGTTTCGCACGCTCGTTTCTACACTGGCCGAGCTAGCGTATCATAACGAGCGCGCGAACCACATTTCAATGTGTTTCGCACGCTCGTTTCTACACTGGCCGAGCTAGCGTATCATAACGAGCGCGCGAACCACATTGAAATGTGTTTCGCACGCTTGCTTCTACACCGGCCGAGCTAGCGTATCATAACGAGCGCGCGAACCACATTTCAATGTGTTTCGCACGCTCGTTTCTACACTGGCCGAGCTAGCGTATCATAACGAGCGCGCGAACCACATTTCAATGTGTTTCGCACGCTCGTTTCTACACTGGCCGAGCTAGCGTATCATAACGAGCGCGCGAACCACATTGAAATGTGTTTCGCACGCTTGCTTCTACACCGGCCGAGCTAGCGTATCATAACGAGCGCGCGAACCACATTTCAATGTGTTTCGCACGCTCGTTTCTACACTGGCCGAGCTAGCGTATCATAACGAGCGCGCGAACCACATTTCAATGTGTTTCGCACGCTCGTTTCTACACTGGCCGAGCTAGCGTATCATAACGAGCGCGCGAACCACATTTCAATGTGTTTCGCACGCTTGCTTTTACACCGGCCGAGCTAGCGTATCAGAACGAGCGCGCGAACCACATTGAAATGTGTTTCGCACGCTTGCTTTTACACCGGCCGAGCTAGCGTATCATAACGAGCGCGCGAACCACATTGAAATGTGTTTCGCACGCTTGCTTCTACACCGGCCGAGCTAGCGTATCATAACGAGCGCGCGAACCACATTTCAATGTGTTTCGCACGCTCGTTTCTACACTGGCCGAGCTAGCGTATCATAACGAGCGCGCGAACCACATTTCAATGTGTTTCGCACGCTCGTTACTACACTGGCCGAGCTAGCGTATCATAACGAGCGCGCGAACCACATTGAAATGTGTTTCGCACGCTTGTTTCTACACCGGCTGAGCTAGCGTATCATAACGAGCGCACGAACCACATTTCAATGTGTTTCGCACGCTCGTTTCTACACTGGCCGAGCTAGCGTATCATAACGAGCGCGCGAACCACATTTCAATGTGTTTCGCACGCTCGTTTCTACACTGGCCGAGCTAGCGTATCATAACGAGCGCGCGAACCACATTGAAATGTGTTTCGCACGCTTGCTTCTACACCGGCCGAGCTAGCGTATCATAACGAGCGCGCGAACCACATTTCAATGTGTTTCGCACGCTCGTTTCTACACTGGCCGAGCTAGCGTATCATAACGAGCGCGCGAACCACATTTCAATGTGTTTCGCACGCTCGTTTCTACACTGGCCGAGCTAGCGTATCATAACGAGCGCGCGAACCACATTGAAATGTGTTTCGCACGCTTGTTTCTACACCGGCTGAGCTAGCGTATCATAACGAGCGCACGAACCACATTTCAATGTGTTTCGCACGCTCGTTTCTACACTGGCCGAGCTAGCGTATCATAACGAGCGCGCGAACCACATTTCAATGTGTTTCGCACGCTCGTTTCTACACTGGCCGAGCTAGCGTATCATAACGAGCGCGCGAACCACATTGAAATGTGTTTCGCACGCTTGCTTCTACACCGGCCGAGCTAGCGTATCATAACGAGCGCGCGAACCACATTTCAATGTGTTTCGCACGCTCGTTTCTACACTGGCCGAGCTAGCGTATCATAACGAGCGCGCGAACCACATTTCAATGTGTTTCGCACGCTCGTTTCTACACTGGCCGAGCTAGCGTATCATAACGAGCGCGCGAACCACATTGAAATGTGTTTCGCACGCTTGCTTCTACACCGGCCGAGCTAGCGTATCATAACGAGCGCGCGAACCACATTTCAATGTGTTTCGCACGCTCGTTTCTACACTGGCCGAGCTAGCGTATCATAACGAGCGCGCGAACCACATTTCAATGTGTTTCGCACGCTCGTTTCTACACTGGCCGAGCTAGCGTATCATAACGAGCGCGCGAACCACATTTCAATGTGTTTCGCACGCTTGCTTTTACACCGGCCGAGCTAGCGTATCAGAACGAGCGCGCGAACCACATTGAAATGTGTTTCGCACGCTTGCTTTTACACCGGCCGAGCTAGCGTATCATAACGAGCGCGCGAACCACATTGAAATGTGTTTCGCACGCTTGCTTCTACACCGGCCGAGCTAGCGTATCATAACGAGCGCGCGAACCACATTTCAATGTGTTTCGCACGCTCGTTTCTACACTGGCCGAGCTAGCGTATCATAACGAGCGCGCGAACCACATTTCAATGTGTTTCGCACGCTCGTTTCTACACTGGCCGAGCTAGCGTATCATAACGAGCGCGCGAACCACATTTCAATGTGTTTCGCACGCTCGTTTCTACACTGGCCGAGCTAGCGTATCATAACGAGCGCGCGAACCACATTTCAATGTGTTTCGCACGCTCGTTTCTACACTGGCCGAGCTAGCGTATCATAACGAGCGCGCGAACCACATTTCAATGTGTTTCGCACGCTCGTTTCTACACTGGCCGAGCTA
The DNA here is from genome assembly GCA_963854355.1 of Epinotia brunnichana. Classification (NCBI taxonomy): domain Eukaryota; kingdom Metazoa; phylum Arthropoda; class Insecta; order Lepidoptera; family Tortricidae; genus Epinotia; species Epinotia brunnichana. Next base: position 9,142,932 of record OY977941.1, on the reverse strand, counting down.
GCGTATCATAACGAGCGCGCGAACCACATTGAAATGTGTTTCGCACGCTTGCTTTTACACCGGCCGAGCTAGCGTATCAGAACGAGCGCGCGAACCACATTGAAATGTGTTTCGCACGCTTGCTTTTACACCGGCCGAGCTAGCGTATCATAACGAGCGCGCGAACCACATTGAAATGTGTTTCGCACGCTTGCTTCTACACCGGCCGAGCTAGCGTATCATAACGAGCGCGCGAACCACATTTCAATGTGTTTCGCACGCTCGTTTCTACACTGGCCGAGCTAGCGTATCATAACGAGCGCGCGAACCACATTTCAATGTGTTTCGCACGCTCGTTTCTACACTGGCCGAGCTAGCGTATCATAACGAGCGCGCGAACCACATTTCAATGTGTTTCGCACGCTCGTTTCTACACTGGCCGAGCTAGCGTATCATAACGAGCGCGCGAACCACATTTCAATGTGTTTCGCACGCTCGTTTCTACACTGGCCGAGCTAGCGTATCATAACGAGCGCGCGAACCACATTTCAATGTGTTTCGCACGCTCGTTTCTACACTGGCCGAGCTAGCGTATCATAACGAGCGCGCGAACCACATTTCAATGTGTTTCGCACGCTCGTTTCTACACTGGCCGAGCTAGCGTATCATAACGAGCGCGCGAACCACATTGAAATGTGTTTCGCACGCTTGCTTTTACACCGGCCGAGCTAGCGTATCAGAACGAGCGCGCGAACCACATTGAAATGTGTTTCGCGCGCTTGCTTCTACACCGGCCGAACTAGCGTATCAGAACGAGCGCGCGAACCACATTGAAATGTGTTTCGCACGCTTGCTTCTACACCGGCTTGTTTAGGGTGTGTAAAGATGAACCGGAAGACTTTGTTGCTATATCTAATAGGTTAGGCTACTAATGATCACTTTCAAGTGTGTTTACTTTAACCCTTTGAACGCCAAAAACGCCTAAAGGTGTCGTGTATGCCTAAAGGTGCCCGCAGCGCCAAAAACGCCTTTAAGTTTCATGACGTCCGCTGTCAAAACAACCTTCCGTCTTTCATATAAGGTTAATAGTTACTCGCTTATGGAAAAAAGATTGGCGTGTCAGTGAGACGTTACTATGTGAAAAATGGCGTTCAAAAGGTTAAAGCACTAAAATTGTGTTTTCATGAAATAGCTTTTAGTGAACGTCTTCCAATGTTTGACAACCTATTGTTCACCTTTATTGCTATGTATTTCGTTTGCACGTGTCAGGTATTGGGTCAGAGTCGGGCACTGGACCGCTTACCTTGCTCATTCAAATTCATATGAAATGTGAAGTTTATTGAATTCTTAGAATAATAACGCCTAGAAACGCAGTTCACGCGCAACGGTGAGGCCACCTAAACTCGGCCATAAATGGCCCAGTACGGCGATCGGTGGAACAAAATTGGTGCGTTTGTGTGCGTATTGGCGCGTGTGAATACGAGTTGATCACAACTACATGAATCCGTTTTATGCCTCACGCTTGGCGCGTCGGCCGTATGAAACTATCCTTCTAAGCGTTATTACACTCAAGAGCAAAAATTTCGGGTCGATGAAATACCGTCATAATTCCTAAAATAGTGCAAATGTTGTACAGTTTTTTAATCCTTTCATGATCTTTATTAAATTTTACATCTAAACTGCAGAAATAACAGTAAAAAAGAAACACGTTACCAGGTTTAAATCGGACTCGTAAAAACCCATGAAAAAAACAACGTTAACGGAGCGAGATATCGCAAAAATCGTCATTTTTGGATGTTGATATCTTTATGATAGGTTCCGGAAATTGCTAATACATTTGGTTATTACGAAAAATAGTATATTATGTAAATAAGACTAGTGTAAAATATAAAAAAAAAAACCTATTGCGGTTTTTTTAATTTAGGGTGACCCGAAACTTTTGCTCTTGAGTGTATTCTAAGGTTGAATCGTAATTCCATTACAAGTCTAATTCATTAAATAAACCGATACGAATGTATGACACGATTTCAAATAGGTAGGTACGTACATATTTCGTAACACTGACCACGTTGCGTATACTTCTGTTATAATTTATGAGAAAAATCAACGCTATCGAACCCCAATAACCGAGATCGTAACCTAATATAATTTTTACCGCTCCGGCGTTCGTTCGAATTACAAGTTTAGTAGTGTGAATGTATAGAAAAAACATCCGGCCTTGATAAGCCGAACAAACAAACAAGCACGCTATCAGGTCAACCGCTAGATATGCCACTATTTGTGAATGGATTTATTTTTCTACTATTCGGAGGTTCATAAGTCTGTTGAAGTTATTTGATGTTGGAAGGAAGTTCAGTTCATTTACTTACCTACTAGGTATAATAAATATGAAAGAGAATTAAATAAAAGAAATATTCAATTAATTTTAATTTGTTAGCTTATTGAAACCTGTTTTAATTTCATTGATAATAAGTATGTTACAAATAATTATTTACAAACAGTTTAAAATCGCAAAGTACATAATACGTTTATAAGGCACGTTTCCTCGTGTCACGGAAAAACGGACGTCTTATTAACCTCTATCCGCCTAAAAGGCTTTTTAAACGGTATCCTCTTTTTTAATGGAATGTGCATAATACTATTTTAAATTGGAACCGAGTTGCATTTGTTTGTTATGTTTGATGTGTTAAACAGAAAAAAGTCTATTCCATGTATACTAGTCTAAGTATAAGTCTATTCTACCTATCATAGGTGACTCAAATTCTTATTAAAGTCACTATGTTAGCGTAGGTACGTCGTTCGGCATGTTACCATTATTACATTAAGATCGTTGTACGATCCAAGCATCGCACATTTCACGTGTCAGCGTTAAATATAATGAAGTTGTTTTAATTACTGTATCGGCGATTACGCCACTTATGAATCAGTCTACGTTCATACGTGCTCCTAGCTAGTACCTATACATTTACCTTGGTTATCAATAAAATCATTCAACTAGATCAGTGTTTCCATCAAGTCTACAATCAACTATCAAGAATCAAATCATCTCAGTTATACAACCCGTACATCTTATGGTCCTTCGAGCCGGATATTATGAACCAGCGACCTATGGATCGTATAATCGTCATACCTACTAAACAAATAAAATGAAATATCGTAAATGTGAAAGCTTGAATGTGTAGATATCCAGCGTTTGTCTTAGTAACAAATCTCTACACGTTCACGTAAACGACAGGATAAAATTGATTAAATTTGACATAAAGACGAGACGTTAGCTTTTTATGAGAAATTGCGTCTTAAAACGGTTACGTTTTAAAATTACAATGATGCATCATTGTAATTTTAAAACGTGTTCTTTTGGGTATAAAAATCGGACATCCTCTTTTTATTTACATAGTATTTACTAATACATATAAACCATTTACGAACATTCCAGCGTGCCAAATCGACCTACTTTTTGAGAAAGAAATAAAACAAAATGCTGAGTTTTGACATAAAAAAAATCGAATAAAAACCGGCCAAGTGCGAGTTGGACTCGCGCACGAAGGGTTCCGTACTATTATCTATAAAAACGGCAAAAAAATCACGTTTGTTGTATGGGAGCCCCCCTTAAAAAGAAAAAAAATTGTTTCTAGTATTTGTTGTTATAGCGGCAACAGAAATACATAATCTGTGAAAATGTCAACTCTCTAGCTATCACGGTTCTTGAGATACAGCCTAGTGATAGACGGACGGACGGACGGACGGACGGACAGCGAAATCTTAGTAATAGGGTCCCGTTTTACTCTTTGAGTACGAAACCCTAAAAACTAAATATTTCCGAAACTGTCAGGTTCTACGAGTCGTCCACGAAACTTAGATATAGAATTACCCGATGTAAGACACATTTTTGAGACCCAAATATATATTTGTAGATTAGATAGAATTTTGTAAATTCAATATTATGTGTTTTTACGTTGAAGTTTTTTAAAAACGGAGTTCAGATTTGATAAAAAAAACGTGACATAACTTCTAGTAATGCCTAATTATTCAGCGATAAAATGAAATCCGAATAGCAATAGATTATCGTAAAAAATGGATTTGTTATCATTTTCAACCCTTTTATAGGCCATCTTCTAAGCACTTGACTTCTATCTACGTTGTATATTTTTTAATAAGTAATTGTCATATCGTTTACTTGCTACAAAACAAGAAGAAATATTTGATTGAAATGATTCGAAACATTTTTTTAGTTCATACTCATGTCAACGTTCGATTTTTCCTGTGGGCTTATCCAAAGTTTTAACTTTTAGCGCTGCCTAGGAGCAGGCATGTAAAGGGCATTAGGGCTCGGCCACATGCCCCCGCACGGCACGGCGACGTCACCGTGAAACGGCGCGGCGCACGGCGTAAAATAAAAACCCACGTTGCGCTGTAGGTTTTTACATGGTGGACCACATGGCCGGGCCCTTAGTGAGTTATGACTTGTTTAATAGAAAAAATATTAATATGTAGAAATTACAATACGGTTTAGATGAACCGTATTGTATTTTCTGCAGGCAAGACGCCTAGTTTTTGAAATACACACCTGATGGACAAAGACGTCCTGCCCACCATCGTCGGGCGTGATGAACCCCCAGCCCTTGGCCACGTTGAACCACTTGCACCGCCCGTGCCGCGTGACACATGTCACCCCCGCCCCTGCGCCCGCGCCGCTCGCCCCCGATCCCGCTCCGCTCCCGACACCTGAAAAAAAACGAATAAACAATACAATAGTTAGAGGCTAGCAAAATACTTACACCTATACTCCAAATTTCATTCAACTACATTTTTTTTTGAGTAAAATGCCTATGACATACGATTTGGACATGATGAAACTACAAATAAGGGTTCCGTTTTTGCCATTTTGGCTACGGAACCCTAAAAACAATATAATTGCAACAGTAATAAATATACCATTGCTATTCTAGAGCTCTCTATTTACTGAATGAATATACGCAACGTATTTTGAACTCAACTCATACGGACGCATTTTATATTAATTAGAAATTTGAGGCATGTTTCATTTTAAAGCCTTAAGGTGTTTATTTTAAATTTTTGCCAATATACTCATTTACATGTTTTCAAAAATAAATAATTTTTGACTCTTAATTGCACACGTCACATAAACGAAAGAAAACAATATCATGTAAGAAGTAGAAAACGGCTGTCTTATCGCTAAAGAGCAATTTCTGAATCTGTGATTTGATTTAAAAAAAATCAGGAACTACACGTTAACTTGCGATATTAATTTATAATATTTAATCTTGAAACAACACGGTTGAGCATATATATCAAAACACAAAGAAAAAAATATCAAAGCGTTATTTTGTAGAAGAGATCGGGAGTCAGACGTAGGTAAAAGAGACTGTTAGAATCATTTTTGTTTCTTGTCACTGAATTTAAAGTCAAATTTTCGTAATGCGTTAATTTGTACTTCAGTCAGTACGAAGCAAAATCCTAAATTCTATCATCATTATCATCATTTCCGGTTTGGACAAGCCTTAATACAATATAATATGAATAATTAATTTCCACGTATTTTCTACTAGTATAATAGCACATTGATGTAATTAATCGTTTTAACATACATACTTATGCGATTTTTATTTCATTTTTAAAACGCCATTTAAGCAGTTTAAACTTTAAAATGTCCCTAAATAGGAAAACCTGCATAATATGCACGAAACTGTCGAGGTAACCGATTTATATAATACTAAACCCAAATTCAGTGGAGCTGTTAACGCTAAGTGGACGGTTCCCTCTTTATAAATGCATACCGGGACTACTACACCATTCGGAAATCTATTAGCAATAAATAAGGGCTGGCGGTTGTTTACCAGACTTAGAAAGGGTATACGATTCCCTTTATCGGGCTCCTATACAAAAAATAACGTGGGAACCGAAATAAAGAATAGCCTTTTTACATGTTTGTATGGTTATTGAACTCGAAGACTTTATAAGACGGATAGTTCACATGACATTGTTAATGTACGAGTAGGTAGGCGTGCTTCAATAAGTTTAATAATCGTAAACATGACTCATCGGGTTTTGCGTAACTTCCGCATCGTATCGAAAAAGATTTGACTAACAGCGAAGCATTCGGAAATAAGTAACGTTAAAACATGAGTAAGCGCTACCAGACATAGTATTTAAATGGACGCCAAGCTCTTAAAATACGCAATCTATACATTTCCGAGCTACTACATATATAGGTACAACAACGTGGCAAACGGCTGAACGTGTAGCCTTATTTATCGAAAGTTCATCGGGAGCTTTGCTAATTCGTTACACATTTTCAAGTGACGGTATGTTAGATAAGCATATTTTGGGCTGCGGTAGAACAGCGCGGCACACGTGGCGCCGCGGGGACTCAAGGAATGCCTGGTATTTAGGTTGCGTTTCTGGTACCTCTTCATTCATTGCCGTAACACTGCACCTAGCAGGCATTCGTGCGCCGCCCGCGCCCCGCGCCTCTAATTCTGCCCAAACGAGAAAAGTAACAACCACTTGTGAGGCTCCTACATGGTTAAGTCTTTTTACATTTCGAAGGCAGCGATACGTCTTTGTAGTCATGTAAAGCTACCAGAAACCATACTTATGAGCGATTTAAATGCTGTTTGATTGAGTAACTGCCTCCTTACATGTGTTCAAATTTATTATCTTGATAGATGAAAATTCATGTGTAATTTTAGTCTTTTTTTAATGCTTTTTGATTGAGGTATGCATATTATATTGTGCAAATTATAACTAAACTTAACTAATTAATGATATAGACCTAAATGTTGTCTTATTGTTAATGTTAATACAATCTTGTTTTCCTGTTGATCTGTTGATTTAAAATAGAAAAAGAGACATTCCATGAGTAAAAGTGTTCACCAAACTAAAAAGCGTACGCAGTTCGATGGTATGAAGGTACAGTACTGGTGGCGTAAACAGATGCATTTCTAGTTTGGGCGGATTCCAACCAATCGACAAGCCGTTTCTCCGAAATACATTACAAATGTCAATAGGATAGCTTTTTACAATTAGACGGGTAAAGGAATGTAATTAATGATTTCGTTTTAGTGCCACCCACAATTCATGAATGTACTCAATGTGTTCAATTCATATTAATATAATTAAGAGGGTATCCTAGCAGCATTTTTCCATACAAACGTATTCCCCTATTTCCTTCCTGGTTTATCCCTCTAGAAACTCGTTTTTTTTTATAAAATCTAGGTGTACTGTATGTATGCCCCTGTTATTTACTTTTTCCCAAAAATTAATTACCAAAACAGATACGAATTTACGAAAACCTAAAAAATGCCCCATTTTTACTGTCATATTCAGATGACTACCAGACAAATATGAAAAGTTTTTACGCTAAAACAAAATAATAGAAACATAGATCTACTCTTCCTCTAAATTTCAACACCAAATATAATTGAGTCGGCGCAGGTTTGGCGGAGAAAACAGGGGAATACAAAGCATCGATCTTGTCAAGATTTTGTAGTGAAAATCGGTCTGAGCTGCGGTTGTCCCTATCGCGCATCGCACGCGGTCGCTTGGGCGCAACGCGACGGCAATAGTTTGTACAAATACCTATTTCACAATTTTGTCGCAGACCGACTACGCTCTTAAATCTTGTAAAATCTTTCAACGCAAGTGTATTCAGTGATCATAGGTTTTTTCCTGTGGCTTCACCCGCGTAAACCCACGCCTACAAACCTCCATCCCCGAATCCATTCGATTGGGGATGATTTCTGGGATAAAAAATAGGGGATACTTCACACTTCTCAAAGAAACAAATTATTTTATAAAATATTTTTGTTTCGTGTTAATTTAGCGTGGAAGTTACCACGATCATATTTTAAACGATATGATACAGAGAACGATTATAATGGAAAAATAAACCATCATCGTCTGTAGCCTTATAGACAGGACTACAACAGAAGGTCCTGTCTACAGACGATGATGGTTTATTTTTCCATTATATTCGTTCTCTGTATCATATCGTTAGAGGATACTTTTTTTACCGAATTTCTAATTAAGGTGACTTTCTGTGAAAAGTTTCATTTAAATCTGTTCTACTGATATTGAGAAACGCAACAAAGGCAACAAAGCCATGTTTCAGATATTTGACTTAGTTAGCTGTCAAGTATGCGACGTGAAAACATATTTTCGCCCATCTATGATATTCATTCACCCTAAAATATCATAATTACTTATGCCACTGTTAACTTTAACTCATGACAATTTAAAATGCATTTGAATGTTCGCATATTGAGACATATGAGTTTATTTCATTTCCAGCAATAAAAGAGCTCGTTCATGATGGCCATTACATTAATCACTTCATTAACGGCGTGTTTAAGCTTTGTTATGAAGAAGAACGCAGGCAAACAGGATCTTCCAAACAATGAGCTGAAGATCGTATTCAGATTCTTGGAGTATATCTGGCTTGTCGTATTGGAACATCAAATTTACATTAGTTGCGCGCATTTCGTGGCAAATAGCTAAGGAAAAACTAAACCTCATATACAACTTTAATACAGTTGATTTCTCTAATTATTTTGTCATCCGACGATTTGTTATCTGAGGCCAGGCCTGGTTTGAAATTATACATACGTCCTAAAACCTAGCAACGTAAAAGTCTAATCTAGAATTTCCATCGGCGAGGGGACTCGAGGCAATGTGAGAAATTTCATACTGCACCCTTAGCGTGGGATTGAAGTGAGTCGCGTTTACTACTGACGCTACCGCCTATCGTTAAGATTTAGTATGAAAAGTCTATACACCGCCCCTGGTGGTCACTCATAGAACTAAAAATCCAAACGGTAACGTGAGTCACTTATACATTACTTAACTCGCGATCGACTTCGTATAGTTTAATCGATTCTCCAATATTCAACCTTATATCACTAGCATTTATCGTTTTAACTAACGTTTGTCGGTTATGACATTACAGAATACGCGCATCGCGACGTCGACAGTGTCGATACAATATGGCGGCGCGTGGGCCATTTATTTCCATTTTTAAATACAAAATACGCGACAATCCGAATTTTGCGGATGTATTATGTTGTCAATTCAAAACCCTTATTTTTATAAGTTCTTTAATTTGAGATAAATTTCGATCGGATCTACGGTAACTCTTGACGGAATAATACGATATCACGGGCCATTTTGTAAGTGAAATAGTAAACTACAGTCGCGACGGTATTCTTCGATTCAAAATGTCTCACACTACCGATTGGTAGTACGAATCGAACGTTAAATTACGCATCGAAAACTAAACACAAAGCGCCTAACGTTTTGCAGTTGGTTTCGTAGTACAACGGCAGTGTGAGTTACAAGTTTGACGGGTCGAATCGAAGAATACCGAAGCGAGATCGAAATCTATTCGAAGCGCGTTTATTCGATCTCGTATGTAGTTACGAATCGTAAGGTTACGATTGAAACTCACGTTAGCCGTACTGTTGACAAGAAAGAAACCGTTTGTTTTATCACGACAGTACGAGTATAACATTTCAATCATCGCCTGGCCCCTATTTCACCAAATCGACAATTGTCGCCTGACAATGACAATTCGACTTACGTGGCTGTGTCGACAGGTTAAGGTGGTTGCTGGACAGCAACGTTATTTATTAACCTAGCAATGTACATGGAATTGTCATTGTCAGGTGACAATATTCAAGATGGTGAAATAGGGCCTGGTCTCGCCACTCCACTCCGGTGGAAACAATCTTAAGATGAAATAAATGTATAGGAATTGTTTTAATCACGCATAATTTTAATACGCGCAGTGTCAAGAATACTATCAAATAAGCCCGTGCGACGAATATATCACTAATACTAATTCAATTCCTTGGGTGATAGACTCCAAGTGTCGGTCAGCCAGCGTGCGCAACGATGCTCGTCAGGTAAGTAGGTACGCTCTCCATTTTTTTTCTATATGTTTTGCATTCCCGTTTGACAACTGTGCGAATCACATTTTAATAATTTCAAGTGTATTAGGCGATTACATCGCTCATATGTGGAATTGCTAATAAACATAATTTCTCTCAATTGCACATCCGTAGAAAGACAATATTTTTTTAACCCCGCAGAATTATTACAAGTAGTGTATACCAACCAAATTCAAAAAGCAATATTTCGCTCGTTTACTTTTTAATACATAACATTTACATTTTTAATACATAACTTGATGAATGATTTTGGTAACAACTGCCTAAGGTCAATGCGAAAAGATCGTATTTAAGAAGACCTGTAAAATAAGGACTTAAACTTTAGTTTTGAATATTTTTTCAGTTTCAATAACATTTCGATAAAGTATCTATATCGTACTTCTCCACGGAGACCTTATATTTTGAAATCACATGGAGCCATCATCACCCAACGACCCAACCAAATGCTTTAAAATTTAAAATTCCGGACGACTTCATGAAGATAATTTTCAAATTAACGCTGTATTTCATTGCGTAGCTTATCGCTGCCAACGCGCGCTCATTCCAGGCCCGAAGTCAACACACTCAGGAATTTCAATGCTACCAAATGTTTTTAATGCATATGTATGTAACATCGGATTGCATTCTTTCCAACCAGTGCTTATGAATGCGTAAAAGCTACGATAATTATTTTTAACTGTAGTTGTTTCTTTTAAATAGTAATCGAGTAAAAGAGTCTCTTCCCATTTTATTTCACAGAATGTTCATACGTTTTACGTATATTTAAACGTTTATTTCCCTGAAACTGGATGTTTTTTTTAAGGTACATCGACTAGAAGTCAGCGACTATAAGTCATTACTTCATTAGTCGTTTATTAATTAATAATATTATAAATATTACATGTCATCATTCTTAAAATACATACCTAAATGTAATTTACATACTTGTTGAGATAACTCGTAAAAAACTTAATGTTATAAAAAGAGTACGTACCTAGGTGAGACACCACGATTTTAATTTTCTCTAAAAATATTAAATTGTAAAATTTTGTTTGCTACGATACCCAATAATGAAAGATTTTTAAATAAAACGAATCGTTACTAAGGGTAAGTCATTAAAAGATTTATGGCTTTTGACCTCTTCTATGGAATGCTGTTTAAGATACCACTATCTTAGAAACTGAGTACGATCTTGTTTTCCTGGGTTTCTATTCGCATCGCATCACGAAGTTTCTGGACTAATTTTTACCGTCATCTCATTTCTGTGTACCTCTGTAGGCGCTATTTATAGAACATGGAGTTAATCTTGTGTTATTTGAGAAGGGAGGAGAGATTCTGGCGCGAACTAGTGCTTAAAAAAGTAATGATTAATGTCATACGGACATAGTTAGTCATATGTTAATATGTAACTCATGTTTAACATACTTAAAAATTAGACAGTCAGTTACATAGGAATCCCTCCCCCACCCCCCACCCCTTTGATACAAACTTCTGTGCAGGCGAGTCAAGTTTATATCTGATATCTGGACCTGACTGTACAGTCAGGGGTAATTAATTATATACGTACATAAATAAGGACATAAATATCTGTACACGCCTTTATGACATTGAAAATAGAGTCCTGTACGTACAGTCGGCCAAAAATGTGGTCTACCACCCTACGGTCGAAGTTTATTTGAACGTCATGAAACAACAAGGTTGATTTCAACTTGCAATAATATTATGACAGTAACCTTAGCGACAATCAGATCTCACAGAAACACTTACGTCAAAACTGGTAGACCACATTCTTGGCTGACTGTACAGTCAGGTCCAGATATCAGATATAAACTTGACTCGCCTGCATAGAAGTTTGTATCAAAGGAATGGGGGGTGGGGGAGGGATTCCTTTGTCTAATTTTTAAGTATTTTAAACAAGAGTTACATATTTATTAACATATGACTAACTACTTCCGTAGTCTTAGAACAGTTACGGGTGGAATGGCATATTTTGACATCATATCAGCCGAAAGACGTTCACTGCTGGACATAGGCCTCTCCCAAAGAGTGCCACAGTGGCTGGTCCTGCGCCACCCGCATCCAGCGTACTCCCGCGACCTTTACCAGGTCATCAGTCTACCCACCCACGCCGCGCCTTCCGGTACGTGGTTGCCAGTCGAGAACCTTTCCGCCGTTCGTTGCTTTCCGTTATTTTCACATATGCAAGAGCAATCGAGACAAACGAAGGCCCGAAGATAGTTTTAGTGGTCACTGTCTATGTCAAGTACTGCTTAAAGTTTAAGATAAAAAAAATTGAATGAATGAACCACAAATCGGGGATTTGGTTTAACTTATGCTAATTGCACAATATGGGTGTACACGCCGTCACATGGAGTAACTAACTTGATTTCACAATAGAGATTTCGTAGACTGTGAAACGACCCGCTGAAACTAACTACTAGAAGTCATCCAGTTGACGCTACCAAATTGTAACGACCCGGGAACAGCCCTGAAAACTACCCTGAAAATCTACACACCCGCTGAAAACGCCTACTGATATTTTTTTACTCTACAGAACCCTATGTAATCTTTAGCGTTAAACTAGTTCTAATGACGACTCTACTGTAATTTCGCTTATTTACCTACTGTATTAAACCTACTTTCGTTGCGTGCTTTTATTACGAATACCTGAAGATTTGGCCAAATGTGATCGCTAGTGGTAGGAACCCTGTAATGTTGTGCACCGTAATAACCCTGATTCTTTTATGATAGCTTGACAGAAAACCGTAGACTCTTCATCCCTTAAATATTTTTAGCTAGCCTATCTGTACGTAGCTTCCAACTGCTATTTTTGTATTTCTAGATAAAATCAAGTGCTAATATTGAGGACTAGAATTTATTCCCTATAATTACTTTATGATTTAAAATATTTTTTGTTTTTGGTAGAAAATCCCCCTACTCCTATTACGCGTCCGGTTGAACAAGATGTAGCCTTATCATTCATATAAACAAGGTTATTTATTTGACCCTACAGTGAGCTAGAAATGTCCCCTAGGTACTTGTATTTAGGAACAAAAGTACTATCGACGGGTTGTGTGGTAATCTCTTAATCACTCACACAGCTACATCTTGTTTAGATGAGGGTTTGGACGCCCTAAACAAGTTACCTCCCTTACTAACCTAAGGGTTTAAGACCCAAAGAATGAAGCTACCAGTGTTTCCAACCTAGCGGTCTGTTTCGAGAAAAAACACCAAACAAACTCGTCAGACATCTTTTAGAAGTGACAATATTTATAATTAATTTATATGGTCAAACTCCTACGACCATTCTATAGCGGGAAACTGTAGGTAATGCTAAGACATTCCGTTCTTTACATGTGAAATATTTAACCTAAATTGTGTCTTAAATGTAGAGAAACATTCCACTTGCGATAATAAGATACCTAATTGGATTTTATGGACTGCTCGGCCTGCCATAAAGCCCAGAATCATTTCATCTTTCTGAAACAATCCTGCAAAGATATCCCAATATCATAAATAGAACTATAACCCTTTGATGATAATTAGTAATTGATCATTATACCTTAATGTTTCACATGTAATGACATACGGAACTTAACACCACTTTGCCCTTAAAGAGAACTCAGTCGCCCACGCTAGCAATTTAAAACTCCATTATTGTTATTAGTATAGTAGACCCTTATTTCAGTTATTTATGCCTAAACGCCCTTAACAGTGTATGAATTTACTCCTATGCCTATCCTGAAGTCCCTAAGCTGCTTATCTCTTGAACCATACCTTAGTTCAAGAAATAAGAATGTATCCCTAATTCTATCTGTAAGCGTTCAGTTGGCGAAGCTGAGATAGCAACGTACCGGCCAGAGTGAGGTCCCCCCCCCTTGCGACCGCAGTCTAGAGGGAATACAAGGGGTAGGACGGCCCTATTGTGTATATTAAGGTTATATATAAACGTATTTAATGAAGCCCGCTTCTCGAGTACTACAGAACTTCGGCGAGCGGAGTATCCTCCTGTGCCAACCTGTGGCCACGCCTTAGAACGTAGAGGAGTCTCGATCCACGTGGGAGAGTGTTGGCTGTCTCTTGGTCTGTATAAAAGAGACATCAGATCCTCTCGTATAATCTGATTACGCTATCAGACTCCACCGTAATCTCGTTGCCACCGTTAGGTGAGACTACAGAGGCAGGCAAACTGTTTATTGTGTTTACCTAGACTGGGATCTGGCTTGTATAATAATAAAAACAGTAAACTACTTTAGACACTATTTCAGTACCCAGAACCATAACTCTTCATTGCGGAGTTATTCCTCCGCAATGGCAAGCCACGTTCCCAGGCCTGTCTCACAAAAATAAGCACTGCCCTTTAATATAACGATAATAAACACCCGGTAAAACCAACGGTAAGAAAAAACCAAACTCTTAACAAAAACAGCCAGAGACCCAACCAGTCTGATCGATGATACTTGAATGAACCCACATACTACTGCGACGCGGCCTTTTATACTTTCCTACGAGGGACACAGCGACATGTCGCTTTTGCGTCATGTCACTTTTGCGACATGTCACTTTCGCGACACATGTCGCTATTGGGTCATGTCGCTTTTGCGACATGTCACTTTTGCGACACCTGTCGCTATTGGGTCATGTCACTTTTGCGACATGTCACTTTTGCGACACTTGTCGCTATTGGGTCATGTCGCTTTTGCGACATGTCACTTTTGCGACACTTGTCGCTATTGGGTCATGTCGCTTTTGCGACATGTCACTTTTGCGACACCTGTCGCTATTGGGTCATGTCACTTTTGCGACATGTCACTTTTGCGACACTTGTCGCTATTGGGTCATGTCGCTTTTGCGACATGTCACTTTTGCGACACTTGTCGCTATTGGGTCATGTCGCTTTTGCGACACCTGTCGCTATTGGGTCATGTCGCTTTTGCGACATGTCACTTTTGCGACACTTGTCGCTATTGGGTCATGTCACTTTTGCGACATGTCACTTCTGCGACACTTGTCGCTATTGGGTCATGTCGCTTTTGCGACACCTGTCGCTATTGGGTCATGTCGCTTTTGCGACATGTCACTTTTGCGACACTTGTCGCTATTGGGTCATGTCACTTTTGCAACATGTCACTTTTGCGACACTTGTCGCTATTGGGTCATGTCACTTTTGCGACATGTCACTTTTGCGACACTTGTCGCTATTGGGTCATGTCACTTTTGCGACATGTCACTTTTGCGACACTTGTCGCTATTGGGTCATGTCACTTTTGCGACGTCACTTTTGCGACACTTGTCACTTTTGCGACATGTCACTTTTGCGACACTTGTCGCTATTGGGTCATGTCACTTTTGCGACATGTCACTTTTGCGACACTTGTCACTTTTGCGACATGTCACTTTTGCGACATGTCACTTTTGCGACACTTGTCGCTATTGGGTCATGTCACTTTTGCGACATGTCGCTATTGCGACACAGCAACATCGATATGAGATTAGAGACGTTGGTAAAATCACCAAACTCTGAATTGTTGATGAGTGCGTTGAAAAACCCACCTAAGCTCTTTGGAAATAAGGTCGAAATTTGTTTGTCGTTTTAGCGCGCTAGGCCCAGTATGCGTAAACATGCGCCTCACGACCAGTGATCGTATCGTTCCTTTTATTTAGTTTTTTATGCTTTAGCTTTTAAGGTTGAAATTAGTATGTCTTAACGCTTCCAGACACGATAGTTTGCGATGGTAGAAATATTACTTCATTGGATTATAATAATTCTAGATTTCTGTTGCACACTTATGAACCGTTATTATTGTGTTGAATTAGCTGATACATTAATGTTTTTAAATGTAATCAGTTTCCGATATTGTCTATTTACACTATTGAAGGTTAGCTTAGTTGAATTTAAAGACTGTTTTCCAACTTTGGGTATGAAATAAAAGTTTTCTTCCTCTTTCCGTATTTTAATAATTATAATGAAAAATTCAGAAATCCGCTAGCGAGTATGCTCGTTCGGTTTCAGTCGCCCCGATGAATAATTCGCAATGTATGACCTAGATCATGCATGTAGAATCTTCATCCCTAGGTCCTAGATTTGTCAGTGACAATCCCTCCCCTTAACCTCGTGATGTGTCTTTATACCAATACTAAATGACCACCAATGACTTCGTCCGTTAACACAATCCCTTTGAACCGCAACAATGAATAATGACTATCTCTTCCTCAAGGATTTCTGTCTCACACAGAGGTGTCAGGTTGTGAATCTGCCAGGCCCTAGTGGCCCGATTAAGAAGATTTACCCCGGATCGGTGATTACATTGCTCAATCGGTGATCCTAAGAAACATTGCCCTTCTTATAAGTAAATCCCGCAAAATCTCCTCACATTAAACAGAAACCGGTTTGGTGTAAGTACTAAGATGTTCACCCTTCAGTGCTTAAGCTCGAACTGTGCTCACAAACCCCGTCACCAATAATCAGTTGTCTTGGCGCTTGTTTCATGTTTTGTGAAATAAGTCAACTCTTAATGAAAGACTTGACTCATTTCAACCGACATGAGATGTGTATACCCTTCCTTCATAAAGCGTGTGTAGTATAGGCCCATAAATACTACTCTATACAAAGAGTCGAATCGTTTTAACGATTTTAACCTATTGATAAATATTTAGGGACCTATTGTGTTATTTTTTTTTTGTTCCCCAGCAATACCAACAAATCTAGGTTAATTTGACTACACTCCAGCTGTTGTCAATCCGCAACAATCCATGCTCATAAAAATATAATTTCCTTCAACTCTACACACGCATCTCATTCTTCATTTACCATACGTCTCTTCTCCAGTAATGACTCAGCATATAAACATCCTTCCTCAACCGCTAGTCCACTCGATTGTCACAGATAGCCAAAGCTTATGAGATGTAATCTTTTCAAAACAGATTAGATACTTATTGAACCATAGTTGGTACATTAAATTATTATCCCCATAAAACAAAAATGATCACACTCGCCAGCGACATATCTACAATAATAAGTATAAAAAGAAGTATATAGATTCACCCTTAAATTCATACCCATAAATAGAAATAATATATATCTACAATTCTCCTTGTTCTACCATCTCGAATTTCTATAATTAACCCAAAAATTTAAAAAAACTGTAACCGAAAATTAGTCTTAATATCGATTAATCTCTCGTAACGTATATCGATACGTGACGACCCTTTTTTTCTGAACTCCCGCTAAAACTATAACCGCCCTCAAATTCATGTCGTGTGCGCATCAATTTTTAACCACCCTTGGTTTAGTGTCGTGAGTGCGCTAAGTGGAGTAAGTACCGTTAACTCGATGAATTTTAATTCCCAAATTTCTCTATTCCCCATACTATGGGACAAAACAAGTTTCAATTCCGGTGACAGAAGACGAAGACGAGAGGCTATGGAAAATCTTCTAGTAGTGTGCAACGAACAATCTCCTCATCCCATTTCTATGGACACCATTAAGGTCAAATTGAAGTCCTACACCAGTCGGCTAGCCAGAAATCAAGTAAGTCCCTTCCTAATTATTGATATATTGGTAACTTTAGTATTTTCTAGTGCCATATTGTGCTACACATAACCCTATGCACCCGCCTCCGTACTAACTCCCTTATTACAGACCCTATTGAAAAAAATGCTTAACAAAATCGTCTCGTCCTGAATTCATCATATAATCGAAAAATAGCGTCATTCACCAAGATGCATTTCCATTCGGCAATATGCCTGCCGCTTGGGATGCAAAATCATGCCCATATATGGACAAAACGAGTATGGTACGACCCCGATAGCAGCTGAGCAACCTCTTCATTCAATTCATCATTTAATTCCTCTGTTTTTATGAACTGTTCTTGACTATACTTCCAATATCATATTTTGTATGGAGCTTCACTGCTATTAAACTTGATGCTGGCAAGCAAGCATATTGTCTACATGGTTGGTTGGCATGGTCATGACAAACCAATTTGTTGTCACGTTTTTTATTATTGGATTCACTAGCCCAGTCTTTGGAAGTTATTTAAATCTGAGTATCTCCATAACTTGCAACAAAGTGAGAATTTAAATACTTCTTCTGAAGCACCCCTATGATTTGTTGCTATCTGTCTTATTTAAAGCCCTATTAAATTATATTAAACATTCTATTTCTAATAATTAAGACTTATTTTTGGCTGAATTTTGTTCAAATTAATAATTTTCGTTTCAGGTTACATGAAAATTAACTACTGAATGCAAGAAGCACTTAAGAAACTAACCCCACCAGCAATGACCATTCCGTAAAACGATGTATGCACTGTTCTGTCAAAGAAAAAGGATCAACAATCACGAATAAATAAACCTGCAGCCGTACATACCTGTGGAGATAGAACCGCTTAAGCGCTCACCAGTTTCACCGACATTTCAAGGTACATTTTAAAATGAATTTCATATACCAGCCACATTACTTACAAACCCTCCATCAGCCCGCAATGTATGTACCCTGTATATAATATATGAATCATATACGCGAGCTTGCCCGCTAGGGTGGAACCCCGCCACTCAGCTCCGAGCATACATCATCATCCAAATGAGCTGAAACTCCGGCAAAGACCCACTCTAGACGACACCTAATCACCCGGCACCACCGAGCCGATCTGATGACGGGGATAGAAAGTAGCAAAGGGGGGCCGACACAGAAATATTTCATCGAAAATGATATCATTATGACACCTATTTTAAATGATTGCAACGTATTGAATATGTAAAAACAAGCATATTTTACTTGGGCAACTTCTCTTTAAAATCAAAAATGACCCGAATTAAGACGCTCCAAAGATTGAAAAATTTTGTGACTTAGAAATATTTCCACCAGAAGTGGTATCATTATGACACCTACTTTAAATGATTGTATCGTATAGAACACGCAAAAATAAGCATATTTTACTTGAACAACTTTTCTTTAAAATTTAAAATGGTTATATGACTTAGTCGATCATCAAATAAATGATTTACCAAAATCTCAAAATCTCGGTAAATATCGATCTGAGAGGAAAAGTTTATATGCAATTTTATGTCCATTTCAGCAATCTCCATCGGACACATGAATAAAAATGAGGTGTTATACTGACATCAATCTCTCGACACCAAAATTTTCTAAGTCTCACCCGTTAAAAATGACTGACCCTTGAACCCCAATATCCCGGCAAATTTTGATCCGAGAGAAAAAGTTTATAACCAAAACATGCCCATCCCAGCGCAACCTACATGATTCAATCTAATTTAAGCCTAAACCAAGGCAACCCCATCGAGCTTGGGCCTGTCATCGTCTGAACAAGCATCCACAGAAAAGTACAGTCAGCATAAAAAAAAATTAAATTTTGACAGAATCTTATTTTTATCTGAAATAAATTATGATTATTATTATAGATTAGGGTGTCCAGAATTTACAAATAGATCAAATTTGTTTCCTCTCGCGATTAAAGCTCGCCCCCAATTCATTAAAACTCATAAATATTGCCGGAATCCCTGCTATAGTGGATAATTATAGTGAAGTGCCTTCCTCTTTCATTACTAAGCCCTCTGTCATATATATATATATATATGTCTTCTTTCTCCCTGGCATATTAAGATGTAATCCCGGCACTAGCTTTCATAGTGTGATACTACACAACAAGTATGAATTTCGTGTTTAGGAACAATTAACACGCCCCCGCTCACCTAAGATTTTAATTATTTATATATTTACGCCACCCAAAGTCAATGATTTTATTTATTTATATTTTCTCGCACCGCTGATTCTATACTTTTAATTAAATATAGCTTAGAGCCCTACCGGAAACATCATCATCATCATATCAGCCGAAATATGCCCACCGCTCGACATCGGCCTCCCCCAAAGAGTGCCACAATACTGTCACTAATGAGATCGTAATTACGAATAAAATGGACGCCACACATATATTACCATTCAATGGGCTATTTGTAACAATACAACCTTCAACAATATACAAAATTTACTGCAAATATGTAGAGCTTTTCCCAGTTAGAACAATGTGACTTCTAAACATAATGTCATTAGAATACTTGGGTAACCTCAGGGAATAAAGATATTACCTTATAAAACAACTTAAAATTTTAGCTGGGATCATTTTATTAATTAATAATATGTATTAGCGAGGTACAAGAATCAAATTATTTTTGGACAACTTACTTCTAAGCTGTTTTCTTAAAATAATTCACCAAAAAAACTTGACTGTGTCAGTTTAGGCAAATAAGATAAACAAAAATTATTTAATTTAAACATTGCGATCATTATTATTAGGGAATACCCCGGTTCTCTATTGGAAGGTGTTCAAGCATCAGACGATAGTTGCAGCGCCTACGCTTTAGTTAAGAGCAATGCGCACACATGCCATCTGGAGCTCACAACTAAGTTAGGGGATAATACCTATTCAAAATAATTAAGTAGAAATAGCTTAAAGCCCTACCGGAACCATCATTTTCACCATCATATCAACCGAAAGACGCCCACCGCTGGACACAGACCTCCCCCAAAGAGTGCCACAATACTTTTAAAGTAAATATCGCTTCAAGTTCTACCGGAAACATCATTATCACCATCATATCAACCGAAAGACGCACATCACTGGACATAGGCCTCCCCCAAAAATTGCCACAATACTTTAAAGTAAATATAGCTTAAAGTTCTACCGGTTCCGCGCCACCCGCATCCAGCGGACCCCCACACAAACCAGGTCATCAGTTCTCCCTTCGGCACGCGGCCGCCTCTTGAGAACCTTTCCGCCCCAACGGCCATTGGCTCCACGCGCAACGCGCTCCGCCCACCGCCTCCTACGTCTAGCGATTCGGAGGGCTATACCGGAAACATGCGATGTACAAATAATATCATCATCCTTCTAGCGCCACTCCCGGCTGCGCCCCCTAAAAGGAGCCCGGGGTCCGCCCCGACATCCAATACCAAGACTCGGCACAGGCACCAGCTTCATGAAAGCGACCGCCATCCGTCCCTCCAACGCAGAAAACCAGACACTTCCGGGGCCAGACCGGCCCCCTCACGATATCTTCCTTCACCGAAAAGCCAACGATAAACACTCCGTACATAAACTCCGAAACCTCACTGGCACGAGCCGAGACTCGCACCCACGACCGCCGCCCGACATCCGCATGCCCGAACCACTAGGCTACCGCAGCTCTCCACTAGGCTACCGTAGCGATATACAAATAATATAGTAAATATTTTTTTTGTTTTTCAGATGGAATCCTAAATTAGCACCTGACTTGTCGAAGTCCCTAGCTGATGAAGAGTCTACAGTCCCTGCCAAGCTAACCTCCATCTTCACTCTGCAACAAATTGCCTGAAACAGGCTACTGAAGAAATCCTATGGCACGGAACCAAATTGAAACGACCCTCCCAAACTAGCTACTAGAAGAGATCCTGGTCACGGCACCAAATTGAAACGACCCGCTGAAACTAACTACTAGAAGTCATCCAGTTGACGCTACCAAATTGTAACGACCCGGGAACAGCCCTGAAAACTACCCTGAAAATCTACACACCCGCTGAAAACGCCTACTGATATTTTTTTACTCTACAGAACCCTATGTAATCTTTAGCGTTAAACTAGTTCTAATGACGACTCTACTGTAATTTCGCTTATTTACCTACTGTATTAAACCTACTTTCGTTGCGTGCTTTTATTACGAATACCTGAAGATTTGGCCAAATGTGATCGCTAGTGGTAGGAACCCTGTAATGTTGTGCACCGTAATAACCCTGATTCTTTTATGATAGCTTGACAGAAAACCGTAGACTCTTCATCCCTTAAATATTTTTAGCTAGCCTATCTGTACGTAGCTTCCAACTGCTATTTTTGTATTTCTAGATAAAATCAAGTGCTAATATTGAGGACTAGAATTTATTCCCTATAATTACTTTATGATTTAAAATATTTTTTGTTTTTGGTAGAAAATCCCCCTACTCCTATTACGCGTCCGGTTGAACAAGATGTAGCCTTATCATTCATATAAACAAGGTTATTTATTTGACCCTACAGTGAGCTAGAAATGTCCCCTAGGTACTTGTATTTAGGAACAAAAGTACTATCGACGGGTTGTGTGGTAATCTCTTAATCACTCACACAGCTACATCTTGTTTAGATGAGGGTTTGGACGCCCTAAACAAGTTACCTCCCTTACTAACCTAAGGGTTTAAGACCCAAAGAATGAAGCTACCAGTGTTTCCAACCTAGCGGTCTGTTTCGAGAAAAAACACCAAACAAACTCGTCAGACATCTTTTAGAAGTGACAATATTTATAATTAATTTATATGGTCAAACTCCTACGACCATTCTATAGCGGGAAACTGTAGGTAATGCTAAGACATTCCGTTCTTTACATGTGAAATATTTAACCTAAATTGTGTCTTAAATGTAGAGAAACATTCCACTTGCGATAATAAGATACCTAATTGGATTTTATGGACTGCTCGGCCTGCCATAAAGCCCAGAATCATTTCATCTTTCTGAAACAATCCTGCAAAGATATCCCAATATCATAAATAGAACTATAACCCTTTGATGATAATTAGTAATTGATCATTATACCTTAATGTTTCACATGTAATGACATACGGAACTTAACACCACTTTGCCCTTAAAGAGAACTCAGTCGCCCACGCTAGCAATTTAAAACTCCATTATTGTTATTAGTATAGTAGACCCTTATTTCAGTTATTTATGCCTAAACGCCCTTAACAGTGTATGAATTTACTCCTATGCCTATCCTGAAGTCCCTAAGCTGCTTATCTCTTGAACCATACCTTAGTTCAAGAAATAAGAATGTATCCCTAATTCTATCTGTAAGCGTTCAGTTGGCGAAGCTGAGATAGCAACGTACCGGCCAGAGTGAGGTCCCCCCCCCTTGCGACCGCAGTCTAGAGGGAATACAAGGGGTAGGACGGCCCTATTGTGTATATTAAGGTTATATATAAACGTATTTAATGAAGCCCGCTTCTCGAGTACTACAGAACTTCGGCGAGCGGAGTATCCTCCTGTGCCAACCTGTGGCCACGCCTTAGAACGTAGAGGAGTCTCGATCCACGTGGGAGAGTGTTGGCTGTCTCTTGGTCTGTATAAAAGAGACATCAGATCCTCTCGTATAATCTGATTACGCTATCAGACTCCACCGTAATCTCGTTGCCACCGTTAGGTGAGACTACAGAGGCAGGCAAACTGTTTATTGTGTTTACCTAGACTGGGATCTGGCTTGTATAATAATAAAAACAGTAAACTACTTTAGACACTATTTCAGTACCCAGAACCATAACTCTTCATTGCGGAGTTATTCCTCCGCAATGGCAAGCCACGTTCCCAGGCCTGTCTCACAAAAATAAGCACTGCACTTTAATATAACGATAATAAACACCCGGTAAAACCAACGGTAAGAAAAAACCAAACTCTTAACAAAAACAGCCAGAGACCCAACCAGTCTGATCGATGATACTTGAATGAACCCACATACTACTGCGACGCGGCCTTTTATACTTTCCTACGAGGGACACAGCGACATGTCGCTTTTGCGTCATGTCACTTTTGCGACATGTCACTTTCGCGACACATGTCGCTATTGGGTCATGTCGCTTTTGCGACATGTCACTTTTGCGACACCTGTCGCTATTGGGTCATGTCACTTTTGCGACATGTCACTTTTGCGACACTTGTCGCTATTGGGTCATGTCGCTTTTGCGACATGTCACTTTTGCGACACTTGTCGCTATTGGGTCATGTCGCTTTTGCGACATGTCACTTTTGCGACACCTGTCGCTATTGGGTCATGTCACTTTTGCGACATGTCACTTTTGCGACACTTGTCGCTATTGGGTCATGTCGCTTTTGCGACATGTCACTTTTGCGACACTTGTCGCTATTGGGTCATGTCGCTTTTGCGACACCTGTCGCTATTGGGTCATGTCGCTTTTGCGACATGTCACTTTTGCGACACTTGTCGCTATTGGGTCATGTCACTTTTGCGACATGTCACTTCTGCGACACTTGTCGCTATTGGGTCATGTCGCTTTTGCGACACCTGTCGCTATTGGGTCATGTCGCTTTTGCGACATGTCACTTTTGCGACACTTGTCGCTATTGGGTCATGTCACTTTTGCAACATGTCACTTTTGCGACACTTGTCGCTATTGGGTCATGTCACTTTTGCGACATGTCACTTTTGCGACACTTGTCGCTATTGGGTCATGTCACTTTTGCGACATGTCACTTTTGCGACACTTGTCGCTATTGGGTCATGTCACTTTTGCGACATGTCACTTTTGCGACACTTGTCACTTTTGCGACATGTCACTTTTGCGACACTTGTCGCTATTGGGTCATGTCACTTTTGCGACATGTCACTTTTGCGACACTTGTCACTTTTGCGACATGTCACTTTTGCGACATGTCACTTTTGCGACACTTGTCGCTATTGGGTCGTGTCACTTTTGCGACATGTCGCTATTGCGACACAGCAACATCGATATGAGATTAGAGACGTTGGTAAAATCACCAAACTCTGAATTGTTGATGAGTGCGTTGAAAAACCCACCTAAGCTCTTTGGAAATAAGGTCGAAATTTGTTTGTCGTTTTAGCGCGCTAGGCCCAGTATGCGTAAACATGCGCCTCACGACCAGTGATCGTATCGTTCCTTTTATTTAGTTCTTTATGATTTAGCTTTTAAGGTTGAAATTAGTATGTCTTAACGCTTCCAGACACGATAGTTTGCGATGGTAGAAATATTACTTCATTGGATTATAATAATTCTAGATTTCTGTTGCACACTTATGAACCGTTATTATTGTGTTGAATTAGCTGATACATTAATGTTTTTAAATGTAATCAGTTTCCGATATTGTCTATTTACACTATTGAAGGTTAGCTTAGTTGAATTTAAAGACTGTTTTCCAACTTTGGGTATGAAATAAAAGTTTTCTTCCTCTTTCCGTATTTTAATAATTATAATGAAAAATTCAGAAATCCGCTAGCGAGTATGCCCGTTCGGTTTCAACTGACATCCTGAACACAAATGACGGAGACATCGTGAAGGCAAAAAAATTCAGAAAAAAAACCGGACAAGAGCGAGTCGGACTCGCCCACCAAGTACCCTTTTGGAATTGGAGTTTGACTTCCATTGTTACAACCTTACAAATCTTACAATTGGAAATTCCCTTAGACGATACTTTTAAACCCACATGGACGAAGTTTAATTAAAAAGGTCCCAATTAAAATGTAAAATATTAAAATACGTAGCTACTTCCGTCGCTGCTCTTGCCGTAGCTTATAATCGCTTATAGTCACATGTTTATTTACAAAATTTCAAAGTTATGACGAATTATTTGTGACCGGTTAAAAAGTACCTATCGGTAATTTTGCGCGAACTTTGATCTGGGGATTTTATCGTGTATAATCAAGTAGGTAATTTCTTGATCGTACTTCAGGGGTTTACATTTTAACACGGTAATGTTTTTGATATACTTAGCATTTAGGTTCCTACTAGAAATCAAACGTTCAGTTTAAACAATAGTGAAGTACCTATTGAAAAATAAGTGATATTTTTTCAGATATTTTCGGCAGCTCATTTAAGAGCGCATCAAAAACCAACATTTTGCATATTTAATTGCCTTAACTGGGATAGTAGTGCATTAAACTTCAACAAGTTGCATGTTATATTATGTTATGACTAGTTATGAAGTTTGTGTATTCGGTTAATTAATGACATTCAGATTAGCATATCTGCCCAACACGAGCGCTCGAAAACACAGCATTATAAATATCTCGAGTTGTATCCAATAACAGAAGTATGCCGAATTTTATGAGGCATATAAACTTCGTGGGAAAGGGCTCGATATTCACATATACTTTGTAGTTTATGTATTTTTGACGTAACGTGTTGTATATTTGTTAAATTATGCATTTGAAAAGGCATAAAGTACAGACATATTAAAATTATACACCACTTAAAATAATGTTTTGGACCAAGCCAAAGGATTCTCAATTTTGATGAATCTAATATTTTCTTAGTTAATGAATTTATTCTTTATAGGTATGATTCAGCTATTCTGGAATAAGAATATGATCTGAGATTAAACGTCAAAATTATACGGACTAATCATGGATTAAATTATGTTTTTGTTTTGTCGAATTGAAACGTTAATCAACACAAGTCTTCCCATATGGCAAACTGGTTATCAGTATGTCGAGTTCACTACGGGCAATGCTATGTGGCCTAGGTGCAAGCGAGCACATGAACCGAGATGTGATTCACACATGATTTCGATAAATCAAAAAACGCTTTCCGGAATTGGATCCTTCGTGAACGTTTACCACGTGTTATTTTTATATCGAAATCACGTTATACAGGTTGAAATCGGAAATGTAATCAGAACTCACTTTTTTTGATGCAAGTTGTTACATCGATTAAAGCAAGCAATATTTTTTCAAAATGTTGGTAATTAAATAATAACAAAAAACTCAAATCGTGGTGATCCCATCACTCTTAACACAAGCTATATGGGGGGATGACCAAACTTCGTGTGATTATAGGGTGACCAAATTATATATAAAAAAATTGTTAGTAAATAATTTGGAAAATAGTAGCTAACAATATTGCAACAGGAGGCTTTGGTACTATCTTTATGAATACATTACATATTATAGATGAAATAAATGCTTTCATTTTATTTTATTTCGTAAGATTTTCTGATCACGTCTCCGATGTCACCCTGTACATTATGTATATAAATATTGCACATTACTTGGCATTATGTATTTACTTAATAATTGCATTGTTTGCATAAACCCAGCAATCATCTTGTCCAAATTACCCAGTTCATTTATTTCCATTAACCAGCAACCAGGCAGGTGCTGTCTCTGTGTGTACCATGACTACTCATGGACCATGACATAGTCAGGTACAGCATTAGCCACTTGCATTTCATCAAATTGTCGAAAGGGCATCTACGTGTTTGCTATGTGGTACTTGTTTAGTACTTCGACTCCACGCACGCCTTCAATATGTTTAGTACTTTGACTCCACGCACGCCTCCAATATGTCCGGGACACCATTGTTCGGTGAGTTGAAATGACTTACAAAGTTGCGTGCAAAAACATGTAAACAATTTTCGCTAAACATGTCCGTGTCGTCGACCTTATATACAAATTATATTCTCACTCTCTGTCATGTAAAATATTGTATTTTATAAATAAATAATATGTATCTGTCTCTCTGGTCGGTCCTTCACGTCTGAAGATCGTAGTCATTGTGGGATGCAAGTCTGTGGGCGTAGCATAGTTGCCATTTTTATCACTTATCGCCAGGCATCTGAGTATTTCTAGCACGGTAAGACTAATGTATGCTATGGAGTCGTTGTAAGCATTAAATTTAAATTTATACTCATACTTATCCTCATTAATTTAATTCATTAAATAAATAATAACTATAAAAAGACACCACTATAGATCTTCATTGACGAATAAAAAATAATATGAGGGCCCACGGAAAGAACATGTCTAGTCACTTTTTTTTTCAAAATGATATTTTAATGTCACGCAATAGCTCATAACGAGCGCAACATTTTGACATTAAAATCTCATTTTAAAAATAATAAGTGACTAGACATGTTCTTTCCGTGGACCCTCATATTATTTTTTATTCATCAATGTAGATCTATAGTGGTGTCTTTTTATAGTTATTATTTATTTAATGAGGATGAGTATGAGTATAAATTTCATTTAAATGCTTACAACGACTCCATAGCTCACTTTAGTCTTACCGTGCTAAAAATACTCCGATGCCTGCTTATCGCTGTGGATAAGACATTCGTCACGTTCTGACAGGTAGGCGAGTGCGAAAGTAACGGTTGTCTTATCGACAACGATAACTTTTATTTTATTTTATTTATTCATTCCTTAAATTAACACTAACATACAAACTATGCATGCTAATTATACAGGAGGATATTATACAATAAGGTACTTAGGTCTAGCTA
This sequence comes from Epinotia brunnichana, assembly GCA_963854355.1. Taxonomy (NCBI): domain Eukaryota; kingdom Metazoa; phylum Arthropoda; class Insecta; order Lepidoptera; family Tortricidae; genus Epinotia; species Epinotia brunnichana. The sequence goes on along the minus strand of OY977941.1, from coordinate 9,114,953 downwards.
GAGCATTGGGAAAAGAGTCCGTATCAAAAAGTATGGAATTTGAAGCCGTAATAGACTCCAAATATCGGCTGCTAGTCGAGAGAAATTGAGATTCCGTGCTGTGGAACATATTCAGTTTTTTGTCGCTGTCCAGTATAGCATTGAGAAGAGTCAAGGCATGGTGCAGTGGAGAGTGACATAGAGCACGAGTTCGTGCCACCGAGTCAGCAAATAGAATGCGGCGGCGGGGATGGAGTTGAATACTGGGGATAGTATTACTCAAATTAAAAGAAATATTTTTATATAGTTTGTAATAAGATGCTTGAGATTAATATGTAAACAATGGTTTCGGGTTTACTTTTACGGTTATTTTTATTTTGGTTTTTTTCCTGATCGTTTTGGTTGGGGTACCTTCGTACAGTCAACATGTATGTAATTTCATACTGTACGAATGCACCCCATGTAAGTAAAAAAAATGTATATCAAGAGTAATTATAATTACAATACCAGATCAGTAAGATATGCCTAATAGGTGACTTAAACAGGTGAAATAGCTGAAAATCCAATAAATGCTGGGAAAAAACGAAAAGTGTACGACGCCACCCCACGTACGGGGTGCATTCGTACAATTCCCACTTTTTGGGAAAACCATTATACCTTGGCAAGGATGCTTTAAATCAAAACGGAAATACCCAGTTATTATAGCCAATTAACTGGACGATTAAGCAGCATTCATTTTATTTTGAAATAGCGTTTATATTTTTTTTTACAAGGCTATGAGTAAAAAATGTACGAAGCCACCCCATCTTCCCCTAATGATAAAATGGCAACCATGCTATGCCCGCTGGGACGGACGAGCTGTCTCTATCGACTCCTGTCAGTTGCAATGTTAGCGACAGCGTAAAATGTTGGTGTGTCTGGGTTCTTTAGTTGGTCCGACCATCTAGTTGGTGAGCGGCCTCGTCGTCTTTTCCCCTCTGTGTTCCCAACGATGACTACGTATGAATAGCTTTTCGAGGCTGTCGTCTCCGCGTCTTATTATAAGTCCAAAGAAGCTGAGCACACGCTGAGACACACGTTTAGTGTTTAATCGGCAACATACCATACCGTAATATATGAAACATATCAATATAAGTACACATAATCACGATTCAAAATTGAATTTTCTGACACAAATGTCAAAACGTCAAAGGGTTAACCAATTCTCACACCTCAACATGTGCACAGACTGTACAGAGACAAAATGTATCTTATTCATTAATTATACTCTCAGTTGATGATTGAATGACATGTGACAAAATCGTAGTCACTATAAACTGTATTTGTGACAATTAAATGTAATTAAGGGGAGTAGCTGCGCCAGATGAACGTATTTGAAATGCTTCGGCTCTTAAATGAGCTGGTTAATAAATCGGAATAATATTATATGTTATCTTTTGACCTGTCATTAATAATTTGAACGTTTGAATTTCTTGTAGAAAATATCTTTTTTTTTCTTGGTGCTGTTTTCAACTTAAAATTTGCTACTGCTTCGCGAGGATTACAACAAAAATATTGGTACTTTTTGGTTTTTGGAATTAACTTTGAACGCGTACATTCAGGCCCAAAACCAAGGATGCCCCCTTTTTGGCCAACTTCAAAAAAGGAAATGGTTATATATAGGCATCGGAGTATTTGTAGCACGGTAAGACTAAAGTATGCTATGGAGTCGTTGTAAGCGTTAAATTTATACTCATGCTCATCCTCATTAATTTAATTGATTAAATAAATAATAACTATAAAAATACACCACTATAGAACTTCATTGACGAAAATAAATTATATGAGGGCCCACGGAAAGAACATGTCTTGTCACTTTTTTTTTCAAAATGAGATTTTAATGTCTCGCAAATCTCGCAATAGCTCATAACGAGCGCAACATTTTGACATTAAAATTTCATTTTAAAAAGAATAAGTGACTAGACATGTTCTTTCCGTGGACCCTAATATTATTTTTTATTCATCAATGTAGATCTATAATGGTGTATTTTTATAGTTATTATTAATTTAATTTAAATGCTTACAACGACTCCATAGCTCACTTTAGTCTTACCGTGCTAAAAATACTCCGATGCCTGTATATATTCAACTGTAGGTTTTTTTTTATGTATGTTCGCCGATTTCTCCGTCAATTGTAGACCGATTTCCAAATTAATTTTTTGAATCGAAAAAGTATACTTCTGACGTTGTCCCATTGTCACCAAGTCAGGATCTGATGATGCGATCCCAGGGACATTAAAGGCAACCCTCAAATGTTATAGCCACGCGTGTAGTAATTTCAGTATTTTCTATTATAACTCGTAAATAGCCCTCGGAAATCGCAATTTTGGGGAAGTGGAACTGATGATGAAGACCACAAATGACTTATGGAACTCTTCAAACATCTAAAGTACTAACGTCAAAGATTCTGACGTGATTCCGTTGAAGTAGCAACTAATGAATTCTGAGATCCTTAAGGAATCGACGGAACTCCTCAAATATTATCAGCCCACAGATAGCGATTTGGGTTTTTTCTGTAATAATCAACGCATTTGCTCTCGGAGAGCAGGGGACCGATTTTTGCCTTTCGAGCACTCGACTCTTTCACTCGAAAACTGCCCAAAATTATGAAATCCTATTTTTAAATAGTGATAGAAGATTTAAAAACGAGTGGTGTTGACCACTCGTATTCAATTATATCGGTAGAAAGTAAGTGCCTGCAGTTTTGACACTAATCTTATTTCGTTTTATTAAATTTTCGTGCGCTCGTAAGTCAAAAATCGGCCCCCAGTTCATGTGGTAAATTGGAAAGGAAACGAGGAAATGTTCATGTACCTATGTGGCTTGGCGAAGTAGGTCTGAAGAAGATCATGTGTGATAAGTAAAATAATAGAAAATAAATAAATAAATACTGTTATACGAACACTTATATTATATAAATAAGTTAAGTTACATAGATTAAACTTAGAAATGTGATAGATAATAGCTCAGCTTAGCAAATAATCTCAAAAAATTGAGATTGCGCTAAGCAATTAGTAGACATACTTGTAACAATTAAATTAATGCAATAAACAGTTTAATTTTTTTTTTTTTTTTTTTTAGGTACCGTAAAACCATATAACTATAGTCCACTAACCACCAACTATGGTCCAAAAGTAAACTCATTTGTTTCCATCAATACCGATTTCGTATTAGACGTTTTTATTTAAATTTGTGTTATTATATTGCCTGTCTTTAAGTTCATCCATGAAAATAGTCCCACCTGAGCAAGTAATGTGAGAATTGATTTGGACCATAGTTGGGTGACCTGGACTATAGTTGTGTGGTTTTACGGTACTGAATTGAAGTCGGTGCAAACTTTGTTTTTGAAGTAAATTATAATACCTATTCTAAATATATAGTCAAAGACAAATCACGAGTTGTCAAAAAAACTTATACACCCCGGGCCTTTTCAAAGAATTCCCAATACGAATGCACATATAAGCACGCGTAAGTTAAGTGGTTGATAAACGGTTAATATTTTAGTAAACAAAACACATTTCCATGAATGTAGCACGCATGGCCTGCAAGTAAATGACCTAAAATGTCCTGCCATTCACTAGTTTTTGCTGTTATCAATCGTATAGGCATGGTATTCAAACGTGAATCATCGCCAAGTGGCGCCTGGCGGATCTTGGGCGGGTGCGAGCGAGGCGGCAACACGTACCACTATTCGTATTTAATTGACTGGTTTACTTGGACCCCGGCGTAGGGACGTATCCGAAAACGATCGAATTTAAGAAATCCGATAGGAATCAAATTTGTAACGTAAAATATATGTCCTGAAGTACTAGTACAATTTATTGGACTTAGAGCTTTAGTTTAACCCAAAAGTGATCAGTGAAAGAAACGTTAATTATGATTACCTTGTCTAATAAAAATTAACCGGCCAAGTGCGAGTCGGACGAAGGGTTCCGTACCATTATCAATGAAAATATTTATTTTATTTGGTTTTTAGTATTTGTTGTTATAGCGGCAACAGAAATACATAATCTGTGAAAATTTCAACTCTCTAGCTATCACGGTTCTTGAGATATAGCCTGGTGACAGACGGACAGACAGACAGACAGATAGACAGACGGACAGCGGAGTCTTAGTAATAGGGTCCCGTTTTACTCTTTGAGTACGGTACCCTAAAAACTATGAAAATGAATGTACTAAGAAAGTACTAATTTATGCTGTGAGACAAAATAATGGTAGGTAGTTAGGTACATTTAAGATGTTGCGAGGTCTCGATAGAGCACGATTATTATGACGAATTTACGCAAAAAACACCACATTTTTAAGCGACAGAAATCCGTCGCCGTCATAAAAGTGTTAGTCACATGCCGAAGTTTGTGATTTGTGAAGTCAGAATTAATCATAGTTCTAAGTAAAGGGGTACCTACCTTCCACATTGCACTGACTAAGGATTATTAGTCATCGCTAGGTAATTATTACGAGTATGACTAAAAAAGGGGCCATTCATTAGCATTCCAAGGGTTAAAATAAAAATGTCGAATAGTAGATACTTGTCACAAACTGAATTGACTTCTTTAATCCTAAAATAGCTTAGACATTCAAACATTTTCCATATTCAAATATTTAACTAAAGGAAACTATTGAGTCTGTATCACAAATAGTTTGCCCCCTCGTTAGGGATACGTGACTGGTTCGATCTGCTTTTATTTTCATTCCCAAGTAAAAATATCGACACGGGTCCGTCACTATTTCCGTGGCATGTCGGCGACAAAAACACGTCGCGTAGTGGGGAGTGGAGATTAAGGTCCTCCGAAAATGCAGTCGGCTCTAACCCACACGGATAGAAAAAAATATGGGCCTAATGTAAAACGCACCTTAAGCTAATGGAGATAGAGTCTTGAATAGAATGCGGAAGGCAAACGCGTTCGATGCATACCAGCGGCATGCACTCGAGCTCCCAAAACGGAGTATCGTATTCGTATGGTATCGTAAACAACTGCTTCATGCGTAGAGCTGTGCTGGAGAAAATGCCGCTATACTGCATTCTCACATGCTCATTACGTATTTATAGGTATTAGAACGTTCTCAAAAATAACTTTTTATTTTTAGTATTCTCCAATTCGAATCATTTTCGGAAACTCATCAGACATGGTACAAATACTATGTTTACGGAAACGCAACAAGTGTTACGAAAAACATGACGTTATTATTTCATCAATAATCTAAAACACAACTGCGAGGTTGATGTTATAATTATGTATATTGTGTTGTTAATCAGTGGACGATGTAAACATGGTGCGCATATGTGCGACATCCATACGAGACTCTATTAACCTCAATTTGAATAATTTCAATGATGCTATAAACAAATGCCTTTGAGTGGCTCCACGGGCACATTGCTACGCATCCGTTTGTAAGGGTCACGTCAAGTCGCGATGCACCGAACAGCTTTTGACGTAAGTTGATTGGGTATGCGCGCGCGCTGTGCCCTGCACGGCGCACCCTTCCTTATCCACGTGTGAAGATAGATTTATAACGAGCGTAACGGAAACCATAAAACAACTACACCAAAATACAAACACTACGCTCCAACATGAATACGATAACAAAAATTTTGATACTCACTCGAAGACGGAACTGCATTTCCGTCTTCCCTCCCGCTCATCGTGTGTGAAAAAACTTAACAGCACCAACAAATATCACCTCTTCTTCGTAACAACCATCATCAAAATAAGGCACTTTGTTTATTTACAACGAGTTCATTGACTTACGTAGTTTACGCACATTTAAAAATAACATAATAACATATCAACAATGAAAGGTGCATGGGAGCGGGCGCGAATGCGCGTCAAGCGGCTAGCGTAGCGTCGCGCGCGCAGGTCGACTGCATCGGCAATGAGTGGCGCGGTGCGAGCGGTGCGGGCCCTTCCCGGATACCGGCAACTAGATAGTTTTTTTAAATAGTGAACCCAACGAAACGTGTGCACCAGCCGAAAGCGGCGACCGCTTTGCCCCGAAATATGTCACTTGCTCGCGGAGAACGCGCCACTTCTACCGGGACCGGGAAAAGGCACGCTGCAAGGAACGCCACGGCTACCTACCGCGGACACCACTTTAAATAGTCAACGACATCTAAACTTTACAAAAAACACTCCCGACTTGTACCGCCATGACTAGAGGAGCGCGAAGGGGTCGAGGGATGTCCGACTATTACTCGTACTTTGTTTTTATGTCGAACGAACCAATATTTTTTTGTTGCCTCTTTTGTTGATACGCCATACAATATCGTACCTTTCAATTAATACATTGCGTATCTACCTGCACCTGCATACCTATCGGTAACTGTTATTACGCCTTAGTATAAATATGTACTGTCAACCAATTTGATTTCTGGGCCACTTCGTACCTTGTCACAATGACAATGATATGAGATCTCTAGGGACTTTCATATTGACTTTCACTGTGACAAGGTACGAAATGGCCCAGAAATCAAATTGGTTGACCGTACATACGTTTATTATTGTTGAACAATTTTATAAGTATGTAATATCAAATATTATTGTGAATTTGTGACTAGTGTATTTTTTGTATTACATATTCTGTGGTCGCGTTAACTGAACTTGCTATTAATTAATAATAGCATTATCATAATCGGCGAAGTCAAAAGTCATCATAGAAAAATAACAATTGAACAATTGCAACTATGAAGTCTACACACGTAATGAGACTTATCTTCATAGGTAATGTGAACAATATAATGTATCCGTGTATTGGAAGACATAAGATAAAACAATACAAAAGAACAGACGGCAGATGGACTGTGGTAATCGTAATGGCCGTATCGATTAATATACCTAATATATACCCGTATCTACAAGTTCCTGCACCTCATTTCAATTATACATACTAATTAGTTGATCAAGAGCTATGAAGACGGTTTAAGTCCACAACATAGAAATTTGATAAAAAAGTGGAGTAGACTCCACTTCTGTTGACTACATACATATAACTTATGCATGGGATTAGAAAGCAAGTAGACCCGATGGTTATTTAGTCGTAGACTAGTTCGTAAAGGTATTTTAACAGCGTCACATAACGTTTAGCTTTACCTACATGCGATTGTTTCCTCCTACTTTGGATGCACCCAAACATTCGTTCGAGCAATTAAAAGAAACGGATTTACTTAATTCAAAATTTGATTTTAATAATGTTGATTCTAATGTATGCAAAGGTAGTAAAAAATTGGGACATGCACCCCTCAACCGAGGGAACCCCTAGCAAGCTGTCAGTTTGTGACGAACTCGCCTTCGTACCATTGTCGCCGACTCAAACAATTATGCACCACAATGGAACAATACATGCCTCACAAGAAAGACAAGTTTCTGTAATAATGTAACTAGTGATTGACGCTTTCTCTCATCTCTCGGGAGTTAGTTAGTCTCATTATCTAGGATGCTAATTCGGTTAATTGTTTGAAACTGAAATATACAAACGATTGCTAACTGCCGAATTGTACAGTATTATCTATTCCTTTGTGTATTTGTCGAGTAGGAGCCACCGGACTACGTTAACGTAAATAGGGACAGAGTGGTTTGCACCTGTTTATAGCGTTCGTCATTGGATTAATTTTAAGCATACATTATAAATAAAAGAACATTAAATACCACCTGCTGGAGCCGGAAGGAACTTTTCCCTAAAATACATACAAGTAATTCGGATTCAAAGTTATATCCAGCCATACATAGTATAAAAAAGCGGCCAAGTGCGAGTCGGACTCGCACATGAAGGGTTCCGTGAAATAAACTGCGGTTTACGATTTATGACGTATAAAAAAAAACTACTTACTAGATCTCGTTCTAACCAATTTTCGGTGGAAGTTTGCATGGTAATGTACATCATATATTTTTTTTAGTTTTATCATTCTCTTATTTTAGAAGTAACATTGGGGGGGACACACACATTTTACCACTTTGGAAGTGTCTCTCGCGCAAACTATTCAGTTTAGAAAAAAATGATGTTAGAAACCTCAATGTCATTTTTAAAGACCTATCCATAGAAACCCCACACGTATGGGTTTGATGAAAAAAAATTTTTGAGTTTCAGTTCTAAGTATGGGGAACCCCAAAAATTTATTGTTTTTTTTCTGTTTTTGTGTGAAAATCTTAATGCGGTTTACAGAATACATCTACTTACCAAGTTTCAACAGTATAGCTCTTATAGTTTCGGAAAAAAGTGAAAGTGAAAGAATACGAACGGACAGACAGACAGACAGACAGACAGACATGACGAATCAATAAGGGTTCCGTTTTTTGCCATTTGGCTACGGAACCCTAAAAACTGTTTGCATGAATTCGTTTTTGTAACATTCATTTTAATAGACGCCGATTCCATAAGTAATCCTAATCATGTATGTAGGTATTATCTAAACCTGAATTTAACCATACCTATGGATAGTTTACAAATGGAGTTTATTCGTCAATATAATAAAGTACCTATAAAAGATATTTCATTTAACGAAATGAGTATCTCCAACATTATTTGAGAAACTATTATTCGTCTATTAGTGACCTCTATTGGATATAAACAGAAGTTTTCCATTACTTGATTCCAAGTTCTTGCTGCAGATGGCGTTAAAGTCCTATATTCAGCGCCATCTATGTTACACTAGGAGGACTACGGAGGAGCTTTCCCTGTGCCCTTTAAAAAAGCTCTCGCGGTTTTCATCCCCCTTGGTAAAGTTAACAATGCCCTTCTCATTGGCAAAGTTTTTTAAAGAGGCGTTCCCAATGAGGGGGTGGCACGGGAACGGCCCTTATTGAATACATAAGTACATAATACTTTGATAGGTACGATGTCTAGGAAAATATTTCGTAATCGTAGCGGAGGAAATATAAATGAAAGGAAAATATTTTATTATTTTGTAAACCTTGAAGCCGCATCAACAATCCTACTGAAATGGAATATTACATTATATATTTACAAATATTTTATACCTTAATTACTACTTACATTTTAGTTTTTACCAAAAATACAGTACCTATGTAACACAACGAAAGTAAAAATTTAATAATGTTACGGCGCATGTATGACATAGGGCACAAAACACTCGCAACTCGTTTTTATGCTCAATAGCTTTAGTTTAGATACATATTGAGCTTAAGATAATTAAGTAATTATTTTAAGTTTCTATAATGGTCCTTCGAACCGGATTTTATAAGAACAATAGGTACAACAGAAAATATTGTTTGTTAGGACGAGAATAAAAAACTGTATACCTACTTACTTTAATACATCATCATCCTCCTTATCTTCCTAGCGTTATTCCCGGTTGTGCCCTAAAGGAGCCCGGGGTCCTATTTGACACCTAATCCCAAGATTATGCAATGCACTAGTTTTACGAAAGCGACTGCCATCAGATCTTCCAATCCAGAGGGATAACAAGACTTTATTGGGATTAGACCGGTTTCCTCACGATGTTTTCCTTCACCGAAAAGCTAATGGTAAATATTCCGTACATAAGTTCTGAAAAACTCATTGTTACGAGCCGGGATTTGAACCCACGACCGTCGCTTGACAGCCGCGTGCCTAAACCACTAGGCTACCGTAGTGTAACTAACTTACTTTAATACCTATATCATTTTTATCCAGACATACTTTAGCAGGTTTATCCTTAGTTGTGTTACGTGCTACATTTTTTTTTTGACATTATCATCTGATATTGCGCACTAGAAATCAGTTCTTCACTAGTTACTTCTTAATTCTTTCTAATAAGGAAATACTTGTTTATCCTATAATTCTCTTATTAGTATCTTATAGAATTTGTTTAGATCTTAGCAAGTGGAAGTTTATAATCTAACTAACACACACACACACACACACACAACACACAGAAACAGAAAACAGTCACAAACACAGTCGTGATAACTTATAACATAAATATGTATATATAATTATATCTACCTATGCTAGGGGATGGAGCATCTAACTCCATTATGATTATAGGATTAAATTAATTTGTAATACTAACCTTAGTCATAATTCGTGATTGTATACTAACAACTTATGGACATAACCTAGTCCGAAACAAATAAAGAATTGAATTGAATTGATATCTTATTAGTTTATAATAAATGCACAGACTGTGGCATTTAAATAAGTAGTCAGTAATGTTTCAGTTTTCATCACCAATGGATATCTTAGATATAAACAAATGAAATTAAAGTATTAATTTTAAAAACTGGACTGCTTTTCTACAAATATTGCTTACTAGCTTTTGCCCGTGACTTCGTCCGCGTGAACGAAGTATTAACTTCCATTTCTTATTTCATCAACTACCGTTAGGTAAATTTAGTATTCAATTTCTTAATGCAAAATATAAACAATTTACCTGTAGGGCAAGAGTCACCAAAAAGGTAACAATCATCCAAAATTACAAACGTTGGCAATTATATTATGAGTAGAAAGTGAAAAACTATATTATGGTTTTCAATACTTGTGTGAATGTTGCTCTTGTAAATAAGAGTCATGGACAATTAATTACTATTCTTATAAACCATTCAATTTAGTTCCGTTTGTATCACTTTGAGGGCTGAATTACGAAAGTGATTACTCCCTAACCAAGTAACCACACCCAAAAAGCCCGGCTTTTTAATGAAACATGCACTAACTTACTGAATTCGTACCGCTGCGCTCCCGCATATCTCATTTTCTCGATATGTTGATAAATTATCTTATTAATCGTAAAAGCGATTGTTGTGAACACGACCTTGGAGCCCCGGCAGAATTTAGAAACCTAGAGCTACTTATTTCCTTCCAAGTAGCCACATTTTAACAATTGGAAGCTAGGCGGATGGCTTTTCTTTTCAACAGAGCCCCGGCCGATGACCAAAGTGGGAGTAAGATCGATGCAATATCCTTCCATATCTCTCGCACGCACGCAATAATTTCAAGGAAACCCACAGTTAATAGACCTTCTTAAAATTTCAAATGTCTGCATCAGTTCTGCATCCTCAAGGGATGAATTAAGGAACCACAGAACACCATTGGAGGGCTCAAGACCGAGCCCTGGTAGAGGTCTGAAGGCGGAGCCTCTTCTGATAGGCAAAAAGGCTCAGAGGCAGAACCTTTTCATCACCTCCATCCCAGAAATTTGATATGAGACCGAAAGCGAACTTTAAGGTCCACTCAAGATCCTGTTGTAACTTATTAGAAAACATACTTCAGTCCTTCAGCTTTATACGAATGGTCCTCAATTGCATTTTAATTGTTATGGCCTTTTTGCCTCCGTATGTTAATTGTTAATGAATAACACTTATTGTACCTAAAAACTATTTTAGCTTTTTAATACACTTCAAAATAAGGATGAGGTTCTCAAAACGGTTGGAAGATTTTTTACCTCAGAACTCCTGTATTTATGAACCGATTCGTACAATTATTTTTCATTTGAAAGTATATGCTCCCAGATTGGTTCCAATATTTTCAAAAAGCCCGTTGAATGATGGGATCCATGAGGAAAAGAGAGAACTCTTCAATTTTATTGGGCACGCATGCATGCAGCGTTTTTTTTTTATTTATTTTTATTTTTATTCAATTATAAAATAAATAATTAAATATCTGCGGACAATCTTACACAAATCGACCTAGTCCCAAACTAAGCAAAGCTTGTACTATGGGTCCTAGACGACGATAAACATACTTATATAGATAAATAAATACTTAAATACATAGAAAACATCCATGACTCAGGAGCAAATATTCGTGCTCGTCACACAAATAAATGCCCTTACCGGGATTCGAACCCAGAACCTCTTCCTTCGTAGGCAGGGTCACTACCAACTAGGCTAAAGCGGTCGTCAATTTAACAGCATTACAGCATATGCCACTGGTAAACTTAAACTATTTAACACACATAATTACACAATAAGAAACAATTTATAGTATCTAACAAATAATATTTAAAAATGACTCTCACAGAATCTTTTAAAAATAGGGAGAAGTTTACTCCAATTGTAGCAAACAAATCGCAATCTGGTGCATACATAACTACTTTGTTAAATAGCGCCTGCGCGCTGACTACTGGTGAGTGCTCGTGCGCCGCCGTGCGAGCTGCCTCTTCCGCCAGGAGGCGGTGGCTGCGGCCACGGAGGTACTTGTCAGGAACGAACAGAGAGCATATTCTTGTGATCAAATCGGAGCCATCTGACTCGCCTCTCAAAATACGACAAGCAGTGGTCAGAAGTTCGATATTGCGCCTGACCTCTAGGGAGTTGAAACCTAACACTCCGAGTAAGTACTTGGTAGGATACAGAAAGGGGTAGCACCCGTATATTTTCTTGTAAAGAAAGCGAAGAAACGCCTTTTGTACTTTCTCCAAAAGAAAAATGTAAGATTTTTCCTGTGGGTTCCAAATTATTGAGGCTGACTCTATCTTACTTCTAACCAATGCTGTATACAGTAACTGCACTATACTACATTTAAAGAAGCTTTATTCAAATTTTCACTCCCGCATTTCCTCCTCCCCCCTTAAGAGATTTTTTTTCGAATATCTTCCATGTATTTTTACAGACCTTTGACCCTCTTCAGCTTTATTATATGTATCTATAGAATAGATCCTATGTTACTCCCACGACTAAGATGAATCTAGAGACTCCTTATATGTCCAAAAGCCATCAAGCCTTTATGCTATAGCCCGTGAAATAGAAATATCAAAGTTGAAATTTTTGTCTCTAATCCGATATTTTCATCATCATCATATCTGCCTCCTGGACATAGGCCTCCCCAGTGTGCCACAATGACCGGTCCTTGGCCACGCGCATCCAGCGGACTCCCGCGACCTTTACCAGGACATCAGTCCTCCTTTTGGGGGGGGGCTACCCACGCCGAGCCTTCCGGTACGTGGTCGCCACTCGAAAACCTTTTCCGCCCCAACGGCCATCGGTTCTACGAGCAGTGTCTGCTATTTTGATTCCATTAAATTTTAACCGTTATCACTCGCACTGATAACACAAATCTAACATAAACATTTGTCAAAATGCATCAAACTGTTTAGACTGTCTTGAAAAACATAACCCGCCTGAGGCAGTCGAGTAAAAACTTAAAAAAGATGCAGCGCCACTCATAGGTGCCCAAAAGGAAACATAAAGTGAATGAAAAGATAATTTTAAACATTGACTAGAATTAAATCGTACAGGTTTGTTTTGTAGTCGACACTACCAACACAAAACCGGGAAATCTTGGCTAACTTTGCAACTTTATTGTATCGAGGCAAATTAGTTAAATCTTCTATTCGGCACCACAGAAAAGTTGCAAACATCTTAAAATAACAAAAATGGATAACAGACATGGATGTATTACTTGTGTGCCTTTACTGTTTCCTTAAATTTCCAGTATTTACATAGATTCTTACTACCAACTAAGAAACTATTGATTCTAATATAGAAAATAATGTGTCCCTACATTTTTAAGTTATCGCTTTTAAATACATAAAAAATAGGGAAGCTTTTTTATGATTCTGCGTAGGAAAAACCTACATTTTCCCAATTCTTAGAACCAAAATTCAACCAACCAACCAAGTACCTACTCCATGTCTATTCAATCTAACGTAATAAATAAGTTGAAATTAGTTTTGTATTTATTTCGCATGCGTAGTTAATTGGTCAGAGCACGTGCGTGAAACACGTTACAATCCTATTTAAATGCAAAATCTATGTCTCAGATTGACTCTTAGTTGGAATAGGTACACTATATCTTCCCTACTGTAATGCAAAAAAGGGCTACAGCGCTCAGGTAGAGGTAGAAGTAGGTAGACTATATTGTTACCGATCACTTTTCAGTATAAAAATGCAATTATAAATATTTAACAGTGTCTAATTGTTAACTAGTGCCACATTTCGTTGTAATTTTATGGACTATTACTTACATATGTACTATGCCCGCTTTTCATAGAGATAACCTGCGAGTTAACTAGTACAGCCACTAAAAACTCCACGTCTGCCGATATCTATGCTGTGTCATTGAAAGAGACCTAGAATCTCAGGTTGAACGCACTACAGCCCTCCTCAACTCCTCATACCTAGCGTCTACATGGTCGTGGACTTCCTTGCTGCCTTTGACTACTGGCGTAGCATGTAGACTTCCTAGAACGGCCAGAACTACTTGCTCATACATGATTTTCCCGTGTAACTTACAGTTGCCGTTATATCGCGCGCCGTTGACGACGCCGTTTGCGACCGGCGCCGGCGCTGGCAGTTTTCCCGCATCGGCGCCATGCTGCGTCGCCCACGCCGCCGCCGCCGCCGCGGCCGCGGCCGCCGCTGCGCAGACGCTGCAGTCTGGAAAACGACAGATTAATGCGTAAATACGGGCTTAGAAAAATACAAATCCATCATCCTACTTCCTACTAATATTATAAATGCGTAAGTGTGGATGTTTAGATGTTTGTTACTCAATCACGCTTAAACGGCTCAACCGATTTGGATGAAAATTTGCACGAAGATAGTTTACAGCCTGGATTAAAATTTAGGATAGGTTTTATCCTGGGTCCACGCAGACAAAGTCGCAGGCAGAAGCTAGTAATTAATAAATATGGGTGCACCTTTATTCTATTAGCTTAATTTATAGCTCGTTCAATACAAGAAGACTTGGTCTATACTGACCTAAATTATGGTCAAAACAGTCAAATAACAATATTGACGGGTAGACTCTGTATGAAATGTCTATATGATATGAAGCCTTTTATTGCTCTTCAGTGCAATACGCAATCAGAAAGAGTACCTATGGCTCATTCTCGCGCATTTAATGATCTATGAGGTTCTGCGATGTAGGGTTGGAAAGAGAGGGTTTCTTTAAGAGGTTAAGGCCTTTCTTAGGTAAGAACAACGTATGGAACTAATGCCTTACGGCTTTCTCTTCGAGTCAATCAGAAACGTGGAAAGAGATACAAAAAATACATTATCCATTTTTAGGGTTCCGTACTCAGAGAGTAAAACGGGACCCTATTACTAAGACTTCGCTGTCCGTCCGTCTGTCTATCACCAGGCTGTATCTCACTGATACCGTGATAGTTCCAGTTGAAATTTTCACAGATGATGTATTTATGTTGCCGCTATAACAACAAATACTTAAAACAGATTTTTTTTTATTGATAGTGGTACGGAACCCTTCGTGCGCGAGTCCGACTCGCACTTGGCCGGTTTTTTAAACTTGCCAAAAATATTTCTTAGTCTATCCTTGTAGGTAATTAACATATTACATATTTCGAATGTGTTCACTATTTATTTAAAATAGCATAAAATAATGGCATACTGGTAGCGTGCACATAATAGGTAAGTTTACTCTATGAACCATATTTTATTGTGTGTGATTTACATTATTTTACAATCGTACACACAAGTAGGATATTGATAGTAATAAACTCATAATCTAGTGAAAACATAGACAGTATTGGCAACATTGAGCCGACTCAGTTGGCCAGAAAGCCAAAAAAAAAAGAAAGAAGATAGACAGTATCTGTATCAGATTGTACTTTTACCTTTTACTTATTTTTAGTGATACGTTATTGTATATTATATATAACATTCAGCGCCGAATAGTCGCTGCATGGCTAAAATGGCGAGAAATGACTCGTGTTTCATGTGACAAAAGAATGCCGGTTAAACTTAAAGGTTTGGTTTACAGGTGCATCATAAGCCCGGTTCTAATGTACTGTGGGCGTTAACTCAAGTGCATGGCCTTACCATCCAAATTGCTGAAATGAAGATGTTACCTGGCTCGATAAAATCCGTAACGAGTAAGCACGAGGAAGCCAGGGCGTCTGTGACATCTCTGATAAGATTCAAGAAAGTCAGCTGCGATGGTATGGACATGTGAAGAGGAGGCCAACAAGCTATGTTGGTAATTTGGCACTACAACTTTCTGTCTCTGGTCTATCCAGGGGTAGACCCACAACAAGATGGAAGGATGGAGTGCTAAGAGACATAAGAGAGTGCAAGTTATCCGAAACCGATGTCGAGGACAGTGCGAAGTGGAGACGTAAGACGAGGAAAGCTGACCCCACCACCATGTGGGATATATAGCTGGGAAGAGAGAGAGTTATTGTATATTATAAACAAATCTGATGTTCTTTTCTAATTGTTAATTACCTAACATGGGGACCTTTGAGCCGGGTGCGATGCGGGGTGGGGAAATTTAGTTATTATTTATCTGCTTTTATCTTTGATCATATTTATACTGAATAGTTATTTTCATTATTTTTATTTAGTTTTAAATTTTTATTATCTGTTATTGTGATATTATTCATTAACATGTTATGCATTTTTATTACGAGTAGGTACCGTAATTACAAATAGATTTATTTTTAAAATGGATCTTCCTTCGGTTTTAAACCTATGGCCTAAGAAGTATACAATGGTTATTTTATTAGCTGCAGAAGTTGTTGTAATATGGATGTTATTGTAATAGTTTCTTGCAATCTTCAATGACTGATATAGAAGTAATGAGCCAATCTGCCAAAAAAATCGGAAACAATGCGTGTTTAAATAAACACTAAATAATGTTATTTTCTTAATTTATTGTATGATTCACAAATAGATGCTGGGTTCATCTAGCCAAATAACCTCTGACATCAATTTGAGATAGGAAAAGAACCAAAATAAGTCAAATTCTAAACTAACCTATCAAAATTCGCTACTATTTTATTATGTAGCGCATCATATTTACCTATAAATTCACTGCTTTCTAACGTTTCCTTTATGTTTCTGTGAATTAGTTCTACCTAACCGAGCTGTGTATAAGTCGACACGTCCACACTGAAATTTATTAGATCGTCTAGGCTGTATATTCTTGGAGTTATCAAAATAGGAATGAACATTCATTTTTATCATTCGTAAGAGATCTTATGTATCATACACTAGCTGTCATCATCCATCAAGTAGGAAACAAATTGGCCAAAATATTAGATCGAAATGGTTTAACCACAATCATAAAATTGCAAATTTTTCTGTAGGTATTTCGCTCACCCTTCATGTACTCGGACGCCCCTCAGCACTGCTCCACCCAGGCGTGTCACACACACTGTTACTCAAAAACATCGATACTTTGCCATTTTTATCGCACTAAACACAATGCTATAAAAATACTACAATAACACTTGCTGACACCCTTCGATTGACGGCGTCAAAAAAACTTGCGCGGTTATTTTTTATCCACTTGTCTCTTCACTTTTCTTTTAGATGTGCTGATACTGTAGTGTCACTGATTAAATGTGTATGATATATAAATTTACAAAGTATGCTAAATGCATAGTAAGAGAAGTGGCTTGTTGAAAGATTGGCACAGGACTGCGTGGTACGTTTTGCGTGGATTTGGGGTGCGCGCGTGGGGGAGAACTCGCTAGTATATAAGTACGAGTACGGTTTGCGATGCTCATGTATTTCATATCTTTTTACATACTGCTTAGTTGCCGTGAGATGTATAAGTATGTTAAAAAAATTCTTAGGAGGCAAATACCGTGGATATTAAATCTAAATTTGGCTGTATACTTAACCTAAGAATGTAGGTAGACAGTAGGTACATAACCTAACATTTCATTGTTCGCATTGACAGATTTGTTATGTCTACAAGTTTGAATCATTAATACTTCTAAAAATGGCATATTTATTTATCGGGAATGTGATTTATCCGATGGTTTTGTAAAACTACTTGTTTTTTTTTTCTAAGCCGGTGTGGTTGCTAACGAGTGTAGGTGTCTATATTTTTCTGATCCCAAATGGCCTATGAGATCTCTGAACAGAATAGGAAAAGTACAATAAAGTTAAATTTAAAGAATTAAATAAACTAATTACCTAGTGTGCAAACATTTACGTATTTTTGGTTGCTTAAAAAAGGTACTACTTACAAATATATATATTGCACAACGACCAATTTTCTGTAGATTAATCAACTAATAATAATGAAAAAAGTGTTCTTTTATAGTTTGGTTCTACATTTTCCACAGTATTTTAATAATGTTTACTTCACATACGACTAAGTGTATTTAGGACACACTAGAGGACTATTATATTTGGAAATTTCGCATATCCCAAACATTTGCATATTTCTTTGTCTTCTTGTTCGCCGTAATTGAGTCCCATTTCATCGGATAGATTAACAAATCAAACAAAGATGCGGTGCTAAGTGCGGACGCCATGTTGGATCTGGCGCACGCGCAGCCGGCCCGCACATCTGCTGGTCAGCGCGGACACAATGCCCGCACGATTGACACCATGAGTTTGGGAAACTGCGGACATTTAGGCTATTTGATGGTGGAATTATTTTGACGTATTTTAATACCTAACTCTTATCATTGAGTCAAGACAGATAAACACAGATAGAAGAGATTCATCATTATCATCATCATCATCATATCAGCTGACCATAGGCCTCCCCCAAAGGGTGCCAAAATGACCGGTCCTGCGCCACCCGCATCCAGCGGTAGAATAGATTACATTTAGGTAATTTAGCACGGGGATGATTTTAACACATATAGACTTAGCCCAGGTTTCGATCGAATGCAAGGCTTTCTCGTAGTCCACGAACGCTAAGCAGGTTATACTCCTCAGTCTCCTGTTTATCCTATCTCCAATATCTCTTTGCGTGCGGTTTCAAGGGGGTCATAAAAAGGCTAAAAGGACAAGATGGGGAGAGAGAATGGAGGGAAACATCTGGATGTAGACTGGCGAATATGATGATAGGAGGTATGAATCACAAAAGGACCAGGTATCTGCGAAAACTGGGTAAGAGCAATCTGAGATTGCTGACTGGTATCGTAACCGGTCACAATACTCTAAATAAAAGATAATAGGTATCATTAATGATGCTTCTTGCCCACACTGTGGTAGGAAGAGACAAGTAAGCATGTACTAGCGGAATGTGTTATGTAGGTACGCGGCACCGCGGTTTAATACATTCGGTAAATATATGTTAGAGGAGAGGGAATTGAAGGATATCAACCTCAAAGATGTCCTTCTGTTCTGCAGGAAAACAAGAAAAATTGAAGAATTTGACGTGGGAACGCTGCCGGGACAGTAGTAGACCTGGAGCTCCAACCTCAGGGATTTGGGCTGAATGAACGCGACAAGCGATCGAATGCCCGCCTGTTTCCGGCCAGGCGTCCCTTCACAACATCAACAACAACAACATCAGCAACAGCGGCACACTTGACAGCAGTGGCAGCGATTGCACTTTGACTTTTATCGTAAAGAACTTTAATACTGCACTTTCTCAAGAACCTGTCCTGTTCGCCGCAAAATTAGTGGTCATTCTAGTCTCGCACAGCGTTGCACCCTGCAACTTGCTTTGCCTACCCCAATGGTGGTAAATTGGACTATTTTTTGCAGTTTGCCAAAAATGAATGTCACGGGATGGGATTCACTTTGTTATTATTCCAGAAACAAATCAAATTTAATTTAAGTTTTAATTCGCAACTAACCAGAAACTAAAGAGTAATTCGTAAGTATATAGGTATGTATATGCAAAATTGTTAATTAAAATATAAATATTTTACAGGTTTCTTATTGCTGATGTTTTTGGAAAACCAATAGACATTATAATTTCACCGGATTCACAATATAATTACATTCACCGTTATTCGATTTAAGTTCACCGTGTATGAAAAAACATAAAAATTAGATGCACCCAAATCAATTCATAAAATATACAAAATAACCATTAAAGCAGCGATAAGGTTTCATGAAATATTTACTTTTAATAAGCGCTCGGATCAAAGGTCCCTATTATTTTGCAAATAGGGGATATCTGGGACAAAAAATGTGCAAAAAACTGATGAATTAAAACTGAGAGTGGTCATAAAAAATGGAGATCAGAAGCGTGGCAGGGCACGGGTGGACATTTGGACAATGGGCATCGGGACTGGGGAACGGACATTGAGTACTTTGGACAGGACTAATTTACGAACGATGATTTGACTGACGTGAAATAATAAAGACTGCAGTTACAAAATCATGCCAACAATCAAGATAATGATTGCCTGAAAGATTTTTTTAACTGATCAATATACATATTTTTGGAAAATACTAATTTATTATATACATGAATACTAACACTAAAAATGTACATGAATAGTTTAATACATTGCTTCACCAAACTAAATTTTTCAGTTTTTAACTGATCTATGTTTGACTTTTTGGGAGTTTGAATTTTCTTTGAGCGATTTTTCTAAACGATTGTGGCTCCGCACGTTCATGGTCTACTCTCCCACTCACTGAGCATACACGTGAGCGAGATGGAAGTGCGTGTTCAAAAACGCGGATATCATGTTTTTCGGAATATTTCGGAAAACGAGAAGAAATTGAAGTAAGTAAGAAAATAAAGTTATTGTCCATTACGAATATTGTCTATTAAGAAGATTATAAAATTTCATCTTTTTCTGATAAAAAATGGAGCAGTAACCTGGTTACAAGTGATATAATATTAGGGTTCACTTTAGATTTTTTTTCTCTACTTTCTTTTGATAAAATGGACTTCTACGAAAACTATGTTACTTCTCATATCTTGCAAATTATGATAATTTTTTTCCGACGGTAAATTGTTACGTCATCTATACATATAATAAAGCTGAAGAGGGTCGAAAGTCTGTACATGGAAGATAATCGAAAAAAAATTGGCTATGGATACTTAGAATCGATAACAGAACACGTTCCAACAGTTTTTAGAATTTTTGTCTGTTTGTCTGTTTATCTGTGTGTCTGTTTATCTGTTTTATCTGTTTGTCTGTTTATGTGACCGCGCATCACGTGAAAACGGCTGAACCGATTAAGATGAAATTTGACATAGAGATAGTTTGTGTCCTGGGGAAGGACTTAGGGTAGTTTTTATCCTGGAAATCAACCCCTAAGGGGATGGAATGGGGGGTGGAAATTTGTATGTAGCAACTTAAACCGCTGCACCGATTTAGATGAAATTTGGTATATTATTAGTTTGAGTCCCGGAAAAGATTAAAGAATAGGTTTCATCCCGAAAATCTTCCCTTTAGGGGGTAAAATGGGGGGGTGAAAAATTGGATGTAACCCATTTTGATGAAATTTGGTTAAAAGGTAGTTTAAGTTCTGGGGAAGGACATTGGATAGTTTTTATTCCGGAAATCTTTCCCTGAGGGGGTGAAATGGGGGGTGAAATTTTGGATGGACTCCGTTTAGATCAAATTTGGTATAAATATAGTTTGAGTCCCGGAGGATGACAATGGATAGTTTGAATCCCGAAAATCATCCCCCAAGGGGATGAAATAGGGATGAAAATGTGGATAAATCCCATTTAGTTCAAATTTGGTATAGAGATAGAAGGAGTCCCAGGGAAGGACAATGCATAGTTTTTATCCTAAATCATCTCCTGAGGGGGTGAAATGAGGGTGAAAATTTGGATAGAACCGTTTTAGATGAAATTTGGTATGGAGATAGTTCAGAGTCCTGGGGAAGGACTTAACATAATTTAAGTCCAGAAATCATCTCCTAAGGGGGTGAAATGGGGTGTGAAAATTTGGATGGAACCCATTTACGGTATAGCGAGTTGGAGTCTTGGGGAAGGACATAGGATAGTTTACTCCCGAAAATCATCCCATAAGGGGGTGTAATTGGGGGTGAAAATTTGTTTGTGACCCATTTTGATGAAATTTGGTTGAAAGATAGTTTGAGTCCCGGAATATGACAACGGATAGTTTTAATCCCAAAAATCATCCTCTCAGGGATAAAATAGGGGGTGAAAATTTGGATAAAACCCATTTAGATGAAATTTGGTAAATAGATAGAAGGAGTCCTAGGGAAGGACAATGCATAGTTTTTATCCTGAAAAATCATTTCCTGAGGTGGTGAAATGAGGGTTGAAGATTTGGATAGAACCCAATTAGATGAAATTTGGTATAGAGAGAGGTAGAGTCCTAGGAAAGAACATAGATTTTTTTTTATTCCGGAACACATAAAAGGAGGAAATCATCCCCTAAGGGGGTGAGAAATGGTGGATGAACATTTGGATTGAACCCATTTACGGTATAGCGATAGATAAGGAAGGACATAGGATAGTTTTATCCCGAAAATCATCCCCTAAGGGGGTGTAATTGGAGGTGGAAATTTGTTTGTGACACATTTTGATAAAATTTGGTTGAACGATAGTTTGAGTCCTGGAAATGGACATATAATAGTTTCTATTCCAGAAATCATCCCCTAAGGGGGTCAATTGGGGGTGAAAATTTGGATGGAACCCATTTACGGTATAGCGGTAGTTGGGAGTCCTATGGAATAGGAACATTAACATTACATAAGTAAATTGACGTTCCAAGGGTAAAGGTACCTTATGGCGGCCTTAGTTTTGAAGATGTTTTCTAAAACGGGGTAAAAAAGACGTTTGATTATGGCTATTTTGAAAACTATTATGTGTAACATATAAAATGTTTAAATTACAAGTCAGTTAATTTAATCCTACGGTTTAGTAGAAAAGGTCCTTACGGCCGTGTGATATGAAAATATGCAAAATAATACTGAAAAAAGCCTACATGCATCGATACCCTTTTCTTCATACAATCCATACTAATATTACAAATGCGAAAGTAACTCTGTCTGTCGGTTACCTTTTCATGCTTAAACCGCTGAACCGATTGAGATGAAACTTGGTATAGAGATACTTTGAATTTCGGGGCTTCCCAAAGAGTCCTTACTAAAGATAGTTTTTATCTGGAAATTCATCACCTAAGGGGGTGAAAAGGGGGGAGAAAGTTACGATATAAACGAGTTCCGCGCGGACGAAGTCGCGGGCAAAAGCTAGTAATGTATAAAGTGGTTACTGAACAACTCATTTTTTTACGAAAATTTGAAAGATCGAGCCTTAAGAGGAATGGCTATCTGCGATTTTCCCATACAAACGCTCTCGACTGTTTCCTCCCTGGTTTTTGAACCTAGAGCAATATTTTTTTCAAATAAGATCATTATCATCAACATCTATGCCGCTACGTTTTGCTTTTTTCGATATTTTCATTTTAAATAATCTTACAGCGCCTCGAAAATCGCAAAAACAGCTTCATTGAATTCGCTGCAAAAAAAGGCGCAGTATACAAACATGACAACAAATATCCAAAAAATCAAAACGTAGCGGCATAGATTATTTCTTCCTCTTGCACTTTCCAAAATTTTATAATGATTAGTTGCGTTTTGGAGGAGGAAACAGTCGAGAGCGAAACCTCGATTTTTGTGATTTTTCTGTGGGAATTTTAGTCCGACCTGCAGTTGTCCTTATCGCACGAATTGGAGGCGGAGGCAGTTTCTAAATATACGTACACAGAAGGATTAGTGAAATGCAATGTAGGTATGGAAAATGTTGAAAAATATTGTAGTTCTGAAACCTATTGGGATGTGTAGGGAGTCAAGGGAGGTACAGAGTATTAAATTGAATTCACTCACCGCACCCCTCCTTACCTTACCCCCCCCCCCCCATACCTTCACCCCCCTCACCCAAACTTATGTCCCAAAACGCAGTTATTACTAATTTTAAGAAAAACCATTACAGTAAAAGTTCATGACCGAAATGATCCTTGATAAATTAATCATCAATGTCTCATACATACCAAAGCGCTATCACTTTTGTGGTTTTTGCGCAGTTTGCCACGAAACGTCTATATGTTTTATTTATTATTTATGCTTAAAGGTTAGTTTTCTCAAGACTTTCTTACTTAACCGCTTTCCGCTTCCTTAAAATGAGTTATAATTTATTTTTACACTCCTTCATTTTTAACCGACTTAAAAAATAAGGAGGAGGTTCTCAATTCGGTTGTATTTTTTTTAATGGGTGTTACCTCAGAACTCGGTCATTTTTGAACCGATTCGTACCATTTTTTTTATTGAAAGTATATGCTTCCCGGCTGGTCCCATTGTTTTCAAAACTCCAGTTGAATGATGGGAACCATGAGGAATTGAGGGAACTCCTCAAATATATAAGGCACGAGTGTAATAATTTCGGTGTTTTCTATTATAATTCGCGTATTCACATCCGAAAATCATAAATTTGTTGAAGTGGAAGTGATGATGAAGACCACAGATGGCTTGTGGAACTTCTCAATGATGTACTTCAAACTATAAAAGTACGTCACCGATTCTGATATCATTCCGTTGAAATAGCAAACAAAGAAGTGCCAAAGGTGATTCTGAGATCCTTGAGGAATTGACGGAAGTCCTCAAATATTATCGGCCCACGTACAGCGATTTGGTTTTCTCTGTAATATTCAACGTATTTATTTGCTCTCGGAAATCAGTTCATGTGGTAAATTGGAAAAAAAATGTGGAAATGTTCATGTGGCTTGGCGGAGTACTGAATTGAAGTCGGTTAAAACTTTGTTTTTAAAGTAAATTATATGTTTCTATGCAATTTTGAAAATTGTATGTGTTTAGCCATTTAGCGAAATATGCTCCCTACACATCCGAATAGGTTTCAGAACTACAATATTTTTCCTAATTTTGATACATTGCGATCAAGATTGCCTCCACCAGATGACAATTAATTTTCAAAATGGCGCAGCAACATGATTGGCAAGAGTTTATAAATAAACTATATCTAATTTTAAAGAGAAAATTATATCCCTTACTTTTGTTATACATACCTTGGCAATAAATATTCATCTTTTTGAGAAAATTACACTTACTTTTTTTTTTTAAAAACCTAGAAATCAAATTAAAATTGACTTTTTGTGGCAGAATGCGCGACAATCATAAGATGCTATAGTATTTATGAGAAGTTGATAGTAAATTTAGGAATATTTTAGAGACGCACATTTTTCGTACGGTTTTCTTTTTAATGATAATAATCCACGTTTCGGGACACTTTTTGGGGTGAGAGGAGGTGAAGCTCCCCCCCCGGGGGGATGCGTGAATATATATTTTTAATACTCTGTCCTACATGTCCACATCCCAATATGTTTCAGAAGTACAGTATTTTTGGCAAATTTTGAGCATATAGTTGCTTCCACTATAAGAGGAGAGGTTTTACCTACATAAAACGAACAATAGGTTAATCTTTGTACTTGTGAAAGTGCTTACGACACGGATAACAGAGTTTTTTTTTGAGTTGCCTGTGGGAAATATTTTTTCTAACATGTTCGTAGGTATCTGACTACCATAAAAAGTCCAGTAAACAAAAACCGACTCACAAAAATTAGCGGGATATAAGTAAAATTCGCAATAATACCAAAAACAAATACAGCAGGTCCGCTATTCTGTAACTTGTTTTAACCTCACCTCACCGTTCACCCACAAATAAATCTTGACGCCGCGGTTCGTAGGAACTAAACGTAGGCAGAGGTTTAGTTTCGTTAGGATTGACGGGTGAGGTGAGGCGTATTAGCGTGTTCCGAATAACAACCCAGAGGCTTGAGGCGCGCAGGAATGTACTAAATAAATTCCGTCCGGCTCGCGGGCGATGTCAACGGAACGGCGAGCAGCGAGAGAGTGCTCGCGTCTCGCGCCTGTGTGCGTGCGCTCACACATAGACAGCTCCCGCCGCCCACAACAGCGCGACAGAAACAATGCGTCAAAAATTTGAGATTTGAAAAGTTGCCCAGCTAGGCATTGCTCTTAAGAACACGAACTACGCGGATCTGACTAATATCATTCATTCGTTGCATAAAATTAACTTCCATGAACATGTAAAAAGCATGTCGGAGTGTCACAAACTTTTATATTTTCTTAAAAAGGCTTTGAAAAGGACTGACTATTAAATATAAAAACTATTATGGAATCATCCTTCGAATTGAGGTAGTTAGAATAGGAAATTGTCCGTTTTCTCTTCTAAGCCATAGTTCTCAATAGGGGTGTAGACACTAAATAAAATAATCAATAATGTTGTATTTTCTCGAAAAAGGATTAAAAATTTAGTCAAATGAAGAAAAAAGTAACACAAGACATTAAATAATCACAAAGTTATGAGTGTCCAAAGTTTTAAGAGGTGGTATACTCTGTCCCTTTTCCGCAAAACGGCTATGACTGATGATGTCACGATTCACGAGCGTTGTCTCTGTCTAACAAGCAATATTACTTAAAACGGTTGTAAAAATCCAAAATGGGATTTTCGTCACTAGGTATATTTTATAGCCTTCTTTCTT
Organism: Epinotia brunnichana; assembly: GCA_963854355.1. Taxonomy (NCBI): domain Eukaryota; kingdom Metazoa; phylum Arthropoda; class Insecta; order Lepidoptera; family Tortricidae; genus Epinotia; species Epinotia brunnichana. Next base: position 9,088,828 of record OY977941.1, on the reverse strand, counting down.
TTGGAGTAATAATAAATTTTGAGTCTACACCCCTATTTTTTAGATTGGAATTTCTTTCAATTAAATTGGCTGTAGCTGACTTCAGGCTCAGGCAGACGGAGTTCTGCTGTACCACCTGGCGGAATAAATAGTGGCTCTGTCAGCTGTAAAACTCTCGAGCTTGTCTTAACTTATTTAAATATATTTTTAATTTAGAAAAACTTAACAGCGGCCAAGTGTGTGTCGGACTCGCGCACGAAAGGTTCCGTACCATTATTTATAAAAACGGCAAAAAAATCACGTTTGTTGTATGGGAGCCTCATGTAGCCTAGTTGGTAGTGACCCTGCCTACGAAGCCAGGGGTCCCAGGTTTACATACATATACATACATAGGTACATATTTGCAGACAATCTTACACAAATCAACCTAGTCCCAAACTAAGCAAAGCTTGTACTATGGGTACTAGACGACGATATAGATACTTATATAGAGAAATAAATACCTTTGAATCCTGGTAAGGGCATTTATTTGTGTTATGAGCACAAATATTTGTTCCTGATGTAGTTACATGTTGTTAGGAGAAAATGCTTCACTTTCGGACACCGGTGCCATATTTCAGTATGTTGTTAGGCATGTTCCCTGAATTGCAAAACTGCCGGGAGACAATCTCTAAAGAGCTGGTCTCCCCTGTAATAACGTCATCAAAAACGCCGCGGCCGCGCTTGGAAAAGTGTACAGTACCTACACCCAAACCATGCAACGTACGTATACACATGTGCGGTACCAAATGAAAGCTGAATAAATTGACTATAGTTCAATAGTACACAATGTTCCAATATATACGCTAGTTTAAGTACTAATAACAAAAGTATAAAAAAATCTAAGGACTTTCAGACTTTACGGCAAAACTAGGTAAGATATACGAATTTAATGTACCTACAACACAAATGATATTTAGTATTTCAGCTTTACATTTTAGTTTTTAGGGTTCCGTACTCAAAGAGTAAAACGGGACCCTATTACTAAGACTTCGCTGTCCGTCCGTCCGTCCGTCCGTCTGTCTGTCACCAGGCTGTATCTCAAGAACCGTGATAGCTAGAGAGTTGACATTTTCACAGATTATGTATTTCTGCTGCCGCTACAACAACAAATACTAAAAAACATAATAAAATATTTTTTGAAGGGGGCTCCCATACAAAAAACGTGATTTTTTTGCCGTTTTATAGATAATCTGTCACCAGGCTGTATCTCAAGAACCGTGATAGCTAGAGAGTTTAAATTTTCTCAGATTATGTATTTCTGCTGCCGCTACAACAACAAATACTAAAAACAAAATAAAGTATTTATTTAAGGGGGGCTCCCATACAACAAACGTGATTTTTTTGCCGTTTTTATAGATAATGGTACGCTACCCTTCGTGCGCGAGTCCAACTCGCACTTGGCCGGTTTTTTATTTTAAGACAAGAGCAAAAATGGGAAAATTGTGCTCAAAAAACCAACAACGCAAAGCGAATTTTCCCTGCAAGATTAATTTTATCGAAATTACTATTTTCCAGAGACCAGCACGAACTTTTGGTAGGTATGTTGTTAAACATGTTATGTGTACCGCAAAACTGCAAAGAGACAGTCTCTAAAGTGTCTAGTTCATTAGTAATAACATAATCTTCATAGCCGAGGAGGAGTTTTGAAAAGTGGAAATTTTTCCTGAACCATGTACTATATATAAACATGTGTTATATCATGTAAAAGCTAAACAAATATGCTATATATAATTCTTGCCACCATTAATATTCCATATATTCATAAATTTAATAGATATTTGCAAAATAGTAGGTGACAGGCGACAGGCGGCGACATCTAGACATAAGGACATACGATTTTTGTTTGGCCCAAGCTAAAACAGAAAACTTCATTCGTTTCGCTCACCCATTCATTTGGCAGATCATCAGTTTCTTAAGGGTATAAGGCTTAGCTGACTTTCTTGCTTGAATCTTCTTAGCTATATGTGGGCTACGATTTTCAAACCATTCGCAAAATTTTCAGTGGCTGCTTTTGTGACCTGCTGAAGCTCAAACTTTTGTAGTATTCTAGTGTAGAAAATGCTGGCGGGGAGTATTTCCTAGATTTTTTCCAGGCAACCCTTCCATCACTGAAGCTATTGTTAGGGCAAGCGTCCAGTCCATCCAGACATCCATTAGTTCAAAAAAGAGATAATCGCAAAAAGAAAATATGAAGCATAATGTTAAATCTAACTTAGTTTTTAAGTACTAACATTTTTTTTAAGATTTATACTAACAACAATGAGATCAATGTTATCTTAGAAATTAAATAAATTTAAAATGGAAATTGAATTGAATAAAAAACGTACAAAACTAAGGCAATCACTTCGTGAATTTATTTTGGGATAAATTCAGATAGCAATTTACGACCAACGGTCATGTCAATCAATCACGATAAGGGCAAATCCGCGGAACTGACCCCTCGGTGACCAGCTATAAAAAATTAAAGCTCGTGCACAATGGGACAAAAAATGCAATATCAAAAAAAACTGACAAAACCCTTATTAACGGGAAGGCTATTCATGACCACTCTCCCCTCGTCCCAATTTAGAAAAATCTTGATTTACGTGTAATAATTAGTTATTTATGCCAAAATTTTAAGCTTGACGCATAAGTAGGTACCTACATGCTTTCAGAATGCAACTTCTAAATAAACCTAAAAAACAGGCGTATCGGACATAGTATATCAAATAATATCAAAATAAACAACCCGAATGTACATATAAGCAGTTGGAAAGGGTACGAGTATAATTGGTTTTTTCCATATGACGATGAAACCAAAATCAAATCAAATATTTATGCTGCAAGTAGGCCTAAGACTACGGCCTCTCTCTACTACATTTCAGAACTTAATTATGTATAGGTAAAATTGCCACATGTAATTAGAATTCTGTGATAATAATTTTAAATATTCCTCTCAATCTCTAAATTGATTACTAAGACAGGCGTTACCGGCACCGCGATGTTTGCAAAAGGACCTAAAATATTGTAAGTATATTTGCATGTGTACTTATGTGTCTCTATGGCCTGTTTGTTTGATCATTTGAGTTTTTATTCATTGTTGATGAACGCAAACAGGACACGGATAGTAATATAATATCCCATAAAAACATTCCATGTAAAAAATAGGCCAAGTCTCGAAACTGTAAAAAGTGAAAACAATCACTATCAAGTATTTACTTGATAAAGTATTGAGTAGGTATTTGCGTAGGATATAGGACAATGCACTTAAAATGATCACAGAAGTACAGTACTTATTAGCTTGACAAAACTATCGTGTGCAAAAGCATGTCGAGTTCTACACAATTTATGCGACACTTGAAACCTCTTTACTCAAAATTTCCGCGTCAATTATCAATTAATAATGTTTATAATAAATAAAAAACGTAAAAGAGGCAGACCATTCAAAAGGTGGAGTGATGATATTGTCCAAATGGCAGGTAAAACATGGGCTAGAACAGCAAGAGACAGAGGAAAATGGAAGCAATTGGAGGAGGCTTTCACCGCAATAGGCGGTCCTTACAGTTAATAAAAATACTTCCTAAGGAATATTGTGTACCTATATGTTTAAGGAAAATAAAGCTTACATTACATTACATTAATCGCTTAAATATAGACAAAAGTGTAAAAATATGCGAGAAACTTTAATAGTCCACATTGAAGCGCACATTTCTCCCGCGCCTGCGCGTGCACCCGAAGGGCGGTTGCACCCACGACAAAACTGTCACATTCGTCACACAATGCATTTCAATCACGCTGACGTTTACATACGCGCCCACACTCGAATGAATATCGCCAATAACAAGCGAATTTTTGACAAAACAGTGACAAGTTTAGTCGGCGCGAGTGTTTGGATTTCAATGTTTGACTAGCGCTTGGGACTGAAGAGGATGATTAGAAGTTTATGAGACGGGGTTTGTTAGATAAATATGTTCAAAATGTACGTAGCAAATAATGATGTTCCGAATCATATATCGTTTCTATAAAAGTATTGTTCAGTAACTTGTATCGTAATACAAATGGAATTGCCTAGAGAATATTTTTTTCTTGATTTAGACATCATTTTGTGAAGAGAGCACCAAAATCTGAAGCAGAAGCTGATACTAGAATAGGTTAAGTAGGTAGGTAATTTTAGGTTTCTTTAACCGGTTGCTGTGATCGTCATTACAGGCGTTGCTGGTCACAAGTTTTATATACAACTCGTGATGACGTCTTGTATGACTCATCTATCATAGCTGCCTTCCTAGTAGGCCTGCTTTTATAAAGTTAATAGTTTCGATCTTCACATATTATTTGCTTGGAAATAAATCGTAGGCGCACACGAATTATTATTATTTTTTTTTTTTTTTTTTATTTAAAGTTCCAAATATTTCATACTTATCGCAGAGTTTCATAATTAGGTGCTAAAGCCATTAGTGGCTTATTTACAGCTATAGTACGGTCTAACTATTTACTATTTAAGTAGGTATGTTAGTTTACATCAATATATGTACTTACATTCCGTTTACTGTATCACTGATGAACAATAACTTGGTTGGTTACAAGGCGTAATCATAGTTGTTGCTTGACATATAATACTTGTTTACATCTTTAGCTGATATAGGGTTGGATAGGTATAAATCTTGTATGTGTTTTGGGAGACTATTTATTATTTTTGGAAGCATGTAATGATTGGTTCTCATGCCGTAAACGTTTTTCATTGCTGGTAATAAAAATCTGTGTGCATTAGATAAACTCCTTAGCCTATTGTAACGGTGGTATTCATTCAAGTTGGTAATGTATTTACCTATATTCTTCCTTGAGTATGGAAAGTTTGACCATGTTTTGTTTTTTAAAATATAATAAGCCCTTGCATGATAACAGTGAAACAATAACATTCCCAATTCTATTCAATGTGCGTAAATTATGAATCCAAACAATAACGATCCAAGTTCACGCCAACGTAGTTAAAACGGTACCTACAGAAATGATGGATCGAACTTATAATTATAAACAGTTTCGCTTACTCTCGTCATACCCCGTATTGTAAGGTCTGGAGCCGGCTGGGAGAGAAGGGCGCGGACCCTCATAGGGCGCGCGCCCCTATTGGCCAAACGAGAGGGACGCTGCGCGACGCGAGGGACCCGCGAAACCGCGCAGCCAATCAATTCGCCCTTTTTTAAATAAAGAACGCTAAATAATAAAAAACGTGGTCGTTTTTTTATGTGGCCAGTACCCTTGTGTAAAGATAATGATGCGAAACTAGAGAGGTGGTGTACTTTGCATATGTATTTTATATGTATGGTGACGTATTGTTGACTGCCTGCTACCACTATCAAAAATGTTACTTGTAGAGTTCTTACGCAAAATTGCGTTGGGAAATGCATTAAAATAAAATTATATATTGTACAAAAAAAATATTAATGAGATCAGTATTTGATTAAGTACATACCTATTTTTAGCTCCGTCGAGATACTTGATAGTATGCCTATGTCATGTAAAAGTTTGGAAAAAATAAGATATGAAATATGTATCTATACCTAATACAATGCGATCTCGAAAATAAGTACAGAGGATCGGGCCATAGAGTTTAGTTCAGGGTTAGGTATCAGTAGTAAGTTCTAATAAGAAGAAATAGTTTAAATGTGGGTAAAGTCATAATACGCCAAAATGTTGCTATTTTTCATGTCACAAAGTTGCGAAAGAATTAAAACGAATTTTTTCATAATTAAATAAAAAATAGTTGATGAATAAGTAAAATATTATGGGTCATTCGATCCAATAAGAAAGTGTAAAATCTGTTTGTCTATCGTTTGCCAAAATTTCATTTGCCATAATCTTATATTCCATATCGTTTGATTTTCCATAACATTCATTTGACATATTATTAGCATTGTATTTGCTTTGTAACCTATCCATTATAATTAAAATGTAACTAGGTAGCACCTCTTTTATGGGTCGGTGGAGACATGAAATAAAAGATTTAATTCATTCATTCAATATTATTTTCTAAAATGTTGTATGCCAGAATCATTCATATGCCATAAACTTTACTCGCCATAATTTTAAATGCAATAATTTTTCTAGACAAAATATTAATTTCCCATAAAAAAACTACATTTCTGCGAGCTGCTCGAATGTCGCTAATGTTCGGTTCTGGCGCTTTGCCGGCCGCTGCCGCGGCACGCTTGCTTCACTCGCTCGCATCGCGTGCTGTAGGGTCGCAGTTCTTCCGAACACTCCTCCTCGCTTCGCTCGTCGTCGTACCTACACCCACCCGCCTTAGAGTAGAATAGGACCGACGGCGACGAGAATAATATGAATACCTAATAAATCTAATTAATTACCCACATCCAGGATATAAACCCAAGTCCAAATCCTTTTGCAAGTCAAAAAATGGAAACACTCTGCTACCATACACTATAGCTGGAAACGCACTGAAAGCGGTAACGGCGCGGCGCGGTGCGGTGCGGAGGCGGTACCGGCTGTAATGTTCGAGCTAATATGAAAAGATCCGCACAGAATACCGCGCCGCGCCGCCTCCCGTTTTAAATATTCTGCCAAATACAATCACGTTATTTGGCAGAATATTTAAACGCCAATTATAATTTTTTTCATATTGCCTTCGACTGATGTTGATCAGTAATAAACTATTAAGTTTGTTTACTAATAAAATGTACAGTCACCGGCATCAATATATGATGGATCAAAGGCCGCAAAAATATCTGACTCGCTCTTACGGCTCTAGGAATAGAGTTGTCACCAGATATTTTTGCGGCCTTTGTTCCATCATATATTTATGCCGGTGACTGTACATGTGGAGGGTATATCTCTATTGGTTCATGGCACTACTACTAATACACACGAAAAGAAGTAAACGCTGTTTGAGTAAGTTCTAATAAGAAGAAATAGTTTAAATGTGGGTAAAGTCAATAATACGCCAAAATGTTGCCATTTTTCATGTCACAAAGTTGCGAAAGAATTAAAACGAAATTTTTCATAATTAAATAAAAAATAGTTGATGAATAAGTAAAATATTTTGGGTCATTCGATTCAATAAGAAAGTGTAAAATTTGTTTGTCTATCGTTTGCCAAAATTTCATTTGCCATAATCTTATATTCCATACCGTTTGATTTTCCATAACATTCATTTGACATATTATTAGCATTGTTTATGCTTTGTAACCTATCCATTATAATTAAAATGTAACTAGCACTTCTTTTATGGGTCGGTGGAGACATGAAATAAAAGATTTAATTCATTCATTCAATATTATTTTCTAAAATGTGGTATGCCAGAATCATTCATATGCCATAAACTTTACTCGCCATAATTTTAAATGCAATAATTTTTCTAGACAAAATATTAATTTCCCATAAAAAAACTACATTTCTGCGAGCTGCTCGAATGTCGCTAATGTTCGGTTCTGGCGCTTCGCCGGCCGCTGCCGCGGCACGCTTGCTTCACTCGCTCGCATCGCGTGCTGTAGGGTCGCAGTTCTTCCGAACACTCCTCCTCGCTTCGCTCGTCGTCGTACCTACCTACACCTTAGAGTAGAATAGGACCGACGGCGACGAGAATAATATGAATACCTAATAAATCTAATTAATTACCCACATCCAGGATATAAACCCAAGTCCAAATCCTTTTGCAAGTCAAAAAATGGAAAAACTCTGCTACCATACACTATAGCTGGAAACGCACTGAAAGCGGTAGCGGCGCGGTGCGGTGCGGTGCGGAGGCGGTACCGGCTGTAATGTTCGAGCTAATATGAAAAGATCCGCACAGAATACCGCGCCGCGCCGCCTCCCGTTTTAAATATTCCGCCAAATACAATCACCTTATTTGGCAGAATATTTAAACGCCAATTATTATTTTTTTCATATTGCCTTCGACTGATTTTGATCAGTAATAAACTATTTAGTTTGTTTACTAATAAAATGTACAGTCACCGGCATCAATATATGATGGATCAAAGGCCGCAAAAATATCTGACACGCTCTGACGGCTCTAGGAATAGAGTTGTCACCAGATATTTTTGCGGCCTTTGTTCCATCATATATTTATGCCGGTGAGTGTACATGTGGAGGGTATATCTCTATTGGTTCATGGCACTACTACTAATACACACGAAAAGAAGTAAACGCTGTTTGATTTTCTGCAACCTGACCACCGCACCCCGAGCCGTCCATATTCCTTCAGTAATTTGTGATTTCACATGATGTAATATGGCTTTTGAAAGGTATAGCAAATGATTTTATTGCATATGCTATTGGTTATGAAGCTGCAAATGATATTATGGAAAATAACAATTCTGTCTCGTGAATTTTTACGAAAGCTCTCAGTGTAAACTACATTTCTGCGAGCCGTTAGGTTCTTTTGGTGTCGTAGTTCTTATCTAACCTAAATTTCCGTAACCAACTTATAAGTGATATTAACTACTGAAAATATATAATTGTATTGTATGTATGTTAGTCTTTAAGGTATTGGTAACTATGGGCCTTAGATGCCTGAAATAAATGGTTTGATATTATTATATTGTGTCTTTCCCGCTCACGGGACAATGATGTCCCGGACCTTTGGGAGGCGTGCGTGGGGCTAGGTACCAACAAAGTACCAACTGAGCCAACATGTAGAGGCCCTTTTGACAAATTTCATGAAAGGAGTACACCGAGCGGATGCTGTCCCTGCCCGAGTCATGGGACGCACACAGAGACAGCGCCCGCTGTGGTGTATAGAGACTATTGCTGGTTGATGGAATCTAAATTAAACGGGTTATTGGATGAAAAGATGGAGTGGCTGGACTATTGGGTGAAACATCGGACACCTGCCTAATAAAACTGTCTCACTTTTTATCTCTGGCAGACGGTGACTCGCCAACTGCTAGATGGGCCTATGGATTCAGGAATATCTCGAAAATCTTTGAACCGATCTTGATCATAATAATTTTCGGTGAAAGAACTTAATAAGCACGATGTCCATGATTTATTTCATTAAAAACACTGTTTGGAAATTAGAGGGGGTGACACAATTTTTGTGACTTTCGGGGCGATGATCTCCAACTATATTAACTTAGTAAAAAAAACGGCCAAGTGCGAGTCGGACTCGCGCACGAAGGGTTCCGTACCATTATCTATAAAAATGTTTATTTTATTCTGTTTTTAGTTTTTTGTATTTGTTGTTATAGCGGCACCAGAAATGCATCATCTGTGAAAATTGCAACTGTAACTATCACGGTATCAGTGAGATACAACCTGGTGACAGACAGACAGACAGAGTCTTATTAATAGGGTCCCGTTTTACTCTTTGAGTACGGAACCCTAAAAAATGGCCTAAGGGCAACACCGGTCAGAGAGCTGGCGGTAGAGAGGTGGCACTGGACTTTGAACATATAGCCAACTTGCCACTTAGGTGTCCACATCTACCCTCGAGCAACAGCTCTTGCGACTCCACTCTGGACAGCCAGTTAAGGCAAGCCAGAGGCTGTATCTCATGAACCGTGATAGTTAGACAGTTGAAATTTTCACAGAAGATGTATTTCTGTGCCGGTTTTTATGATATTAACGTGTAATCGTGAAGACCTGGCTATTAATACGAGCTACGGATGTGGGTTAGGGCAAACGTCTTTGATCTTTGATGGAAAAAAATAGAACTCTACCCAACCTTAGAATATTCACCCTTAGAATGAACAACTGAATGCTAATCTACACAGGATATATATAAACACAACTGTTGAGAGTGGAAAAAACAAACTAAACACACTCAACATCTTAGGGCAGGTTACACCAACTTACGATTAGGTATACTTTTACTTATTTCAACTGGCCCCGTAGCATGATAGGCTTTATCACGCGATAAGTGACAAGATAAGAGCGTCGTCTCGTTCTATCGAACGGTGTCAGCCAGTGACGGATGCTCTATCTTGTCACTTATCGCGTGATAAGGCCCACCATGCTACAGGGCCTGGGCTCATGAATGGTTCTTTGTTAGCCAGGTATATACAATACAATGGTATTATCTGCTTTTGTTTGCATACGCGTGCCATTTTTTGCAAGAAAAAGATTAGCGCCACATAAAATGTTCATTGTATAGATTTAGATTTTTTATTTCATAATATACAATTACAATATAAATTAAAGCAAGCTTAACCTATATGAATTTATATTATGATCGCCAAATAGAATATTGAATGGTAAAAAATTGTCAAGTTACATATGGTTCAAAATATACTGATTAATGTCTAGGCAAAAATAATTGAATGACTAAGTTATTATCGTCAGATAACAAACGATACCTTAATAAACGAAAAATTAAATACAAAATACAAATAAGGATATAATAATAATTTACAATGTCAAAAACAGTGATATTATTAATGTTTAGTGTCCATATATTCATTTGCTGAATATAATGGGTTTCTCAATAAAAAGATTCTCAGTTGGCGTTCGTTTGTTTCGTCAGATGACTCCGTTCGCAATTCGGCGGGTAATCGTTCGTAATAGGTTCATCACTAGAGGGTTCCTACTTCCTACATGAAAGAGACATGAGACGCGGGACCGTTCTGAGTATCCCTGTTGATCAGAGTTGTTTGCCCGAGACCTCAACACGCTCGAAATATAATGAACTCTATCGTTTTTCGCAATAGAATCAAAATGGACTAAACGATAAAAAAAACCCGCTCCCGGGGAACCAGGTATAGGGCGCTACCTGTGTGTGGTATTTTATCTCGTAGCTAATTTGGAATCTTTTGTGAAAGAAGATAGAGTTCATTATTAAATGAACATTTTATGTGGCGCTAAACTATTTCTTGCAAAAAATGGCACGCGTCCGAAAACAAAAGCAGATAATACCATTGTATATAAGTTATTTAATGTAAGAGTAGTATTTAGTAATTTATTTTGTCACTAACACTTAATTTAATTTAATTTATTGTAACTAACACATTATGGGTCCAGTAACCTGAAATAAATATATATTTAATTGAATTGAATTGAATTGTATACCGGGGGGGGGGGGGGGGGGGGGGGTAAACACGAAACGTTCCGAACGCGCGTCGGTACGTTTTAACTGTCAATTCTCCATATAAAAAGCGACATTTAGACCTACCCGACGCGCGTACAATGCGTTACGTGATCGACCTACTGGCTAACAAAGAACCATTCATGAGCCCAGTTGAAATAAGTTAAAGTGTACAGGCCGATCGATGTTAAATATGGCGCCGGCAGCTGTCATTCTATAGAAACTTGTCAAATACATTCAGATTACGATTACAGACGGTTTGGTGCAACCCACCAGCAGCAGCAACAACAGCAGGGAACATTAATTGGATATAAATAACCGCATATCTACCTACGCCACTGTAAAATCTGTATTTTACCGATTTTGTTTTTTGATTTTATTTGACGACCGCTTTAGCCTAGTTGGTAGTGACCCTGCCTACGAAGCAAGAGGTCCTGGGTTCGAATCCCGGTAAGGGCATTTATTTGTGTGATGAGCATGAATATTTGTTCCTGAGTCATGGATGTTTTCTGTGTATTTAAGTATGTATTTCTCTATATAAGTAACTATATCGTCGTCTAGTACCCATAGTACAAGCTTTGCTTAGTTTGGGACTAGGTTGATTTGTGTAAGATTGTCCGCAAATATTTATTTATTTATGTATTTATTATTTATTTATAGTGACATCTAGCGGCACATAGTTCAATCTGTTTACCAAACCTACCTCTATTTTCTACAATAGGGACGGGCACAAACAGACCGTGTTGACCGAGGTTCGAGTCGTTTCCAATCTCTGCTAAGCTACAAGCGGGCTACATGATCCATAGGTGCGGCACTAGATGGCGCTAGTTAGGCTGTAGTTTTTAGATATAACAGCGCTGATGCTACACCACAATGGTGGAGGAACGGTGTTGCTGACTTTTGTTCGCACATTATGTTTGTTCGTATTTCAATACATGTCTTTCACGGTACTTTCTGTTAAGCAGAGTAAGTCATAATATTTTCATTTGGTCACAATTGAGTATTTTACCTAGGTAAAATAAAATGGTAAGAATAATAGATAAAAATACAGGAATCTGTGTATCCGTGCAGTTAAGATAGAATTACATTAGGACCGACAAAAATGTACATAACGTAATATGTATCTTAGGGCCGGTTTTTCAATCACCAGGCTCCGTAGCATGGATGGCCTTTATCACGCGACAAGTGATAGGATAGAGCATCCGTCCCTGGCTGACACCGTTCGATAGAACGAGACGACGCGCTTATCCTATCACTTATCGCGTGATAATCGCCATCCATGCTACGGGGCCTGATAAATGTATCTGTCAGACAAATTATCACTATCCTTTTCCCCAGACATATAAAAGAAAAGGACAGCTAACATTTATCTCACAGATATGTTTTATCTGGGGGTTGAAAAATCGGTCCTAAAACTACTTATGCGTTTATAAGTCTTCACGCCCGCCCAACGCGTATCCATATTTCTAAGAGAGATTGATATTGATTGATAAAAAAGAATACATAGTATTACCTAATTATTGTCCTATTTGATTTGTGTTGAAGACACAATTTTTACCATTAACTTGGCGATAAAAATCGTGCCTTCATACCTCGATCGCGCCGTAAAGCGCACAAAAACAATTTGAATGGTGACTGAAAATGTGTGCATTTAAAATTTTAAATACACTTACAGCCAATTACATACAGGGTTAACTAACCGCACCGCCCGCCCTCACGCCCGCCCGTCAAACAACAAATGTCAAAATATACAAAAGTTTAACGACCGGTTAGCCTAGTGGGTGGGTAGTGATCTTGCCTACGAAGCTGAAGCTCCTAGGTTCGAATTCCGGTCAGGGCAAATATTTGTGTGTTGTGAGCATGTTTCTGAGTGGTTTTCTTTGCATTTATGTTTTTATACTTATCTATTAAATATAAATATCGTCGTCCAGTACCCATAACACAAACTTTATTTTTTTTTGTGTGAGATTGTCCCTTAATATTTATTTATGCAACGCCATTGAAATAAAACAAAATCGCCATATATCCCCATCGCCTTCAGCCGAACCTACCTACACAGCAGGCTCAAATGCCTCCACACTAATGCAGTTGCACCGCATTATCCCGGCAGGGCGAGGGCCGGCTAACGGTCCCCCGTGTTTCGATTTCGTAGAGCATTTCTCCGGCCAGTCCCGTTACTCGCCCGGGAAAGTACTTTTGTTCGAAGCGCGAGCGCGCCATCGTCATGACCGCCGCTCGGGTTCACGCTATTGAGTCTACTTCACTATTGAGAACAACAACGCTATGAAAATTGCCTTTCGAAAATTGTTCTAAACGGATGGCCTGAAGTTCAACCTCGAATATTCCTTGTAAGAAAGGCGTTGGAATTTAAACTGTTGTTTTTGACAGTAATTTCTACATTTAAAGATTAATACTTACGCAATATTCAGGGCCAATCAAAGGAAGTAAATATAATTTATTAAAGTACAACATACTGAGTAAAAATACATTTTGTGAGCCTTTGATTGAAAAAAATATACCATGGCAATCTTTCATTCAGCCTCGCTGAATTCAGCTTCACTGTTCTTGTACAGTCGAGTTCATAAATATATGTACGTTCCCAAATGTTCAAAAATATCTGAGCAACTTTACACCCTTCACAATAAAGTCGGGTTCACATATTTTTGAACAGTTTGTCCGTGCACATATTTTCGAACACGACTGTAAGTACGGTTGAATAAACTTAAAAAAAGAAAGATGGCTAAAGTGAGTCTCGGAAGTGAAAAGTGATACACCGCACTATAAGTGCAATGCCTATAGTACTTATTAAAACCTATAACAATTAATTATAAGCCTAAGAAAAAAAATATCATTTATGGGTAATAATCGTGGTAACCCAAGAAAATAATTATTTCCTATCGCAAGAATCAAATATAGCGTGAAGCTAAATAAAAGCTTATAATGTCGCAACAGAACTTTATCAAAATTCTTTCAAACAATAATTCCCGTGTTGTCATTTCGAAATAAGAGAATGTTGAGGAGCATGGGATTTCGTAAAATGTTATTCATACGGTTGTGCAAGCCGAGGTCGATGACTGCCGTATTTACTTTATAAGCCAACGAAAGTTCGGGCAAACTTCACGGAAGACTCGACGAAAGTGACCACGTGTGTGGTTTTACTTGTTTTGCGCCGTGGTCGAAACTTGAGTCATTTGGATTAAGTGCGTTTACGGTAGCCACGAGTTTGTTAGTTAAATTGTTTTCAAAATTTAAAACACTTATGAAATTAGTTTTAAAATGTTGTTGTATACGCAACTTTTTGGGGTTCCGTAGCCAAATGGCAAAAAACGGAACCCTTATAGATTCGTCATGTCTGTCTGTCTGTCTGTCTGTCTGTCCGTCCGTATGTCACAGCCACTTTTTTTCCGAAACTATAAGAGCTATACTGTTGAAACTTAGTAGTTGTATTCTGTGAACCGCATTAAGATTTTCACACAAAAATTTAAAACAAACATTAAGTTTTAGGGTTCCCCATACACAGAACTGAAACTCAAAATTTTTTTTTTCATTAAACCCATACGTGTGGGGTATATAGAAAGGTTAGGTTAGGAGGGGATAGGTCTTCAAAAATTATATTAAGGTTTCTAATATCATTTTTTTCTAAACTGAATAGTTTCCGCGAGAGACACTTCCAAAGTGGTAAAATGTGTGTGTCCCCCCTGTAACTTCTAAAATAAGAGAATGATAAAACTGAAAAAAATATATGATGTACATTATCATGCAAACTTCCACCGAAAATTGGTTTGAACGAGATCCAGTAAGTAGTTTTTTTTAATACGTCATACATCGTAAACCGCAATTTATTTTACGAAACCCTTCATGTGCGAGTCTGACTCGCACTTGGCCGCTTTTTTTTAAAGTTTAGTTGATATATTCAGATAAGTATAACAAAAAGCAGTTGACAAGTTGGCAAAGTGTCAATATATCGCAAGTCAGGAACTTTAATGAAGAAATTGGCAACAAAAATCTTTTTAGTTCATATACAAAACTGCGGAATATTGATGTTGTTATATCAACATCATTACGAATATCCACTTCAACTCTCCGTCGGTTTATTTCATCTGAACACCATCAACCATATTTTTAGTAAGTAGTTTAAGAAGCGACAAAAAATGTGAACTTATCCAAAATCCCTCGAATAGTTTTTGTCAAAAAGCTTCACGATAGGAATATTCCACAGCGATGTCGGGCTAGGCGGCGAACATTACGGAGTGGGAAGCAGGGTTGCCAAATTAAATCTGACATTTAAGGATGAGCGAAGCCTCGAGTAACGTTATAAAAACCATTAATAAGTATGTCATTGTCATATTATTTCCCTTAAATAACATCACTGATTCGTAACATTAAGATGAATACCTACACAAAGTATAACTTTAGTCTGCACTACTCATTTTTAATGCATATAGTAGAGCAGTGCAGTACGTGTACAAATTATAATAAAATGTATAGCTACACAAGACTGCAAAAATGCTTTGACTTGACATAACTAATCAAAGGTAAACAAAAACCGAATACTTTTATTTTCATATTCCGAGTCATCAAACGCAAATCAGTATCTCGTATTGAATTCAGACCAGGTCAAGAAGTGAACATAGCTTGTATCCATGACATCCATGTCCGAGGTGTTTTACTATATCTATGATTTTATTTTCTATTTCTTTTATCCTTAGTTGTTTGGTGAGTTTACATACGTGCACAGTACCTACAGTGTCTTACTTAACTTTGATTTCTGACATAGTTAATATACCTAATATGTGTTTCATCGACTTTAATCGTATTACCTTTTCCTACATAAGCTGCCCACAATCATCCTACGCCATCTTATTAATAAAATATATCCTATAAGATATTGAATAGTTTGATGATAATTTCTATGTTTTTTGCTCGATCGTCTTCATACCAACTTTCACAATTCGCAATTAACAGCTCTAGATTACGTCTACAATGTAAATACTCACTATGTAAATATCTTAAACATGGTTTCATTTACTAGATCAGTAGGTTTCAGACGTTAGGGCCTATTTCATTAAACCATATTGAATTGGAATCGGTATTGTATTTGTCCAGTCACGCAGTAATTCTCCTTAGCGTTAATGTTAAGTTAAGTGAAATTTAAATTCAATTTCGTTGCAATGTTTAGTAAACTCAAACTGGTATGATCCCGGCATTTATTACACCAAACGTATAATTTCTAATCGTTCGGTCTACAACACATAACTACATTCAGATAATGAATTGATTTACAAAGTATATTGCTACCCTTTATGTCTTACCCTACCCCCTGAGTTGTACAGTCAGCATCAAAAGTAGCTACGCAAACGAAGACGTCAAAAGTCTTTATTAAAAGGAGATAAGAACATTTGACATCTTCGATTGCGTAGCTACTTTTGATGCTGACTGTACTAGTACATAAGCATACATACAACCCGTGGGCATTTATGGCATTCGGGTCTATATTATGTAGTGCTCTCCGACTGAACTAGTACTAGAGGTGTAGTCCTCCATGACCTTTGTGTCGTAACTGACGTACGGCCATTACACACGAAGCATTGGTCGGAGCGAATCGTACAGTCACCGGCATCAATATATGATGAATCAAAGGCCGCAAAAATATCTGACACGCTCTTACGGCTCTAGGAATAGAGTTGTCATCAGATATTTTTGCGGCCTTTGTTCCATCATATGTTTATGCCGGTGACTGTACATCGCATGAGCGTTTGCTTCCCGTAGTTGGTAAGTATGTTGAAGTTGAAGACTAATTTTATTTGTTTTGTCGTCAAGCATGTACTTGTTGGAGATGTCTCCTGGATTTTCCCCAGGCTACGTCTCCATCGCTTTAGAGCCTATTCATACCTATCCGTAACCGACGGTGTCGGATCCAGTAACGATATTGGAGGGCAAGTCAATGTATGGAAAACATGCTTACTGTTCACACCGCCCAGTCCGATATTGGAGCATGCTCCAATCAGAAAGTGTCCTTGTCGGATCAGAAACCAACAGTTACGGATTGATGTGAACAGGCTCTTATTGGGTTCTTATTGGGACTTATGAAAGCGACATTCAAATAAAAAAGATCGAGGAATCAAAATTTGTGTGGACTAATTAAATAGAATAAACATAGGTTTTGTTATCAAACCGGTTTACTTACCCTCCCTCAAGACCCTCCCTTTATACGAGCTTTAGTTAGCAGTTGGCACTGTTGGCAGTGGCAACCCTGGCGCGGCAGGCTTGCGCGGGTGACGTAATCGCGCGGTTCGATACTCTCGAAAGGCAGCGGGGTCGTCGGCCGCTAGACGCGCAGCCTACCGCTCAATTAAACATTCCGCACTGCCTTATGTACATGGCTTTTGTCGAAGTTTTACATGTTTATGGTACAAGGCCTGTGCCAACATAGTTATTTGTTTATAAATGTATTTACATATCTTAGTGACGTAAAGCGTTCATGAAGGAATAAATAGGTAATTAGTGTTTTATTGTACCTAACTGATAAATAAAAGGTATTTGCAGTACCAATATCCTGCGCTGTATAGACATAGATGCGTAATTAAATCCTACTAATATTAAAATGCGAAAGTGTGGATGTTTGTTACTAAATCACGCAAAAACAGCTTCACGGATTAAGATAAATTTTAGTAAGTATGCAAATAGAGTCTAGTCTAGCTAGATTAACATTTAAGTGAACATGAACTTTTGTTCTTATAAGAATACATTATTTAAACCGATATCGAACGAAGTTGCGGGCAAAAGCTAGTAACATAATAAATTTCAGTAGCGCCTAATAAATACCAACCTAATATTCATTACTGAAAATTAACTAGTTCTACAGAATACAAACATCAATATAGTGACTCAAATAAAAGATTAGTTATTAGCAACTATCAAAACGAATACCACTGTAAAATAAATATGCGGGTTGAAAATAGAGTGACATTGGCGTCGATTAAATTTGAAATGTGATACTTCAATTTATATTTGTTTGTGCCTACACTATGTTATAAAGAATAATATTTATTTGGCGACTACAATAATCTTGCCA
This sequence comes from Epinotia brunnichana, assembly GCA_963854355.1. Classification (NCBI taxonomy): domain Eukaryota; kingdom Metazoa; phylum Arthropoda; class Insecta; order Lepidoptera; family Tortricidae; genus Epinotia; species Epinotia brunnichana. The sequence goes on along the minus strand of OY977941.1, from coordinate 9,070,715 downwards.
AAGTAAGATGAACTCGCAAGTAATGCAGAAAACATGAACGGTAATTGGGAATGGATGAAAATTTTAGAAGTGCCTGATAATTGTTTTGGTGATAGGAATAACCTTCCTTAGCACCAGAAAAAAGTTGCAGACTTTTCAGCTGCGTCAATTATTTTTGAGAAATATCATTAGTTTCCTCACTTACGTTTTGAGTTTAAGAAGACACTTTGCTTGATCCGTCACATATCACAAAAATAAATCTTTAAAATCCGTGGTAAACTGACACTGTCAATGATATTGACAGCTGCAGCAGCTATATTTGTCATTGCCAGGGTCAGATATTTAAAATATGTTCTGTAATATGAGACGGATCAAGGAAAGTGTCTTATTCGCCGTCCTAAACCCGAAACGTAAGTGATGAAACTGTTTATATTTTTCAAAAATAATTGACGCAGCTGAAAAGTCTGCAACTTTTTTCTGGTGCTAAGGAAGGTTATTCCTATCACCAAAAAAATAATCAGGCACTTCTAAAATTGTCCTCCATTCCCCATTACATATAACAATTAAAAATGTTTTTTGACTACCCCGCATTATATGTATTATACCACGACTATGGCAAACGAGTGTACAGCCTGCCTGGTGGTAAGCAGAGACCGTAGCCTATGAATGCCTCCAACTCCATGGGAGTCACAACTGCTACAAGCACATTGCGCGACCCTCTACCTATGTACCTACTTATTCTATGGAAATAAGTTATATTATTATTCTATTTTGATTCGTTGTGTTGAGCTAGAGATAAATTAAGGTATATTGCTCTTAACACAGCGCAACCTTCCGAGCTCTAGAGTGAGTCCTTACTCACCACCAGGACACAACACCATAATATTTACCTGCTGGGCTGTTATGCGGTACGCGTTAATGTGCGTCACCTCACCCGAGTGTTGGTAAAACCTCAAGTTTTTGAAGTCTAAATTGCAAGAGCTCGAGCCAAATTTACGGGACTATGAGCTTAAAAGACTTCAGAGTATTTCAAGTCGTGAGTCCGGGTTCTTTTTCGAGTGTTGTCGAGTCCTGTAGTCATAACTCAGCCTTTAAAAAAGCGACCAAGTGCGAGTCGGACTCGCACATGAAGGGTTCCGTTAAATAAATTGCAGTTTACGATTGATGACGCATTAAAAAAAAACTACTTACCAGATCTCGTTCAAACCAATTTTCGATGGAAGTTTGAATGGTAATGTACATCATATATTTTTTTGAGTTTTATCATTCTCTTATTTTAGAAGTTACAGGGGGGGGGGACACATTTTACCACTTTGGAAGTGTCTCTCGCGCAAACTATTCAGTTTAGAAAAAAAATGATCTTAAAAACGTTAATATCATTTTTGAAGACCTATCCAATGATACCCCACACGTATAGGTTTGATGAAAAAAAAAAATTTGAGTTTCAGTTTTGTGTATAGGGACCCCTAAAACTTAAAGTTTTTTTCGATTTTTGTGTAAAAATCTTAATGCGGTTCACAAAATACATCTACATACCAAGTTTCAACATTATAGCTCTTATGGTTTCGGAAAAAAATGGCTGTGACATACGGACGGACAGACAGACGGACATGACGAATCTATAAAGGTTCCGTTTTTGCCATTTGGCTACGGAACCCTAAAAAGACTCATGTCATCGTATCTTTTATAGTCTTTTTAGGGTTCCGTAGCCAAATGGCAAAAAACGGAACCCTTATAGATTCGTCATGTCCGTCCGTCTGTCTGTCTGTATGTCCGTCCGTATGTCACAGCCACTTTTTTCCGAAACTATAAGAGCTATACTGTTGAAACTTGGTAAGTAGATGTATACTGTGAACCGCATTAAGATTTTCACACAAAAATCGAATTAGGGTTCCTCATACTCAGAACTGAAACTCAAAAAAAAATTTTTCATCAAACTCATACGTGTGGGGTATCTATGGATAGGTCTTCAAAAATGATATTGAGGTTTCTAACATAATTTTTTTCTAAACTGAATAGTTTGCGCGAGAGACACTTCCAAAGTGGTAAAATGTGTGTGTGTCCCCCCCCCCCCCGTAACTTCTAAAATAAGAGAATGATAAAACTAAAAAAAATATATGATGTACATTACCATGTAAACTTCCACCGAAAATTGGTTTGAACGAGATCTAATAAGTAGTTTTTTTTTAATACGTCATAAATCGTAAACCACAATTTATTTCACGGAACCCTTCATGTGCGAGTCTGACTCGCACTTGGCCGCTTTTTTCAACTTTATTTATATTAATATTTTCTGGGTTGTGATAAATTAAGGAACCAATTTTAACAGACAGAATTAAAAACTAAAAAATGCTCCAAATATGAGTGAGATAACCATCTACTGTGCCTTCATTCTCCTAGCGTTGTTCCCGGTTGTGCCCCTAAAGGAGCCCGGGGTCCGCTTTGACACCTTATCCCAAGATTTGGCAAAGGCACTAGTTTTTACGAAAGCGACTGCCATCTGACCTTCCAACCCATAGGGAGAGGTTTCCTCACGATGTTTTCCTTCACCGAAAAGCTAACGGTAAATATTCCGTACATAAGTTATAAGTTCCGAAAAGCACATTGGTACGAGCCGGGATTCGAACTAGGCTACCGTAGCTCTACTAGGCACCTTCCACTGTGCCTTATCTCTCTGCAATTTGTATGAGTAACTTAAGGCCTCTCTGGATCTCCACGGATCGTTAAAATAATAAATCTTAATAAAGAACAAGTTTTTTTTTTGCATTCTCATCATATATTTACAAGAAATTGGTATGCATTATAGAATCAAAAGCACTGGTAAAACTTAATTGATCAGTTTAAAAGAGTGCGGACTACCGGAAATGTACAGCTGCTTCATAAAAATGTCATATGTTGAACATACATATACAATCTTGTTTGCCTGAAAATAAATACTCACAAGTGCATCACTGTTCGCGGATGTAATGGACCTAAATAATTTAATATTTGGTGGAATCATTGAAATATGATCATATCGTTGATTTCGCGAGTAGTCATTACATTATATCTATAACGTGCTGCATATAACCTTTTTAAATTGAATATTGTTACTAAAACCTAGTGCTTGTGCCAAGTTACTTGAATTCCTTGTCCTGTCAGATATGCAGTTTGCAGGTAACTACCCTGTTCGCAAATAGATTTGGCTATGGTAAACCTAATAAATATTTACACATATTAATCAAGTGAAAATTTGCAAATTCCAATAAGAGAGACCTTTTGTACGAACGAACGAATACTAAGTACAAATATTTAAAAATTGATCCATTTCCTCGGCGTCTATCCACCATAACCCAACATAGCACATCAACACGCTAAGCGATCGGTAAACAAATAAATAATGGGCAAGTGCAATAATGAGAATAACGAGTCCAAGTGAGAGGCGAAGGGCCCGAGTTACACAAGGGTTACAAAACTGTGGCAATGAACGCGGGTGAACCTGAACCTTGCGAACCGCTACTCGCCGGGGGCGGCAGGGGTCCGCAACCCGCGCGAGCGATGCATGCCTTTTTTACTCGATTGCAGTTGTCACAAATATACAGGTGTGCGAAATATTTCACTTAAGTAAATTCATCCTCCTAGCGTTATTCCCGGTTGTGCCCCTAAAGGAGCCCAGATCTCCAGATCAGTGTAGCAGTGTAGTGTCGCTTCGGGTAGCACTGCCCCTCCCCTCCCCACTGGTGTCTTAGAGGGGGCGGTTTTAGCTCGCCCTCGCTAGCCTTAGTACCTTAATACCCTAGTCCTTGAGGCGGTGGTTTTGGCACGTCCTCCCCAGCCTTGGTTTTGCCACGTCCTCACGAGCTCAGGGGGTTCCAGGTACCGTCAGCCTTCGAGGCGGCGTTGTTTGCATGCCCTCGCCAGCCTTAGGCTCCCGGAATAACGCCTCCCACTAATATCCTGTAATTCTTAAGGGTAGGTCCGCGACCGCGTCTAACTGTATCGTAAATAAGAGTGCTTTCCGTGTATACGATTGATGATAAATAAACGGGGCGTAAGACCCTATTTGTTACCCTTATATCCAGAGTTTACATTAAAGCTACCTTTGAATCCCTCATAGTACCCCTGAGTTAGTCTGGAAACCTCCACAAGGCCCTTAAGGCTGGAGGATTTGTGTGTGTGACCAGTACACACATCACATTTGGCACCTAATCCCAAGATTTGGCATAGGCACTAGTTTTACGAAAGCGACTTCCATCTGACCTTCCAACCCAGAGGGAAAACTAGACCTTATTGGGATTAGACCGGTTTCCTCACGAACTCACGATGTTTTCCTTCACCGAAAAGCTAACGGTAAATATTCCGTACATAAGTTCCGAAAAATTCATTGGTACGAGCCGTGATTCGAACCCACGACCGCCGCTTGACAGATTTCACTTAAGTAAATGTAGAACTCAAAAGTGAAGGTTCACTATGTTTGAATTAACACATCTTATTATTTAGTCCCTGGGCGACCGAGCTCTGCTAGGATGAAAATCGTGAATATACGGAGAAAACGAATTTTTCCGGACATGAGACCTATCTAGATCGATTTCTCGCCCCCGTAAACCCCTGTATTCCACATTACATCGAAATCGTTAGAGCCGTTTCCGAGAACGTGATTGCAAATATATATACATAATATACATATATTTATACAAATATTGCTCGTTCAATAGTATAGGATATAACTTATATAACATACTAGTAATTTGTCCGCTTACTTTATTTCGGTGTTGTTCTCATTAAGCTGCCGTTAAATTATTTTCTGTTTGGCCTAAAGGTTGACTGGTAGAGAATGCCTTATTGCCAAAAGTTAAGTTCGCATTTTGAATTTGTAACTTGTCACTGAGCAATGAAGTTATTTTTTTTTTGCGCAGCAGTTGTTGATTTACCTAAGGTTGCTATAAAACAAGACCTGAGATAAAGTCGCGAAACAAATTGGCATGACAAAAGTGTATCACTCATCGATTCCCTGATAGGGAACACACTAGTGAAATGTCCACGTAAGACGATATCATCTATATCTATGTCATTTATACAGTAAAATCTCATTATATCAAACTTAAAATGATATCAAATATAGTTTTGGAACATTCCAAGTTAATCGAATGAGACTAACATATTTATAGAGCCGTCTTAATGTTTATCACTGCTTGATTTGTGAGCTCCATAAAAACATTAAACCAATTTAAGTTAAGGTTGCAGTAAAGGTCCGCTACCCCTGCATATCGTGCGCAGGCGCACGCGGAAACGTCACAGCGATCACTGCGCCGGCGGCCAGCTATGCGGAAACACGCTGCACATCGCGCACCAGACACGTGTCACTTCACTAGGGCCTTATTAACTATTTTCCCCTCGATGGATGCTCGATATTTGGTTAAGTTACTACCCTGGGAAAAGCGAGAGGAATTATACTGGGCAAAGTCAAGGGGAAACGCACTAGAGGCCGAATTCCAACAAGGTCGTCTTACACCTTAAGAATGCTTGCTCAAGAGAACACCTCACTTGGCCCTTGACCGCGTCATATGGAAGGATATCGTGATTGGTCACGATTCTCATCATAATCTGCATATCAGCTGAAAGACGTCTAATGCTGCACATAGGCCTCCCCCAAAGAGCGCCAAAGTGACCGGTCCTGCGCGACCCACGTCCAGTGGACTCCCGCGACCTTTACCTGGTCATCAGTCCACCTTGTGGGGGGCCTACCCACGCCGCGCCTTCCAGTACGTGGTCGATACTCGAGAACCCTTCTGCCCGAACGGCCATCGGTTCTACGTGCAATATGCCACTGCCACTTAAGTTTAGCGATTCGGAGGGCTATATCGGTTGCCTTGGTTCTGCTGCGGATAGCCTCACTTCTGATGTGATCACGCACGACACGATTCTCAGCCATGAGAAAACAACGGAGAAGAAAAAGAAGACCCAGCCCGGCCTTCGTTTAATAGCCTACATTGTATCCCACTGCTGGGTAAATGCTTCTCCTCTTTTCCGCCACTCGTTTCAATCCTGTGCTAGGTAGTCTTCGCCAATCCGGAAAAAACGTCCCACCATGCTTTTGGCCTTAGCCTGCAAAAAAATTACCACATGTCTACGCCATGGACGGATAGACTCTATCCGTCCATGGCGTAAATATGTGGTAAATTTAACAATATCTATTGTGTTTGAATTCATTAAAAATAATAGTCTGGGACGCCACCTGCGTGGACACATTGGCTCCGTCCCACTTACCCACCACTTCGCGAAGGGCGGGCGCAGCAGCAGCATCGGCAGAGGCTGCCAAACGCCGCAAATATACGGGCCTTGCAGGCAACCATGTGTTTGCGGCTTTCGCAGTAGAGACGCTTGGGCCGTGGGGTCCAGACGCCCAAGATCTATACCGGGTCCTAAAAAAAACGTCTTTTCGAGCACACTGCTGACCATATGATAGGGCTGGCTTGTTCCTCGGTCAAAGAATTAGCATCGCCATTCAGCGAGGAAACGTAGCCAGCCTTATGGGCACCCTACCGCAGAGCGCCGACCTGGGGGACTACTTTATAGGAAATTTGTAAATATGTACATTTTTTTTAAGCTGTAAGTCTTTGTGTATATTTTAATCTAATAAAAAAAAAAACTAAAAAGATAATAATAAATACAAACAGTTAAATTACACATCACTCCAGATCACAGTCACAATCAATATCATAAGTAGGTACAATACATGACATAACATATTAATTCCTTTAAAAATACAATTTAGAAAATAATATGTCCATAATATAAAAATCAATGTCAAAATTACAATAATGTAAATAACCATGTCAAACAATTGTCACACTTAGACTTGCTGTAAAAAACTCCTCAATCGAGTAAAAACACTTCCTCAACAAAAAAGCCTTTAAATTATTTTTAAATATGTTTAAATTTGTAATGCATTTTAATTCAGCGGGCAGCCTATTAAAGGGTCAATTGCTTGGTATCCCGAAGAGTGCTTGACAACGTTGAGTTTGGTGGTAAAAATTCGAGGTAAGTCCATTCTTCTTGTTGCCAGGCGCTTTTGTCTGTCTTCCAGTGTTTCAATACAGTTTAGGTACTTGATTAAATCACTAAGAAGTACAAGTATATATGATCTTTGCCCAGTGTCGCAAATATGTAATAGTAAGTAAGTTTGTGTCGATCGTTTTATTATTATTATTACTTTTGTTTCTGTATGTATAAATATGGGTCTTTGCCTGTAATAAATCAATTTTTTTTATATGCAGATTCTCTTGGTGTAATATTTTTTTTTTGTTAGTAGACCATTTCTTAATCAATAAATTAAAATGTGTATTACATGACCCAGATCTAAGCAAACTTTGATGATTAAGAAAACAAAAACTACATGACCTATCGATGTGACAGTTTTAGTCTGATATTTGTAACAGTAACTATCGATTTTTCAAAAAAAACGTCGGAGACAAAGACATGGTTTTTAAAACACTGTGATACACGGGCGACGCCGCGCGGGTAGATAGTGCATTTTAGCCCTTTCAGACCCGAAAAACAGACCCTGCCAACGTAAAATGAAGTATATTGACATATGTTTTTAACTTGACAATTAAATGTAATCAACCCGCACGATTGTATTAGCCGGGTCCGAAAGGGATAGGTACAGTAATTTGAAAGCTACTGTTATCATGAAAGCGCTGGCATTACGCATAATAAAACTCAATCTACAGACCTAAAGGTCTCAACCATAAAATTGGTTTTATTGTACTAAATAACTAAATTATACATTATACTAAAACGTCGTTATTACGAGCCTAAGCATCTATTTAAATAGCATTGCGCAATATCGGTAGCAACTTCTAGGATCTGTAATAATAAACTCACCGAGGCCTCCAGCTATGCGGAAATATGCTGCACATCGCGAGCTCATCGACACGTGTTACACATCATCGGGCGTGTGTTTGACAAGCGCAACAAGAATATTAGGTCCTTACCTATGAAATTGGCGGTGTGTATGGAGAATTTTATGAAAACTGTGATTTTCATACATTGAATTTTGCGGATTATTCAGCAATGTCAAATTCAAAGCAAACTAAATTTTGGTAGGAATATAGAAAACTTTTAAGCTACTTTACACATATCTTCATTCCTTAAAAATAGTTCGCATCATAAAACTATACGTAATTGAAACACTTTAACCGGCAGCACATGAAAAGGGCGGTTTTCAAGCTTTAATTTGAAACACTAAATAAAAAATTCAAACCTATTTTTTGTATTTAAAACCTTTGTTACAAAAATAATTTGGAAGTTGCAATAGAAATGAATACATTACGTACAAAATAATATCTGTGAAAAAACCGCCAATTTCATAAGTAAGGACCTAATATATACTCTAAAGTCTATCATATATTTTTGTTCGGGGTTGTCCATCGAAAATTATCTGGCGCCGCCACTGCTAACCATCAAATGTTCGTTAGCCACAGTAATATAAAACATGCATAAATACAAGCTATCGAATGCCCGTATTTTGTAAAATGGGCATTATTGCGATTCCCTTGTACAGTTGCACACACGTTTATAGCCAACAATATCATGAACATCAAATGTTCATTTGCCACCTTAATATAATACAAATGAATGCAAGCCGTCGAATCTCAGTATTATGTAAAACGTGGAGCGTATTTGCGATTCCCGTGTACAGTTGCGGCGACGCGGAAGCCTTTTTGCCGCCATGTTTTATTGATCGTCCCGACTCCCGCGCAGGCTTATTTATACGCGACCGTTACAGCTTCCTTCGCCAGGCTTTTTATATCCTTTACGAGATTCAACTTTACCGCTTAGAGCTTAGGTGTTTTACCTTTTAGGCTGAGAACGAAGTTATAGTAGTGCTTGAGATTTCACAACTTTTACAACTCGCATAATCAATTAACCCTTTTATTCACAACGTCCACCCGGCTTAACACACTCGTACGCCGTTATTAGGGTTCCGTACCCAAAGGGTAAAACGGGACCCTATTACTAAGACTTCGCTGTCCGTCTGTCACCAGGCTGTATCTCATGAACCGTGATAATTAGACTGTTGAAGTTTTCACAGGTGATGTATTTCTGTTGCCGCTTTAACAACAAATACTGAAACACAGAATAAAATAAATATTTAAGGGGGCTCCCAAACAACAAACGTGATTTTTGGCGTTTTTATAGATAATTACCCTTATTATAATAATTACGGAACCCTTCGTGCGCGAGTCCGACTCGCAATTGGTCGGTTTTTTTTTCACCGAGACTTGAACTAACGACCTTGACTGTTCCTTGGGAATTAAAGGGAAAACAGTTAAATCCAGATATTAGTTACTCCCTATTGAGTACCAACTTAATAGGGAGCCTCCGCCTAAAACGCCTTTTATTGAAAAATCCATTATACCTACTCAGTTAAAGAGTATGGATCTTGACTTGACAATATTAATAGGTAATTATTACTTAAAATTGTATTAACTTCATTGCACATTAATTGTATGCATTTTAACATGGACATTATTTTAAATTCAATGGAGAGATGTATTTGTTTTTCTATATGCTTATTGTGTATTTTACTTTGTTGACATTGTGTTCATATTATAACTATTATGTTTTTTGATTACGACGATCATGATATAAATTATTATAATTTTGACATGTAGTTACGTGCGAATTAATACAGTAATTTCTAATCATGCAATAACTTATCTTATCTTACTTTATTGGACACTGATGTGACCATAGAAAAGTACCTTAGTTTCAAGCAGCCGTAACATTTAGTCAAAAGCAGAATAAACAAAAGAACTATATAGGATTTTTTCTAGCTTGATTAGAATGAGAGATGCCAAACTCACGTATGTTACGTACTGTTTCCACGGTAGCTAGACCTTTTATTGACTGATTTGAGATCAAGTCTATATTATAAAATCCGCATATTAGACACCGAGTAAGGCGCTGTACGTGTCGCGCCTGCATTACTCCGCCACGACTGCTGACATGGTGGAGTATATTCACCAGAAGACTCGCTGAGGGTTTTCCAGCTGCGTTCGCGCCACTACGTGCACTTCAGCTCGTTTGTGGTGCGCGTGCCGCGGCTGCTGCAGGAGACCATCGCGTGTGCTGACTTCTGGCCGAAGGGTGTCGTGTTTCGGCGGTTCCGGGGCAACCTACCGGACTTGACGACACAACGGAGCCACGCTGTTATGTCGCCTCAGTAATTAGTTTTTAATTTTATAATATTTTTGTATGTATGTTAGTTTTTAAGGTATTTGTTACTATGGGCCTTAGCCTTATACCTGAAATAAATGGTTTTATTTTTTATTATTGTTTTATTATTATTATTATTAGAAGTGATTTAATTTTTACAAGCAATATTTATCCCTTGGAAAAAATATGAATTTCGCTTACCAATACAAAGTGACATTCTATTATGAAGTGACATCTATCATTCTAATGAAGCTAGAAAAAATCCTATATAGTTAAAGTGATTCAGAGTCACTTTAACTATATAGATTTTAGGACCCTACATTTCGTCTCATTCGGTTTGCAATCCGGATCCGACTTGTATGAAAAGATCTGGATCTGGATCCGGATCTTTCCATACAAGTCAGATCCGGATTGCAAACCCTAATTAAAATGTAACTTACACCTCTTATGTCCGGTGAAACCCTGAAAAAATATTTCATTCATTTATTCAAAATAAAAATAAAAACTAATATAAGAGCAAAAAAGATCACCCGGCGTAGCTACTCCCCTTAAACGTTCGCAAATATGACGTTATTACTTTTTTCTACTCCTGTACCGTTATCTGTCATTTATATAGGCTGTAGCTCAAATACAATGACATTACTAATAAGTCGTCGAAAGACTTATGCTATATGGCCCAAAAACGCACTGTTTAGCGTACTTTTTTGGTTCATACATTTTTCATAAAAGCACTGTTTAACTCTTTTTAAATCAGCCGCTAAATGGCAACTTCATAAACAAATATTTCGAAATAAAAGTATTTATTTACGATTTAACATTTGTATATTATAAATTATTTACTACAATAATAATAAATCATCATCTATTAAATTACATGTTTTATAAATTCTTGGTATTATTTATAAAAATAAACAATTCGAATACGGTCCGGGTCCGGATTCGGGATCCGGGTCGGAGTGCAAAGAAATTAAAAACAAAACAAACCATAAGCAAGAGGTGTCACATTTCCGGTTTCCCACCAAAATACAGTTCAAAATAAAAAGACGAAAGATGATAAACTATTAGTCCTAAACTATTAAGATTTTATTCGTGTTTGTGAAGACAAAAGTGTACGTTCCTTTTAAAATGGTCGAAGAAATTATTAACTGCACTCCTGAAGAAATGGCGTGAGTAGCAAAGGTACGAATAGAAAACTTGCTTTCTGAAAAGTTTAACTATTCTGTAGTCTGCTATTTATTTAAAATGTATCGTAGAGAAAGTATTGTATGCAACGGTGTATAACTGGTCTAAAAACGCTCGTGGCGTCTTTAATTGCGATGCTCGCCAAGGCTCGCATCGCAACCCACGCCACTCGCGTTTTAAGACCCTTCTTATACAACAGTTGCATAAAATACTATAACCAAGTTGCTGTTGCTGACTGTAATGTTCATAAAACTATGGAGTTGGTAATGGTAGTGCAAAAATATATGTTAAGTATTTTTTTCAATCTTCTGTAACTAGTCATAAACAAACATAAAGTATTCAATGTTACTTTGGAACAGGCCAAAAACTATTACATATTGTCGTGACGTGATTCAGCACTCAATGAGCATTTTACAACCACGATTTTGTATCGTGACCACTCAATGAGTCAATAACAATCGATCTAGGAACTAATCTGACACTTTTGTTTCCTATCTCAAATTGATATCAATTTGCGTGGAATTATATCGGATTGCGTCCTAAACACATTCTGTTTGAATGCGAAATATTAGTGTCAAATCGACCCCTTGTGAATTGACAGTGATGTCATCTTGAATCGAATTTTGTTATTCGAAATGCGTTAAGTCATAGAAACACGAGACACTCTTGTGTCTACGAATTAACACATTTCGAATAATCGTAACAAAATTTGATACATGGTGACATCAAGGTCAATACGAAAATGCATTATCATCGACTTATTTATTCAAGATCAGTCACAAACTTGGCCATAGCCGTACTCGTACATGGTTATATGACCCCTCCGTGCTACGCATGCCATTCAAGAATTGCTTTATTGGTCTCCGCACACACACACACACACACAGATACACACACACCTCACTACTATACTCATTCTTTATTAAGACAGTCCCTAGATACTCATGCAATAATTATGCTAATGATGTTATAAATTACATTGAAACCAAATGCCTTATAATAATACTATTAACGATCCTTGCACCTAGGTTAATAACTATAGTTTTAACATACTGTAAACAATTCTAACTGCCATTATGTTCCTACCATCTATATATGGCTACGTGGTTGTTCATGAGGAGAAGGAGGGTACCTTGCCGTAATACAGTTTAAACTAGTACGGAAGGTGGCTTACTTAACTTAATGTAACCTCTACTTATACTATAATATAATACAACATATTGTTAGTTATCTAATTTGTATACCTAGTTTAAGTAAGCTGAATAAATATATGAATATGAATATATGAACATATAATTGGCATATCACAAGCTAATATTAAAACAGCGTGAATTATTCAAGAAGAGTCACAAAATTGGCCATAGAATTGGCAATTTTTGATATAATTTTGTCTGTATTTCTTCCATGTCACGGCGTCTGGTCTCCACTGTAAGTCGGACATGTGTGTGTTTATATAATAAATAATATACTTAAATAATATATCACAAGGTAATATTAAAACAGCGTGAATACAGCCCCAGACGCCGCGCCGCGTCGCGTTGTGAGACTCGTGAGCGCGTGTTGTACAAACGACATCAACGGGCGCGTGAACCGATACGAGGGCCACACGACTTGATGACGGCAGTCTAAGGTATCAAGTTCCTACCTAATAGTAAAATTTGAGTCAACTTCCCGATTATACAGGGTGGGCCCTGTAACTGGAGCAAAAAATTAAACGGTAGATCATTAAGCTTGTGAACAATTATTTCGAAGTGGTTTTATGCGAAAAAAAAATATTTTTTGTTGAAAAAAAAAATTCTTTAAAATAAGTTTACTTGTATTTTTTTACTCTTCTGGAGTGCTATGAGTAACTTTTTATTTTAAAAACACAAAAAAAAAAGAAAAAAAAAGAAAAAATCACAAAACTATCTGTTGAACACAAAAATGCAAAAACTATTATGACTCATTACATGATGTTACCTCAAAATCTGCATTTACTGCCGTGATATGATCTCGTGGTGCCAAGATACATTACTTGGAGGTCATAACTTTAGATCAAAATTTCTCCGTAACCAAAACTTTTGAAAGTGAATGATACACAAGGGGTTACTGCAAATGCTCTAAAAAAGCCTCCTTTTGAATATTTGCTCGTGTTACAGGGCCCACCCTGTATAATATAGTAAAATTCTATTTAGGCAAATTAATATATTGTATTAACTGGATTATCTTGTATAATATACAAATTGATGACAAATAAAAAAATTAAAAAATACTATCACTCGAATTATGCAAGCGCGATACAGATGAAAATATTCTAAAGATTTTCGCAGTTAGCCTTGCAGTATATGGATGTCATTTGTCGTTGTGGATAAAATTCTTGTCACGGTCTAACAAGTATCAAGATTCAATAGGATTATATCTATAAATGATAAAAAGGCAACCATCATACTTAAGCCGCAGTAAGCTCGATTCTCCATACAAACGTAGTTCCGCTCTCATTTTAAAACGACTTGCTAGTTTGCTTTGAAACTTTGTACTTAGAACAAGTTAAGAACCATCCATGTCTGTAATTAATTTAAGTAGATTCAGATACTATAGTAGAAAAATACAGCATTTTTTTTTATACAAACATTGTTTTTGTCGTATTTCGTTTGTTTTATAAACTGGAGCCATATAAACTAATTATAGACTAGACAAGAATCTAGATATACCTTATGTTGTTGTACGAGTATATGCAAAGTTACGTGTCAATACAACACGTAGTTTTAAAATGAGAACGAAACTCCGTTTGTATGGGAAGGTGAAGTTCGGCCGAGCTTACTGCGGACTCTTGAGCAAGGGCCTATTCAAGAAGTTGGCTGGCATCTTGTGGTATTGCTGATTATGCTACATTTAGAACCTAATCTCATGCCGTGGTACAATGGTCGTCAAAGATATGTTTACACTTTTGCACCATATTCCGTTGTATTGAGGCGAAAAATGAATGCATATCTTTAACGTTAAAAACGTTATTCACCTTAAATAAAAACGTGTTAAGTAATCTTACACAGAATCCTATTTAATTATAAAATGTAACAAGACGGAAAATTCTAAGGTGATATAAAACAAGACGTACCTACATATTTGACAATTCTCATAATATATGATACAATTTCAGCATTTAATGTACGTAATGTTTGAACCTTGCCTTTGATGCACGATGATGAGATAATGACTCATAGCATTCAGATTTTGAAACAACCTTTTCGTGCTAATTTGTTCTCTTGAAACATAACAAATGAACATACATTAATAAAGACACGCAGATATTCTGTACTAATTTGACAAATTATTACCAGTTTTGTAAGAAATGGTGATATTTATCACCTGCGATCTGTCAATTCTACTTTTCAAAGTGTATTGATCCGTATGACGCAGCTTCTCACAAATCGTATGGTAAAGACGTAGAGGCCGATGGTGATCCGTAAATATGATATTTAGCATGATATTACAAGATACAAATATTTATTCATCATTCGCTGGTCCTTATCCCATTTATTTTAGGGTCGGCGCAGCATGTTTGTTTCTTCCATACCTCTCTATCGCCCGATTCCATATCTCTATCTTCACACACTTCCTTCCTATTCATATGCTCTCTCACGCATTCCATCCACCTTTTGCTTGGATGTCCTCTTCTCTTACATACAACCGTCCACATTCATACCTAAAAAGTAAATATCTATAACGATACAAAATATTACAAAACAATCGTTTTATTTGTACTCGTTATATTCTCCAAAACACTGGTCGCATTACGAGAAAACCGAACATTAATCAATATCCACGCCAAACAACATGGGCCAAAATCAAGCGACAGTCAATTTAACTCTTATTAAACTTGGTTATCATCCCGTCCCGCTCTCCCACACTCTCATGCGCTAGCGTAAAAGAGAGCGCAACCAAATCAATTCAATACGCCAAAAACGCGTTCCGAAATTGAGACTGCCTCGTGTCAGTGAGCACAAGATGGCAGATTCGCGCCAAACGTCAACAACCACGCCCTATTCCAAAACGACACATGCGCCCCTTACATTAACTGCACTTACGGCATTTCAGAATGATTTGGTCGAACAGTGAGGTCGTCGACCGCGCATATACTCGATAAAAGTAAAACTCTTGATCTCGCTATTATGTACAATTCGAGTTCAAAAACTAGTATACATTTTTAAACTGTATCTGAACGGAATAGGATCTACCATTGCATACATATTTATGCAGTCACTGTACAGCAGTAATCTTGATGATTCTGTTTATACAGTTGCGGCTATGTTGAAAGTTAGCCAGAGATATTGAATTAGTATTGAATCTTTAATTTATATATATCGACCACTTTTGGTTTTCAGTAATTGTTAACAGTTACTATTAAACATTCAGTTCTTGAGTCCATAGTCCATAAAGGTGTACTTACATATACTTTGTGATCTTATTACATATTTAAGTTATTTGCGTTAATGACAATAAGTTAGACTCTTTCACAATCTTCTTTCTCATTTCAATTTGTTATAAGCATTATAATTGATAGTTATATAAATATAAATTAATATTTTTTTCAAGGAACTATGTTAAAATACGTTTCTAATAATTACGTTTTTGTTAGTTTGCCTAAAGAAATAAATATAGGAATTTACAGATAAACTAATAATATTTTGTATTTAACTGTAAACACCTATGTCTTTGTATATCTGGATTTTGATATGTTTCGCACATCAAACATCTAAGGGGATGGAATTAACTATTTTATGGTAATTCTTGAGTTTTTTTAAGTGAAACAAACCTTCAGACGTTTATGTTATGTAATGTGTTCAGTAATGTAGAATGATAAGACTTTACGTTACATAATATGTTCAGTACTATAGAATGATAAGACTTTACGTGATATGTTCAGTACTGTAGAATGATACGATGTAGATGATAATTTATATTGTAATCTTATAATATGAAATAAAAAATCGACGACTTTACGTTACGTAATATGTTCAGTATTGTAGAATGATAAGACTTTAGGCCTTCCAATTGTTACCCATTAAATAAAACGAATGAAATAGATTTCATTAGGTAACCTTCATAAAATCATTGTGAATATTAGAATTAGAATGTCGTGTAACTAGCCTTAGTTCAGAAATGTGTATGTGGGTAGTTAGCTCAACGTAATGCGACAGAGGAATTGTATATTTTTCTCAGTCTACCCGCTTGACCTCGAGAGCTAGAAAGGGCTCGAAAAGTCAGAAGGGGTTGTATTAAATTTATTACATAATATAAGCGATGAAATCCGTTTCTAAATCGTTTTGTTTAATGTTGTTTGTATTTTTTTTTGTTTTATAATAAAGGTTCTAATATCAGTGGTCATTGTTTACTTTTCTTAATTAAAACAAACTAAAAATAATACCGCGAAGCGTCAAAGATTTTCATTTCATTAAAAGTAAAGCGAGCCGCGCGGATGAAAAGTGAATCAGCGTGCGGCCACCAGCGGTCGTTGACCTAACAAATTTTCGTTTCGTTCTGCGCGCACGCAGTTTTTCCCGCCACCACGCCACGTGCCGGTTGAAGCCGTTCTTTGGGCTGTGTAAAAGTTCGAATTATTGTGTACAAATTAACATCTTTGTTAGGTTTCATGTAAGAATATGCTTAAGTTTTTATTATATTTTATACCATAAAGTCTTGGGGTCAAGAAGCCATGTTAACCCATTCAGCGCCAATCACGACACACATGCATCAGAGCGCTACGAGCACTTTTCGCTACATACGGAGTTTAAGATGTTATGGGCTACGGCGTAGCGCTACGAGCGTAGCGTGGCCTGAATGAAGCCAGTCCTGTCAAGCTGGTCTAAATTGACGGACCAGATAGGGGTAAACAAGGAACGTTTCGAATGAGCGTTAGGACAATTCAACTGTCATTTTCCCATTTAAAAATTGACATTTAGATCTACTTGTGCGCAATGCGTTACGTGATCGACCAGCGGATGTACCTACTCTAATGACGCATAATACATGCAAGTCTATAGGTACCATAAAGCTTTTATAGAGACTATTCATATGATGTTTAATTAGCCTCCACAAGGAATAGAAGGTTGCCCTGTTACGTACCCGTATGTTCCCTAATCTGAGTGACAGTCACTTAAAATTTGAAAATTATAGCGCCGCAATTCCAGTAGTCCTAATGTCAGAAAGGGGTATCCTTAGGATATCGCTCTTCTTTGACGTCCCTGGCATGTTCTAGAGATAATATGCCTGGAATATGACATTTATAGGTCGGAAACCAGTTTTATTGAACATGTGTTGTAGTATATAATTATTAAAAAGCATGTACTATCTAGTGTATTAAGGATTCATAGTTATAATCAATTGAGTTATGAAAAGCTATTAAGTTTGCCAATTCCATGAGCAACACGATACGGCCGCAAAATTCACATCCTGTAAGTGTCAACTTAACCGATTATGTCAATCATTTTGATTCTTATCCTCCCGCCATTGTCTACGTTTATCAAAAGGAAGTCATTGTTTGTTTATAGGCTATACTCAATAAAAACCCCGTTATGAAATGCCCGTCAATATATCATAAAACGATGCCAAAATAGTAATCAGACACGCAATTTTGTTAATTCTGGCAGCCCGGATGTTAATTGCAAAACAACCCACGTTCTAATAATTTTTCATTCGAGATTAAAAAGTTGGTACAGGAAATGAATACGCTCTGCTATACCAATTCAGGTGCTCATAAATATTAGAATTAGATATTGAACACTGGGAAATACATTCACATTCTAACAAAATTGAAGGTTTTTGCCCTTCGTAGAAAACGGATATGCGGTGTGCTGTAGATTGTGTAATGATTGTTTATCTGCTTTACTGTGCTATTTGCGAAACAACCAACGCAGCCAATTTTCTTTAACCACTAATTGTAATGCTGTTTAATCATCTTACTAACGACAATTTTCTTTGAAACCTAACCCAAAGCTGTAAACCTGTCAAGTTCCAGGTAACGCTAATCCATTGCTTTTAATAACCCTAATTTCCCTGGCAACGCTATTTAAATAATCATAATACCTAGTTTAGAGCAAAAAGTGTAGTTAATTGAATTGGAATGATTCGCACCTCGCCGCGTGAGCTAGCCTTGTCAATGACCCCTATTTCGCCACCATCACCGACGCGTTACAACTATGCTACTCACAACTAGTTTAACCCCACTTCACCGCCCACCTCTACTATATATTGAGACATAGATTCGTAATAAATACGAGTTATCAGAAATATGACGTATACTGGTTCATCTGAATTGAGGTGAGATGAAGCGTTGTGAATAACAGCCCAGAACTAGAGGCCATCGACTCTTGCGCTCGGAGCTATGACAAAATCAGATGAAGATTAATAACTATCGCCTCACTCAATCTAGAGGGGAAAATTACGGTTTGTTTGTGTAAGGAGGCTTTGTATCAAACTAGATGGTTCACTCACAGCTTTGATAGCTAAATAGTTCGTGAGCTTAATTAATAATTATCTATTGAATCTACGAAGGAAAATCAATTTTAACGAAAGCGATTAAGATTTTGAGCTATTTAATTCGAATCAACGTTGATTTTTCTAGCACATAGGTTTCATGTTGTTCGCCGTTACTAATAATTCGCACTTTAAGCCTGTCATAGCTGTAACGTTTTCTGACATGTCAGCGCAACATGACGTCATCGCAGTAAATACCTAAACCAAATTTATGCAAAAATATATTCTTTAAACGCTGCGTCGAATTGCAAATCCGCTTTTCAAAATTAAAAGCAATGTCGGCCATTTTGGCCAGCCAGTAACGGTAAGAGCACGCTAAACTGCAAGCGATGCCGAAGATAAAGTCGTTGACGGATTGATAGAATGACAATTCGCGAGTAGGACAGACGGCCACCGCGGAAGACGGGTCACGTTGGTTCAACGTGATACTTACCGACGTAAGCAACTTTCCTACTAGCTATGCGTTTGCTGAGAGCAGCGCGCCACTTTTCATCGCGCTGTTGCGCCCGGCCAGTGCTACTTACAAACCACTGGAAAAACTCGGGTGAAAGCACTATATAGGGTTCAATAAAACTTGTTTACGTCAGATGGATTTTCTATGGGGAATGGGGATTTTAACGACTTTTTTCCGTTCCAGCACGAACTACTTAACTCATATACAGGATGGGCCCTGTAACAGGAGCAAATATTCAAAAGGACGCTTCTTTAGAGCCTTTGCAGTAACCCCTTGTGACTCATTCATTTTCAAAAATTTTGGTTTCGGAGAAATTTTGATCTAAAGTTATGAACTCCAAGTAATGTATCTTGGCACCACGAGATCACAGCACGGCAGTCAATGCAGATTTTGAGGAAACATCATGTAATGAGTCATAATAGATTTTGCATTTTTGTTTTCAAAAGATATTTTTGTGATTTTTTAATATTTATTTCATTTTTTTTTTGTGAAAAATACAAGCTCTAACGAAGCGTCCTTTTGAATATTTGCTCCTGTTACAGGGCCCACCCCGTATTTGATAAATCAGAGCAAAAAGCTTCAGCCGTAGTCTAATTAAAAAAGTATAGAATTATCGAGTGTTTAATGAGTGGCACGTGTTGGCATATCCGCACACGCACTAACGCCACCCCCGGTGCGACGCAAGCGCACGCCTCCGCGCTTATGTAATTTTTCTTAGGTTATTGACTTTGATGCTCTCGCGGCCTCCATTTCCGCTTGCTACATTGTAGCACAGTCAAGCTGCAATTCTTGAGGTACTCTCTCTTGAAAATCGACTAGTTATTTGTTATTTCTGAAGTTATGCTTGCTACACTGTACGATACAGCTGTGATTATTCAGGTATTCTCATGACATTCGACTTAGTATTCGTTGTTTTTGAAGTTTTTGCTTTAACTAGCCGATAGAATAGAAACAGCCAATCTGTAATGACAATTGAAAGAGTAATTATATACTAGTGTATAAGGAGACTAACTTAATGTATGCCGCGTGTTCATAATTTGCAGAGATGCCACAGTACTTCTGAGTGGCTCACTGGGTGTGGTGTGGACTTACATACAACCCTCTTGGATATAGTCCACACTCTCTGCTCCTCCATCAACATTTAAATATTGCCAGACAAGTGGACACGATCATCAACCACTAAACACTGGCAGAGAGGTGACCCCAACGAAATCAAATGAAAATGGTTCGTTGTTTACATCCTTAGCTACGATTGAAGTTAAATGGCTTGTAAAAAGCAAGTGGAACTAACGCTTAACTAGCTTTTAGCTCATCAAGAATCACTGCGGTTTGACCAACTCTTCCGGCGGCGTAAAAAGCAAGCCGCAGTCCGGAACAGGCTACCTATTCCCAAAGTTAATACTCGACTGTGATTGATCACTAGTATACTTTGGCCCGTAACCACGCTAGATCGTCGTAAATGGGTCTTATACTGGTTTGTCCGTAGCGATGCGCTCGGGAAGCGTTGATAATATCAGCCTGGTCCATCGATCAGCGGGCAGCCATCGAGAAAGCCCGCGCACTGACGTGAGACACTACGCTGTTCTGACGTCAGAAGAGCCGCTTGAATATGTAACTCTAACGAATATACTACTTTTTGTCTTTGCAGCATTCTGGTGACGTAGAACAACACCCTGCATAAAAATGTTAGCTTAATTAATCAAGCTACCTTATAATGCCATGTGCCAAGACTTTTGACGACCACTGTGGCGTAGTTGGTATAGTGGTCTACGAAACCGGAATTCCCTGGTTCACATCCCGGTAAAGGCATTTTGTGTGATGAATATATGTTCCTGGGTTTTGGATATTTTCTATGTGTTTAATTATTTATTTTTCTATACAAGTATGTTATCCTCGTCTAGCTTTCTGTCTAGCGTCCATAGCTTTCTTTAGTTTGAGACGAAGTAAATTTATTGTATAATTGTTCCACCTATTTATACATTCACCTGAAACTCCCAAACTCTCTCAATGAGTAGTTGAGGACTGTGTGAAAAAGTACAAGCGGCAACAAAAGTTTGTACAAAATTAATAAAGTTTGTATTGGCTTCTATATTGTACTGTCAGCTTTAAATAGTTTTAATCGTAACAAACTAGTTAGAACCTGTCTTATTAGATAATTTGTTTATATTATGTTAGTTTGTAAGGTATTTTACAAATTTAATTAGGAAATAAGTATGGTAAATTTTACAAATAATTACATACAAAGCTAAGAAAAGAAAAAAGAAAAATAATAATAACTAAAACTAAAGGTAAAAATTTGCCCCAGATCGCTGCCTGTCGGCAGTGTGCCCAGAAGGCTGGCAGCATTGGCACGTTGTATGGCAATGCTGATCCTCTGGGCGAGGTAAAAGCCAGCCTTCTGGTCACGTGAAGCCTCGACCAAGCGCTTGCACAATCCATTGAAGATTCTGTAAGGTATTTGTTACTATTATGGACCTTAGATGCCTGAAATAATTGGTTTGTTATTATTATTATCTCTGTTTTGAAATCACTTATTTGTTCCAACTAGGAGTGTAAGATCCCGGAGGCTGTTGTTTGAGCGCCGCCGCCGAAGCCAGTTTGTCCAGGAAGCGAGTTTGTTATGTATCCTACATAAAAAGGTCGTTGGCTCTATTCTCGTTTTGGACGGCAAGTGCTTGAATCAACTAATTATGCTACCTTTGATTTTGTTGTTAATATAATCTAAATAATATAACTCATACGTGTACGTTGTTGGGACAACTCAAATGTAATGTCTGTAATTTTCCCATACAAAAAAATACATTTACGACGGGCGTACATAGCGTTAGGTATGTAATCGACCAGCAAGTATACAGTGGCTACAAATACTGCAAATGTCAGAG
The DNA here is from genome assembly GCA_963854355.1 of Epinotia brunnichana. Lineage (NCBI taxonomy): Eukaryota > Metazoa > Arthropoda > Insecta > Lepidoptera > Tortricidae > Epinotia > Epinotia brunnichana. The sequence goes on along the minus strand of OY977941.1, from coordinate 9,048,503 downwards.
ACGTGCGGATATAACATTTACTAGCTGTTGCCCGCGACTTCGTCCGCGTAGAACTTTTTATCGTCTTAGAAAATGATTTCTCTCAATACAAAATTTGAACCCTCTTTTAGGGGATAATTAAAAAAAAAGTTGATGTTCATTTTCTAGTTTGTGAACAAACAGTCTAAAACCAAAGTTAAAAATCTCATACTTTAAAAATGCCTTGAAATACTCAAACTTTGAACCAATTTTAACACTCTTAGGGGATGAATTTGGAAAAACTCTGAAATCAGTTTTGTAGTCTTTTAACGTACAGAATAAGACCGAAGTTAAAAATCTCTTACTCACACTTTAAAATTTTATTGCTCGCCATTTAAAATTTGAACCCCCTTTTAAACCCCCTTAGAGGTTGAATTTTTCTAATCGCTGAAAGAACTTTTTTCGTAAACTTTTAAGTCTCTAGCTCAAAAAAAGTGTTGCCCATACAAAGCTTTCTTAACCCCCTTAGGGGTGGAATTTTCTAAAACTCTGAAAGTACTTTATTATTAATTTTAATAAGTAACATTTTGAATAGTTTTAAGTCTAGTAAAAAAAAAGTTTTTCCCACACAACACTGGCTACCCTTCTTCAGGATCTTAAGGATCCCCTTAGGGATGGAGTTTTCTAAAACGCTGAAAGTTCTTTTTTAGTATTCTAATAAGTAATCTTTTTGCAAAGTTTTAAGTCTAACTCAAAAAAAAGTGTTGCCCATGCAAAGCTTGCTCTCCTTTTTAACCCTATTAGGGGTGGAATTTTGTAAAACGATTTGTGTTCTTTTTTTGTATTTTAATAAGTAATCTTTCTACAAAGTTTCAAGTCTCTAACTCAAAAACATAAACTTTCCCTGATAAAAACTTTGCACCCCTTTTAATCCCCCTTAGGGATAGATTTTTTCAAAACGCTGAGTCTTTTTTTTGTATTTTTATAAGTAATCTTTCTACAAAGTTTTAAGTGTCTAGCTCAGAAAAAGTGTTCCCCATACAAACCTTGCACCCTTTTTTAACCCCCTTAGGGTATGATTTTTGTAAAACGCCGAATGTAGTATTTTTCATGTTCTAATAAGTAATTTTTCGTCAAAATTTTAAGTCTCTATTAAAAAAAAATATGTTTTTCCCATACAAACTTTGCACCCTATTTTACCCCCTTAGGGGTGAAATTTTCCAAAACGCTGAAAGTACTTTCTTTGTATTTAAATAATCTTTCTACAAAGTTTTAGGACTCTAGCTAAAAAAAATTGTTTCCCACATACAAACTTTGCACCCCTATTTTAGCCCCCTATTTTTAGGGGTAGAATTTTCTTAAACGCTGAAAGTACTTAATTTGTATTCTGATGACTAATCTTTCTACAAAGTTTTAAGTCTCTATTTAAAAAAAATATTGTTACCCCCATACAAAATTTGCACCCCTATTTTACCCCCTTAGGGGTAGATTTTTTTAAAACACTGAATCTAGGTACTTTATTTGTATTCTAATGAATAATTTCTCTACAAAGTTTTAAGTCTCTATTTAAAAAAAAGTAGTTTTTCCCATACAAACTTTGCACTCTATTTTACCCCTTTAGGGGTAGAATTTTCTAAAACCCTGAAAGTTCTTTATTTGTATTCTAATGACTGATCTTTCTACAAAGTTTTAAGTCTCTATTTAAAAAAAAAATGTTTCCCCCATACAAACCTTGCACCCCTATTTTACCCCCGTAGGGGTGGAATTTTCCAAAACGCTGAAAGTGTTTCATTTGTATTCTAATAACTAATTTTTCTACAAAGTTTAAGTCTATAGCTCAAAAAAAAAAGGTTCTCCCATACAAACTTTGCACCCCCATTTTACCCCCTTAGGGGTAGAATTTTCAAAAATCCCTTTTTATCCCTAGCCCACGTTATAAAAGCAACATACTGTGCAAAAATCAACTCTCTAAGATTAGTAGTTTCGGCTGTGCGTTGATGAGTGAGTGAGTGAGTGATTGAGTGAATAAGTCAGTCAGGACATAGGCATTTATTATGTATAAATAGATAGAAGATAATGAAACTCCCATTCAAATATCTCAAAAAATTATGAAGCTACATCCGTTTTAATGTCGCTTGTTAGAGTGAGAAAACGATGAGGGACTGTGACGTCAATATACTCGAGCGTCATAGTAAAAAACAATCGTTTCATATGAAGGTGCGTTTTGCGGAAAAGGGACAGAACATACCCCCTCTTAAAACTTTGGACTCTTATAACTTAATCATTACCTATATAACCTCTTGCTTTGTTTTTTTCTCCATTTGACTATATTTATTTTAAATTCCTTTTCGAGAAAATACATTATGATTATTTACCATATTTTCGATTCCTGAGCTATAACCACGAACTTCGGAATTCGAAAATATTCGGGTATCTCTATCTCTATCGCACTAACCATACTTGAGTGACAGGGATGCAAATATATGAACATTGAGTATCGGTTTTCGTGGTAGCGTCGCAGGTACTTTGGCTGAATGCGCCGAGCGCGTGCCATTGTCATTCAAAAAAAACAAATTCGTGTTAATTATATTGTTCAAATTTGTTGATTTCATTTATTGAAATTACGACATAAAACGACATTTGCGCATATAAGTTCTCATATCAGAATCGAATATTTTTTTATGGTTTATATGTTAGCATTTGTCTCGTAAAGGTCTCTCGTAGACGGGATTTAAATTATTAATAAGTGAAAGGCAAAGCAATTCCGCCATTTTGACGAAAATTTGACGGTTCTTATAGCTGACAGTTGGAGCAGCGTTTGATTTCAATAAAAATAAATGAAAAATTAAATGAAGTCGTATATTTCGGAAAATTAATTAACTGTCGCAGTCGGATAAAAACTATCCTAAGTTGCAGCTAGAATAATAATGTACCTATATAAAATGTTTCATATTTTTCCGTTCATGGGATGCTGAGAACATTCGAACCGCGCAAAGCTTAGTTTCAAACTGGCTGATTCTTTTTTTAATTTAGAGATTTATTATAAGTGGGAGATGATGTTATCCATTTAACCTATTGCCGAACGTCAGATTCGAAATTACGAATCTGCATCATGGCCAATTAGCCGCGCTTCTAGACGTGACCTGAAAACGCGTCACTAGCATCTATTTTAGCTACTCGTAGCTACATATTAGTAATCTGTGATCTATTTAGCTGAAGTTAACAGTGACACCCATCGCGTAAAGTCTCTCACAGACTGGCGCGGCCTGCGGTGATGGTCAATATAAAGTTTGACAGCTAATGACAAGTTTACTATTGACCGCCGCGGCCAGGCCGCGCCATTGTGATGCGGGCTCCATGGTTACAACTATGCTAATGGGCATCACAATAATTTACTTTAAAAACAAAGTTTTAACCGACGAAAAATCAATCATCCCCTATTTTCCTACCCTTAAGGTTGGTTTTTTTTTCCAAATTTATATGGGACCACCTTTCCAATAAAAAAAGAATTATCAAAATCGAACTATTCTGTAAAGAGTTTTGCGTGGTAATACATTAATAAATATACTCGCGTCGACTTTTGAACCTTCTCCGTTTTTTTCGTCAGTTGAAAAGGAAAATAAAGGTAGACTAAATGTAGTCTTAAAAGACAATATACTTAGTTCAGTCGACCACCACGGCTCACAAATTATGATTTTGTCCAGGCAATTATTGGGTCAAATCTTGTGGTTTTCATAACCGTGATAAGTTTTTGTTTGATGATAATTTTTTTAATAGCCTATATTGTGTCTCACTGCTGGGCAAAGGCCTCCCCTTTTTTCCACCACTTGTCTCGGTCCAGGTGCTATCTAGTGTTCGCCAATCTGTACAAAATGTATCAAGGTTGTCCCGCCATCACCATCGCCTTTTCGGTCTGCCTCTACTTCGGAAGCCATCTTGTGGGGTCCATTCTGTGGCTAATTCGGCCCATCGTTCCGCGTGCATTCGGCAGACATGTCCAGTATCCCATACGACAATGACCTTGGATCTGAATCCCTTAGTTTTCTAATGTTTTTTTTAACAAAAACAGCTTTAAGCAAAATAGTATCCCATATTTACTTCACTGTCTTCGAGATTTTTGGCATCAAAGTTGAACAGTTTTAGACCACAATACAGGTTTTCTGGCCATAACTTTTTTGTTAATAAGTTTAAAATCAAAACCCTACACACGTTTATAGAAACATCAGAGACGAACCCAAATATGTAGATTTCGTATATATGTTAGATCTTTCACAGCAATCTTATAACAAGAAAGGTGTTTTTTTAGACAATGTTTAAAAAACCGGCCAAGTGCGAGTCGTACTCGCGCACGAAGGGTTCCGTACCATTATCAATAAAAATATTAATTTTATTGTGTTTTTAGTATTTGTTGTTATAGCGGCAACAGAAATACATCATCTATGAAAAATTCAACTGGAACTATCACGGTACGAGTATCAGTGAGATACAGCCTGGTGACAGACATACGGACGGACGGACGGATGGACGGACGGACGGACAGCGGAGTAATAGGGTCCCGTTTTACTCTTTGAGTACGGAACCCTAAAAATCATAAAAAAATTAGCATTCATTTTTTTTCAAAATACGGCAGACCAAAATGGAGATTAAAGATTAAAAAATCGATAGTCGTTTGATATATATAGATGATATATTTGATTGAATGAGAGAGCGAAGCAAACGAACCAAAACTCTTTCGTATGTCCGGATATCCAGCTATTCTCCTCAGCTATACAGGTCGTATGTCCGGATATCCAGCTGTTCTCCTCAGCTATACAGGTCGTATGTCCTGATATCCAGCGTTTCTCCTCAGCTATACAGGTCGTATGTCCGGATATCCAGCTGTTCTCCTCAGCTATACAGGTCGTATGTCCGGATATCCAGCTGTTCTCCTCAGCTATACAGGTCGTATGTCCGGATATCCAGCTGTTCTCCTCAGCTATACAGGTCGTATGTCCGGATATCCAGCTGTTCTCCTCAGCTATACAGGTCGTATGTCCGGATATCCAGCTGTTCTCCTCAGCTATACAGGTCGTATGTCCGGATAACCAGCTGTTCTCCTCAGCTATACAGGTCGTATGTCCGGATATCCAGCTGTTCTCCTCAGCTATACAGGTCGTATGTCCGGATATCCAGCTGTTCTCCTCAGCTATACAGGTCGCATTTCTCAACCGATTCTCGTGAAATTTTCTGAGCAAGTTCGTTAATTATATCGATTTCTTTGTCATTTCAGGTTTTGGAAATTAAAAAAAGGATACGAACTGGTACATTTATTTGGCGCTGCAATAAATGTATTACCAGTTTATTAGTCAATTACTTAAATAAGCTGATGTACTGATTCTACAATAAATATATTTTCATTTTCATTTCAATAAGATGTGCGAAAGCGAGGCAAAAAATAACTATTCTATTCCACTCATAAACTGACACTTAAGGCGCTGTTAACACCAAAAACGCGTCTATTTGTATCGGAGTAAACGAGAGCGAGTGTTACTTGGGCAGCCAGGTTATAGAAGGCAATAATGAATAAATATTGATAAAAAAAAAAGTATGAATTATTTGTGAAATATGGCTCGTTAGCGGTTTAGGTATGATGTGGACTTCATGTTTTTATTTGCAGACCCATACGTCAAAAAAAGGACATAGAACCGTTTGAGGATTTTAAGACCAATCTTTGCAATTATCTTCCAGCAAGCCGATTTCGTCAAATTATGTTTCGAGTCCTTCTACGGTCTTGGAAATATGATGAAGATTAACTTAATTTTTTTTTGATGTGCTACAACATATCGTTTTTCTTAAAAATCTGCTTGAATAATATCAATTTCAACAAATTAGGTCTTGTCAGCCTCTTCATCATATCAGCTGAAATACGTCCACTGCTGGACATAGGCCTCCCCCAAAGAGTGCCAAAATGACCAGTCCTGCGCCACCCGCATCCAGCGGACTCCCGCGACCTTTACCAGGTCATCAGTCCACCTTGTGGGAGGCCTACCCACGCCTCGCCTTCCGGTACGTGGTCGCCAATCGAGAACCTTTCCGCCCCAACGGCCATCGGTTCTACGCAATGTGCTAATACAATGTGCCCCGCCCACTGCCACTTAAGTTTAGCGATTCGGAGGGCTATATCGGTTACAAAATACCTTGGTTCTGCTGTGGATATTAGCCTCATTTCTGATGCGATCACGCAGAGAAACTCCCAACATAACCCTCTCCATTGACAAAATACATACTTATAAGACATATTTAAGATCTTTAAATTGACATGTAAAACTACGTTTTATAAAGGAATAAATGAATGAATTGCCCCTAGGGTGACTGTCAGCCTCTTAACTAAAACAATTTGCTGTGTTTTGTAAGTTTACCTTTTTTCCTTCAGGTCGCATCTTGAAAGTCTGTGTTCCCGTTCCCATCTGAAACAAGCAATATTTGTTAATTGCATTCGATTTTAAAAATAATCTGGGGGCACTGTAGTGCCCCCGCCAAGTCGAGCAAAACAAAGAGGCACGGTCGTACCATCCTTTTCTCGAAGCCATTCAGGCCATTTTCAACATCCTGTAATTTAGTGCTGGCTAAAGCTAGAACCCTGAATTTTTAGTAACATAATATGGCTTGCATATATTGTCAATAACATTCAATTAGAACTTTTAGTTTAAGAACGTCAAAGTTCGTTAGTTTTGTCACTGACATACTCACTTATATACTGATAATGATCAACATAATTCTAAGGTACGTCTAGCAGACCCATAAGCTCCAAATTTCAAACGTAATTAGTTTCTAGCCTATTTATTCATAAAAAATCTAAAAATATAGCAATTTCAGTCACGTTTCAGAGATATACAAGCTGCATAAGTAAGTTTGTAATTCTATACAAATACATGCGATTACAAAGTTACTTTTGCAGTTCCTGTCCTGTCCCATACAAACGTTATTTGCGGTTGGTAAAATAACATTCCCATACAAAGTCTACAAAACTTTTGTGACTTGGCAATCACACTTACATAATTTTTTTCATTTGGTTATTCTCGCTTGCTTGGTTTGGCTAAAATATCACTTTAAAAATTACCTTGATTTTTTGACATTATCAAGAATAAGTCTGAAACAAAAGAAGATCGAAGGCTGATATTACGCATACAGTGTTCTTAGGTTCTGCCACTACTGCACCTCAAATTACAACCAAATCCCTTGCGGGGGCCACTCTTGTTAGCTTATCCTGCTAGACCCTTTGTTTTTGAGCCGTCGTAGCAGGTAGCATTGATGCTTTGAGTAGGCTGGGGTGATGTAGTGCCTTGAATTTTTTTTTCATACTATGTAGTCTTCCTCATCGATTTCGATGACGGCGACCCTAACAAATTATGGATTAGCCCTATTATCAGATCTGATATGACTGGCTAGGCCAAACTTGCTCTACTCTATTGCAAGGGTGACAGTACAGTTGGCCAATCGTGTTATACGTATACACGTAGGAGGGCGTGTTATACGTATACACGTAGGAGGGTTAAGGGCTCTATTTTCGTGCTTGGCGTTTTACATCTAAGGTTATTAAGGTTTTTCATACTATGACGTTAGCAAACACTGTCCAACCTGATGGCAATCAGGCACCGTATCCTATGGACGCTTGCGATTACAGAGAAGTTACAAGCGAATTGCCGACCCTTTATGAGTTTGAGAATTTATTGTGTCGACCGTTAAAAACAAATTCATATCCCTCACTCTCAACACAGTGCATCATCGGCAAATTCAGATCCCTCACTCTCAACACAGTCCATCATCAGCAAATTCAGATCCCTCACTCTCAACACAGTGCATCATCAGCAAATTCAAATCCCTCACTCTCAACTCACTGCATCATCGGCAAATTCAGATCCCTCACTCACAGCACAGTGCATTATCGGCAAATTCAGATCCCTCACTCTCAACACAGTGCATCATTGGCAAATTCAGATCCCTCACTCTCAACACAGTGCATCATCGGCAAATTCAGATCCCTCACTCTCAACACAGTGCATCATCAGCTAATTCAGATCCCTCACTCTCAACACAGTGCATCATCGGCAAATTCAGATCCCTCACTCTCAACACAGTGCATCATCAGCTAATTCAGATCCCTCACTCTCAACACAGTGCATCATCGGCAATATCAGATCCCTCGCTCACAGCACAGTGCCTCATCGGCAAATTCAGATCCCTCACTCTCAACACAGTGCATCATCAGCTAATTCAGATCCCTCACTCTCAACACAGTGCATCATCGGCAAATTCAGATCCCTCGCTCACAGCACAGTGCATCATCGGCAAATTCAGATCCCTCACTCACAGCACAGTGCACCATCGGCAAATTTAAAATATATATATATATGTTGAATAACTTTATAAAATGACTGATGTAATGAAAACTGGCCAAGTCAAACCGAGCAGTTTTCTCACGATGATTTCCTTCACCGAAAAGGTAACGGTAAATATTCCGTTCGTAAGTTCCGAGTACTCAACTAAGTACGTAAATATAATCAAAATACATTGTATCCAACTGAAAACATTAATCCGGAATCCCACCGTGTTCAAAAGCCAAAACAGGAACTATAACCTATGTCAATGACTCTCTTTATTTCCCTATCACATCGGACCCGTTGCCCCCCCCACCCCGGGACCCTTCCTCCACGCCGGGATTGTAACGGGACCGTAATTTTTACTTTTTTTTACTACTAGCCAAGGCATGCGTTCACTTTTGACGGCCCTTTTAGATATTTTTTGTTGCTTCGGCTACGGGAAATAGTTTATAATTTGACGGTCATTGCTGGGAATAAAAAATTCCAACCTCAAAGCCACCTATAACAAAACGGAATATCTTAAAAAACGCAAATGAGTTTATTGCGGGCACCGACCTTGCAATTTGTTAAGTCCTTCTTGGGAGTCGTTTTAAACGTCTTTATTAAGATTCTTAATTGTTGGCCATAAAATTACCGATCGTCAGATATTGCTGAGTGCTTTTCAGCAAAAACTCTGCCTAAATATAATATTGCCCGTTATTACGTTTGCTATGGTTTCAGACAGTTAGTTTCTGAAAATTACAGCGTTTATTGATACTTACACAGTAATTACTAATTACACAGGGCAACATTCCATTTTTAACTATTATTTGAAAATTAAATTTGATATAGAAGCAAGAATGTCTTGTAATAAACTTCCATATTTACCTTTTTTGGAACTGCTAATATGTTCATGTAAGTCATCTTTCGCGCTGGATCCGGATGGCGCAGGACGGCTCACTTTGGCACTCTTTGAAATATAGGATAAATGGGATTCATATTGAAATAAAGCCATTGTATTGTATTATTGGCTTCATTAATATTTTATTTTTATCTGTTGAAAGTCGGAGCCCCTGGAAAACCTTCACGGTAATCTGAGAAACCTATGTTTTTTTTCCTTGGTCATAATTATATTATCTTTACGAACTACCCACTTTAAGTCAAAATCGCGGCAGAGAAGAACTTTAAGTGTTAGACATCATCCACGTCAAATAATATGGAATAAGCAAAGTTTATGCCTGGCACCTGTAGCCTAGAACCGTAGCCTAAAACCTGTAAAGTTTTCTAATATTAAGGAAAACTCCGCAAACAATTTCACGAATTGCATTATTAGGTATTGTTTTTTCTCACTTCGTAGAAAAATAGCTAGAACAGGCCTTTACCAACCGGAAAATTGAGTTAGGTAATGATGCTTTCAGCGAATTTTGCGTTTGAAGTTATCTCTATAAATAATGTTAGAAACATAAAGTACTTACTAGTGGCTCTGCGAGCTGTTGGACCCAAGCCTGCCTTTTTTAAGTTTCGAAAAACCAAAAAATAAATTGAAACTGCTCACAAAATTTCACGAGAATCGGTTGAGAAATGCGATCTGTAGAGAAGAACAGCCGGACATTGGGACATCCGGACATACGAATGATTTTTGGCCCAAGCTGGGGACCGATTTTTGACTTTCGAGCGCTCGAAAATTGTCAAAATGGGGGGCAATGGTTACTCGCGTCCGCAGGAAGATTTACCCTCAGTTTCCCTACACGTGTCCCCCGGGTGGTGCTAAAGAGTAATTAACTTCTGGCTGCTGCACTGCTTATTCTAATAGCCTCGCAGCAACATACAGTTCTAACCCACGATGGTCTTAATATAAGTTTGTAAAGAACTGTACCCATGCCATACGAATAAATAAATAAATTGTCAAAATTGCAAGCACTTACTTTCTACCGATAGAATTGAATACGAGTGGTTTTTCAGTTGTCTATCGCTATTTCAAAATAGCATTTCATCATTTTTGTCAGTTTTCGAGTGAAAGAGTCGAGCGCTCGAAAGTCAAAAATCGGTCCCCAGAAACGGAAATTTCTATTCGTGCGCTCCGCTCGCTCGTTCAATTAGGCTATTACAACATGATTTTTTTTAATACTTTTATTTATTTATTTTGTAATTAATCGTGTTAACTTTGTGTTAAGTCATCTGATGTCAAGGTCTGAGTTCTGAAAATATTTATGCTAACAGTATTCAGAAAAATCATTAACATAGTTTACACAATTATCAGCAAGTGCGACGTTTTGTGTTTCATTGTTTCCTTCACCGATTGATTTATAGTTTTCATGAACAATGTGTATTCGGCAGCGGCTGTGGTCGCAGCACCGGCGCTTTGTTTACGGGTCCTTTGTACGGCTAACGGGAGTCCTATGACGCTTTGTGACGTCACATCCACTGCAGTTTTTAACAAAAATGCACTTTTGCCGTCACGAGAAAACCGTTACGAAATAACAGTGACTAGCGTAGCCAGCCTACACCAATTCCAAGAACGAGCGGACCTGCAATGAACAATAGTTAGAGATATATGACTCGAGTTTTTATTTTACTGTGACGAATTTGAGGTTTAAATACAATATGATTAGGAGAACCTTTGTTTTTTGTTTAAAGTTAACAGTCGGGAGCATCCTGTGGTTTCCAAGTTTTTGTTTAAGCGTGACATTTTAGCTTTAACATTGCTTGCTGTCTAAACAACAGTTATAATTATAATTACAAAACAAATTTAAAAGGTTGCGAGTGGGAAGCCATGTGACGAGTAGATAATTAAATATATCTAGTTAAGAAATAACATGTTCGTCGCGCAAAAAACGAAATTGACACAAGCGATCAGCGAATTTGGAGACGCGTCTGTAAGCGATTCAATTAACATGCCGACGAAGCGTGCAAATACGTGTTTTTACAGCATATGTACTGTTATACGGCTAACAAAGGAAAGGGGTTTAATGGATAGGATGCAAAAAAAAGTCCGTGATTACTTAACCCATATCCGGTATTTGGGCCACTCTGGCGCATATGGCATCGTAACCCTTTGGCCCCGTTATACCACATTTTGTAAAAGAACAGTTGCATTATTATCATAATAGACTAACCTTTTTTATCGGCTCGAATAAATTGTATGCATATTCACCAGGTGATGAGTTTTTTGCGTGATCCCAAATTTACAGATGTATAATTTCGTAAGAACGCTTTCAACTGTGAAGAATTCTCAATCTTCAATTTCTTTAATTTCTTTGTAGTTTTTTAATCATACTTGAGAGCAATCAAAACGGGTTTTTATTTTTTATTGAATTTCCAAATTGTCATTATTTGTATCGCCTTGGATGACTTGGGCATCCTTTAATTTACTATATATTATTATATAATATAAATAAATATACTATATAATGCTACGAATATGAAACTATGGATGCTTAGATTGTTTGTTACTCAATTAGGCAAAAATGGGTTTGGATGCAATTTCGCACACAGGTAGTTCATAACCCGGATGAAAACATACTCGTAGCATAGGTACGTTTTATTTGGGAATGAAACCTGAAAAGTAAGGTCCGACCGAGATCCCGGGCTCGGTCTCTGCTAATCTCGGGCAAAAATAGAGCCGCCGAATTTTGTATGAAAATTACTAACAAAGTCGCGGGTAGGTATATATAAAATACAGTAATCAGTTACTTTGCCACTGATTAATGTAGTTTTAGCTCCGTTTAAGCACTTTTTATCACACACCGATGCATATATCAGACGCCAATTATTTTCACTTTTCGCCTTATGCAGCGTGCGAGAGCCGCGTCGGCCGACGCGCCGCCGATTCCTGTAATCGCACGCTTTCCATACATCTTCCCGAGGAAATGCACACGGGTTCGTTGCACTTACAAACTCATAACCCCCTTTCTAAAGCGCCGATACAATTATGTGCACTTTCGCAAGCCGCTACTGTCGCTCGCCTAGATACGGCTAGAAGCGATGCGCCCACTTGACAGCTCTGACCCTTTGCTGCGCTGCCAAACGATGCCGTACCAACACTTATGCTTTTGAGCGAGCATGCTTAAGTGTTTTGATAGATTACATGAGTCGCGATAAGATCTTGCATAACATTCGTTATACGGCTACGTTATTTAACAATTACAGTTTTGATTATAAATACAAATTGGCTTAGGAGTAGTTCTATTATAATGACGTTCCCGGGATTATTACCGGAACGACACATCTCTGACTTGGAATAAATTGGGTCCTTTTCGACAAATGTATGGAATTTAAATCAGATTTATATTTGTCGCTCTCGCTCACTTACCATACGCACTAAGCCTAATTTATTATCGCGCGAGATAGACACATAATCGATTCCCATGCAACACATTTTTTCAATATGACTGATTTCTATAGGAATAATTAATTGCTTTCGCATACCTCGCATACCACCGGTATATTACCGGTATCCGAGTAATTTTCGAAACCACAAAAAGATAATGACATAAATTAATTGACGGCGCAGCGTCGAATTCGCCCGCTGCAACCACATTAAGCATTGTTCTCGAGCACATGTGCGATAAATAACGAACATTGTAAAAGCGACGAAGAAAATTTTCAGCCGTGGTCACTGGCCGTATCACACGCTATTGAAAACGAGATAGGCTATCGAACTTGTTTTTTGCTCGTCCAATTAAATCACAGACTTCATTTTTCTAATTGTGTATAGCTAGCATTATCTCCAACCTGTAATTTAACTCGATAAATGCTTATTATGCGGTTATTTTGTTTGAGCATCTGTCGCAATTTCCTCCCACGCTTCCTTGCGATACCGTTGCGTCGAGTCAAAGGAATTGAATTGGGACCCGTTAATAATTAGAGATATTAAAGACAAACTTTTCAGTTATATTTCTCGCGTCCTTTTCTAATATATGAACGGTTATTTTAATTGCAGTTACCAAAAAAAGGAATCCTTTTTACCGCTTCACGTCATTGGTTAAGCTTAATTTACATAATTGTTGCTAATAAGCCCCTGATGAATTTAAATTTGAGTATCAGAATGAATGAAACCACATTCTCACTGCGCTAGGATTGTAGTTCCGCGTTCTAGGTTAGTAGTGAAAATTTATTTTATCAGAGTTGTGAACTTGACATGAGTGATAGAAGAGATAGGAGGGGATTAGAGTGCATTGACACACTTACCTACTGCACACTGCAGCAAAGTTACAACGGCGACGGCGCGTTGTCGCTCGGTTCTGCGGATACTATCCCGCCAGCCAACGTAGACCCAACCCGCTTCCCCTCGCACCCTCAATTTCCGCAATTCATCATAGACCCAGACAAACTACCGAGGTCCGGTAATAATAGCCGCGGGTGTACTGACGCCTCGGAAAAGTGGAATGACGTCCGATACTTGCTGTTTTCACTCGCTGAGACGAAGTTAGGAAAAAATGGAAAACCTGCGGAGTGCTCAGGTTAGTGAGCGAGGCACACTTAACTCGTTACGAATGAAAAGCTGTCATTAGAAGGGATAAAAAAAGGCTTTCTTACATTTTATCATCCAGTGAAACGTCTTATTAGAAGGGATTGACAAAGGTTTTCTTATTTTGAACTCGATAATTTTAAAAAAATACTAAATGTAAGGCTTCTTGCATTGTTTGTGGTCTGTTCGAATAAACATTTGTTTTGTTTGTGTTACATTATTATGTATTTTAGTAATGTCGAATCGATCAGTTCATAGCCACATATAAGAGGGGCCTTTATTAAGCTTTTTACATATACAAGCTTTGCAATAATTTAAAAAGTCATACTGAATACTTTGTAATAACACCACTGCGCTTAACAGTCTGCTGGTTTGCAATAAAAATACATTGCAAACCAAAATTCAGTAATTGTTCAGAGCGCAATTAGGCAACTTTTTGATACCTAGTCCGTCACATCGCCCATCAAGTCACCTTATTTATCTACATATCTATGTGACGTGATATATTTTAACCGGTCTAATATCAATAAGGTCTAGTTTTCCCTGTGGGTTTGAAGGTCAAATGACAGTAGCTTTCGTAAAAACTTAGTGCCTATGTCCCTAGGGATTAGGTGTCAAAGCGGACCCCGGGCTCCTTCAGGGCACAGCCGGGAGTAACGCTAGAGGGATGTTGATCTCACATAATTTATTTGATCTTAAAGTCGCTATATCCCATATTTTACTTTAAATAAATTGAATTTCATTACATAAATATGGTCTACTAGAACCAAACCGTATTACTACCAGATTGGCAGTATTTTATAAATATTCTGTTACAGGGTTAGTGAGATCATCTAGTGGATCAATATCAATAGATATTATTTGACAACGATACGATTATACAGTTAGACGTAAAAGTTTTACCATATACTAGTGTATATGGTAAAACTGTTACCTCCATTCCCGGTACCATATCGTGTTTACTTGTTAGTTATGACAGATGTTAACACATTAACACGAGTCATCATCATATCAGCAGAAAGACGTCCACTGCTGGAAATAGGCCTCCCCCAAAGAGTGCCACAATGACCGGTCGTGCGCAACCCGCATCCAGCGGACTCCCGCGACCTTTACCAGGTCATCAGTCCACTTTGTGGGGGGTCTACCCACGCTGCGCCTGCCGGTACTACCCGGGTATTAATCAGTATTTTTTCCATCGTCATCTTCAGTCGTGTCCCTCAAGTGTCTGAGGATCGTGATATCTGTCCTATTCTTGCTGAACCATAGGTTCCTATCACCCTTATGTATGGCCTTGTGCATCTAGCGGGTGATCTGCCCCGGTACCTCTGATCCTCAACTTAGCTCTCCGGGCTATCCGAGGAACGTCATGAGAGGTGTCCGAAATATGTGAGGATGCGATCTTATATTGACTAAAGTCGACGATTTATGCGTAGCTCTTGATTTTTTTACAATTTTAGAATATAACAAAATGTGTGCCTTTCAACTTTACGAGTTATCCGCGTTTCTGCTTCCTAATTTTTGAGTTGATGTTTACTAACTTCTTGTACAATTTGTACATAACTACTCTATGTAACGTAAAAGGTTTAAATTCTGCAACCTATTTAATTTCTTCGATACTTTCGTACGTAGGTACATGTATATTATTATTATTATTTTGTTTTGTGGGCCTTAATATGCCGCTTCAACCAGCAAGTGATCTATTGTGGCAGCCCAGGAAATTCCAGATTCTTTGGGCGGTGATATGTTGTACCTCTTCTGGGTGCACGACGTGCCGCCCTAGGTAGGCAATTCTTTTATGCATTAGTGGTCCGAGGAGCAGAGAATATGCATTGCAGTGTACATGTATAACCCGCAAGGGTTAACTTGAGTCCTCGTTCGTATGACGTTAGTACGCGCTCGAGTCTCAAGTTAACTCTTGCGGGATAATATTTAAGTACCTACAATGCAAGATCATTGACTGCAGTTACAGTTTCAAATGCAGTTGTTTTGTGCACCATCGTTTTTAAGTTATGTCACGCACGACCAAATGAATTATCAGACACATCGGTAGGCCTGCATCTGTCATCTCGTTTCAATGGTTTGTTCTGTCAGTTTATATTATACAGTTTCAGGAAAACGAATAAAGTATTTTGTAAATTTTACTCCTCTCTGGGCAGAGGAAGACTTGTTGGCGATCTTATATCTAACTAGAAGTAGTCTCGATTAGTATAAGAATTAACATAAATTAAAATAATCGACATCGGTCCTAACTAAATGTACATTTGATAGTTATTATTCTATTCTACCATAAAAAAATGTCAAGAACATCCTAATCTTTTTATCAGCATCCCTACAGTAGGTATAGGTGAATATCGACCAGGGATGTGAGAGGCTGTGTTTTCATTTATTTGACACTTACCGATCAAGCATGCGAGGTGTTAAATATATGAAAACTCATCTTAGAATATCTCACCTACACTACATTATTCACCCTTATTTATGTAGATCCCTCTCACAACGCATCCCCTGGCACCGCGCAGAGCCATCCCCTGGCACCGCGCAGAGCCATCCCCTGGCACCGCGCAGAGCCATCCCCTAGCACCGCGCAGAGCCATCCCCTGGCACCGCGCAGAGCCATCCCCTGGCACCGCGCAGAGCCATCCCCTGGCACCGCGCAGAGCCTGCGTCCGCGCTTCAGCGCAAATGCTGCACTTGACTCGGTCGCGGGGTCAACGCCCGCGCGCCGCGGCAACACTGTGCCATTGTCGCCGTCCGAAATTCTAATAGTATACCGTAGCTGACCCCAGGCCATAGATGCAAGATATCGACCTTTACTATGAACTCAAATCGTTGTCTTTATTTGGAAGGCAAATGGCCTGACTATTTTAACTTCGATGGTATCTGTGTTGGGCTAAATGTTGCTCGGAGTTACGAACTTTTAAAGATTTAACATGATCTTATAGAACTTGGTAAGTACCTATACCATCATAGCCTTGGTTGAAATCATAATTACATGCAAACATAAATGTTATCAAATTTTTCTCATTTCGCTATTGACTTTTCTAGAAATAATATTGTGGCCAACCAAGTGGAAATGCGTTGTCTCTTCCTACGTTTTTGAGATACAGGGGTGTCAAAGTGAAACGTTATTCCTTAATACTCAGAAATCACTATAAGTTCTGTTAAGCAGCTTTCCCGTAGCATGCTTCCAAGTTATTGTCACAAATCTATGAACCGCATCAAGAAAGTGCATGCGCCCGATACGCCCGACTTTTTCCCAACCATACGGTTCCGGGTAAGAATGGCGTGTGATGCTGGAGTGCGTATTTCTAGCGAGGTGACAATGAAAGTACGTTTCTCGCTCGCGATGGTTCAGGAATAAGGCCAGCCTCGTTCATCGGCCCCGATCCGCTACCGCCGCCCACCGCTCTCGCCGCTGCCTGGAGGTCTATTTGACTCAACATTCGCCACTTTCAAACTTACATTTCAAATATTAAAAAAATTAACGGATTTAGCAGGTAGATATCTTACCCGTTGACCACGAGTGCTGAAATGGGCTCGATTTGTCGGAATGTATTTGATACATATTATACGCGATAAAATCCGTTTTTAAACAGTTTCAATTAATAACCGCGGAAACCAAACACAATATAAAATTATGAGTATTTGTTGCGCGAAATTGTACTGAAACAAAAAATTACGTGCGCGGAAGTGAGTGCAACCGATAAATATAATTTTGATATCGTACCAGTATGTCGAGCCATATTGACTACCTGGCCACGCAATAAAATATACAGATTTGAATATCGACAATATTTATATTGATAGCAACTAGTAGCTGGGTGTATTTATACGCTTAAATGCATTACTCTTTTCTCAATTCGGAATACATCAATTAGGAACATGACACATCAAATCTGGTTCGTTATTATCCAAACCATATTATAAAGTTAGACGAATTTGACCGGGGCATTGTATTGCTTTATATACAGTGAATCAGCATAATCAAACAGAGTAGAGAACTTGTATTCCGGCTAGGCTATTTTAAAGTGTTTGAAGGCTTCTTTAATCTTGAGATAAATAATTTACTTTAAAAGCAAAGTTTTAACCGACTTCAAATCAGTAGCCAAATTGCTTCAAGTTTGCCTATAAAATTTGAAGATTTCCCTCGATTTCTCCAGGATTCCATCATCAGAACTGGATTTTGGTGACAACGGGACCAATCTGGAAGTATATGCTTTCAAACATAGAAATAATTTTTCATATCGGTTCATAAATTACCGAGTTATCAACTTATCACGTGACAAACACACAACAAAACAAATACAGTCGAATTGAGAATCTCCTTCTTTTTTGAAGTCAGTTATAAAAACATGTAAATCCAAAAGTATCCACATTTTTAAAAGAAGGTTTTCAAATAATATCAAGGGATAAAAATAAACTGGTGTATCCGTCAAATATTGTAGTTTTTGTTTCAAAATATTTTTGTATCTTACCGACAATACCGAACCTAATTTGCTTAATTTGTCATAACGGGTCTCAATACTGGTATTTCTACAAGATATTACTTAATAAACATGAATCCTATTTGGATAGTGAACTGTGCTGACGCACGCGATGCATAGATCACCAGTGACGTCATCTAGTCCACATGAATTTTATTGAACATGTTGAATCCTTGACTATTTAATCTAAGGGAAATTTGTGAAAGGGATTTTTCCCGGGCAGGTGTACGATCATTGACCAATTTGAACCCAGACTGTTTACTAGGAACTTTCCCTATAAATGTAATGTATGTATGTAATGTTATGAAGCTATTTATCAAATGAAAGAACGAGTATCATTAATTAAACAGTGGATTATTTCTCAGAAAACGTAATGTAGGCAAATTATTCCAGAATGCTTATCTGGACGTTTGGTCGAACCCCACCTTTTACCAGATCAAGTACCTATTTTGATGGCCTAGTATTTAACCTGCGATATTTTTTTTGATGTCTCTGTCATTCTGATTTTTAAACACAGAATCTTCAAAATAAGGATGTCTCCTTGTGTCAAATATCACGGATGGAATACAGTCCTTCCACTAGTTTCGTAGAAAGTAGGTTACCCTTTAAGACGCGCATGCAAAAAACATTATAATATTACAATACAAGAGAATAATATTCAGTATTAGAAATCTACATCCACACACATTACTTTTAATCGAATGGTTATTCAAAATTCTTACATTTCCCAACGATAAGTGTAATAAGTGTCTCACCTATTCGGAGAAATTAATTTTCGTAGAAAGTAATAGGCGGCTAACGGTACGTGCGCGGCCCGCGCGCGCGCCGCAGCCGCAGCTCGCTCGCTGATTCACCGCCCGCAGTGACATAATAAACTAAATTAACATATAATTCTGACTTTGGGTTTGGCCAAACCCCTTTCTTTCACTCACTCTTACTCATGTTGTTTACGTACGCCTCGGAGCGTTACTTGCGAATTTTAACAGGAAAAGATCATTTACATAGATGGTGTATGATGGTAAATAAACTAACTGTAAGATAGAAGCCGTAGAAAGATTGAATATGAGTTTACTCTACTTAACGAGAAGTGTTATAGTTATTCAAACGATTGTTATTTAATGTATGCTTACAAAATGAAATCATTATTTAAGAGTACAAGTATAGTAAATTAAAAACGCTCCCTGTATTTGCTCGTTGCAATTTACTGTTACGAAGAATGACACAATGAAATAGCAGCGGCCCCTTGCATATTTCAAGAGAAAAATCACATTTCTGAAGCAAAAGAAATACGCGCATTTTTATGAATCCACATAGGAGATACACCTACTGTATTTTTTTTTACATTTACGACATTTTATAGACATATCATTTATCTTCTTCCATGTGTATAAGCAAAACGCCTTGATTAAGAAGCCTTCCTTCGCCGTATATCCAGCGCGCGAGGCTGCGCCGTCGATTGCAGCAACTTTCCGGTAATGTAACAGTCGCGTATGCCTGTAAGAATTCTGCTGGAAGTTCGTTGAACTTTCGCGAGTGCAGAACGCAGGGTGGGGGAGCCACAGTGGGTCACAGCCGGCCGTCGGCACACTTACCTTGACTCGAGCCGCGCGGCTGCCGCCGGCGAAACGCTCGCGGAACGCTCGGTTGACGGTGGAAAAGTAGGCGTCGCTGTCGTCGGCGGTTTTCTTAGTTACTCTTTAGGTACTAAACTTAGAAAAAAATAAAATTGAAATCTACACCATTTTATAGAACTCGCGTACAATTTGTAGATCTACTCGTAGGTTATAGCCATAACATGAATGCACATACTTAATTACATACATAAACTCACGCCTTTATTTCCCAAAGTGGTAGGCAAGCATATGAAATTTAATTTCAGTGCTACATCTCAAACGTAGGTTTGAAGATGGACAAAATGTGATTTTGCAGTAATAGGTTGCTAGACCATCGACCACAACATACTTCAACCCATTTCATATAGTCTATTCTAACCCAACACCATAGGATTGGTATAGGTTATAGGTTGTACGCGGGCTGGGTTTCCGCATCACGACGTCATAAAATGCGCCTATTTTGCGTATAGGTTTTGGCACTACTGTTATTCGTGCCAACCCAGTTCCACCAGGAAGCCTAGCAGACCCTTTATGTTGCCGACGGCCTCCGGTAGTGACTCCGGTGTTGCTCGGTGCTTTGCCCTGCATTCTGCCACCCCAGGACATGTCAGGATGACGTGGGCGGCTGTCTCTTCCTCTTCCATGCAGGCTCTGCAGAGAGGTCTGTCTGTAACACCTAAGGGGTAATCACGTAACGTTCCGAACGCGCGTCGGTACAATTTAACTGTCAATTTTCCATATAAAAAATGACATTTAGACCTACCCGACGTTCGTACAATGCGTTACGTGATCGACCAGAGGGGTAATCACGTAACGTTCCGAACGCGCATCGGTACAATGTAACTGTCAATTTTCTATATAAAAAGTGACATTAGACCTACACGACGTTCGTTCAATGCGTTACGTGATCTACCTGCTGGAGTAAAAAGGTGTTTGTTTTTAGTAGTGCGTGACCAGGGGGGTAAACACGTAGCGTTCCGAACGCGCTTCGGTACAATTTAACTGTCAATTTTCCTTAAAAAGTGTCATTTAGACCTACCCGACGCGCGTACAATGCGTTGCGTGATCGACTCCTCCACACACACACACCACAGGGTCTAAAGTTAATGTATTAATAACTATGATACCGAAGGCTCGAAGCGTCCCTTCAGAGCGCGCTTAATGGGGAATAGATGAAAATTTTAGAAATGCCTGATATTTTTTTTGGTGATAGGAATAACCTTCCTTAGCACCAGAAAAAAGTTGCAGACTTTTCAGATGCGTCAATTATTTTTGAAAAATATAAACACTTACCTCACTTACGTTTTGGGTTTAGGACGGCAAATAAGACATTTTGCTTGATTGGTCTTATATAACAAAAAAATATCATAAAAATCCGTGGTAAACTGACACTGGCAATGATATTGACAGCTGCAGCAGCTATATTTGTCATTGCCAGGGTCAGATATTTAAAGTATTTTTTTGTAATATGAGACGGATCAAGGAAAGTGTCTCATTCGCCGTCCTATCCACAAAACGTAAGTGACGAAACTGTTTATATTTTTCCAAAATAATTGACGCAGCTGACAAGTCTGCAGCTTTTTTCTGGTGCTAAGGAAGGTTATTCCTATCACCAAAAAAATAATCAGGCACTTCTAAAATTTTCATCCATTCCCCAAGTTTTGCAAAGAACGCAGGCAAACCCACGGGATAACATATAACCATCCAGAAATCCAAGAATTTTTGAAATCGGATTAGCAGTTCTGGAGATTACATAAAGCATACAAACTTACAAAGCTACAATCTCACAGACTTTTCCTCTTTATAATATTAGTATAGATAAAACGTAATTTTAGCCTTTAGGCTTGTAAACAGTGTTGAGGCTCTGCAGCTGCCACGCGCCCCAAGCTTAGACGAAAATTGGTCAGAATGCTCTACGCTATTTTTTTTTTGCACAAACAAAGTGTACAGAAGGCGGACTTAATGCCTTAAGGCATTCTCTACCAGTCAAGCGCAGGGCTAAACAGAAAAGCTTATAGATGCAGGCAGTTGCCAAAAAAATAACAAATAAAGAGGATAGGTAGATCTAACTAGTGAAAATACATTTCCTAATTTCCTAATATAATATATAAATGCATAGACTTACATAAATACAATAAAATATAATATACATACATCATCATATCAGCCGAAAGACGTCCATTGCTGGACATAGACCTCCCCCAAAGAGTGCCAAAATGACCGGTCCTGCGCCACCCGGTGTCAGTCACTTATCAGGAGTCAACCGGTAAACATCTTCGCATATTTTCCCTTGAAGAAGAACCTGAAAACATGGATACCACTGAAGCTGAAGTCACCGCAGTCGTCCGTTTGTTGCGAGAATGCCGTAGCCAACGATCAGTAGCTGCCGAGCTGAATTTAACGCAATCTACAGCTTGTAGAGTCTACCAGAGGTTCCAGCAGACTGAGGCCTTCACTTCAAGACCAAGAACCGGCCGCAGAAGGTGCACATCATAGCGGGACGACCGCTTCATTGTCATGTCAGCTCTCCAAGATCGTCACGAGATCGAGGCGTTTCCCAAATGGCAAATGGATTCTTACTCGACTAAACAAATTAAATCCTCCTTGTGAATTAATTGATTATTTCTTTTTGAATTTGATACAGAAACGTTTAATTTAGTAAAACTATTTACTTTTGATAACATTATACATGAATTTATATTGAATACGAAAATATTAATTTTATTTTGTATTGGCTGTTTAGAGGTTTCATCTAAGCCTCGCTTTAACACCTGCACGCGCACTGCGCCAACTTCACGAAAACTTGTGCGCCATTATAGGTAATTTCACAAATATTTGTAAACATAGTTGTCGTGTTTGGTTATTATTAAAAATGTTGACTCGTGGTGAATAGAAAAGTCATGAATAGAATTGAGGTTACTGGAAATTCTTCGATATGTACAATCATGTGAGTAAAAACCTGATGGCATCAATAACTAAAGGAAATATCTTAGGAGCCTGTAACATTTTCATCTCGCAAATGTGTTGAAAAACGTCGTATGAAAAGCGTGAGCTTTGATAATTACATCCTCGGCTCTCTTATCACGCTCACCTGCGGTTCGCGGGACAATTCCGCCTCTGATGTAATGATCACTAATAGCTCACTTTTATCACAATGTACTATTGTGTATACCCAGTGCAAAAAACTACGTCGTTAAACTAACCAGAGATATCGTCGAGAAAATGCTTGCGCAACATGCGCTTGAAGGTGAGTTTTGTTTGTGCTTGTCTGATAGTAAGCGGAAGAGCATTCCAAAGCTTTATGGTCTGGACATTGAAGGACTTACTCATAAACCCTCTCTCCAGACTAAGCTACTCTCCAGAGTAAAGAAAATGGGTAAACTTTACAGCATCGAAGTCAGTCCTTTGAGCGTTTTAAAACAAAAAGTGGACATGGACTTTCTTTTTCAGAATTCGTTTTATTTGGGTTCATCTTACTCAGAATCGTTGATGCTATCAATCAATCCTCATACAAGAAAAAAAGTGTATACTCCATTTCAATTCGTCACATTTTTGTATGCAGTTTTATTTATTTATATGGTCGTAAGTCGTAACGCACTGGCAGAAAAAACTAACATATGTAGTAAAATATGAGACAATTCTGTTCTTGGATAAGGATTAATAGAACTTATCAACGATTCTGAATAAGAATCCAAAAATGATCTGAAATAAACGTTAATGTGCACTTGACATTCCATTGTTTTAAAATACCTAACATAAAAGTTACGTTTCTTCGGCATGTTGACGTGAAATGTGTCGATGTGCAGATGTCAACAGCCTACCCCATGCGGGCGCGCTATCTAAATGTCACCATGATTACATGTTTACAACGCATCCACCGTCATTAATGTAATAGGGACTTTAATTTGTGACAGGAAATATGATAAAAATTACTGAGGCTTCCTCTAGTTTGAGTGCACGAGTATCACTGTTTTTTCCCGTGGTTGAGAAACTGACGACCGAATAAAAAATGCAAGAAACATATTTTTTTCTTTATTTCAGTGGTGTATTATACGAAATATGATGAAAGTGCCCATAGAACATGTGGCTTCTCATGGTTGAGTAATGTTTGATTTATGGAAAATTATTTTTCTTATACGAGTAGATAGTTGGGGAAGGGGGGGAGAAATCGGATAGCGGGTAAAAGCAGATAGCCTATTTCTGCTATCGCTGACTCGCTTAGACAAGAGCACGGGCAGAGGGCGCACTAGCGCGTGCAAATGCCTTCCAGCAAAGTGCATCTTGTTACGTTGGCGTTGAGAAATAAATAAATAATAAAATAAATATTTGCGGACAATCTTACACATATCGACCTAGTCCCAAACTAAGCAAAGCTTGTACTATGGGTACTAGACGACGATATACATACTTATATAGAGAAATAAATACTTAAATACATAGAAAACATCCATGACTCAGGAACAAATATTCGTGCTCATCACACAAATAAATGCCCTTACCGGGATTCGAACCCAGGACCTCTCGCTTCGTAGGCAGGGTCACTACCAACTAGGCTAAAGCGGTCGTCAAAAAAGAAAACAAAAAACGAAAGAAAACGAAAAAAAGTAAACAAAGGTAACTGATGTAATATTTTAACTTTTTTTTGCACGTTTCAAATCAAGAATACAAAGTACATATCAATCGCTG
The DNA here is from genome assembly GCA_963854355.1 of Epinotia brunnichana. Lineage (NCBI taxonomy): Eukaryota > Metazoa > Arthropoda > Insecta > Lepidoptera > Tortricidae > Epinotia > Epinotia brunnichana. Next base: position 9,023,953 of record OY977941.1, on the reverse strand, counting down.
TTTAAGAATATACATGTCAATGACTTACGTCGAAATAGTAACTATTTGAATAATGATTTCCGATTATGTTCCTGAATTCAACCGTAACATTATTGCTTATTTTTTCATTTGCAAAATGAAGGCCGTTGCGTAGAAGCAGACGGTCACTGAAATCGGGTACTGTATACTGCCTTATTGACTAAGTCTCCTTTACAAAAACCAATTATTACAGAACCCCTTCACTCCCCACAAACTCCTTCACTCAAGGAAAATGGAAACGGATTAAAAAACAAAATTAGCAAAAATACACGCAATCGATTTTAATAGACTGACAACCATAAATATGCTGTTAGAAGTTGGGACGTGTGGATAAGCAATATGGCCTAATACCTAATGGCCAAAGAACGCTGTGTTTTCCCCCGTGGTTGAGAAACTAAACGCTTACCTTTCACGTACTTACCTACTTTTTTATTATTTATTGCAGACTAATTAAACTAACACGGTTTTGGATTAATATCCAAAACCGTGTTATTCTTAATTTCCAATTGCTTTGTAGTAAAAATATATCTTCAAAAGCTTAATCTATTAAACACAATAATACCAAGCGACATCGTAGTTTATTGTAAAACGTCTTTTATGGTTAACGAAACCAAAATTTGTCAATTTTTATTACATGTTAATGTGTTGTGTGTTGAATGACTAGACTGACAAGGACCAAAAACTGAAAATTGCTGTACCTACACACGTTCCAGGATAATAAGACAGATTATTTGATTGAGTACACAGTAGCACCACCTAACGCCTCTTACAGACAAGACAAATAATCGTGCTTATCCCAAATTAATGACTTCAAACCCGGGACCGCCATGCAGCTTCGTAGGCAAAGCCGCTACCAACGACTAACGTGGTCGTCAAAGGCAGGTATATCTATTCAAATAATTATAGCACATGCCCGATTTAGTGTTACCTCGATGATATGATCTAACCCGCCATGGGTCATGTCGTCTTTAATCATCATCATCATCATATCAGCCGAAAGATGTCCACTGCTGGACATAGGCCTCCCCCAAAGAGTGCCAAAATGACCGGTCCTGCGCCACCCGCATCCATCGGACTCCCGCGACATTTACCAGGTCATCAGTCCACCTTGTGGTGGGCCTACCCACGCCTCGCCTTCCGGTACGTGGTCGCCACTCGAGAACCTTTCCGCCCCAACGGCCATCGGTTCTACGTGCAATGTGCCCCGCCCACTGCCACTGTCGTCTTTAACACTTTAAACTTATTATTTATACGCCTGCGTATTGCAAAGAACATAGGCAAACCCGCGGGTAAAATATAGCCTTTCACATATGAAAGTCGTTACGGGATGTCACGACGGCGTTTGAAAACATTACATCAACGTGACAAAACACAGCAAACAAACTGCGAGTAGGTATTAATAGAACATCTAAATTTATCCCCACAGGTTAAAATCAAGTATTACGCATAAACATGTACCCACCTAATGAATGACGTACTAGAAGAGGTCAATCTAACACTGACGTTTCGCATTACAATTGGCTGTCATTGTGTTGCGCCAGTGTACGCGCATTCATTCTGATTCGATAACTCTGCGCTCGTCGAAGCGAGCGTGCGAAACATATTAATATCAAATTGGCTCTCGAATACTACAAGACTCAAAACTCAAGTAATATCAATCCATGTTCGGGGCTGCGATCCTCGTTCCGGGTCGTTCCTCGCTCAACAGATTTCGTTGGCCATCCAGCGTGGCAACGCTGCCAGTGTCATGGGAACTTTTGGGCCACCAACGATCCGGGGCGGTCCTTTTTGTTAGTTGATAGTTTGATACTTTAATTCTAATGTAAGTGAATTGTAAATATTTTTAGATATTAAAATTTGGAAAGTTAAAAAAAAAAAAAATCCATGTTCTAGTATTTTGTACAAATTCAAAAGTGTGCCTACGTTTCCCCAAGGTGCTATTTGTCTCTGACTCTAGAAATCACAAAATATTGAGCTGTGCTGCTAGTTCGAAGTTACTAGCTAATATGAAAAGTATATTTTGTTTCATGATTTTTCTTTAATCACCTGCCTTGATAGCAGTAACCAATCATTGACCCAATTTTTTTAAAAGCTTTTATTATAAAATTTATTCCGCTTTTAGTCAATTGTTGAAACATTTATGTAAAACCAATTTTTAACACTGAGCTAAAAATGATTGATTATTTGACAGCATCCAGTTACTTTGTCGCCTGAATGTACGGGGTAGTTTGCGTCAAATCAGGTAGTTGTGATTTTTTGCAGACTTGTTTATGATATTAGCACAATGAATAATCCAAGTTTGTGACCTCGAGCGCCAAACGCAACTTTGTCAAAAATCAAAAATACTTACCGCGGAATCCTTAAAGGACTCGTTTTAGATAGAACCTTTTAGAAGCGTTTTTAAAGTAGACAAAATTTGCTTCAATATGAGACTAGAATTGTCTCTTTAGACCCAATAGTTTCCGAGATAAAGCTTTTCAAAATTCATATTTTTTTCGTACTTTGCAATATTTAGACGTCGCTTGAACAACTCTAGCAGGATGAAGTTCCAAGTACCCCCGAAGGAGTAGCTAGTGTTGCGGAGTTCGAAAAATTAAAAACTTTGAAAGGTTTTATCTCGGAAACTATTGGGTCTACCGAGACAATTCTAGTATCAAGTATCAAATCTAGTCTAGTTTAAAAACGTTCTGAGAAGGTACTATCAAAAACAAGCCCTTTAGGGTTATAATAAAAAATTTCGCGGTATTTTAGATTTTTGACTAAGTTGCGTTCGGCGCTCGATGTCACAAACTTGGATTATTCATTGGGCCAACATCATAAACCAGTCTGCAAAAAATCACAACTACCGGACTTGACGCATGCTCTGGATATATAAAGTTACTGTATTAAGCATAAAATGCCGAAAGTGAAGCAAAGTCCACCAACAAACAAAAAAGAACGATTACGTGATTAGAATTTAATCATGAGCTCGAATTCTGCCATGTTACCTCTATTTCCGGCACGATTTTATCAAACATGGCGCACGTTTGAGGGTCGTACAGAGTTTTAAAAATCTAAATTTGTCTTTAGCGTCCACTACCCTGCTTATGACCATGCAAGTTAAGTATTTATCACACAGATTCATGTAAAAACAGACGCTGTCAATTATGAGTCTAACGAAAAATTTGACTTTCAAAGCCCTTCACCCGCCTTCTGCCCACAGAAACACGCGAATCTAATATATGTATGACCCCTGAAGCAAAACTAACAAAAATGAAAACACGATGGCTATTGAAACTATAGAGAGAACTATAACTTACAATCAGTATACATTAGCGACATGACATCTGTATTATAGTCACTAATGAACTGTTTCAGAGCATTTACCCTCCTCCTTGAACAAAGGCTAATTTACGACGCGCCCACGCAACTATCGACGTGGGCAAAGCTATTATCTAATAAATAATATAACCAGTCATTTTTAAACAACTTGTATGTAACCTCAGTCATAACCCTCTTGTGATATTCCGTCTCTTTGCTGACTGTACTCTGTTCAATACGTTAGACAGTGATGGAGATATTAGGAACATTAACATCTTATACACATGCTAAAGAGTTCTAAAATATCAGCGTCGTTGAAATTTGCTCATAGCAGGCATTGACTCTGTGGCTCTCGAAAGAGTTCAACGTTCTTCCACTTCGGCTAGGCTAGATGGTCTCACGATCGCACACAATAGCTTTTTTGTGCAGTCTTGCTTTTGGCTATGACATCATCCTGCCAACTTGACGCTACTAGATTTATTCGAACCAAGTAGCTGTATTTTTTTACTATTACCTGGACATCAAGGTACCACCTACATGATGTAATAAGCAAAGGCATAGTACGATAAATATTTTCACGCACTCTATAATTTAGTCGGCACTTCTTCAAAGTTTGGCTTGTGTATTTTTTAATGCTAATGATTATGAATATTATATGTTTGTTGACTTTGCTTTTTTTGCGTAGTACACTACTCATAACACTAAAAAAACATCATTCAAAAACTAAACTAACTTTTTTAGAAGATGGAGAAGAAAATGTCTTGTAATGCGTATGTCATAATCATATCATAATCATAAATCATTTATTCAGTCACACAGTGTTTTACAATTGTTATTTGTTGGTACCTCTTTTTAAGTATGAAATACCTGTGCTAAGAGCACTCTTCCTCAGGCACATGTAAAGAATAATTGTTTTAGTAATCAAAGTTAAAATAAACTAAAAATAAATAAAAGAACATTAATGATTAAAGGATAACAATAGTAGTAATTATTATCTTAAGTTTCAATTTAAAAAATAATATAACAACTACTTTTACAAACTCGTATATGTACGAGTATAAGGTATCTTAAGGTACGTGTGTACATGTGGATGCGTGATGTGTGATGTTGAATAATCTAGGAGATTCAATCTATATCAAGCGCTTAGGGTGTTTATATCAGAAGGGAACGTTTTGCAAACTGATTCATATCGCAAGTTTTCATTTCCTAAACTCTGAAACTGTAAATATTTCAGGATTTATTTCAGGGCCATCGTGTAGAACCCTATAGGTAAGGTTAGGTTAGTTTATAAAAATCCTTAAAAATTAAACAGTTTCAGAAATATTAAGAGGTTGGGAAATTAAAAGATGCGAAATGAATCAGGTTGTCAAACGTTAGGTTGGGAAACATTTAGTGAACCTATCAGAAGGCACTGAAAATTGCTCCTCCGCTTAAGCAACTTTTCCACTAGAAACCGTATTACTTCAATATTTTATTATTTCGAGAAATCATATTTGTTTATTAAGTACATAGTAAACAACCAAATTTCTTTATAAAAACAAGACAACAACATCATAAATAAAAATAAACTTACAAGCAAAAAATTATAAACTAATTAAAAACTAAATTAACTTAACTTGCCCAGTCAAAGGAAGAAAACCCCGTCCAGCAGTTCCGTCTGCGGCATAGAGCCCATAACGCTGGCGGCGTTACCTCTCTGTATTGCTAAAGAAATACGTTGCGAGAGGTAAGCGCCAGCCCTATGGTCCCCTGAAGCGTCGACGAGTCGTTTAGTCATTGCCCTCATAAATGATTTCATGTCAGCTGACCAGGGACCCAATGTTTCTACTGCAAGCGCCGCAAACTCGTAGTCTTTAATTAAAGACGAGTATTTGCGGCGCTTCAACACCTGGGCCTGGTCAGCTGCAGCGCCGGGTTGAGTGCGAGTCCCCTGGATGTGGGACTGAGCAAACGTATCCACGCACGTTGCGTCCCACACCAAGGCTCTGCCCAACTTCCACGGCACCAATGTGGCACCATCAGGTCGCTTGCCATCTTCTCTTGCTAAACCTGTGGGTTCGAGAATAGCAGGCACAGACACGGTGGCAAGCGAACGACGGACTAAATCGTTTATAGTGCCGTGGCGGTATAAGCGGCCGGCGCTTTTTATACATGAGAGGCCATGCCTACCCGACTCATCGACGCTTTTGCCACAGACGCATGTATGTGAAACACATATTCTGGCCCCAAGCCTCAAGCAACAAGCAATTCTTAATGTGCTTTGGTCCAGAACGGTGCCTATCTGTCGTGAAGGAAGCGCGTAGAGCCAGTGTCCCGACTCGGGGGCGGAAACCGCCAGGAGGCGGGCGCGTTCAAAATCGTCCGGGCTACTTTCTACGAGGGATGCTTGCACCTTATTAAGACGAGGGTTGTCCCAAACCCGCTGAAAATGTCTGACCGCCGGGATGTCCGTTCCAGGGCACGAGTCACACCATGCATCCCTGGCCTCCTTCAAACTCGCTATCTCATCGTCGACTATCTGGGGAAGGTTAAGAATGATACCGACGAGAGACAGCGAGCCATAAGCAGAGGACAGGAATGCAGGTAGGGCTACGCTGGCCGAGGCTCGAACGCCCAGCCCCCCAAGCCTTATTGGGAGAACCGCTTGAGTCCAAGATCTGGTGCTGGAGTCTAAATTAATGTTGAGAATTTTGGAAAGTGTTGTCTGAAGGGACACATCAATGGATGACAAAATGGTAGGGAATTTCCAAATGGGACAACTGCGCAACAAATACATAAATTTCGGGGTGAATAAGCAAAAACGAATAATGAACAGGGCCATATGAGGATTGATGTGAAAAAGTAGGTCGGATGTATTTTTGAACAAGTTTAATTTACAATTAATGACAGGGTTGATTGATTCTTCGAAAATTGGCGAGCCTAAAAGGGTGAGAGATGAATTGGAATGAACGGAGAGATTAGGCAAAACTGCATTAAAATTGGTTAGTATGTCAATTTTATTTTCAAGTGGAAGGCGATCGGGGATGAAAATTTCGCACTTTGTGAAGTTCAAAGAAAGGCCAATTTCCGAAAATTTATCAATGATTGTCTGTAAGTCCTGCAGAACAATTGAAGCATCTCCACCCAGAGAACCATCGTCCAAGTACCATAAATTGAATTTAGAATTTAGCGATTATTATTACCGTATTACTTACCAAAATGACGGATCATACCTACTTGGAAATTCATGCGGCATCTACAGTTGCATCACCAAGTATTCATGTATGGGTAAAATATTGATTACATACAGATCTTTAGCAGTGTATACTGTGATATAAGGGAAACTGTCATGCATTGAACAGTTCCTAGAATCACTGAATTATTCACATAAACTGCAGACAAATACGCTTTTTAAATGCAAGGCCCAGTGGCCGGCACCCATCACGCTGCGATTCGCTACTGGGAATACTTGCTCGACATTTTTTTATACTAAAAGAAATGTATCTTAGTGTGACTTTGTTGACAAAGAAGGTTTACGAGTCCTTTGTTAAAATCCGATGTAAATAAATCTACCATGACGACAGCTACCTTAACGCAATTTTCTATTTAATCTAAGTATTTTTCAAATATTTATGCATATTTCCAGAGAATGTAGTTTCATTTTTCAAATATCCTAAATACGTAACATTGATAACGAATGTACTTTCCACACTTGAACTTATTTCATACGGAGTAGGTAGGTAATCAACTGTAGTATGGAACTATCCAATTCGTAGACTTGGATTTTATAGCAACAAACTTTGCTTCTCTGTCTTCAATACCCAATTTACCAATTACCCACAATGTAAATGTTACATTAATTTTTCTTACAAACCAACAGATGCACGCACCGTCCTTATTGTTGGAAATAGTTCAAAACATATCAGGTATTCATTTTTATTAACTTATACAACGTTGGAACATGATGTTGTAATAAAGAAAAAGTACAGTAAGTAGCTTACTTGCGATTCAAACATATTCAGTTTGATTCCACGCGTCGTTTACTTAAATCATCTTTAGATTTTCTTGTTTAAAAATCGATGAAGACGCGATCAACCCTTTCTCGTTGCATATTTTTTTCTTTCTTTTCTTGTTTTGTCGTTTTACTAAATGTAAAGTTAAGTGTAAAGTAAAGTGTAAGTTCTTCGATAGCTTAAGTAAGAGTGGGGCGCATCTACGTTGATTGAACGATCTACCTACCTTACATATTGTGCGTTGCGTACCTACATGTCATCATCAATTATAAACTGAGGTAACTATTCAAATACCTATTAATCGCGTGACTATGGGTATTAAGTAATAACTAGTCACGTTGTAGGTTAGATTTTTGCTCAACTCAATCTCTGTCGACGCGGCGGCAGAGGCGGGCGCGCAAAAACCCGAGGTATAATTTTGGTGGAAGGCTTTGGCCCTGGGGCGGCGGTTACATAAGTTCATCTAGTCTCAAGGTCGAGGACGTTGATCCCAAAACGCTGATCGCGTCCTGTGGAGGGGAGCGACTGACCAGTTTGGGTGTTCACTCCTTTTTTGTCTAACACACATACACGCATTAGAATTTAGACGCAATAGATTTTGGAATGAGCGAAAACGTTTATATCCAAAGGACATGACGCAACCTTTGCATGGGTATAATCCTATACTATTAAACGAGCAATATTTGTATATATATATATATATATATATGTATGTATATATATATATATATATATTTGCAATGACTTTCTCGGAAACGATTTCGATGAAATGTGGAGTACAGGGGTTTACGGGGGTGAGAAATCGATCTAGATAGGTCTCATGTCCGGGAAAATTCATTTTCTCCGTATTTTTTCCATTTTATTAATCAACAGAAATTCGAACACATAATGTATTGACAAAGTAGTTACAGAGAAATCTGATAAAGTATTAATAGGCGTGTTAATATTAGGTTGGTACTTACCACAACCTACGCTTAAACACTTTTAAGCGTAGGTTGTTCAGATGAAGCAATATTTACACAAATAGCTAAAGTAGTTAACACAGTGAATATTAATTTTAATTAGAAATTGCAATAAATAATTTGATTTTGCGTTTATATAGATTTAGTGAAAAGTAGGCACTATTATTTATTACACTCTTTCGCCTATGAGTTGAGGGCTTTCTCTCATTAGGGGTCTAAGAGAGAAGTGTTGTGCCCAGTAGTGCAGCCACAGGCTTTATGGTAATATTGAGGGTCATATCAAAATCTACATTTTTCACAAATTTGACTACAGAATTTTACCACTTTTCAATAATTACTACATTACCTTGTTTAATGATTTACTACATTACCTTGTATTTATAATGATTTACTTAACGAATTTAATTGTAACAATAACCTAAATAAGCGTGAAAGAAACTCGAATAATCTGCCGTATCTCAGACTCCAGGAAATAATCTAGGCATTAGGTCCCACATACCAGGCACGCGTTCAGACATTCCTGCATAATGCCACAGATCAAATAGTTCACAATAGCTGCCAATAGAATTAATGGTGCTAACAATAAATATTATCACACAGCTTTAAACTGTTGGAATGTTATCAAGATCTCTATACGACGTCCTTCTCTATGAATATGTATAATACTATTAATACTCCATTGGATAAAAAGAGATCAAAACTATAACACTCTGGGAATGTCAAAAAATTTAGGTGTCATAGTTCAACCGCTAGAACAACTGGCTCTGTGAGCTATAGAGCTAGCGAGCCTGTCTTTTTCTACAATTTTTTTTTATTTCGTAAATCTCAATTGACAAAAATATTCTATCTATATAATTATTGAACCTGCTCACAACATTACACGCGAATCGGTTGAGAATGCTGTAGAGGAGAACAGCCGGACAGACGCCGGACATACGAAATAATTTTTGCCCAAGCTGAAATGCAGAACTTCGTTCGTTTCGCTCACTAGTTTCAAAAAAACAAAATCATTTTTTTTTCTACATAAATATAGGGCACTAAATATGTACTGATAACCAGAGATAAGAAAGAGATAACTTTTTTTAAATGGTAATCCAAGGTTGTCAGTATGATCTTATTAAGTCAGCACACCTCAAGGTGTCTAGTGTCAGAAATATATTCAGGATGTCTCCTAGTGACCAAAGCCAATATAGCAACACACCGTGCATCGATGTAAATACACGTATGCTACGCTAATATGTAATACGCTAAATATGTTTCGTTTATTAAAAACAACATTTATATTTTTTTTCCAAATTTAAGTTATTTTAATTTAATAATAGTTTTAGTCTTGTATTTATGTTTTATTCATATTTCTAATATTTTTTTCCTTAAATGAATCTACCCATTAACAACCAAAAACAACATTTAAAATATCAATCAATATAGATGGCATGCTACCAGGATAACGGTAATATGACAAGGGTTTAATGGATCCAGCCAGAGTTATAATAAATTGTACCATACGGTACGAAAGGTCTTCATGTATAAAAGGGATAAAATTAAAGGAATACAAACATTTATTTTTCGAGAAGGTGTTAGTGTTGGTTAACTGTAATTTTGTTATTAATTAGGAAGATTAGGACCAGCGGCCTTGGCTATTCATCTTAGCCGAAACAAATCCATCTAAGTCCAAAACGCGCCGCACGCGTTAATCTTTTTCATCCGATCCAAATCCCATCACTCAAACAATAGGATAAGTAGTTAATTTATGAAAAGAAGAAAGTGGTAGCTACCGATGTCATAAATCATTATGAGCCACTTGTTCCCTTTACACGAAGCATGGCATAATTTCATTTCAAATTTTACACCCAGGGGTGGTCACTTTCTTTTAAAATAAATGAGGACAAAGTATGATAATGGGACTACCCCTTTCTTTTATAGTTCGGCTACTGCACAATAAAACTCTCTGAAGGTTGTAAATGGTCTTTGACTGTTTAATTCATGCGGGACGCTCAAAAATGCGGGCACTTCTATATTTTCAATTATTCTGCTTGAAAAGATATTGGGGGTTTTATGATTTGGCTCCCAATTCAAAGTGAGTTTTTCATTTAGAACATATTTTTTCTATACATATAAACAGTATTGCTTCTTTAACCAAATTATGAAACTGTAATATTTTTAACCGACTTCAAAAAAGGAGGGGGTTCTCAATTCATCTGTATGTTTTTTTTTATGTGTGTTTGTTACGCGATAACTCGGTAATTTATGAACCGATTTAAAAAAAAATCTTTGTTTGGAAGCATATACTTGCAGATTGGTCCTGTTGTCACCAAAATCCAGTTCTGATGATCAGATCCTGGAGAAATCGAGGGAACTCTTGAACTTTTATAGGCAAACTTGAAGCAATTTGGCTACTGATTTGAAGTCGGTTAAAATTTTGTTATGAAAAGTAAATTATCTTGTCAAATGACCCTCAGATGCTATGATTCATGTAAGTAACACAACATTACAGATTTTTTCAACTTTATCCGATGTCATCGATTTATTATACGTATGTATTGCTTTTTAAGCTAATTTTTGTGTTTAGCCCAAACTCCAAAACGCCCTTTGGTTTACGCATTTGTCTATAACAGTAATGTTTCTGTTCCCTTTGATTTCTGAACAATCGCACATACTTTTGTCACAGGAAACGTAATAGTTTCTGTCATTGTGTTTTTTTTACCCTGCAATGTGTGTTTGGGTGGATGAAGGACCGTTAGATTTTTTACTTATGGGCATTATAATGGGCACCCTTTGAAAAAAGAGCCTCGGCAGGTAGAGCAAATCTCCCGATCAAGGACTACGATTATGGTCGCGATTGATCATGGTATAATATTTTCTGTTTTTTGTCGAGACCCACATTTCTATGAAGCCTTTATGCAAGCGCAAGATAACTGTAAAGGGCCTTCAACGGTTCAAGTAGGAAGGTGTTTCTATTGTAGCAGACTTTACTCGATATTATCGATATATATAGGCTACATTCGCCGGTCTGGCAGATGCTATGATTACAAAAATGGTCTGATAGTATTTTGTTGAATAGGCTTTTGGTAATTAGATCGAAGCTGAAATAAATAATTACTAATCAATCCCACAACTACAAGTATGTAATAAGAATATATACTTTAGCTCAATTTCACGCTTTCACTGCGTGTAGGTAATTTTGATTTTTAAAGAAAATTCCTTCTGCAGTGTCATTCTCGTCAGAGTTGTTGTTTCTCGAATATAGATTTCTCTTGAGCGAATAATAAGAGGTTTTCGTTAAATTTTACTGATTTCAGCGGTTTAGGCTTTCGCGTTTCAATAGCAAGTTACAGAGTCAAGATATTTTTGAGAGACAGTGTCATAAGTCGCTTTTAAGCGATAAGACCGCCTGTTGTTACCATTATTTATTAAGTATTTTTTTAAGATGTTTCTCTCATGACGTGGTGCAATAAAGAGTATTCATTACTATTATTTCATTTGTATGTCTGAGCCATATCACGGGACCATGGGGTCCCGGACTTTTGGGAGGCATACGTGGGGCCGAAGCCAGCAGCGCAGAGGCCCTTTAAGACAAAAATAATCTAAAGCAAGGGAATTATTATTATAATTAAACTAAACTAAATTAATATCATAAACTTATTGTTAATTTTGATACAGACCTTATATCGAATGTAATTGATAATATTTTACAACTTTGGATTTTTTTAGTTTTCATTTAGTTGTCACTAAATGAAAACTAAAAAACTTTAGTTTGTTAATCGTTTAGGTACTAATTGGTTAAAATCTGCAATTTTAAAATGATTATTGTGTAAGATTATTAATATTATATTGTAGAATACCATTTGACATGTAAAAGTGCCCTTGTGGCCTATTTGCAGAATAAATAATTGATTTTGATTTTTGATTTTGATAAATGTTTTTGTAACTGATCGTATGTTAGGATGTACATTTGACAAAACAAGAATAAAGTCTACTAGACGTAACATTTACGTCTAACCCCAGGTCAGATAATATTGCATTTTAGTCGAATCTAGCCTTAGTCTAGTCGTTGACTGTGAACCGTCTGTCTGTCAAGTAATTTCAGAACCAGAACGATTTACACCTACAGCATCAGATATTGTGCAGTTAAGTGCAAAAATATTTATCAATTCAATCTTCTCATAAATATGCACCGAAACCTTAATCCGCTGTCATAAGAGCGATAGGACATATTTATGCACCCATATTTTTACACTTGACTGTACGATCAAAGCTCAAAAACAATGGGCCGATTCGAGACGACAATATGTATGTCCCCAACTCAGAGCATAGAATACTAGAGAGAGGACAAGCCGCCGGCGGCCGTGTCGCAGCTGTATGCTCAATGGGCATACTCTGCCATACTGTGCATGCGTGCTGATCGCAGAGAATATTACGTTTTTTCCCAAAATGTCTGATATGATGCGTGTGTATTGTCCAATAAGCGCGTAGGTATACTAGTGTGTGTGTTTTAGATGTGTGCATGCTTTGTCTTGTCAATTACTTGGGCGTTGTGTGGGTTAATGAACTTGCGACAGGCGTACTCAATACAAATCGGTCGGCATGTCCGATCTCCTTATAATCATACATCTGTGGTCCCCAACATGTCAAAAGGATACCCCCATTTTCATGTATCTCTTTAATAAGTTTCTGTCAAAATATTTCATTTTTAGAACAAGCTTTTATTGCCGACTGTACTTTTCTGCATACCATCATCAACTACTCATTGAGACGATTCTAACGAGCCCAACTCGATGGGGTTGTGTCGTTTTATTGCGGAGTTCCTATGGCCACCTTCCAGCTCCAGCATCAGATCAGCTCCATGTCATCATAATATTGCATTGTCATGCGATATATATATGCACGCAAAATTTCAGATCAATCGGTTGACAGGAAGAGGGTAAAATTTCAATTACTAAATTTGACCCAAGAAAACAAACGGGGTGAGCTAAATAAAACCTTGTAATAAAAGCTTGTAAAAAAGCTTGTAATGAAAAACTAGAAAGATAAAGATGTAAACCAAAAGCGATATCAAGCATATCCACTACTACCAATTAATACTAATATAATTCTGGGCCGGGGTAGCTTTGGTCATATCTGCTACGTTTTTGATGAGTGTGAATTAAGAACTGTCTGGCCCCTATTTCACCAATTTGACAATTGTCATCTGACAACCACAATTCTCCGTACATTGCTGGTTCCACAAGTAACCTAGCGACCACCTTAACTTCTAGAACAAGCAATGTTTGGCGAATTGTCAATGTCGGGTTACGATTAGAATAGCACCACCCCCTTTCTTCTTCTGGGTGTCGTGACAGTCGACCGTGGGTATTAGGTTAAAATGTGTTTTGGGCGATTTGCTAGCAACCCACTGCGATACTTAAGTTATACGAAGTTAAGCGATTCGGAGGGCTATATCGGTTACCTTGGTTCTGCTGTGGATAGCCTCATTGACAGTAAGGTTTATCACTTTTCAACTCCATTTTTTTTAGTTTTTTTTTTGAGGTTCAAATGTGGTAGACCAATTTTTTGGCTTACTGTACTTAGGTATAGGTATAATTGAACGTGCGAGCGAAGCGAACGAATTACTCCGTTTTAGCTTGGGCCTAAATTTGTTCGTATGTCCGGATGTCTGACTGTCCCATTGTCCAGCTGTCCGGTTGTTCTCTTCTACAGGTTGCATTTCTCAACTGATTCTCGCGAAATTTTGTGAGCAGGTTCGATAATTATATAGATTTTTATGGCAATTTGGTTTAAGGATTTTTTTCATAAAACTTGCGAGTTCCTCACAGAGCCACTAGTAATAATAGGCGTTTCTACCAGTCAAATTCCTTCGATGTTTGCATTGATGATGTGCTAAGGACGACCGCTTTAGCCTAGTTGGTTACCCTGCCTACGAAGCTAGAAGTCCTGGGTTCGAATCCCGGTAAGGGCATTTATTTGTGTGATGAGCACGAATATTTGTTCCTGAGTCATGGATGTTTTTTATGTATTTAAGTATTTATTTCTCTATATAAGTATGTATATCGTCGTCTAGTACCCATAGTACAAGCTTTGCTTAGTTTGGGACTAGGTTGATATGTGTCAGATTGTCCGCAAATATATAAAAAAAAAAATAATAATTAAGGATTAAAAAAATGTGAAGAATGGTAACCATTCCCACTACATAGTTTACTTTGCTGGACAGTCGTGCAAAAACATGAAATTAGGTTCACTTACAATTTTTAGAAAACTATATGCATATATTACGGTGCAATGCGGTTACACCAGAACTACTTCCCTGGAACGTTCCGGTTCCGGAATAAGCTCCCGGCCGAGGTTTTCCCGTGGGACTACACTATGGGGTTCAAGAAAGGAGTGCATATGTCGCAGGGAAATGGCCAAAACAGAGATTTGAACAAATCTCTAAGGGATATGAATGACCAAATCACGCAGGATGTTAAAATGGCGAATCCATTTTATCGTTTGCCTAGAAAATTTCAGTCATTTCAGTCATTTGATCAAATCCCTGAATCTGCTTAGGAAAATGACGAAACCATCCAAAACAGTCAACTCGTTTAGGGAGTAAAACGGGACCCTATTACTAAGACTCCGCTGTCCGTCCGTCCGTCCGTCCGTCCGTGTCAGGTGACAGAGGTGAGGCTGTATCTCACTGATACCGTGATAGTTCCAGCTGAAATTTTCACAGATGATGTATTTATGTTGCCGCTATAACAACAAATACTAAAAACCCAGAATACAATATTTTTTTATAGATAATGGTACGGAACCCTTCGTGCGCGAGTCCGACTCGCACTTGGCCGGTTTTTTTTCAATTCACCAGATTTGTTTTGTGATTTGATAAAATCCCTGAAACACGTCAGTGAGTTGACGAAAGGACCTCGCAAAGTTAACTTGCTGTATCACGTTTAGTTTAGTGATATGATAAAGTCTCTAATGTAACATGGTATACTTAGGTGATTTAATCAAATCTCTGAACTGGTCTAGTGAAATGATAAAACGAGCTGACTTTGCGAGTTCGTTTCATCAACTCATTGGCGTGTTTCAGGGATTTTATCAAATCACTAAACAAATCTGGTGAAATGAAAAAACGAGTTGCCTTTTTTGGTTGATATCGTAATTTCACTAAACAGTTTCAGAGATATGATCAAATGACTGTTTTTTTTCTAGGAAAATGATAAAATGGATTTGCCATCCTGCGTGATTTGGTCACATCCCTTAAAGATTTGTTCAAATCTCTGTTTTGGCCATTTCCCTGCGACATATACATTTTTAAAGGCTAACATTTAAAAAAAAAGCTATGGTAGCCTAGTGGTTCAGGCATGCGGCTGTCAAGCGGCGGTCGTGGGTTCGAATCCCGGCTCGTACCAATGAGTTTTTCGGAACTTATGTACGGAATATTTACCGTTAGCTTTTCAGTGAAGGAAAACAGAAACACCGTGAGGAACCGGTTTCCTATCTATCTATCTAATACCAATAAGGTCTAGTTTTCCCTCTGGGTTGGAAGGTCAGACGGCAGTCGCTTTCGTAAAATTAGTGCCTATGCCAAATCTTGGGATTAGGTGTCAAAGCGGACCCCGGGCTCCTTTAGGGGCATAACCGGGAATAATGCTAGGAAGATGATGATGATGATATAAATTTTTAAAGGGTTTTAGGTTTTACGATGACCGCTTACCACCTAAATTTAACTTGTGACAAGCTTTTATTTAACTTGCACTGATTATATGACTGTAACTAAATATTATGGCCCCACCGAGCTGCTCTGATGATAGAGACAGAATGTGGCCAGAGCAACTCCTAAACTACTCACGATAAACCCGTCGTGTTTAGGCTCACTAGAACCCTCTCAACGAGTAGTTGATGACAGTGCAAAATGTACAGTCGGCAATAAAACCTTGTACAAACAATGTTTTTGACAGAATAGAATTTTGATGGCATCTTCTGAAGATGTAACCATAAGGCATAGGTTGCTGATGTCACCGGTGATCTGTCAAATAAAAAAAAAATAAAAAAAATAATTTGAACTGTTTATTTTCAGATCTGTGATTAAATTATATATATCAGTTACATTTAGTACAATCTTTAATATTTAAGATTATTTACTAAACTTTTTTATCTTAATAACTAGTTATATTTATCTATGTTACTACTGGGGGCCATAATGAACATTTTATTAATTATATTTTTAGTTTTTGTAGGTTTACTTTCTATATTTTCTACAGTAGTTTTGGGAAAGCTGTTTAATACAAAGGGTAGGTAGTTAGACCACACTCTTTGCCCATATGTGTTGTTATATTTGTTAATTATGTATACATTGTTACTGGTCAGGGTTCGTAGGTTGCCTTTCCTTGTGTACTTAACAAGATCTCCCAATTTATGTTTATATTGCATTACAATTGCCATTTTAACTTTATCGAATACATTCATGACTCTGCAGTATTTAAATAGTTTATGATAATTATCTCTATATTTATATTTAATTTTTAGCGGGACTATTGTTTTCAGTAGTCTAATTTGTAGGTTATATATACGCTGTAAATATGTTTTGTATGTTCTACCATAGCTAGAGATTCCATAGCTTATGATTGAGTCAGCCATGGCCATGTACAGTAGTCGCAGAGTAGTGTACGGCATTTTATGTTTAAGTATGTTAATGTTACATAGGATGGCTCTTAGTTTTTTACATACTATTTCTATGTGATTATTATATTGGAATACTTCACGTGTGTTCCGTAAAAATGGAACAAGACTAAACAAGTGTTATGGCAGTATTCAAAAGTACCCTCATTGTGATATCCGAAGTCCATTAAATCACACGTTGATGTGCATAATGTTACATTTGTGATGTCAGCGGTTTATCGTGGTCATGTCAATATTTGCGATGTCACGAATTGTTAAAATACAAAATCAAGTTTCGTTATGTAGAGTTAGGGCTATGTATATGTATGCAATCTCTCATAAAAACTGCTCTACTGCCTCACAGGTAGTCGCTGATTTCAAACAACGTTTTTTTATACATCGACAGTGGCAAACAAACTTGTGGCCTGCTTGATGTTAAGCAGGTACCGTAGCCTATGGACACTTGTGACTCCAGAATAATCACAAGCGCCTTGCCGACCCTTTATTCACTTGAGGATTCGCTGCTTTGGCAGATAGAGACATACAGGTCCCTCACTCCCAACACAGCGCATCCTAGGGAGCTCTGGTGACCTTACTCACCACCAGGAACACAACACCACATGCTTCATAGCATGCATACATGTAGCAACACTACAAAGCAGTGGTACTATTATTACTGCGGTCTTCTGTAAGGTACTTACCCACTTGGGCTGCTCCACATACGAGTGAGATGACATTTCGCTGTGCCTCTCTAACGTTATAAGGACATAAGTTATTGTAGCTAGAATTCCAAGACAAGAGCAAAAAAATAAGCGAAGAATAATATAACGCATAACGCATAACGGCCTCCGTAGCCCAGTTGGTAGTGACTCTGCCTACGAAGCTGGAGGTCCCGGGTTCGAATCCCGGTCAGGGCATTTATTTGTGTCTTTATCACGAATATTTGTTCCTGAGTTATGGATGTTATATATGTATATAAGTATCTATATGTATTTATCTATTATATATATCGTCGCCTAGTACCCACAACACAAGCCTTATTGAGCTTACCGTGGGCCTAGGTTGATTTGTGTATGATTGTCCCGTAATATTTATTTATTTATTTATTATTTAATTCGCAAATATTTCAGGCTGCCTCAGCCATTTTGGAATCGAACAGCGGAAGCACCAAAAAATCAAAAAAAATTAAGCACATAATTGTTTGTTTGTTCCAGGTCTCACCTAGGCAATCCTAGCCATGGCTGTGGTGTCAGAGCGGGCCAGGCTGTGCGGCGTCCCTCTCCCGCGTTCATTCACCCGATCGCGGAAGAGCCGCAGGTATCGGCGCGCGCGCCGCACATGGTCTCCGCTCAGTCGCAGGAAGCCTCCGACCATGAACGCGATATTTTATCAGTATCCCGGCACTCTCGGCCCGTCACGCCGCGCCGGTGACATGTAACCGCATTTACTAGACTGCTAGCAACATAGATCTCAAGAACAAGACTTATATTTTTTAATTATATTTAAGTGACGTTAATGTGAGGTGGATATTTTTAAGTGAATTTTGTGAAAAGCCGGGATTTTTCCAATTTGGATTTTTCGGCGTTGCTGCTTTTGGATTTTGGCGCATTTGGTTAGTATGCTTTTTTTTTTAATTATGCGGGAGCGCGCGCGCGATTGTCTTAGCTTAGACAGTCAATAGACATCAACGCGCATCTTGCCGCGAGGTCCCTGCCGTGGGTGTTTGTTTTCAACTTTGTTTACCTTTCTTTACACCTATAAACAAACATTCAAAGCAGTCAAAAATGTTTGTTTACAAAAACCAAAACTATATTTTAACTATAATAATATATTCCAATTATCATCAACTAATTATCGGTTTTTGTAAATATTTTATCCATATTAGGTCGGCATGTAAGTATGTATATAAAAGAGGTAAGACAACGATGCAGAATACTGAATACATTAACATCTAGTTCTGTTCATGGAGTTAACTAGGTAAGTATTTCAAGTCAAAATAAGTTTCTGTCAAAAATTTCATTTTTGGTACAAGCTTTTATTGCTGACTTTACTTTTTTGCATACCATCATCAACTACTCATTGAGACGATTCCAACGAGCCCAAACTCAATGGGGTTGTGTCATTTTACTGCAATGGTCACCTTTCAGCTCCAGCATCAGATCAGCTCCAAGTTATCATAATATTGCATTGTCATGCGATATACATATGCTTGCAAAATTTCAGCTCAATTGGATAACGGGAAGTGACTGAAAAATGGATTGCAAATTTTGACGGACAACTTACATACTCACTTATTTACATACTTACATATTTAGATACATACGAACAGTGCAACTTAATATAAAGCTTGTAAAAATCAGATCATTGTCAACACATTGAGGTCCGTGATCTCTGCCTACCCCTCTGGGAAAGAGGCGTGATTATATGTATGTATGTATGTAAATACATTGAGGTCCTTCCCCTATTGAAGTGGATAAAGCGGTGGATCTGTATAGGTAATGACATAATGTTACAGACATTATTATTGATATACAATACCGGTCAATAATATAACCTTCATGTTGGTTTTAACTAAGTTTTTTAGTAGGTACTTCCTGAGGGGCTTTCATATTATAATATTAGTTGCTGCGGAGAATTAAGACTCCTTTAACGACCAGCAAAATCTGGTCAGAGTATTTTGATAATTGTTCAGACATTAAGGTGATATTATTTGCCGGTATCGTAGTCATAATATAAGCTAACTCTTCAGATAACTTAATAACAACGTGGTATTTTTTCGGCAGGTAGGTACTATAGTTATAAGCTATCACGTCATATACTCAGCGGACAAGAGTTTTTTTGTCCAAAATAGACAGACCAAATTACTATAATATCCGACGATCTATACACACACACACACACACACACACACACACACACATACACACACACGGACACGGACACTATTGTTATTTGGGGCGTCGCTATGTGCAAAAAGAGAGCCTTGAACCTGCGCCTGGGCTCAAGGTTGCACGAAGCTTACGCAACGATGTCGTCGCAAAAACGTATTATGTAAAAAGTTCTTCCATGTAATCAAAGGGCGAGTCCACAGTGGGGGCGGTTTCGCGCCAATTATGTAACTTATGATTCCTGAGGTATGATTGCGTGACTGGTTAAATAAAACAGTCAATGACACTTATCATTTCAATATAATTTCAACCTAAAAGTGTTACAGGTTACAAAATGTATGGTATACTTAAGTACGGTCAACCAATTTGATTCCTAGGCCACCGTAGACCCTGTCATTTTAACTGCTACATAGCGACGCAATAGTCCTAGTAACGCGTAATGAATGACATAGCATTTACAACGGCAAGGTTCTATGATGGCCTAGGAATCAAATTGGTTGACTGTACAATTTATAACCTTAAAATCTCAAGTTATGATGCTTATCATGTACTGAAATGGCAGGTGTCAGGATTGACTTCTTATCGTTCGGAACTCGGGGGGGCTGTAGTAAATTATGAATTCTTCCAGTCGTAAGTCAGGTCCAGTCAAAAGACATTGAATATTTTTAAGTGTCACATATAGTGCTTTTTTGTAGCTTTTTTTGTTTTCGAAGCGTTCATAGCCTAGCGGCGCCTGCGAATCGGAAATGATAACGCAGGTTAAGCAAAGATGGCAGCGGTCAGTTTTTGGATGGGTGACCGCCTGTTTGAGTGGTTACTATAAATGAGCGGTTCCGTGCTTTCGAAGGCATGCTAAGCAGTTGATCCCGGCTGCTGTCAGCCGTTAAGCCGAGTTAGAGGCCTTCGGGCGGCTTAAGAACCTCTAACAGTCGAGTCGCCCACTCACTTGACAAAAGGGGGACAACTGTCACTTGCGTCCGCAGGAGCTACCTACCACAACCCTGCACGTGTCCCCTGGGTGGTACTAAAGAGTGACAAACTCAAAGGCCAAATAACGTATGCCATACGATTAAATAAATAAGTACTTTTTTGTAAGCCTGGATACCTATCATAAAAACGGCACTAGTCGATTCGTATAAAATATAATATTTAGGCGGGAAATCGTGAATGCGTATTAAAAGCTTATAGGCTGGATCCGACCAAACAGGAATAAGCACTTAAATATATATAAAACTTATATATAAAACCACAAAATGTTTATAAATTTCTGCATAAAATATATTCTGGTTTAGTCGAATTGACATAAGTGTCAATTAGTTAGAAAAAATAAGTGTCGATAGACGAAATTTTTAATTGATAAACAGCATGTAATAACCCAACTCCTATTGTTATGAGATTGAAAATGGCATGTTTAGCAATAACACAATAGTCAAAACCAATAGAATTTGGTATTTTTGCATCTAATTAATATACCAAATGCATCGCTGTCGAACTTAATAACAACTTAACCAGTATATTGAATACCCTTTGTACAGTCACCAGCATCAATATCTGCCACAAGCGGGCAAAAATATCTGACAAGTCCTTATGTCATTATTAGACATAGAGTCGTGTCAACATATTTATGCGTGCTTTGTTATGGTAGATATTAATGCTGGTGACTGAACTTGTCGCTTAGTGGCATACTTTAAGCCATAATCATTTGCACGCGTGAGCACTTAAAGTACCGTAAAAGTGTCAAGCAACTATGTAGAGTAAATTCTTCGTAAACAAGCTACTTGAGAACAGCAACAAACATGAAACATCATTTGTTTCTAGAGTAAGTATAGGTCCGGAAGCTGCTGACTTAAAAAACGCACGACTTCTTTTCAGACTGAAATACCATACCTCAATCTATCTAATAGTATTATATAATTAGAAATACGAAAGATAAACAGAAATCTTCTAAACACATAATTAGAGCCCTGCGCACTCTTACTTCCCAAGTATATCTAGTTTAATTAAAGCAACCTGCCATAATTACCGTGCAACACAACAAACACATTAAAATTCAACTCTCAGCCAGCACTCAACCTGTTTTATAGCGCCTGAAATTATCAAGTAAAATTTGCGATTTAACTTTATGTAGGTACTCTTATTTACTCATATGCGCATTACACACAGATAAAGCCAACTTAACCACATAATGTAGCACAAACCCAAACAAAAGTGAGCCCAATGTAAATCGCAAAAGATGTAAATTAGCATGGCCGCGGCCGCCCGCAGTTTCGGCAATGACACTGACAACGACCGATGATATAACAGCAGGCCGTCAAACCCGTGAAAACTCGGTCATCGACCCGAGCTGCGCCCGCGCTCGCGGCCCGCCGCCCGCGCTTTCGCTTATGCGATTTTCATACTTACACCACAGGCCACAGAGTCGATTATCAACATTACAACACCGCTTAAATTTTAAACAGTTTACATCTTGGACTCGAAAATTCGTGACGCAAGTACTTTAGCAGTCTCTCGAGTCTTTCTTTTGATAAAATAATGCAAAACCTAATTGCATACTTAATGAGTTTCTTTGAAAGGCAGTGACAATACGTGCGGTGGGTTCGTCAACAAGCGCAAGGTGGCCGAGGCTTTGACACGGGCAGAGACATCCATCAAAATGAGACGTTTGAAAGAATCCATTGGAATTTTTTCGCTGATGTCATTTTCCGAGTTGGACTTGCGATGTTATTGTTTCGAGGTCGACTTAATTCATTTGTCAGTCCGCCTGTCACAAATCTATCATTTCATGGCGGGTCGTAGGCTGGGACTACAGTTAAGACTTAAGTGTAGGTTACCGTAATTGATAGTTAGAGCTTATGACAAATAGCAATTGACTCCGACAATTGATGGCTCTATTATTTAACAGCGCAATTAAACAAGTAAATTATTACCTAGGCCGCAAATACAACTTGGTGTTCAACTTAAAGGCACCTAACGAGATCGTTTAAGTATAGTACAGGCTACAATTTAAAAAGTACTCTTTAATATTTACTGATGTTATCTCGAAGCGCTTATCCGGAACGCCCTCCCAAAAATGAGGCCAAGTAATTAGAACATACCGTCCTAAGCCAAGGTCATGTTAAATCAAAGCTTTCTTCACGCGGGTCCTTGATGGGTAGAAAGTAAATGCTCGGTCAGCGGGCAGGGGCACGCGTATGGGCGCGGGGGCGTGAGGCGCCCTGCGAGGAGGGGGAAACCTGTTCCAGCAACGGTACCGTGGTGTCATGCCTCGAAGGCACACGCACCCATTATGTAATAATCTTTTTCTTGCTCGGATTACTTGTCGCGACGTAACCATTCTATTCTGGGATAAGGTTGTGGATGTTGGCTGAGGCTGGGATCAATGACGGATGGGATGGAATTTGGTTTGAGTCTCAACGTGGCAAACGATGTCACGCGTATTACTTTTCTGTACTTACGTACTAAGAATTACCGTCCTGGTTCTTTCTTCAAGAGTCGAATGGCTGAAAATCGAGTGCGAAGCCTTGCGGTCATTGGCCCTCTGTGCTGCTAACTGCGATCGATTTTTCCGGGCTCTCGTTTCCCCTCCGCATTCACCACTTGTTCGACCAATCACCGGGATATTTTTTTATCAGTTTTCTGTTAAAGATATTGTGCATTACCTTTTTACAAAGGAACAAAATCTTAAACATTTCATTTAAGTAATAGAGCATAGGCATTTTACTTACAGATAAAGATCTTTTTTGCGTTTTATTTTATAATCCCTTTAAGGCTATAATATTTTAATGTTATGCTCAACCATGTCGACATGGTACTCCTTACCCGTGGTACTACCGATGATACTACTGTACTACCAGTATTATTAAGGGGATTATTTTTTACCCGTAGTACTAACTTCCTGTCGGGTAGTACCACGGGAAATTTTGTATTACCCCTGGTGCTACTTATCAATTTGACATATATCAATATTACAAACGGTTTCGAGGTATGCTTATGCTAGAAAAAACGAGTGTTGTAGAACCTTTTTCAAATATGTACTGGTTAGTTAAAAAAGTTTTTGATCGAATAGATGTGACCTGAACACTTAACATTAACATGGGGCTTTAAAGAAACACAAACTGAAAATGATCCTGAACTGAATTTATAACGTAAAAAAAGAACAACAAGAAAATAAAAGGTCAATACTTACATTGATGGTTATACTTCCCGTACACTTTAGTTTACATTGATGGTTATACTTCCCGTACACTTTAGTTTTTTGAACGACAAGTATATCCATATTTCTGAACCATTGGTGTATGGTTTTAATTTATAATATTGATAGCCTCCAGAAAGGAGCACGGTATTCCCTTTTCTAGATATAAAGGAATTTTCTGATTCTAACGCATCACACATGGTAAAATAGTTAAGACTAGATAATCCGCCAAATATACTCGCTAACTGAAATGGATAATTATCCTAAAATACCTTTAAACTCTGTTATCTCCATTATTTATGCTTGGATTAAAATAACTCGTATCCGGAAATCTATTTTTATGACGTATAACCACAAAGTACTTTGTTATATACTGAAATAGAGAACAATCTCTGGGCCTAAAAACGGTAACCCTGTAATTGATGACATTTGATGCGCCATCTGATATTTTTATTTGAAGACTCCACTTGAATGTTAAAACATACAAAAAGTGTGTCGGTCGCAGGGTTTGAACCGGGGCTCATCGAACAAAACCAAATACCGCCGTCTGCACCCCTTTTTTTTTTTTTTTTTTTTTTCGTGGAGGATCGGGGGATGACTGGGTTATGTGGTATTTCTATCCACTAAAAACTCCACGGCGGCCGGCATCTGCGCTCTCATGCGGAGGACTCCAGGATCTCATACTGAACGCGCTAGAGCCCTCCTCGCGCCTCGCCACATTTGGCTCGTCTTAGGATGATGATGGTCGCCTTCCCTGGGGTTTTTAGGTGAGTGCCCCGGCCCCCGCCAGAAACACTGCAACCCCGATGACCCCCTTTAGTCGCCTTCTACGGCAGACGGGGAAGACCGTAGACCTATTCTTGTCCGAGCCTATATAGTTAAAGAAAATTAATAAATTACACAAGTATTTTAGTTTTGAAATTATTTATTGATATTATTAGTACAATTAATTATTTTCCGATTTTTAGTAGGTGCCGCGTGCTTCCATCTATTATTTGCATTTTACATCTATGAATTATGATGTGACTAAATTGGAAATCACTTGATATTCATAGTAGGCCTAGATACTTAATGTCCTTCTTTATTTAGTAAACTTATTATGCTGTCATTACCGTCCACCTAGTACTAAGATTGGCCGCCCTGCGTATAACATTAATAATACACATCTATTTAATGACTTGTAATACCTCATTACCAATAAAGGATGTCTATGTCTATTCCATCAGAAACTTTTTTAACTAACCAGTACATATTTGGAAAAGGTTCTACAACACTCGTTTTTTCTAGCATAAGCATACCTCGAAAACGTTTGTAATATTGATAATGATATATGTTAAATTGATAAGTAGCACCAGGGGTAATGCAAAATCTTCCGTGGTACTACCCGACAGGATAGTAGTACTACTACCAGTAGTACCATCGGTAGTACCACGGGTAAGGAATGTAGGAATGTATTTAATTATTATATATATTTAATTTTTGCTCATATACCCTGAGAAAATCACGGTTTTTTTTAGAAATAGTTCAATATCAGGCTAATTATTTGTATACGGCTTTAATATGTTATTTTAAACAACTTTTACTATTGAAATCAATAATGCTATGGACCGGAAGTTAGAAAAAAATATTACCCGCAAGCAAAAATGCTATCCGTTTTTTATAATGAAAACATGTTTGAGTACACACATTTGGAGACTTACTACCTGAATCCAAAAATATATGCATCAGGAAAAACGGCATTTTAATTAATACGACCTTGAGATAATATTGAATTTCATCAAAAATAAGTGGATTATGCGCGTATCCCAAAGAACGTATATAGATATAGTCAATTATAAAGTAAAGAAAGTTTATACCATTTTCACCTGATTTTTACGGAATTTATGAAGATTACTTTTCATTATTTTTTACCGTATTGGTATTAAATTTAGGTGGATTATTATTATTAATGAATATTTAGTCAAATTACCCAAGCTATTTTATGGTGTAAAAATATAGCTAATATCGATATATTATTGTGTTTTCATAGAGCGAAACCGTAAAGTTCTCAGGGTAATAATGCTCCTATCATTTCTGAAGTGCTTGAAGACCAGTATGCCAATGAAAGTAAAGCCAAAGGAAGCACATGGTACATATTTCGATGACTTGGGGAAGTGGACCGCGCCACATATCTATTATAATATTATGAGTAAGTATGCCGCCAGCCTTCCGGTCAAGCCGTATAAAATTACTGCCTACCACGACCATAATGCACCGTTCACTCATTGTTTGTCACCCTAGTGATCATACGCACATATTATTCAAATAACTGCGCTTTGACATGGAAACAAGCGTAAACAATAGTATACGCTCACTACAAAAACAATGATTACGAAACAAGTGCAACCTTGCTTGTAATACATAGATTTTTCCCGAGTCTGGTTAAACTCAGGTGTTAGGTACTTTTACAAATTAGAAGACCTTATTGACTACATGTCTACATCCGCGTGAAATCGCATATCAAATTTCATCCTCAACTTCATCTCTTTTGCGGTTAGTTATGTATATTTGAATCCAGGTTATAAACTACAAATATCTATGCCGAATTTCGTTTAAATCTGTTCAGCCTTCTCCCAATGAGCGTTTATAAAAATAAAGTCGGATTAAGCTCAATCAACACTGTGACATGATTTTGTGAGTCAAAATATTGACTAATGTATTAGTAATATGGTAATGACAATAATATTACGGAATACATATTGAAAACTGTTATCTCACCTTGCATAACACGGAAGGCCGACCCCGGCGTGCATCCCGCTGCGCTCTGATTTCACCCTCTTGTATTTGTTTTTTTCCCTTTTATACACAACCTAACGGTACCATATACCGTATGGGAAGCTATTAGGACGGCATACGTAACATTAAACCATGGGTGGATTTACCTGTACGGAAAAAAATGTACAGGTTGACTAGCCGCTTGGGAGAGTTTTTGGTACATTATAATAAATATAAGTCCATAATAGGACGTCGGATTTCAATAGTCATTTATTTTATTGGATTTTTTAAACTCCTGTTTTCCTCATACGTGAGTACCGATACACCAAACTGATATCAATAAAAGGTAGTATGCAGATTAAGTTAGGTATTTTTTTTATCTAGATTACTTAAGTTTTAAGGGGTTCTCTCTTGTTAGAGCTAACAACTTTAGCCCTAATATGACTTCTATTTGATGATATTCAAAGAAGCCCCGAAAAGTTTATTGTTTCGAAGGAAAATGCATTAGGTATAGTGAAACATTAGGTCTACAATCAAAAATTAGGGCTAAAGTTGTTAGGTCTAACGGGAGACTCGTTTTAAGGGTTATTATCATTTTATTGGCGTAGCCCTGAAGTAAGCCGGGATTCGTTTTATTTTTATTTATTTACAGAATTCGGTGTGTTTCGTACACCGAAATAAATTTATACCTTAACCGGAATAATTACCCGCTTACATTTTTCGTGACACAAAACAAATGCGGGGATTAAATTTAAGCTTCCAAAATTAATAACAAACAAGCGATTTGACCACATTTCCACTTTGTTGATAGTCAGCATCTATCGTAACGGTACGTCTCACAAAGGCCCGTTGTCCCGCCTTTGATATATCGCTATTCTGCCCTCCCAAACACAGTAACAGTATACGGGTGTCCTACACTCTTGCGACCTTTCTCTTTGAACAGTGCTGTCTACCTGCGCTTTGACTAAACACTTGCCGGGTCCTTTTGATTTTTTATAAACCGGTAACCATGGGTAATCAGCTTTTTACGACCCCAGTGATTATTTCTCTCAAAAGCCATTTATGTTACAAAATTCATACCTCGGTTGATGTCGTTATAATAGGAACTTAAAATTTCATCCCTCGAATATTTCTCACAAAGCTATAATTGTCTACGTCGATAACTGAGACATTCGTATCATGTTGTAGGTAAGTATAATGAACGAGTATTAGGTAGTTATTAATATCAGAGTGTTATATTTCTAGAGCGAGAGCTAAAGCTAACAAAGCAAAGTAAACCATCGGCATCGACGTGGTTTGGTAGATCGATGAAAGTAAAGGCCGGTGCAGACCGAGGTCCCGTTAGACGCCGGAGCCTCGGCTCACGGAATACTAAGCACTGACACACTAGGCGGCTTTTGACCCTAGCACATTCTAGACTGGAGCTTATGCACTACTATAGCTTACCTGACTACGGTGCGTGGAAATGTGAAAAATAACGTTTTTAAGCGCAATTGTCGCGTCACTTTATTTTATGGCGGTTGAGTTGAGCGTAAATGTTTGCAGATTTTTAACCGGTTCCAAGAAATAGAAAATGGATGTTGGCTTTTTGAAAAGATTATTCCATACTTATACATGACAAGTTACTTAATTACTAAGCACATTTTTACATACCTGTTTACCGACATGGGATCTTGCGGATCCTTATAGAATCCGGCCTATGTGGAATAAGAATAAGAACATTTAGTTCTTATTGTGCATTAGCCACGTATTGTTTTTCTCATACATTTAGGAAACTATAGGTCTATTTTATGCTCATCCATGTCTGTTAATGTTTATGTAAGACTGTTTGTTTCTCAATAAAATAAAATAAAAAGTGTAAATTAATTTGACCATGTGTCAAATTATATTGACCATGGTATATTATATGGACATGGTATATGGTTTAATCCAATATTTGTCCGTAAAATTTTGAGGTTTGATATATGGTCAAGGCCTTAATCAAGTTTATTTTAGTCAAATGGGACCTTAAAGTAATTAGTTGTTGATAAAAAATAAAATACTAAGATAAATAAAATTTGTATTTCTTGATTGGGTTAACATTGGACTTCAAATTATCAACATTAAATGCTAAATGCTTATCCTGCAGGTAAACTAACAAATGTACAGAATATTTATCTGCAAAACTTATACATACCACAAAAAAGAGCTCGGCAAACCTCACATTAAAAAACAGTTTGAGTAAAGAATAAAGAGGAAACATTTTTACTAAAAAAGGAGACAATTACTGGTACTTTTTCGAAAATTTGTAAGCGTCTAGTTTTTGCACTTTTTTGTCATCTACACATTGTCTGTAACGACTCGGTTCTAAGACAACCTTTTCAATTCGCTATTTAAAGCAATTTGTGCAAATGGGCCCTTACTTCATTAACCCAACCGTCCATAAAACTCGAAGGTTACCAACAATGCATTGTTACTGCATAGCTGTAGTCGTCTATATTCGACAATTACCTGCATAATGTGCCGACAAAGAAAATTGCACATTTTGCAAAAGCGAAAACGTGCTTTGTTGAATATTCCACAAAAGTCGGAAAGGGACGAGATTAGAAAATTTCGCCAGCTCTGCCGGGGTACCTAACCGTTGGGATATAGATATAGGAGAGGACAACGACCCTACGCAAAATTCGCTGCATTGGGCTAGGTCTAGTACATGCGCGTATGCTGTGAACACGGAAGCGCCCGAGAGGGAGCGCGCTATGCGCCGGCTTCCGGCAAGAGTGGGAAAAAGGCATGAATGAGTATTGAAGCCTGCCCCAAGAAGGGGGAAATCGAGTTTGCACTGCGGAGCGCCACGCCACAGATACTCGTATAGACAGGCCCTACGAGCATTACACTAAATGGAATCAATAATCGTTCCAACGACGACATATGCATTTTAGAGTCAAACAACACAACAGATATCTATAAGTCTATACAATCAAATATCCTAGAAAACCCTGTCATGTATTTCCACCGACAACTTGCAACCGACAACTTATTCCTTAGAAAACTTTTCGTGACATCTCAAGTTGCATCTTTTCCTATCCTTTGAAACCGCGTCATATAACTTATGCATCGCTCTGGGGTCGGCTTGGCTCATGTTTTGGTAACAGCCAACTATCAAACTATCTTTTGACCTGCTCTGAAGCCGCTTGAGACAACTTCAGATGCCCGTACTAAGGATCACTTAGCCTTTACAAGATCTATTATTAACAAGTAATATCAGGTTGCTGAATATTCCCTCGGATTTGATCAATATATCAATACATATATATTTAAATATATAACAGCGTTTGACATCCATTAGAACATACATTTTAAGTAACGATAGCTTTAAGTGCTGTGAACGGTTTTATCGAAAAAATACAACAATTACCTTTTCTAATGGAGAGTTTTTTTTTCTCGTGTAGCAATGTACTCGTACTGCTAACAATTATGTGACGTTTCAGAGAGGCAGAGCTAGTTTCAGATGTTACTGTCAGTTGTCATCTCATTGCGTGCCGAATTAGTTTGTATGAAAATCTAACTGTATTTTTAAAACTAGAGATATCAATTTAAGTTCATTAGGGCTTATACTATCAGCCCTTAAAGTATACATATGTTATTATGGAAGTCACACACTGTGTACGAATGTAAAAGAACTTCTTATTAAAAGTGTCTGAAGCACTGAAATCACTTTAAATCTCAAACTAATAGAGAAATGATTGTCAGACAGAAATAAACCCACAAAGCGCATAATTTGTGATTTCACGCGTAAATAAATGCCTATTTTACTTCCATCCTCGTCTACCAGGCTATCATAAGCTCGCAGAAACAAACACCACGTGAAAAGTTTTAGTTTAGAAGCCTAAAGGAAATTGTTTAGGATGTCAACGACCTGTGCCCAATACTCGCACAGTACAACGCATTGGCCGCACACGGCCGCAGCGCGATTTATTCGCTCTAGCGGGCGAGAGCGGGACGCGGCGCCGGGCGGCAAGAGTAGTGTGGGACGGCGGCCCAGGCCGTTCACCCCGGAAGATTCAGTGTTTTGATACCGCTCAAGCCTCCGACGATGGAAAACTGCATTTTCCTTGATGCGCTGCAACTTTTCGCGCTCTAATTGCCCGTCAATTGGTTAATTTCAGTTTTAAATGCTCGCTATCAACGTTGAGTATGATGAATAGCACTCGTTACATAAGGTATTATAACAGTAATGGTTTATAAACAAATATACGAATAATTAGTAGATAACTAATTATTATATCTGGACGAAGTTACACAGTAGAAAGCATATTTTCGTACGTGTGACATTGAACTTTGATGCAAGAGTCACTTTTATACGCTCTCATTTGCCTAGCATATTGCATGGGGCTATGTGAATCGATAGAGGCTGTGGCTGCTCCGAGCCCAGACGTTGGGGCAGGTCGCTCCCTAAACCTTCCATGCCCTACGGCTAGAAAAATACACAGCCATACCTATGCGAGTCAGACTCATTGATAAATCGGTCAGGGGTCGGCGGCACGAGACGGGTTAATTTGTATTAAGTAGGCAACCAGTCTTTTAAGGGTTAAACTAACCCATTGTAAATGTGTTTTACGATATATGTTTACTTGATGATTTCACAAATTTTAAAGTCTGGACTCCTTATCCCAAGTCAGTTCCTAGAGTTTTAATCAGTTACGTACTTAAATATCAAAATCTAAATCTTAAAACTGAGAGTCTAAAGTCATGTTTATTTTTACATAATTGATTACATTTCCATAATCTAACACAGTGTTTAGGATAGCAGTATATTTTTGGATTACCAATAAATATAGATGTAGAATACTTACATATCACCGCCTTAGTGACCTGAAACAAAAAAGGCTTTGTTAAAAATAAAGCAAATGTCATTTCATGTCCTATCAAAAAGAAAAATTAAATCCTTTGTTTCGCTCCGAACACGAACAAAGATTGTACAGCAAAGTGCATATTGAAAGCACCAGTCCATCATTCAGTGCCTGAGCAGTTTACAGTTGTTAACAGATTACAGCCTGTAAATAGTGAAATCAATATTGGATAATGGGGGGTGGGGGCGGCGTGGCGGCTGTGGAGGCCGGGTGTAACACCCTTACCACTTATTTGTTTTGCAAAAACACGCAACCTATGCGTGCATCCTCAAAATTGGATGGACCTTTTTAATAGCTTACGGGTTCATGTTATACTACCCTGAGAAATTAAGCGCGCGTTGTGAGACTCTAAAAAATATTTTTTATGATCAGCACGAAAACCGAATGAGCCTAAGCAATTTCATTTTCTAGATGTCTTGCGTCGATGAAAGTGCCTCCTGGAACCATGGTTCTGCTTGATATCCCCGGGTAGCAATGCGTCCACGTGTTTATTTTTAAGGATCAGCCCGAAAATCAGATTTAAGCCTAGCTATTCAATATAAGTATCTTATAAGTGCTATGGTGCTGTATGCTGCACTTCCAAGATTTTTCATCAGTGGGTTTAATCTGTATTTAAGCCTACTTAAAGAATGTATATTCTACGTAGTACATACGAGTATACCATGTAAGATACCATGGTGCAGGCTTCACCCCCCGAGATCCCAAGGTAGGGGTGCGTCGTGTCGACGACCTGCGATAGTGAAAGCGTGTTCCGGGGTGGCTCCGAGGCTTTCGCTACCGTTCTCACGCCACTCGCTCGCACGTTGTTTTCGAATAGTTTTAATTAGTGCTTTTTACCGGCCATGCGGACTGATCGCCAATATACAAATAGACTGTAATGTTGTTGCTGCTTTTAATAAATCACTGTGAAATGTGTTAATTTCTTTCTGCTGTCGTGCAAATGGATTCAATTACTCAGTTTGAATTTACTAGTTATGTACCTATGTACCTTCTAAGCATTGATATCGGTGTTCCGGTAAAAACTAAATGTAGGAATACGAAAATGCTAATCACTGTAAAATGATATAAAAAGTCAGACATATCTCAGTATCATGCTTATAATGCGGTAGTTATGCAAATCAGGAAATCGTTAGCGACCATCAAATCGTTACTTTTGGAATCATCTGTTCGCTGTTACTAAATACTCTATTTAGAATATTTTTGTAATAGGGAATAGTAATAATAAAATAGAAAGTAGCATGGAGTGCGATGATCGTCAATAAGGCCTCGCCTCGGATCGGGAGCACGGTCGCGGCCGCTCGCAGTACGGAAGTAATGAACTTGAATGCAGTTCGCGCCGCCGCCGTCCCGCTCGCTCGCCTAGCCGAGCCCTAGGCGCGAGCGTGACGCGCTCACTGCATTTGCTGTCAAATTCGTCTGCATTCTCCATCACCGGCCGCTTTCGTCGTCGATGCGTTTATCGGAACGAGACGCGAATATGTGTGTCGATTGCATTCTCGTCGTAAAAGTGCATCTAGGTCGGTCGGCGCGGCGGGTTAGTGCGATGTGCGAGTAGACGTAGGGCAGGTCGGAGCGGCCTCGGTTGCATAATGCGCACGGCGCCTCAGCGCCCATCACGCCGGCAGGTCCCGAGCCGCCCCGCCGGGCCCGCCAGGCCAGCGGTGCCGGCTCTGGCCCCGAGCCCGCCAGCGCTCCGCATACTCCTCGAGAGCCTCAAGCCGCTCGACACCGCTGCCGCACGCTCTTCTACAGCTAAACCATATCCGCGTTATAAAGAATAAGCCGAAAATACGTTGGATGCACTAAAGGAATGACATTTTGTAAGTTGAATATTTTTTAGTTCTGCTACTACTTAGTATTTTCTTTAAAACCGAATCGAACAGGAAAGTGGAGTGTAATAATTGCAAAAATTAAGTTGACTGAAGTGTGAAAATATGTATTAAACATGTATTTGAGATTAAGTGATTAGACGTTGAAATAAGTGCCTCAAAGAATATACTTAACAATTCGGTAAGTTGACGTCATTAGTATGTATATGTATATTGCCTCATCGTATGCCGTCAATACGTCATATTGGATTATTGATTTGTTCTGTAATAACAATGTGTTGATGTTGCATGCATATTTATAGGCAAAATAATGTAAACAGAAAAACTATCTTTCGAGTTGATAACTGACCTCAAATATATATATTTTAAAACCTTAAATATATGTTGAGTCAAAAGTTGTAATAATAAAACATCTTTAAGCAAGTAGCTACTTAAGTACATACTACTAAAGAATATTCACCCAAAATACGTGCACTGAACATCATTCATACATACAATAATACATAATTTACTTTATAATTAAGAAGTGATATTTAAAGTTGTATTCAATTAAAATAATAAGTATTAACTAAACTTATTATTAAAAACTAAATAAAATATAAAATATAACTAAACTAAATCTAAAAATGGCCCCTGCGGCATTGTGCCGAAGATGCTGGCAGCATTACCTCGCTGAATAGCTAAGCTAATTCTTTGTGCAAGGTAGCTGCCAGCTATTAACAATAAAGTTCACTTCGGAGCTGTTTTTGTATATTTCAGCAACGATTGTTGTTTCAATTACGATCTCAAGGTGAAACAGTTATCTTTTCCTAATGCTGATAACGATGCACATACTAGTTAACTCTTACACAACTGATATCAAACATTTCCGCATTTGTATTTGTGTAATAGTTGCATAGTGCATCAAGGCGTATGCGTGGACTTATACATCATTTTATTATTAGACGGCAAGGTTAACTGTTCCCGCGCTCTGGCATAGCCGATGCATGCAATATTAATACCTAAGTTCACATACGATGCATTTTCATTGCTAGAAATCACGGATGTAATCTTTAAAATTACAACAATATGCATAGTCTTAGTATTAAACGCCACGCCACTTGGGTATACCTACATCTTAAGAGCAACTCATTTGTATCTAAGCTGAGATCAAAGAGCTGAGTGCATTAATTAATAGAGTTATAACCCATACGATACGGAGTTAAAACAATTACTTTAGAAGCAGACAGTTTCGTAGCGCCAGTTCTTGTCACTGTCGCTACGCTCATCCCGGCACCCTATGACTAACAAGTCTTACAACCTACCCGGCACATTGATTAGCACTTAGTACGGGTTCATACCCTTTCCTCAATTGCGAGTAGCAATTGTATGAACTTGCACTAATCATTAATCTATGTGTAAACTATGTGGAACACACAAAAATTCCGAAGAGTCATTTGAATAAAGTTTTTCTATTCTATTCTTCATCGAATATACTATTCGATATTTCGAATATTTTAAATTGCATAATCAATTGCTTATGCAATCAATTGTTATTATAAATGTAACAATAAGAATTTAAATTTTATGTACTCTTCTGACATGTAATTTTTTTATAAATCTATTGTATTTTATAAATAAATATCTGTATCTGTACTTATTATATTTGTCCGAAACCATAATTATTCCGAAATTTAAAATTCCGAACACCATTTTCCGCTAAACGAAAATTGGTGGAAGCAGATGATTTATTGAAATAATTTAATAAAAAAATAAATAACCTTACCTAAAGGGTTATATATATAACATCCAGAAAAATCAAAAATTCCTTCAGCGGAACATGGCTTTCGGAATTATGAAACTCGGAAAATATGCTTTCGGACAAATGATTCTTCGAAATTAAACAAGCCCTTACGTGGAAAGGGCTCGAGACTGTACGACGCGAAGAAAATGCATAATCAGCTAAGAGCAGTTTTCATTATGCACACGTGACACGACCTTGCGCGATTGGCGACGCGTCCATCGCCGCAATAAAAACTGCCGATCGTTAGCTCTCTAATTTACTGCGGAAATATTTCATGGAAATAACGGCAGTTCCGTGAATAATGTTATTATATGACGAGAATATCTGGGTCCTGTAACACAGGGGTTCCTAGCTAACACATTCACTGCCGAGAATATCTGGGTCCTGTATCACAGGGGTTCCTAGCTAACACATTCACTGCCGAGAATATCTGGGTCCTGTAACACAGGGGTTCCTAGCTAACACATTCACTGCCGAGAATATCTGGGTCCTGTAACACAGGGGTTCCTAGCTAACACATTTACTGCCGAGAATATCTGGGTCCTGTAACACTGGGGTTCCTAGCTAACACATTCACTGCCGAGAATCGCTACGCGCTACGCTCGTAGCCAATCCCGTGGTTTTCCCTGTATGTAGCGGAAAGCGACTACGGCGTAGACGCACGCTAGGCGGGTTCCTGGCAGTGAAAGTATTGATGGGTAATTTTTCTTTGTACAATAAACTTTTTCATTTTTCAATAAGTACCTAGTAAAGTAATGTAATGCGCCGAGAAGATGACTACTCCGTAAAGACAGTGTTTAATATCAACACCCAACCCAGAGGGAGAGGCAGACCACCAGCTACGTGGTGGTCAAACATCGAGAGGGACCTAAAAGCACCTATGACAACCCAGGATAGAATTTCCTGGCGCCGCTGCACAAGGAGGCCCGACCCCAGCTGAACTGGGACAAGGGCAGGAAGAAGAAGAAGAAGAATAAGTACCTAGTAAATCAAAAGTTATTTGTAAAATTTAAATGTTACCTAACATGTATTTATTTGACATCGATACTACTCGAGGCAAAATACGGTTTTGAAAAACATTAATTTATAATAGCGTGTTTTTTATTGATTTCATTTTCAAACATTATTCTAAGATGCTTTATTCAAGAATCCAACAAACTTTCCATCCGGAAGTATTTATATAGATTTAAATAAAGCGTGAATTGTTTTTTTATTATTATTTATCTTGAATATTATAGAGCAAATGTAAATGGACCAAAATAAAAATAAAACCATTTATTAATATTTTTTCTGCCTTTTCAGAAGCTAGTTAAGTTATCATTTTTTTGATGTCTGAAATTTTGTTGGATTTTGTCACTAGGTAACTATTTAATTGATAATGTATCCATTACATAGAAAAAATCAACTATTATAAATTATTTCCAAATTTGACATATTTTCCATACAAGTTGTCAGTTCATTGCGTGGACTATACCTGTTATTATTTGTATGAAGGAAATATATCATCATCAGTCTACTCGTAATGTAACGTCACACTGCTAAACACAAATTTAGTGGCACTTAAACGAGGGCCCATCGGAACCCGATTTAAAAAGTCATGGTTAAAAAAAGGATGTAGGCAAACCCCACAGATGTATAAATATAAGGAGATCGGACATGGCGGCCGATTTGTATAGAGTGAGCCTGTCGCAAGTATATTAACCCACACAACGCCCAAGTAATTGACAAGACAAAGCACGCACACATCTAAAACACACACACTTGTATACCTACACGCTTATTTGACAATAAACGCGCATCATATCAGGCATTTTGGGAAAAAACGTAATATTCTCTGCGATCAGCACGCGTGCACAGTATGGCAGTGTATGCCCATTGAGCATACAGCTGCGACACGGCCGCCGGCGGCTTGTCCTCTCTCTAGTATTCTATGCTCTGAGGCAAACCCCCTTGAATGAAAGAAAACTAGCTGGGAACTCCACGCTGGCCCAGAGCGAGTTGGAGATGAATCACGATACCTATGTATATTATATTTGTATCATTTAATTACGAAATCACAAAAATATACAAAAAAATTGTAAATTCCGTAATACAATTACCACTAATCCCACTAATATTATAAATGAGAAAGTTTGGATGTTTGTTACTAAATCACGCAAATACTGCTGAACGGATGATGAGTTTTAGTATACAAATAGTGTATAGCCTGGATTAACATATATATTACTTTTTATCCCAGTAAAAGTAAAACAAAAGGAAGTCAAAGCGAACGAACTCGCGGACAAGAGCTAGTTTAGACATAATATGACGGCTAGCTACCATCAAATTGCAGCAATAATCTTTCAGTCATATTTTTTTTTTATCTTCTGTGTTTTCTAATCAATGTTACAGAGTTTTACGTAATGATATAAAGAAGCCTGCAATATGCCCACGCGGTGACGTCGCGATGCGCGATGCACTAAGGGCAAGTTCAAGTGCGCGCGCCAAGGTCTAGCTGCGCCCGCGCCGACGCGACGCCGCGCCGATACGCGATACACGCTATGTTTACAGTTTATCATTAGATAAAGTGTCTGTGAAAGTAATGAATGACTTTCATAATGTCATACCCGAGTAACACGTTAGAGCCGTTAGTAAACGCATAGATACGTCTGCTAAAACTCCCAAACCTATTACGGATTATATTTGCATTGAATATATAAATATTTATGGAAATTATTCATTTGGTGATATAAAAAAAAGGTTTTTTTTGTTCCCTAACTTTTTTAAACTGACGCAATGACGTTATCTTTGGTTCCTTCCTTATTCAACATTGTAGTTGTTTACATACTCGTAATTATGTAAACCATTCATTGTCGTAATATCCTGTATGAGTTATCTACTCAGTTGGCTTCGGTGACATGACTTTATGATACCAATG
Source organism: Epinotia brunnichana (assembly GCA_963854355.1). Taxonomy (NCBI): domain Eukaryota; kingdom Metazoa; phylum Arthropoda; class Insecta; order Lepidoptera; family Tortricidae; genus Epinotia; species Epinotia brunnichana. Next base: position 8,985,789 of record OY977941.1, on the reverse strand, counting down.
AATAAACAAACATTTAGTTTCAAATTGTTTGACATAAACTAAGCAAAATTGTAATGTAATTCAACTACAAATATTATGTATATTGCGTTATTATTTTTATATAAAATACGTTGTGGTGCAGTAATAATAAAATCACTAGTTTTAAAAACATCACGCTTTAATTTATGATGGAGATTTAACCCCTTTGCAATTTAAACGCTAAGTCTTATAGGGGAATATAACAAATTTCTAAATATAAAAATAACCCGGAAGCCAAATAAACATTGCAATTTCCGATTACAAACTGTAAATAAGTTAAATTCCTACAAAAGCCGTGTGTAAAACTCCAAGTAAAGATCTACAAACGATATTCTGCCTCGCTTATCGACAGGGGTGCATCGTGTGACATTTGCGCCGAGTGGCGGTCGCGGTGTTGCGCAACCGATCACGTGCGCGGGTGTAAACATGCCCTTACGCAATTATGCGCTGCATATCGTGCGCTAATTGTTTCACGGGTTTACGTAACTTTCTCTTGGCTAACTGCTACAAACACAGGGGCCATTTTGGAAAATTTGTTTATTTTTTGGTAGTTTCGGGCGTTTTAGAAAAAAGGCTGTGTAAGGGGCTTCGTTTCATAAATGCTCAAGCGCAAGTAATGTTGATGTTTAAACTTTCGCTGTCATTTATGAATTAAACTAAAATTAACTACTTATTCTTCGCTATAAAAATGTCGTATGGGCACTAGCATGGGAAATTATAAATATTTAATATCGTTATTCATGACGAGTACTTAAGTAGGTAAGTTAGGTATTAATGTGTACAATGTAACGTGAACAATCTTAAATCTTCTCACTCGATGAATAAATTGAAAATGTAATGAGTTTGTTACGTAACTATACTCGTAATTACAAATACAAATTGTGTTATCGGTACTGAATTTAATTATCACTTTTTTAATATGGTAGATATGTTTGATTTGATTTATATTTAGCAAGGCACATATTTTATCTTAATCATGGGACGATTTCACGTGTTTGAAAAATTGTGCCATGTTTAATAACAGTCAGAGCGTCATATCGTGCATATTTTATGCTTTTATGCTTATAAGTGTATATTTTGAGATTATTTATATACTTATTAGATAATACGTAGAATATGCTACCGAAATTATTATAAATTCAAAAAATATGCTGCATCACCATATAAATAACCATTGATTTTAACTACAAGTAAGTATGTTGGATGGATGGATGCGGGTGGCGCAGGACCGATCACTTTGGCATTATTTGGAGGCCTATATCCAGCAGTGGACGTCTTTCGGCTGATATGATGATGATGATGAAAGCAAAAGCAACTCACTTTCAAATAATCTCGTTAAACAACTTTGTTATATTAGTTTGTGTGACGTCATCGCCAGGAAATAGATATTGAATTTAGACGTTTAATAATAGTCTGGCTTTGGCACACCGAGTGATTGGCATGGTCTACTAGCTGTTGTCAAAGTAATGCACCGTTCATTTCACTCATGTTGTTACTATCCTCACCAACAACATAATTGATGATAAAAAAAGAGATGCTACATATTATTCAAGATGTAGGTAAGAAATCATAATTAATTTACTTAATGTCAATTTTGTACATTCACAACATGGACAGTAGACTCCTCAACATGTCTTCTTTCTCGTGACCTGACAGTGTGATGACATGGTTAAAGTTTCGTTACACTGTTAGGTACATAATTAAGACGCAGTCTTATAATTCTTACTTGCCTATCAATTAAGATGGTATTTATAGCTTTTAAAGGAATATAATAGAATAATCATGTATTCGTGACAACATTATGTACATGGACAGAGATCAGCTTAAAAGTTAATAAATAGTAGGCTAGCCGTTATTATTACAAAATACATCGTCTTTAAATCTACACGAAATCGTACTAATAATTTATATAGGTATGTGTTTTATTGTTGTTTTCGCTACTTGCTGACTTTACAGCTTGGGTAGTAAATTTTCCTAGAAAGCTCTTTTATTTTATCCCGTGTAACAAAGCATAGTCACAGAGTCAAGTCGTCAGTTATAATGTTTACAGCACTGGTCGCTTGCGCAACGTTCTGAATGTCAAACGGGCCAGTTTCGAAAAACAAATTTTCGTCCAATCGACAGTCATGCCGCACTCGCTCTTCCGGCGATTGTGAAACGAACTGTTGAACTTGAGGTTGCTTAATGGTGCACGTGGATTGCAACATTGTTAACACCATCTGAGCTTTAAAAGTTTCTTTGGTTGCGTCATGGAGCTTTTAGTTCTGGCTGCGATTGACTTAGGCACAACTTTTAGCTTACATACCTATCTATTACAATATTGAGGCGAAAGCAAATTGATTATAGACGTATAGGCAAAAATTATTTCACAAATTAATCGTTTCTCAAAGGCTTCATTAGCCATACTTTTTGAAGTGGATACTTCTTTGCTCGCGTTCTTGTATAGGGGTACAGTTCAAAATGTATCACGTGACTTCCGGAATAACTTTTTGTAGAGAAGCCTAATCTGATTTCAAATAATTGTTTGTTACATATGTTTTAATCCTTCATTATTTGCCATTAGCTGTTAATCACAAAACGTTATTTAGTTTATGTGGCGGACATGAAAATAATGCTGACATGACCGCCATTTTCAATGTATTTGAGTCAAATGAGCTACGTCAGTCAATGTTGCCATATATACCGATTTATCTGTACTTATACGGATTTTAGTGAATTAATTCAGATATATTAGGGTTCCATAGCCAACAAAGAAGTATCCACTTAAACTTAATTAACGGTTGTATCTCCGACACAACCCGCTTCTTTTTATAACAGAAAATGTTAACTTCTTACGTTTCATAAAATATACCTAATGAGCTAAGGGCATACGATGAACTTTCAAAATGTCGTAACATTTAAGTAAGTTTAGAAAAATACATCGTGGGTAGGTAAGGGACATTTACAAAATGAGCCATTTAGGGATTTATTAACCCAGATAGATGTGACACCACTCATTTAACAACTTTTCATACATACATGTTTTTCAAAATGTTGAGTTTCTGTATACTGCAGTATTTACGAAAATCGTTTTACTCCATACTGTGATTTTCATATCACCTACCTTGGAACTTTCCACAAACGTTGTTATGAATTTCGTACTTAATATAAATGATCACATCTTTCACACGCATTCGATATTATAGGTAGACTTATATTTATCTAAGGAGTGTATATGATTATCTCTTGTTTATGTCTTTCGGAAAATTTGGTTTAAATACTTTGATAACTACATAGATTTACTCTAAAATAAGCTAAATTTAATCAAAAGGTTGGCAAATGTTCAAACTACAATTATTTATTGTGAACCTTGGAGAGCGTTTATTTTAACACAAGGAAGTAAAATTTTGTTCACCATATCATAATTATTCTACCAACATATTCATTTTTTTTTCTTTTACAGGTACATGCTACGCCAACGATCCAAGACTAAGATGAACATACTGATTTGAAAAAAATACAACAATAGATCAAAATGAGACTGGTAAGCACCTTGACTTTCAAACTTGAATAATTTAAATGAAACTGTCTATTAGTCCTCGACCTTTTGCGCAATTTTGGAAGTGTCTAAAAGCAAATTGAATTTGCGAAAATAGATATAAGTAGGCGAAGGGGAAGTGTCGGTGCGCAGTGGAAAGCGCGCACTTATCGCTAAACTGGGTCAGTAGTGGCGCCTCCCCTTTATCGAACGCCACCGACGGCGTCTCGCCGAGCTAAAATAAACCCTTTCAAGACAGAAATAAAATTCAAATTAGGTCGCTAAAGCCTCAGAATGCATGCGGGTGTGAAGTGGAAAATGCATTTCGACGCAATACTGTTTGCATATTTTTGGGGCTTATTGAACGCTCAACGGTGGTTCAAGTTCCCAAAATTATCTATTAGGTACATAAGGTGAAAAAGCCGGGAAGCCTATTTAAAACAGGCACTAAATTGAAATTTGGAAATTCTATTTGGATGTGTCATCATTTTTAAAGGGAATTGTATTGTCAACAGTCGACGAGTGAGGAGGTAGCAAGCACGACGGTAGTTGGCCGGACGGGCGGCCCTGCGGCTGCGTCGGCCGCTGCGGTGTCCAGCGCCGGCGCCTATGACGTCACGCGCATGCGCGAAGAGGAGTTCGAGAGGCTCACGGTGTACATCGTGATAGACAGGCCCTGTGAGCGGGGTGCGCCCAACAGAGCCGAGAAGACCCTGCCGATTACCCTGGCACTGAGACCTTCGGCTGTACTATCCACTCCTAACACACCGGTACGTTTAACAATATAAAACCTATACGAATCGTTGCCTTTGTTATCGTAAGGATCGCCTATACCGGAGCTCAAAAGCTTACGCTGCATAAGAGCTACGCCAAATGGCCATGAGTGATACTTTATCTATCTCTTACAGTCGCCATATATATTTGTATTCATTAAAGTTTAAATGTGCATTCCCTACAGACGGAAGGTGTATGGAGCATAGGCGTAATACCTCGCGGTACGCGCTTTGGACCCTTTGAAGGCACCCGAACGCCAAACAAGCCTAACGACAAAATCTCTTGGAGATACTTTTGGAGGGTAAGTTAAAACCACAAACATTATATAAACTATACATCAATCCTCTTCGCTTAGACATCCATGACGACCCTTGTAAATAAACAGGATCTTCACTCGAAGCTGTAGCGTCTTCTGAGCCATCTTTCTGGCGAATAGGCACGTTCAACTAACAATATAGGACATTGAAAGCTTTTCTACAATTTGCACTAGTTACTCTTCTTTAACTAACCGATTCATCTCTATTTTGGGCCAGGTACAAGAAACTGTCAGACATCATACTTACGGAAATATAAAGGTGAGATTGGGCTTCATTTTTCATTCTTGGTGATGGTATCTTTTGTAATTATCATGGTAGCATGGTTGTTTTTGGCAAATAATTGTATATCTACACTTTTCCATGTTTCGCAATATTCTCTCTAGTAAATCTCAGCAATGCATATAATTTAAGGTCTAATTACGTAGGTAATTTATGAAAAGTTACGGAAATACACGTTTCTTAAATTTTGCATGTAATAAATCATCGTTAATTCGATCACTTTCTCTTACTATACTAGTCACGGTTGCAAACCATAGTCACTTTTGCAAACAGAACATCGTTATCTCCGACGTTCAATTATGAATAAGTGACACGATGCGTCCTTGACTTTACTATAGTTACGACTAATGCATGTCGCTATCAGATACACGCGCATTGTAAACTAGCAATAGTCACGTGCGCAGCACAAACGCGCATCTGTCCTATACTAATATTAAAATAAAAATAGGAAAAGTCTGTGAGATTGAACTTTGTAAGTTTGTATGTGATAAGCTTTGTAAGTTTGTAGGGTAATCATCGGAACCCTCATCTGATTTCAAAAAAAAACACCAGTATATAGGATGTCCCTTCAGATAGCATAGCCTATGTCACATAGGCTATAATTTATTCCGTGGCGCCGTCTGGGCTCTCTGTATTATGCGGGTGGAACCGCGCGAGGTAGCTAGTAGTCTATAAAATGATCTATCCCATTTAGGGGCCGATCAGACACTTAAGTTTCTCATTACAATTTTGATATAGGTAAATGTATTTCACGCGCTCGCTTCTACGCGCCTGGCTTACGTGCCAGAATGATCTGATCGATACCCTGTACTCCCAAAGCTATCAAATACTAACACTGTAATGTTGTTAAATTACAGATATTCAAGGACAGTGACTACTATTACCTTGATGGCTCCGACACAAGCGTGGCGAACTGGATGCGATACGTGGCGTCGGCCTACTCCCTGTCCGTGATGAACCTCGTCGCTTGCCAACACCAGGAACACATATACTTCTACACCATAAGGTACGGCACTGGTACAGCACATACACAAGCTCATTGAAACTTTGGCTTTCATGTATTAAAATGTGAAAATCGGGGTTTTTGGGCCCTACAAAATATTATACAATTTCATTTTGAGTTTTTAAATTTGTACTGTAATATCAAAATGGGTTTTAAGTATTTTCTAAATATTTGCATCTGATTTCAGGGACATCATGCCAAACGAAGAATTGATGGTGTGGTATTGCAAAGATTTTGCAACGAGGCTAGGCTACGATATCGATCCTGAGCGAGCCACTTACTCTATATGTAAGTATAAACAGCAAAAGTAATAAAAACATCGTACTATCTATTTCCATGATCTGGACATAAATCTAACTTATGTTTCTTCTTTTCAGGTAAAGAGGAAACCATCAAACAGGCATACGGATTGCCACCAGCCCCGGTTCATCCTGAGATTGCGTTCAATCACATGAAGTATGTTCTTGGTCTTACAAATGCCAAAGAACTTTTAGAGACTGAAATCCCGAGCAGACGGAGGAAACGAGAACTGAGTGATAAGTCGTTTCACGACAGCCCGCCACTGCTCTGCCGGGAGGATCCCAGAAATATCGTCAAAAATGACAGGACACTTGTCAGGACAGACGTTTCACCGACCATCATTCATTCAAAAACAGAAAGCCCTATTGTAAGTGAACACACTCCTTTGTCACCTAGCGGCTTGATGCAACCACCATCACCCGTAAAAGTGCACCACAGAGACAATTCAACTTTAATTATTCACCAACACAAAGAAAGCACTTCACATCTGGTAATTCATCAAATGGAAAACCCAAGAGTTCACGCTAATAGATCACCTGCGCAAAATCATCACTTGAGGGACATGCGAGGACCGTCACCAATGGCTCAGCACCTTCAAGAAAAATTGGGCAACCGGTCACCCAGCCTCTCTCACTGCGGACCTCACTATGATCATCAGCCTGCCGACGGCTCTGTCAGGTCCGACGAAGGCTACCACAGCAATGGTTACCATGATGAATTTACGCCTCCAGAAGACTCGAGCGACTCGGATGTTGAAAACTATGTTTTGGATTGTTCCAACAAAACAAATGAACCCAAAGAAACAGTTATTGTCCAAAAAATGGACCAAGACATGCATCGTAATGAATACAGAAAAGTAAAAATTAAAATGCCTAGAGCATATCAGTACCAAAATCACAAAGACATGGATTGCGAAAGTGAGAAGGATCTAGTAATAGCGGAAGAAGTCGGACACATTTCGCCCCAAAATCTGTCACCGCCACGTCGCGATCCTGCTACATCGACTGTCATCGTCCTGGAATCATCCCAAAATACTGTTGTTCCATTAAATAAACCATATTATGAAGATGGGTCTTCGTCGCCTTCCCCACAACCAGCTTTCATGAGGTGTTCTCCATCTGATACACGTATCTTAGAAACCATTTTAACCACAGGCAATAGAATCGACACAAACAACAACGATGCTAACCGTCGTCAGCCTAACGCGACGCCCCCGCCTTCCTCACCTACGGAAATGGCTTATTCATACAAGAAAAGTCAAAGGTACGGAAACGCCTGCAGTCCAGATTCCAGTTCGAATTTAACGCCGCTGCCATCTTTATTGCCACTGCCACAACAACTGCCGACGCCAAACGCTATGTCTGTTTATTCATCGTCACCCCCACATACTGTCCCACATACAACCGAGATTCGTGAAATCAGAGAAATAAGGGAAATTCGAGAAACAAGATATGAAAGTCACTATCCCAACTACTCGTACAACATTTATTCACCACCGAATTCTACAATAATTACTCAACTTGGGTCTCCACCTAGCACGTACTCACCGACTATTACTTCGACCCATCAATACGAAAGATCTCCAAATGGGCACAGCAATCATCATTATCCATCCACTACGAGCGTAATCACCCTTAAGAACTGTTCACAATTAAGTTTGATCCAAAATTCGAGCGGGAGTCCGCAACTTGTCCCGCCGCACGGAAGTATGAGCCCCGACGACTCCTGCAGCATGATGATGGCTCCTCTGAGCCCAAACTCGCAATCGTCTCGTGGCTACAGAAGTCTACCTTATCCTTTGAAAAAGAAGGACGGAAAAATGCACTACGAATGCAATGTTTGTTGTAAAACATTCGGCCAACTTTCAAACCTGAAAGTCCATCTGAGGACACATTCAGGCGAGCGGCCATTCAAGTGCAATGTCTGCGCTAAGTCATTTACGCAGCTTGCTCATCTCCAGAAGCACTATCTCGTGCACACGGGAGAAAAACCACATCAGTGTGATATTTGCCAAAAACGATTTTCCTCCACATCAAATTTAAAGACTCACCTGCGCTTGCACTCAGGTCAGAAGCCGTATGCCTGTGATTTGTGCATGCAGAAATTTACACAATTCGTTCACTTAAAACTTCACAAGCGGCTGCACACAAACGATAGACCGTACGTATGCCAGGGATGTGATAAGAAGTACATCAGCGCCTCGGGACTTCGAACTCATTGGAAAACTACTAGCTGTAAGCCGAACAACATCGAAGAAGTCCTGTCCATCACGAACGCTGCTAATACTGAATGTGAGTTAAAGTTTATTTATTGCACTACACTTAATCATTTTTCCACTTTAATTTTTAATTATATTCGCAATATTATTTGTTTATCCCGAGAGAGTGTATACGCGAGCACTGCCGCGGGAGCGACTGCAGGCGCGCTGCACTTTCTCTTCGCGGGTGAACCGTAACTTTCACTTACGCTCTCGCTGAACGCGGCCGATTTCATTTTCGCGTGCACTTTGCAGGTCCCATCGACAAAGACTGCCACGAGAGGGAGGGGCTCGAGGTTTACGAGGTGCACTCGATCGGGCAGGGAGGGCTGGGCGCCGGTGGGGCGCGCGCGAGCGAGCTGCTGGGCGCGCACGCGCACACGACGACACCGCACCTGGCGCCGCACGCGCCGCAGTACCGGCCCGAGCACGAGCACTACGCGGCCGCCGAGCCGCGCGCCAGCGTCATCGAGTCCAGCCAGCCGCTCATCATCGAGTGCACCTGAACCGCGCCGTGCCAAGCCGCGCCCAACCCCGCCGCTATGTGATCATCAAAGTATTCGTGTAAAATAAGAACGATCGCGTGACGAGCGCGTCCTCTCGTCTTCTCCAGTGGCTATGAGATAACGTTTCGAACGTTAACATGTAAATATATTTTGTTAATAGACGTATGTGTATGATTGATAAGAGAAGTTGATGAGTACTAAGTACTTAGATAAAGTTCGTCCCGAATGGGAATGTGTATTATATTATGCTAAGCATTTGAATATTATTAGATCTAAGGTAAGCAGCAGCCTTTGATTATAGACAGTAATGCTCAATTTTATACATAATGGTAGAATTCTATTGTAAATAGAAATTTTCGTGACATCGACTTTATTTAATTTAAATATATTTCTATGCAATATGCACACATTTTTGCATTATTTGGTGTCGTTGTGAAAGTGGTATTAATATTTGCGAATGTTTTCCATCTTCCTTTATTTGGAACTCGGCTCCAATTTAATTCGAAACGTGAGTTTAAAAAAATACTCACTATATTATGCATAATTGCCTTCGGCTAGCCACGTTGTTTTGGTCATGAATGGTCACAAGAACGTATGTAACGAAATAGTCACAAAGCTCATATTGATGCCACTTATCTTATGTAAAACTTGCGAGAATGTTTGTAGAAGCAATGATCGATAAGGTTGTTACAAAGCCAATATATTGAATCGCATCAAGTCTCAGAATCATCAGTAATTAGGGCTAGGTGCCAAAAGCGCTCATATGTTTAAGTTATCCTAAAGAGATGTTCGTATAGTATTTTAAATCGTTGTTCCTAATGAATATTCGGAGAGTAAGCGCCTGTGTGCGCCATCTTAATTCTAATGTTATTAAGACTAGAATCGACGAATTGTGTACATTATCCCTACGCTAGAACAAATGGTGCTTCACATCGTAGAGCGACGCCGGGCGCGCCGTCGCCATGGCCTTGCTACAGTATCTATCGTAATGTTAATTCACCAAGTCTACTAGTTAATATTTTGTATTAAATTCCAATTATGATTCTCCTGTTCGAAAAGGCTGAAAGTATTATAATATAACGTTTGGCGAACGTCCTAACTATGTATTGGTTAAGAATCACACGCTGTTCGACGTGGATCGATACCTAGATAAGAAGTAAGTTTATTACATGATGTAATACCAAACGATAGCTTTTTGTATATTTCTATGATTCATACTAATAAGGTTTTTACACGCAATCAACTTGAATTATTGTCTGTACATTTTATACTTACTTATAGTACCTACCTAAAGTTTTATAACAATATGCCGCGTAGCCACTCTCACTATCTAAAGCAGGGTCGGCAGCACTATATTATCTATATCGACGTTACCTATTCGTGCCCTTATTTACTATGATATCGTTAATATTTTTTCACCGTCGTTATTATTCATTACAAATTTTAATATTTTATGTATGTATAATTGATATAGGGTAAACATTTACCTACTAAACTATACCTACCTAGTACAGGGTGCTGTACACAGGAAGCAAACTATTGAGTGAAATCGATTAAGTCTTTGTCTAACTACATATAAAGGATGTCGCGTCTCCTTAAACAAATGATAATTGATATAGATGCATAATTAGGCATGTAGTTATATTCTTCATACCATTCATGAGATTCAGAAGTAAAGTTTTAAAGTAAATATATGCTTCCGATTTCTTCCTAGCGTTGAAACTGATTTTGTAAGAGATTGCACTTCTGATGCACATTAACATACATAGTGTCAAATAAACATAATAAATATTTGGATACCTTTCTACTTGAAGTCTTCTCGCCATTCCTTATATTATACCGTAAACTTGTTTTGTTTGGAATTCGTTAAAATCATTTAATTTTGTTTTCAATATACTGTTTTGCCAATACTCGTTAATGAAAGTTATCTTAGTTTTTAACTTTGCAGAACTGAAATGTGCCTGGTTGTTTAATATTTGTTTAGTTTCTCGTTGTAAATACTTTTCCAGGATGGACAAGCTAATCTTTGAAATGTTCGAAATAAGATATCATTCAATATGCCGTCATAAAACTGTATCAGTCTTGTATAAACATACATTTATAAATAAAATAGATCTTCATAAATCATATTTTTAAGTACTTAAGGTACTGTAAATTTAACATTATATCGAGCATGTATCAACACCGAAGTTATTAGATAAAATCACTATACAAATTACATCCGTACCAATGTACTAACTTTTACATACAAAAACAAAAAACAGTGGTTCTCTGAATACTGCTGCAAAAGGCTCCTTGTTCAGTACAAGTTTTGAATTACCAAACGTTTAACACTAGAAATATGTTTGAGATGGTGCCTACTATCTAAAAACATCGGTGAGGAGAAGCATACAACTACACTGTGTATGTTATGTACCCGTGTACCCCACGGGGGGTGCACGGGCGCTACCTATTGTAAAGGCCTGTAATTTTGTACACCTTGATCGGTAATTATTTTACAACACCAAATCCTGATAAAATAATAATAAAGCAGGAAGAAAATTAAAATAAATGTCGTTTTATTAAGATATTTACTATATACCCTAGCAAGACCTATCCAATAAGGTTCATACAATTCAGGTTTAGAGGATCGAAATTGCATGAATAATGTAGAAGTTGCATGAATAAGTAGACTATCTACTTATTTTCAGATATAGGTACGAGTAAGTGCTGAGTTCCAAAACTTCCAAAAGTACAAGATTTATCTGAACTGTAAGATTTAGTACAGTCTCAATAAATCAAGCAAAAATATCTGACACGCTCTAACGGCTCTAGGAATAGATTTATATCAGATATTTTGGCGGCCTTTGTTCCATCATATAATGATGCCGGTGACTGTACAGTCAACCAATTTGATTCCTAGGCCACCGTAGAACCCTTTCATTTTATCTGCTACATCACAGCGTCGTAATAATCCTAGTAACCAGCAAGCAATAGCATTTACAACGGCAATGTTCTATGATGGCCTAGGAATCAAATTGGTTGACTGTACCTACCTACTTAAAAGTTTCCTAATTCAAATTTAATTGCTTCACCTTACACTGAAAATTCGACGAACATTTTTGAACTGACACTTGTCGATAAAGTTAGGTATACCAATCAATCTGAACTCCACTAATCGACGTGTTTCAATATGTGAGCAACAATATTTATTTCCAGCTAGAAAGTATATGTAGTTACCTATAAGAGAATATATATATTGCTTAAAGTGTTGCAATAAATTAAGTGTAAGTAATTCGGTCCGCCTAAAGCAAAGGAGGCGCAATATAAGGACTTAGATTGACTGTATAATGACCAAAAGCGATAATTATACAGGAATCATAAAAGACTTAGACCAATTTCATTTGAGACGCTAAAATAAGCATGTTTTGTAGAAATGTTTTTTCTCTAAAATCAAAAATGGCCGAGATATTTGACCCGAAAGTTGGGAAGATTCTAGGACTTAGTCAAAATTTCGATGGATGTCGTGTCATAATGACACCTATTTTAAATGATTGTTACGTACAGAACACGTTAAAATAAGCATCTTTTACCAGAAAAACTTTTCTCTAAAGAAGTTTTTTTCCGCTCTTTTGCCAGCAGCAGCAGAGCAGAGCTCCCGCCACCGTATTTTAACCAATCCGAGTCGGTTTTGGCACGATAAATTTTTCAAGTAAAAGGTGCTTATTTTGTCGTGTTTTATACGTAACAATCATTTAAAATGGGTGTTATAATGAGTATAATGACACAACATCCATCGAAAATTTTACAAATCCTACAATCTTCCCAACTTTTGGGTCAAATATCTCGGCCGTTTTTGGTTTGAGAAAAAAGTTTTTTCTACTAAACATGCTTATTTTAGCGTCCTTTATACAATAGCATCATAAAAAATAGGTGTCATAATGACACTAACCCCATCAAAAAAATTCTAAGTCCTGCGCCCCCTTTGCTTTAGTCCAACCAGTAAGGTCTTAAAAGCTTACAATAAATACTTTTTCTCATTGGGGCGTTAACTATAAGATTGGTTCTACTCTACGGTAGCGTTGATAGCCGGGCAGCGGTTCCATTTGCCTCCATTGACAGAACGTACATCCCAAGAATATCACTTTTTTTTTCGTTTCAGTAATACTGTATTTGAAAGACAGAAATAAGACAGTGGGGATATCCTTATGGCATGCTGGTGATGACGAGACAATTTTAATCTTGTATCGGCCCCCATATATACTACTTGTCAGCCCAGCAAGTAAAACGAAATGTCGGTGACAGAATAGGGAACATTACTGCAATGTTCTGCCGCCAGAGTGCAGCACTAACACAATTAGTAAACAGTTTTTTTGACAACTTTGACAAGTCCTTCAAAGCTCTGGATCAAATAGTGAAGAAAATATTTCAATTAATAAAATGCATCAGTGCCGCGTAATTGGATGCAAGAATGAAGGGCGTCATTCATTTCCGAAGGAAACGATGATATGAAAACTATGGGAAGCGGCAATACGTCGTAAAGCAAAAAAAAGCCCTCATCCACCTTTAAATGGCTATAGGATGCTATTTTAATATCACAGTACAGGTATTTTACACACGAATGATAATAAAACGATTGTAGTTTAACGCGTTTTCATCAATTATTCGTTATTGTTTGTTAGGTAAATAAATATGACATTGTACGTCATGGCGGTTTGTTGGTGCCGGTTAATGTACGGCCCGATAATACGCGTCCATCTATCGTTATCTCTCTCTCTTTTTGTATAAGTTAAAAAGAGACATAGATATAGAGGATGCCAATTATTGGGCCGTACATTAACCGGCACCGGTTTGTTTACGGGTTGTGTTAGTGTCGCCCCCTACGCAGAGCTTTGCGTAATGTTCCCTATTAGGGGAATGGTCACTAAATAAAAAATTGTACCGACGGACAGAAACTTATCTGACAAAACAACGACTTCTCTATTAAAAGTTAAAATTTTCGTATGTATCAATTTAGTAATATCATCATCCTCATCCTCCTAGCGTTATTATTCCCGGTTGTGCCCCTAAAGGAGCCCGGGGTCCGCTTTGACACCTAATCCCAAGATTTGGCATAGGCACTAATTTTACGAAAGCGACTGCCATCTGACCTTCCAACCCAGAGGGAAAACTAGACCTTATTGGGATTAGATCAATTTAGTAATATCAAACTCTTCAATTATAATTTTACTGACCTTCTGTAGATTTCTTACAGTTTCCTCAAAGACAATTTTTACTGCACAATCGAAATGTGGAGGATTTATAAAACACATCGGTAATGCACCGGTATGATAATTTGGTAAATTACCTATCAATCTGACATTATCAGTATTTTGTTTTGTCTATGAACTTTACTTTCACTGATCAGTCACACAGTTTCTGTCTCGATTAAAGAGTTTGGATTTGTTAGGTTGGTTGTATTAAATCTCTGGTTGTTCAAACCACTGTCATGCTATTTACAGGAGATTCTTTCCACAATTTATATGCCTTTTAACTATACAATAGATACGATTTAATTCACGGAATCGCACCCCACTTCGGTCATTCATAAAATAACCGAGATTTCAATAAATGAAAACAGCATTAAGATTTTTTTAACAAAGTTATATTTAAAAAAAAGTAACAGTAGGTACACTTTTGTAAACATAGGATATAATCTACAGAAAAAATGCATGTTTCGAGGCGTGAGAGTTCAAGCCCTGGTTTGAAATCCAGCCGTCACCACGGGTAGGAATATGGCTTAACTTTAACAAACAACAATAACAAATAACAAACAATGACTTTATTTACCAAAGGTGAAATTACAAGAATGAGTTTTACAAATTAGTGTGACAAGTTATGATTGGTGTTAGAGTATCCGTGGTCCTCACACTAGGCCTAGCCTGTGTCGTGAGAACCGACAGGGTCGTTGCAGAAGCATTTGCGTCAGGTTAGGACTTTATTAGATTATACGTTAACAGATGTTTACAATATCACTACAGCTGTGTGGCAAGGAGAAAAATGTTCAGAATTTATAAATGAATGAATGTATAATCAAATCTACTTAAAGAAAATAAAATAAAATTATTCCTAGGTTAACATAGTCTATGTTAGTGTGTGTGTGTGTGCGTGTGTGTGTGTGTGTGTGTGTGTGTGTGTGTGTGTGTGTGTGTGTGTGTGTGTGTGTGTGTGTGTGTGTGTGTGTGTGTGTGTGTGTGCGTGTGTGTGCGTGTGTGTGTGTGTGTGTGTGTGTGTGTGTGTGTGTGTGTGTGTGTGTGTGTGTGCGTGTGTGTGTATGTGTGTGTATGTGTGTGTCAGAGTGTGCGGGTGTGAATGGGTGAGTAATTGAGTATGCGTGTGTGGTGTGTGTCCAGCTATTGCACAGTTCTTAGAATATCTTCTGTTTCCCTGTACGATAGAGTGAGCAACCAATTTTTCAATTTGGTGTGGAGCTGTTTCACTGTCAACTCTTGGTTATTGAACCTTTTCATTATTTTGTTGTATACATATGGGTGTAGGAATTGGGGTAATCGCTGGGCAAAGGCTGTTTTTACAGAGTCCTTTGGAACATTAAATATTCGTTTGCTTTTGACTAGCGCATAATCAGGGGAATTTAAAGTTTGTTGATGCATTATTGCAGCAGCCCTAATTATGAAGAGTTGTCGAACTGTGAGTACCTTAGTTTCTGCATACAATTTATGTGTTGGGTATTGGAAAGGCTTCTTAGACATTACCTTCAAGACAGATCTCTGGGCCCTCTCAAGATCAATCATGAATGAAGAACCTGCCCCTCCCCATGCAGAAATGCAGTATCCCAAAATGGACTCACAAAGCGAAATATAGACTAAATTCAGAACACGTTTATTGGCAGAGTTACGGAGTAGTCTCATCACGTAAATAAGTTTCCTCACACGTTGAGATAGAGAAAGAATGTGTGGTTTAAAAGAGACGTGCTGATCCATGTCTAATCCAAGGTATTTTATGCAGTTGGTACGTTCTATACCTTCAGCAGACTTTGCGGAATTCAAACTCGAATTAATGGTTAGCTTGGTAGGATCCTTAGGTTCAGAAGCTTTAGTTTTATGAAAGCAAATGAATTTAGTTTTTTTGAAATTTAGTGTAAGAAGGTTATTGTCCAGCCATTTTTTTATAATATTCATACCATCTTCAGCTTTATTCAGCGCATCAGTCCATGACCCACCATGAAAAAGCGCAACGGTGTCATCTGCGTAACAAATTAGATCGGCTTTCCATGGTCTGACTGTGAAGATGTCGTTCATGTAAATAACAAACAGGGTAGGCCCTAAGACACTACCTTGAGGAACCCCAAAATTAGTGGATATTTCTGCACTCCTGTGTTCTCCTATCCTTAGGCTTTGGTGTCTGCCTGTGAGGTAGCTTTGGAACCACTTTAGTGGTAGTCCCCTTATGCCGCAGTGTTCAAGCTTTTTCAGGAGAATGGGTATTGAAACTGTGTCGAAGGCTTTAGCCAGATCAAGAAACACTCCAACACACCTCCTTCCGTTGTCCAAGGATGCAGTGATCTGTCTAGTGAGGCAGAGAACTGCATCTTCCGTAGATTTTCCACGTCTGAAGCCAAACTGATATTCTGAGAGTAATCCGAAACGTTCCAGGAAGCTAGTTAAACGACTATTGACAAGTTTTTCCAAAATTTTTGAGAAAATCGGTAATAGTGAGATTGGTCTGTAATTTTCAGGCAGGTTTTTGTGTCCGTTTTTGTGAATAGGAATTACAGTTGCTATTTTCCAGATGCTAGGAAATACTCCATTCTGAAGACTCAGATTGAAAATATGCGTAAGAGGTGTACAAATTTCATTTTTTATTGCTTTTAATAAAGGGGGACGGATGTCATCAAAGCCAGGAGCACTATCATTTTTTAATTGGTTGATCAGTTTAACGACTTCGAATTCATCGGTAGGCTGTAGGAAAAGCGTTTGTTGCTGTTGTTGTTGGACGGTAGGTGGATTATAACTCGATGAGATGGAGGATTCTGTCTTGTTTAGGTTCGAAAGAAGGTTATCGGCGAGACTTCTGCCTACATTAACAAAGTACTTATTGCAGTGGTCAACTGATGCCTGAGGACTCGATTTTATTTTTATAAGTTCATTGCAGTTCAACGTATTCCTAGAGAATTCAGCTACATTTTTGATTACCTTCCATAAACCCTTTGGATTGTTTTTATTATCCTCTAGTTCCTTAGTTTCGTAGGCTTTTTTTAAATTATGTTGAAGTTCCGTAAGAAAATTTCTATATCTTTTGTAAACCAATTTCCGCATTGCATCATTTGGGTGGTTACTGGCGTCGATGTGTAATCGATCGCGGTGTTTTTGACATCTGATCAAACCAGGTGTTATCCAAGGTTTGAGGGTGTAACTTGATCTGCTAACACGCCGCTGCGAAGAGTGCTTCTGTACTACTGTGTGCAATACCTTTTGGAGTTCCTCAGCTGCTCGATCAGGGTTTTTCTCGTTTGTAATCGAAGACCAATTAGTGTCTTGTAATTCTGATGCGACGGCATTGAAGTCTGTTTTAACGACTATGCGACTACGATGTTTATCATTATTGCTAGTAAGGTTGGAAGACATACCAAGCATTACGATATCATGGTCCGTGATATTAGTTTTACATACTAGACCAATCAAGTGGCGACATTTTGTTCTAATAAATATATGGTCAAGACAGGAGTCTAGTCTGGTGGGTTCCGAGATAACTGCCTGAAGGCCGGACTCAGCCATGAAGCATAAATAATCATTAGTGTTGCGATCAGCAGTGTTTAATATATTAATATTGATATCTCCTGCGACCACGACCGTTGAGTTACTGTTAATTGTAGTGAGAATGGTATCCAAAGATTGAACGAATTTGTTGATCTGTGTGAAAGATGGAGAGCGGTATATGCCAAGTACTGTGATATGTTCAGATAAATCAATTTTTAGACATTCACCTCCTTCAAAAAATGGTTCCGTTACAGTTTCATTCCTTTGGTGTGGTAGGTAGTTTACTTTCGACTCCAAGCAGCGATTTTTTGTAAGTACATTTTGGAAATGTTATCATGTAGAATTCTCCGTGGTAAAGGAGTAGTGCACCGGTGTCCCCTTATTTCACAGACAAAAGTTTCACCGACTGCGTGGTTTCGCCGAATTTTCGTTTCATCGAATTTCTGTTACTCAGAGACCGTTAACTTTTTAGGTATCAACAGCTAAAAGGTCATTTTGTAGAACCCGTTAGGTTAGGTTTGTTTTATAAAATTCCTGAAAAGATTACTGATTCTGAAAAAAATGGATTTCGATGAAATGAAAATTCTGCGAAACATACATTCGATGGAACAATTGTCGGTAAAACAAGGTACGGCTTTACCTCGGTGTGGCAGTTCACTTTCGAATCCAAGCAGCGATTATTTGTAACTACACTTTGGGCATGTGATCATGTTGAATTTTCCGCAGTTGCATCAGTAGGTTCCGGAGCAGTGCACCTCTTGAGATGAGTCCTCATATTAGAAGACTGTGTGATCGCCAGCCGGCAGTGCGGGTAGGAATACGGCTTTGCCTCGGTGTGGAAGTTCACTTTGGACTCCAAGCAGCGATTCTTTGAAAGTATACTATGGGCATGTGATCATGTAGAATTCTCCGCATTAACATCTGTAGGTTCTGGAGCAGTGCAGCTCTTGAGATGAGTCCTCATATTGGAAGACTGTGTAAAGGCCAGCCGGCAGCGCGGGTAGGAATAATAATAATAATAATAATAAGCCCGCAGGGCAGCTTGTGGCGAGCTGTTGGGGAGTAACGACCCCACGGACCCGAGTGCTCCCGAGAGTCGGTCAGGGCCTCCGTCTCCGGCGTGTCTTCGTCGTTTGGAGTGGAACCCCAAGGGGGCCCGTAGGACTCTCAGCTCTGGCTTGCCTTCATTGGCCGTCCAGAGAGGAGTCGTAAGAGCTATATGCTCCAGGGGTGGAAGTGTTAAAGGGCGTAACGCCGCGAGTAACTTCGGAGAAAGCGCAGCACCACCTCTCGACACCCCTGAGCCGCTCACCCGGTGTTGCTCCTGGCCGTCTGTACGACGACGCTTTCAGGGGCCCATCTAGCGAGTGGCTAGTCACCGCCTGCCTCGATAGCATCTCACAATGTTATGGCAGGTGTCCGGAACTCTTGCAATAGCTCATTCATTTGTCCATCCAAATTTCATCCATAGCCCGTTACTCTTTCCTCTTAACCTACAATAGCCCCAACGCCTGTTGGAACCGGTTCACGGGTATCTACCGATGTACCCGTGAATGGGTTCTAGCAGGTGTATTACATCACATTAAACTTCGTCTCCAAAGGGCCTCTACGTGTTGGATCTATATCCCCACGCACGCCTTCCAAAGGACCGGGCTTTGTCCCGTGAATTTAAACAGGAGATACATAATAATAATAAAGTTCTTTATTGACAGGCAATAGACCCATAAATCAAAAATTGCATAAAAAGTAAACAGTAAAAGTAAAAAGTCAAATTGTATAAGCGTAAAGATAAAATTAAATAAAACCTTAAATTTTTATAATAACCTAATTATGTTTAGGCAGTCACAACCGAAAAGACCTACTTCCTGTTCCTTTCGTGATGCACGGAAATCCAACGATTGTAGATCGGGTTACTCAGATACCCGGACAGCTCACGGAGGATACTGTTGTCCGACGTTCGGATGTGGCTCCAGAAGGAAGCTATGCGGGAGCGTATGATGGCAAAGAAGTCCGGCACTTTAGCCTCGGCAAACATGCTCGATGCGCTGCAGTATCTTGGCAGTTTCATTAGAATACGGTATGCATCATTATACTGCACTCTAATTTTGCTCATCGCGCGTTTCGTGAATCTGCTCCAGAGTTGACATGTATAGAAACATAGACAATATGCCCTAAACAATGTCACCTTCACTTCATCACTACAACGCGCGAACCTGCGAGCGAGCATGTTGCACCGCACGGCCAACGCCCTGCGCTCCCGTTCAATGTCGTCGTCATCAACAAGACCCTCCGTAAGTATGTGTCCGAGGTATCTGAATCTTTCCACCCTTTCCACCTGCGCTCCGTCCAAATATACTGGCGGGACTCTGGCCGGACCCCTTCCAGCCTTAAATACCAACAATTTGGTTTTGCCAACGTTATACTGCAACCCATGGTTACGAGCATATTGCTCGCAAATGGACAGCAGCTTTCTGAGGCCTCTGATAGATGGGCTGAGAAGAACCATGTCATCTGCGTAACTAAAATTATTAGTGCATGTAGTACCAATGTGGCAGCCCACTCTGGATCTTCTCAACTCAACAATCAGGTCGTTAATGTAGAGACTGAAGAGGTCCGGCGAGGTCAGCCCTCCTTGGCGAACTCCACACTCTAATCTAAATTCATTAGAGGTTGTGTCACCCCATCTCACACAGTTGGACTGGTTTTCATACCAGTACCTCAACAGATTCACGATTTTTGAGGGTACATTACTTGCAACGAGTTTCTTCCATAGCAACTTCAAGTTAACTAAGTCAAAAGCTCGACTGAGGTCCAGGAAACATGCGTACACCGATGAGTCCCGAGCCACGTAGTAGTTTACTGTACTTTTAAGGCTAAAAATCGCTGAATCTGTTGAGAGACCAGGACGAAAACCAAACTGCGCATCGTCTATACTGATACTGCGCTGCAGATCCGGGTGAATTAACCTCTCCAGTATTTTCCCGAGAATTGTACCTAAGGAAATTGGTCTGTAATTCTTAATACTAGAAAGATCCCCGGTTTTATTTTTAGGAACTGGAACTACCACAGTCTTTATTAATTTCTTTGGTAAGTAACTAAGATTAATGCACCTATTATACAACTCGGCCAATAAGGTAAATAAATGGTCACCGGCGTAAAATATATGCTCCACACTCAGCCCGTCAAAGCCCGGAGACTTACCCCGTTTCATGGACCTAACAATGTTAGCCACTTTTTCAGGCGTGAAGTAGGAGTGGTCTGCTTTGTCTGAGGGCGAGCCGTAAGTCACGAAAGGATCGCCACGCGCGGCACATGCCGGGAGCGGTTCAACACTGAAGTGATGCGAGAACAATTCGGCAATTTCTTTTGTATTATGAACGCCTTCGATGCTGACAGGAACACTTGTCTTGGGATTAAGTTTTTTGGTATCCTTCCAAAACTTACCAAAGTTCCTGTCAGCTCGATGGCTAGCTAGTATATTCATACGTATTGTGTCTTCGTTGTTCTGGCACCACCTCAGTTTGTTTTTAAAAGCTTTACGGCTGTGAACCATTTTCTCGAATGACTCCCCGGCACACGGTCTGCCGCACGCATCCCACCAGCTGAAGCATT
This sequence comes from Epinotia brunnichana, assembly GCA_963854355.1. NCBI lineage: Eukaryota > Metazoa > Arthropoda > Insecta > Lepidoptera > Tortricidae > Epinotia > Epinotia brunnichana. The sequence continues at coordinate 8,964,471 of OY977941.1, read as the reverse complement.
GCTTAGCCCACTCATGGCTTTCCCTCACATGGTAGTTCCAGCCCAACACTGTCTTCGCTGGTTTCCGTGTAACGCGACAGGCATTTGCACTCGAAACGGCTGCTATTTGCAGCGACGATACGATCTTGTCATAAAAAATATCGATAAAATAAAGATGTTCCTTACAAGAGAACTGCAAACAGTTTTTACAATAAATGTTGTGACTTCCCGTTTTAATATTTCTTAATCTAGTATCGCAGTGCATAGCATAAGCGTTGATTTGATTTAGGTCTCTTGTACCCCATCGGATTCCGTTATGTGAGCTGAGTTTACTGTCGATCACTTCCTTGTTAGTAACCATACTCAATTCACACGTCACGGACACCGGAAAATGGTCGGACCAGTATACACCATAGTTCACGCGAACAGATGTTATTGTGTCCCGCGCCGCTCGTGTCGTCACGCAGTGATCTAGCCATCGCCTGGAGTGATGAGCATCACTCACAAATGTGTATGTGTCCTCGGGTAATATCTCCACATCCGCGCACTGCAGTGAATAGGAATGGAATAGGTACGGCTTTGCCTCGGTGTGGAAGTTCACTTTGGACTCCAAGCAGCGATTCTTTGAAAGTATAGGTACTTTGGGCATGTGATCATGTAGAATTCTCCGCATTAACATCTGTAGGTTCCGGAGCAGTGCACCTCTTGAGATGAGTCCTCATATTGGAAGACTGTGTGATCACCAGCCGGCAGCGCGGGTAGGAATACGGCTTTGCCTCGGTGTGAAAGTTCACTTTGGACTCCAAGCAGCGATTCTTTGAAAGTATACTTTGGGCATGTGATCATGTAGAATTCTCCGCATTAACATCTGTAGGTTCCGGAGCAGTGCACCTCTTGAGATGAGTCCTCATATTGGAAGACTGTGTGAAGGCCAGCCGGCATCTTGGGCAGGAATACGGCTTGGCCCCGGTATGGAAGTTCACGTGCGACTTCAGGTGATGCTTCTTTGTGAACGATTTGGGGCACATCGGGCATTTGAAAGGCTTCACACCTGTTAATTAAAACAAAAATTTCAGGGTTAGTTACTGCTTAGGTGTTCTTAATTTGCCATTGGTTCTGTACTTTTGGATCTTGATTCTGTAGGTTTGGCGTAAAAAGTATTAACATAGATACAATCTGTGAGTTCATGGACAGTATTTGGGTTCGATTTAAATCAGTTATTTTGGCATAAAAAAGTGCAAGCGAGAGAAAAATATAGACCCGAATCCTATTCTAAACACTCACGGGCTATACCAGCAGGACTAATGGTGCGTGAACACTTTGAGAGTAGGTACGTATAAATATATATAATTTTTTGTTTCAGGTACTTGAACCACAATATGAATAGGCGCAGGGACGCTCGCTGAATTGTGTGTGCTGATGCTACATCGTGCATCGAAATCATCTTGTACAATAAGTCCAAAAAAAAAAACAATCCTATTTCCCGGGCATAAGCTACACATACATACCGTGTACATACACGTTATTAGACGTGACTGTACGTACGTATTAAGCCGCAGATTATATATATTTTTTTTGTTTCAGGTACTTGAATCACAATATGAATAGGCGCAGGGAAGCTTGCTGAATTGTGTGTGCTGATGCTGCATCGTGCATCGGAATCATCTTGTACAATCAAGTCAAAAAAAAACAATCCTATTTCCCGGGCATAAGCTACACATACATACCGTGTACATACACGTTATTAGACGTGACTGTACGTACGTATTAAGCCGCAGATGTAGTGTCATGTCAGAGAATCTGCAAAGCGTTTCTCTCAGTGTGGTCAGGCGTAGAGTTATTCGCCAGAGATTGGGTGCCGATGCTGCTTCGGAAGCATCTTGAACGTAACTGTATGAAGCCTCAGGTGCAGTGTCATGTTGGAGCGATCTGCGAAGTGCTTCTCTCAGTGTGGGCAGACGTTAATAGGGACGCTCGCCAGAGTGTTAGCTGATCCTGCTTCGGAAGTAACTCTCACGTACCTGTATGAAGTCGCAGGTGCAGCGTCATGTTGGAGCGGTCTGCGAAACGCTTCTCGCAGTGTGGGCAGGCGTACGGACGCTCGCCGGAGTGTGTGCGCTGATGCTGCTTTAGAAGCATTTTGCGGGAAAACGCCTTGCCGCACGTAGGACATACATGGGGTTTGATACCTGAAACCAGTAATAAGTGCTTATGAAACAATGCACTTTGATATGGAAGCAAGCCTCTTTGAACAGTGGATCCGAAGCGCTCGCAGTTTACAAGTTTACGGGCTAGGGGTTCAAACCACGAGGGGGTACGTTACAAAAGGTGATGTAGAAGTTTTTTTTTAATATTGTTATAAAACCGAGCAAATATCAAAAACGGTTACACGAGCAACAACGAGATCTTGGGACAACTTTTTGCAGCCACAAATCCTCGAAATTTTGGGACTTTTTTGGTTTCTCACTCGTAGCTTATATGCGGTGCATTCTAGCGATAAGTTAATCACTAGGAAATTAAACACCATGAAATTATGCGTCTAATAAGTACCATAACATAACAATTCGTTTCAGCGACATAGTAGAAAACCATGGTCGAAAACGAGGCTTTCCTCAACTTTGTAAGTTATTTCAAGATAGTAGTTTAAGCTTCTGCGTTTCGTTTCAATTTTGAATTTAACTATATGTTTTAATTTAGCTCCTCAATTGTAGGAATTTACAGAATCGAGAGTTATTATCATCATAACTAGTAATCGAAGAGCTGGCGATGGCGGTTTTCTAGTGCAACGCATCAGCATTGCAGTTCAATGAGGAAATACTGCCAGCATACTCGGTACAATGCCTAGAGGGCCTTTTTAGGGTTCCGTAGCCAAAATGGCAAAAACGGAACCCTTATAGTTTCGTTATGTCTGCCCGTCTGTCCCCGTATGTCATGTCATAGACATTTTACTCGAAAACTAGGTATAAGGTGTATTTGAATGAAATTTAGATGATAGGTATATTTTATTAGCCGCTACATAATTCTATAATGAAATTACTAAAATAATATTATTTTAGGGGTGCACTCCATACCAGGGATCGGAAACCGGTATTGTTTGTATGGGAACGAAAACGTTATTTTTTCGTTCTTTTGATAATAATTTCATTTCTAATTGGGCAATCTAATAATACGCACTCGTTACCTCAAAATACAACGAGTCCTACATGTGAAGTATAAAATAGTTCGAGATTTGTGGTAAACCGAGGTTTTCGCAATTAACCGGTTCCGATCCCTGCTCCAATTGCTCCATACATGTAACTGCAAGTCAAAATAAAGAAAAACATCGTATGTTCACGTGTGGCAACAATCGATAGGCCTTTTAAAATAAATATAACCTTTTTCAGCAAGTTTTTCGATTGAGTGAAAATTTCTAGGATTTATAGCTGCCAAAAGTTGTCCCGAGGTATTTCGTGTAACCATTTTTGATATTTGCTCGGTTGTATCGATGTAAACAATATTTAAAAAGAAACTTATACACCACCTTTTGCAACAAAGAAATACTCTACAGACTGGACTAGGATACTGATTTTTATGTTTAAAAAGTCAAATGAGAGAATAAAACATTACTCAATGAAAAAAAATATTACACGTAATAACGTGTAATATTTTTTTTAACATAATAATGTTAAAAAAAGAGTTTGTAATATTCTTGACCATCACCTTCTTAACTTATATTTATTTGTTCAAAAATGTAATAGCGACGAGGTTAAGTGTACTTGAGATACGAGTAAATATTTCATTACCCCAAGATGAAAATCTAAGTTAAAAATGTAAAGACCATCAACTAAGGTCAGATTCGAGCAAATAATATGAATCAGATTACACTTCATAATTGTATGGGCTAATCTCGAAATAAACTCCCTCAGTGATAAGGAGCGTAACAAAGTAACTAAGTATAAAATCAACTAGGTACCTAAGGAGATAGCTTAGATACATTAGAACGCCGACTTCGGAGTGAAAGCGAAACCCGTTCAAGTTTGACGGGTGCGCGGGGAGAGGAAAAGTGCATTGCGCATTCGTGGAAAAATAGGCGGCTGTGTTCTCTACTATCTCAGTGCATCTATCGAGTTTTGTAGAATGTAAGTACTAGATTGTGTACTTTTACATACTGCGAATCTTGTTCTTATTCTATCTCAAGGACATTTTTTTCGCCGCGGGCGAGTGAAACATATTCAAATGCGAAACTGGTGCCGAAACCGAATAGAGTTGGCTAGCTCGACGACACTCCATATAGTTGGATAGTTCGACCGCGATGTGTATAAACTTTGACGTATTTATAAATATGGCAAAACTGTCACCTCCAATCCTAATCTATTCGCAGTTAGATAATACTTCTTGCAGATAATCAGCACCAGCTCTTGAGTCAGCGTTATGCTGAGGCGAGACTCGTCTCTGTACTTATTTTTCATGTATTAGGTACGTTGTTTGTTAGTTTAGTCACGATTAAATGTTTTCTACTTCTACGGTTATAAGATAAGTATGTTGACTGATGTGCCGTAGGACGGTTTTCAAAATTGCGAAACATTCCCAATCAAAAGATCCGGGTAATTATTCCCAATCAAAAGATCCGGGTAATTTCTCAAATTTCCTGAAATTAAGAAGTTTTTCATATTTTTGGATATTTCCGCAACTTGCACATTTACGTAGACCTATGTTTTAGTTATGACTGATTCTTTAATACTTATGTAAATATTATGAAGTTGACTGTACTAACAAAAATAAACATAATTTTCCTCTTAAAATTGTTTTTTTCCGGAAAATGGTTCGAAGCAACTCGGATATAAATACATATATTCTTTTCAATTCACTTTTTTCCACAAGAGTGCAAAGAATATTTTAAACTCGAACGTGTTGTTATTATTAGTTACTTGTTTTAATGCCAGTCCAGTCAGGACAATGGTCCTGATAAATTGTCTGATGAAATGAGATGGTGCTGTGGACATTTTTTTTTGAAATAAAGGCTGATTATACATATTTCAGTTGTTTTTCTTATGTAGTATTTTCCTCGCTTTAGTGAAGTGAAAAGATTTGTGTTACACACGGGTGCAGTGCAGAGTGCAGTTATTTTAACACTAGCCACGCTCCGGATTCTATTTTTAAACCATTCGCTTAGCTCAGGATTCTTGGTTCAACCCTGGAATGCATTAGCTCGTGTTTCAATTCCACACCCGCGGTTAATATACAACTTTGCACCCTTGTATAACAAATAAAATAACTATTGATTATCAGACTAAAATATACATTTAACAATACCTGTGTGAATTCGAACATGCATGTTGTAGGCGACGCGCTGATTAAAGGACTTCGGGCACTGCGAGCATTTATACTCTTTACGGTTTCTGAAAATAAAAATATATACGTTCGTAATCACGTAACGTTCCGAACACGTCGGTACAATTTAACTGTAAATTTTCCATATAAAAAGTGACATTTAGACCTACCTGACGCGCGTTACGTGCGTTACGTGATCGACCTACAGTATTGAATTGACTATGATTCAAAATAACATTTTCTCAACCGACGTTACAACGTTAAAGTACCTACGGCTTACACTCGTGCACCGAGGGTCCCGTACTTTTAGATTGTATGTTTATGTATAGGTATAAATAAAATCATTTGTTTCAGACCATACAGATCCATATTTTTGTTAGTAAAATCTTACGTAATATTATGTTAGTATTGGGAACAAAAACAAAATAAAGTAAGAAAGTAACAGATTACATAAAAACTGAAGCTTTAAAAAAAGTTGGCTATTGAGAGAGTGAAGAGAACACCAAGGCTAATTAGCTCTCCCTATAGCCACCTCAACCCAAAACTAGCAGTCGAGTCTTTCGGCTCTAGCATAGTATATGCTGTGTTGTTACGGTTAGGAAACAAGTCATAAAAACACGGCGTTTTATTCGATTGAGTGTATTATCCAAGTATAAAAAGTGATAATCCCATAAGTTATTTCAGATCGATTTTCTACTATGATCACTTAACTGTCCAAAAATTCATTTTTGTATAATGCAGTTACGCCTGCTAACGATATTTATAATTATAAACTTCAAATTAAAGGAAAAATTTAAAAATCTCAATCAATCTCTCAATTTTATTGTCCAAAAATTGCCATTTCAGCTTTGCAATGCAAAAATACTTTCCTATGGCTGTTCTCCTCTGTAGGTCGCATTTATCAACCTATTCTCGTGAAATTTTGTGAGTAGGTTCGATAAAATTTACTACTTTCATGTGACTACATACTTAGGTACCCGCGGTCGTTGAAGCTCCGTCGAGGCTCGAAATCGCGGGTTAAGTTCCACGGTGCACCGACAGATGTGTACAATTTTCGCCTTATTATAATGCAATGAGGTACCGAAGAGAGGTAGGGCACAGCGGAATGTCACCTCGCTCGTATGTGGAGCAGCCCAATTGGGGAAGTACCTCCACCTTACAGAAGACCGCAGCCATAATAGCACCACTGCTTTGTAGTGTTGCTATATTATTGCATGCTATGAAGTATGTGGTGTTGTCTTCCTGGTGGTGAGTAAGGTCGCCAGAGCTCCCTAGGGTGCGCTGTGTTGGGAGTGAGGGACCTGCATGTCTCTATCTGCTAACTCAAGTGAATAAAGGGTCGGCAACGCGCTTGTGATTCTTCTGGAGTCACAAGTGTCCATAGGCAGCTTAACATCAGGCAAGTCGTAAAATTGTTTGCCACCGTCGTTGTAAAAAAAAAAAGGTGCATAACCTTTGACGTCGACTATACATGAAAAGGTTTAGTCACCTATGTATCTTCATGTGGCTACTAAGGTACCCGCGATCGTTGAAGCTCTTCCCGCACACGGCGCAGGAGGCTGCGAACTCGCGGGTACCACGGTGCACAGACATGTGGTACTTGAAGTTGCGAAGCTGGGAGAATGTCTTTCCACATTCATTGCAGTTGTAGCGCCCGCGGGTTGGTGGTTCCGTAGTTGAGTGCTGAAAGAAATCCGAGGAAGTAGCTGGTTATTTTGGGTGGCTTGAAGGAGCTCACGGAATAGAAGGAGTATTTGTCTTCATTATACCGTCTCTAATTAGGTACCTAATTAGAGATGGGATTCTATTCAATGGTGGATTTAGCAAGTTTTGTTTATGTTTTAAGTTGCTAGACTGCTCGTCCGTTTGTTCGCTATCAAGTTTTAAACTCACTAGAAGAGAAACTTAATTTCTACCAAACAAAACACTAATAAAAATTTGTAACTGGAGATAAACCTATTAACCCTCGCCACGCAAGTCTTATGTCTATTGTTTTTGGACTTCGTTTGAAGTCGCTAGCAACGGTGACAAACTTGAGTTCAAGTGGTGGCGATTGGGTTAAGGACCTATGTTGTATTAGAACTGCAGGCAAGCGTGTATCCGACCGAAATTACGCCTGACGGTGAACGCGCCATTACTTAAAGAAGAATGGTTGCTGTTCGTTTAGAGACAGGCGTCTTTACAAATCGTTTTACCATATTTTAATGTACGAGTACCTAGATCACATTGGGCGTTGTTTGCGGACGGGGTGACCCATGTAGAGTAACGTATGGGCTTTCAAGCGAGTATAAAAGTGTCCAGGTCTGTAGATTCGTAAGACTCTAATGCATCCTTATAATAGTTAGGTAGGTACCTATCTATAAATATTTGCGCGCATTAATCTATAAAACGCGTGCGCCATCGCTCAATGTCGCCCTTTTCGATAAACGTGGCCTTATGTTATAATTTATTCGTACCTGAGTGTTAACAGAGTCCTTGGCACCTTCAAGAGTTGAAGCCGTAAGAACAGAATGGCCGCTATTTCGTAGATCAGTTGGACTTTCCAATGGTTCTGTCTTAACTTGGATATTGTTGTTATTATCATTCGGATAAACCTGAAATAAAATGTGTAATTATTGCATTTTGGTAAATTTAAGACACAAAATAAATAAATAAGTTAAAATTCAAGACGTAGTCTCTGTTCTAGAGAAGTCTACATTATACATTAACTACGCAAGTACCTAACAAATACTTTTAGGTACAAGACTTTTTAATTAAGAAGAGAAATAAATAAATATAAAAAGCTTAAAAGGCTACAATAAATATTTATGTGAGTGGAACTTACATTGTTTAAACTTGGTTCTTTTCTTCGAAAGGGTCTGAAGCTGTCTGGGTATCTAGGGCACCATGGACTCTCTAGGGCTTTATTTAAAATTGCTACTTTATTTTGACTAGTAACTGGTATATTAGTACCTTTACATCTTTCTGCTTTATTCTCCATATTATTTTCTAATGTAGAAAACCATGCCAATCTATCTATTAGCACCGTATTAATGGCAACTGGCGGCTTAGCTGTATGGGCTCTCTGTATTCTAATGAAATCTAAATTAGACGAATATGTTTTACTGCTTCGAAAAGTCTCCACAGAAGATCCTATGGACTGTCCCAAACAAATGTTACTCACTCCCTTTCTGTGGAGCTCCGTCAAGGCCATGTTTTCCTGGTAAGGGTTTAATAAATTAGTTGCTAAATTATAAGACATTTGACTAGCTGCGTTATCGGATGGCGAATTCGCCATGTCAGGGCTATAGCCATTCACATTTGCATTCGTCAAGAACAGAGATGTCGGGGAGCGATAGCATCCGTTTGGTATTGCTGGCACGCCCGCCCGACCGTTAGCGTTACGGTTTCGAGGATATGTCTCCATAAATGAATCACGTAGAAAATAGTCTCTTTGTCGGTCTCCATGCGCCGATGGCAGATTTCCCAAAACGGGCTTAAACTGTTCATTCAAATTCCGAGACTGCATACAGTCTTTATAATCCGTCGCATCTTTTGTATCGCGTGGAAACGTATGTTGAAATAGTTTTCTAAACGTTATCAGCGGCGAGTTATTATCGTTTTGTGATCGTAAAACGAATTTGCGATCATCATCCGCTACGCTTTTGTTTACATTATAATCGACGTCAATATTTATCGAGAGTTGCATCAAGTATTGTCGGTCGATGAAAATCTGCATAGCTTTCACGATATCTAAAAACTTCTCCAGCTTTTGTTTTGGCATTGTGACTTCTCCATTATAAATGTAATAAAGGACAGCCGACAACGCTTCTAGGTCGAAGTCGGGCAAGACAATTAACGTCGGGGTTTCTTCTATAGGGCAAGAAAGCAGGATCCCCTGAAAGAAAATCGATGCTAATTAGTTTTAATGAACACCAATGAACAAAGTAGCGGTAGCATTTGTGGGGCTTTAGAGCGTTTACGGTCTATTCAGACGGTTACATTAAAGCATTCGAGTCACATATTTGCAGCAAAGACGCTAACGCCTCATCGTTATCAACGCAAAAGACTTTGAGAATGGCGATATCCACTGTCAAATATCCAAATTTTCATAGCACTCAAAATATGTTTAATCAAATTAAACAGAGACATGGTAAATTATAGCATGGCCCTTCATTATTTTATTGTGATAATGTGTACATAGATTTTGAAGAACAAAATAGTTGAGAGTCGGAGCTAGAAATCGAAGCCTCGGAAATCGGAATGTACCGGTACCTGATATGTGAGTCCGATCCAATTGCAAATCCAAATAAAAGGCTCAAATGGTGACACAACACAGGATGTAGACAATCGTGCGAAGTGGAGAAGAAAAAGTTATGTAGAACTGATTTTATGCAGCCGAAAAAGGCACATTTTGTTTGGTCGTCTGGCATTAATTATTTAATGACATGAAAATTTTATTAACAAAAATTGTTACAGGTCTTGGTCAATCGGTTCATTTGTTTCCTAATTGAAACTCATTAGGTTTATACATCATAACATTTTGGATTCATATTTATGTCTATTTAAATAAATAAATAAATAAATATTTGCGGACAATCTTACACAAATCAACCTAGTCCCAAACTAAGCAAAGCTTGTACTATGGGTACTAGACGACGATATACATACTTATATAGAGAAATAAATACTTAAATAGATAGAAAACATCCATGACTCAGGAACAAATATTCGTGCTCATCACACAAATAAATGCCCTTACCGGGATTCGAACCCAGGACCTCTTGCTTCGTAGGCAGGGTCACTACCAACTAGGCTAAAGCGGTCGTCAAATCGTATTTGTATCGTTAATTTATAAAATAACTAGCTGTTGCCCGCGACTTCGTCCGCGTAGTACTTTTTATCGTCTTAGAAAATGATTTCTCTCAATACAAAATTTGAACCCTCTTTTAGGGGATAATTAAAAAAAAGTTGATGTTCATTTTCTAGTTTGTGAACAAACAGTCTAAAACCAAAGTTAAAAATCTCATACTTTAAAAATGCCTTGAAATACTCAAACTTTGAACCAATTTTAACACTCTTAGGGGATGAATTTGGAAAAACTCTGAAATCAGTTTTGTAGTCTTTTAACGTACAGAATAAGACCGAAGTTAAAAATCTCTAACTCACACTTTAAAATGTTATTGCTCGCCATTTAAAATTTGAACCCCCTTTTAAACCCCCTTAGAGGTTGAATTTTTCTAATCGCTGAAAGAACTTTTTTCGTAAACTTTTAAGTCTCTAGCTCAAAAAAAGTGTTGCCCATACAAAGCTTTCTTAACCCCCTTAGGGGTGGAATTTTCTAAAACTCTGAAAGTACTTTATTATTAATTTTAATAACTAACATTTTGAATAGTTTTAAGTCTAGTAAAAAAAAAAAATTTTCCCACACAACACTGGCTACCCTTCTTAAGGATCTTAAGGATCCCCTTAGGGATGGAGTTTTCTAAAACGCTGAAAGTTCTTTTTTAGTATTCTAATAAGTAATCTTTTTGCAAAGTTTTAAGTCTAACTCAAAAAAAAGTGTTGCCCATGCAAAGCTTGCTCTCCTTTTTAACCCTATTAGGGGTGGAATTTTCTAAAACGATTTGTGTTCTTTTTTTGTATTTTAATAAGTAATCTTTCTACAAAGTTTCAAGTCTCTAACTCAAAAACATAAACTTTCCCTGATAAAAACTTTGCACCCCTTTTTATCCCCCTTAGGGATAGATTTTTTCAAAACGCTGAAAGTCTTTTTTTTTTGTATTTTTATAAGTAATCTTTCTACAAAGTTTTAAGTGTCTAGCTCAGAAAAAGTATTCCCCATACAAACCTTGCACCCTTTTTTAACCCCCTTAGGGAATGATTTTTGTAAAACACCGAATGTAGTATTTTTCATGTTCTAATAAGTAATTTTTCGTCAAAATTTTAAGTCTCTATTAAAAAAAAATATGTTTTATTTTACCCCCTTAGGGGTGAAATTTTCCAAAACGCTGAAAGTACTTTCTTTGTATTTAAATAATCTTTCTACAAAGTTTTAGGACTCTAGCTAAAAAAAATAGTTTCCCACATACAAACTTTGCACCCCTATTTTAGCCCCCTATTTTTAGGGGTAGAATTTTCTAAAACGCTGAAAGTACTTAATTTGTATTCTGATGACTAATCTTTCTACAAAGTTTTAAGTCTCTATTTAAAAAAAATATTGTTTCCCCCATACAAAATTTGCACCCATATTTTACCCCCTTAGGGGTAGATTTTTTTAAAACACTGAATCTAGGTACTTTATTTGTATTCTAATGAATAATTTCTCTACAAAGTTTTAAGTCTCTATTTTAAAAAAAGTAGTTTTTCCCATACAAACTTTGCACTCTATTTTACCCCTTTAGGGGTAGAATTTTCTAAAACCCTGAAAGTTCTTTATTTGTATTCTAATGACTGATCTTTCTACAAAGTTTTAAGTCTCTATTTAAAAAAAAAATGTTTCCCCCATACAAACCTTGCACCCCTATTTTACCACCGTAGGGGTGGAATTTTCCAAAACGCTGAAAGTGTTTCATTTGTATTCTAATAACTAATTTTTCTACAAAGCTTAAGTCTCTAGCTAAAAAAAAAGGTTCTCCCATACAAACTTTGCACCCCTATTTTACCCCCTTAGGGGTAGAATTTATAAAAATCCCTTTTTATCCCTAGCCCACGTTATAAAAGCAACATACTGTGCAAAAATCAACTCTCTAAGATTAGTAGTTTCGGCTGTGCGTTGATGAGTGAGTGAGTGAGTGAGTGAGTGAATAAGTCAGTCAGGACATAGGCATTTATTATGTATAAATAGATAGAAGATAATGAAACTCCCATTCAAATATCTCAAAAAATTATGAAGCTACATCCGTTTTAATGTCGCTTGTTAGAGTGAGAAAACGATGAGGGACTGTGACGTCAATATACTCGAGCGTCATAGTAAAAAACAATCGTTTCATATGAAGGTCCGTTTTGCGGAAAAGGGACAGAACATACCCCCTCTTAAAACTTTGGACTCTTATAACTTAATCATTACCTATATAACCTCTTGCTTTGTTTTTTTTCCATTTGACTATATTTATTTTAAATTCTTTTTCGAGAAAATACATTATGATTATTTACCATATTTTCGATTCCTGAGCTAACCACGAACTTCGGAATTCGAAAATATTCGGGTATCTCTATCTCTATCGCACTAACCATACTCGAGTGACAGGGATGCAAATATATGAACATTGAGTATCAGTTTTCGTGGTAGCGCCGCAGGTACTTTGGCTGAATGGGCCGAGCGCGTGCCATTGTCATTAAAAAAAACAAATTCGTGTTAATTATATTGTTCAAATTTGTTGATTTCATTTATTGAAATTACGACATAAAACGACATTTGCGCATATAAGTTCTCATATCAGAATCGAATATTTTTTTATGGTTTATATTTTAGCATTTGTCTCGTAAAGGTCTATCGTAGACGGGATTTAAATTATTAATAAGTGAAAGGCTAAGCAATTCCGCCATTTTGACGAAAATTTGACGGTTCTTATAGCTGACAGTTGGAGCAGCGTTTGATTTCAATAAAAATAAATGAAAAATTAAATGAAGTCGTATATTTCGGAAAATTAATTAACTGTCGCAGTCGGATAAAAACTATCCTAAGTTGCAGCTAGAATAATAATGTACCTATATAAAATGTTTCATATTTTTCCGTTCATGGGATGCTGAGAACATTCGAACCGCGCAAAGCTTAGTTTCAAACTGGCTGATTCTTTTTTTAATTTAGAGATTTATTATAAGTGGAGATTATTTCTTTTCAAATTGTCATAGTTGCAGAACATGTTGTTCAGAAGCCACTTTTTCATTCTTGATTTGAATCCTGCGGTGGAAGCTGCATTTCTGACGCTATGAGGCAATCGGTTGTAAGTAAATTGGTGGTCCGAGGTTATAGACCGACTTAGCTGACTTCGCAAGTCTGTGTTTCTCAACCACCAGCCTGTCTCCATGCATATTGCTCCGCAGGGGATATCTGGAGTTCGTGCCCTTGCATTTGAAATTGCCGAGGTTTTCGTGTGTGAAAATTGCCACTCGGTTAATCACATACTTAATTATTTCGACGTAACACAAAACTAGTGCCTATGCCAAATCTTTGGGTGGAACCCGAGCTCCTATGCTATAAAGGTTTCTTTCTTTCTATCTTTCTATAGGGATAACCTCGAAAACGCTACGGTGATGATGATGATGATTATTATTCACCCCTTGAATAGCTTTTAGTAATCATTGTGTAGTTTTTGCGTCAGGTGAGTGTAATAAGCCATTGCTCAGAGAAAATCCGGCTCAGGTGAGAAAGGGAGAGAGAGAGGAGACTGAATAGAGTACCCTAAGCGTGGGTACCAAAGCTATGCGAGGCGGCGGAGTCGAACTTGCCCACCGAGGGTTCCGTGCAAAACTACAAAATAGTTTTCTGATTTTTCCCTGTACTTTTAGTATGAGACGATATTACTTGCCAAATTTCATAGTTCCAGGTCAACGGAAAGTACCCTATAAATTTTGATTCCCTTAAGACTGTCGAAGTACACGTTTTTTTCGGCATTAACGGCCGTATCTTTTTTTACGTTAACTTAGAAGTTTGATTTTTCCACAGCTTCAAGGGACTGTAGATTTGAGTATGTGGTTTTGATTTCAACTCGATACCTCCACGCGTTCTCGAGACGAAGGGTCTTGACAGACAGACAGACGGACAACAAAGTGATCGTATAAAGGTCACGGCTCATTACAGCCACCCGGCACCTGACCCGCACCGCCTCGCCTCGAGCGGTTAGTATTCTTCATATGGATTTGTATGGGCATGCGCCCACTACATCAACTCCGTAGCATCACCGGATCGCCTCGCTCGCGAGGTGTTCACGCGCGGACTGCGAGTGGACCACTCGATGATAGCTCGCTGTTGGCATGCTTGCCTCGCTCGTGTCCACTCGTTGACGACGCTCGTGTCCACTCGATGACCACGCGAGGTTCACTGGTGACAACGCGGCGTACACCCGCGGACCACCTGTCGACAACGAGTGGACGCCCAACGACGAGGCGGGGCCGGGTGGTTGTAATGAGCTGTAACCTTAAAAGGGTTCCGTATTTTTTCTTTTGAGGTATGGAACCCTAAAAATCCACCTCCACTGCTTTGCTCAACTCTGATATTCACCCTCAGGAAGTTGCTGACGCTGGCGAGGACGGCACGGTGTGCGCTGAACGCGCGCCCTCCGCACAGCAGGCTCACGTCGCACCACTCGTCGCGCGACAGCCACTCGCACATCTGTGGAGTACAAAGTGTCGAATGAATCACAAAATATTATATCTACAGGTACAGTCAGCAGCAGAAGTAGCTAAGCGGGCTGGGTGTTCAAAATGACCTGCACACGACTTTATTCTTAAGAAATTAAGAGCGTGTGTAGGTAATTTTAAACACCCGGCCCGCTTACGTACTTCTGCTGCTGACTGTACAGGGCTGTTATTCATTACACGCTCACTCCACCCGTCACGCCTATCGAAACTAGATCTCTACCTACGCGTAGTAATTACTACGAATCGCGTCGTCAAGAGATATTTGTGAGCGTTGAGGTGAGCTTAAAACAAGTTACAGAACAGCGGGTCTGAAATCCCTTCACTACCCACTAAAGCGGTATCTTGACACCGACTCGTCGACTTGATGTTTTCGTTCGAGTTACAGAAAGCACAGACTTAATGACTTCAGCTCGTCAATTGAGTAACATTTCGTACGTACGTTGCCGTGACATGTTTTGTATGGAAAGATGACAGTCGAGTTGTCCTTAGCGCTCATTTGAAAAATTACGCAACTACATACTTACTGGCCTGAAGATAGTCCTTGCCGTGCGTGTGGGTGGGTATTGATTGCCCTGCTATTATATTACAGCATATCGAACCTTTTTAATAGCCGCCGAGACAATTCCACATAGGTACATTTAACCCTGCTGCTTCCGAACGTCGTCGGCTGGCAACGTCGCGAAGGATATAAATTGTCATAAATCATACTTAGGTTTCCAATTTTGAGGGGATAATAAGAACATGCAACAACTACATAGAGCGTTATTTTCTTACTGAAACCGTAAGTCACCTACGGGCATTTGTACCATGTATGAGGCTATTACCGCTATTATAACAATTTTGATGTCGAATAAGCTAATGGTTGCCGTTGGTAATTTCCGCGTGTTTGGTAAACCTCCGTACATAACAGAACAGCATATACCCCAATCAACGAGGACATTTTTGCAGTCAACCAGAATTATTGCGCTGTTGGGTCCACCGATCCATGTACCGTACCTACGAAGTGATAATAGGTAGGCACCAGCTCTTATTCTCTTTGCAATTTATTTAATTTAATCGTATGGCATTTAATCAGTCGTATACTATAAAAGAATTGGAAATAGATTTTCATTTCATGAAACAACAAAAAACTGGGTGCGTTGCTCTTACCTTGTACAGTCAAAGAATTTAATTTCCTACCCACTTTGGACTTTGTCAAAGTGACGTAATCAATCAAAACGTAAGAGACTTCTTATGATTTTATTTACAGTGTCACTTTGAAATAGTCCTAAATGGGTAGGAAATTAAATTCTTTGACCGTACCTATTTAAACCAATAATATTTACTATAATATGGACATTTACATAGCCTAAGCCCATGAAAATTTATAATTTTAGGAGATATTGGTTCTCTTTTTAGGGTTCCGTAGCCAAATGGCAAAAAACGGAACCCTTATAGATTCGTCATGTCCGTCCGTCTGTCTGTCTGTCTGTCCGTCCGTATGTCACAGCCACTTTTTTCCGAAATTATAAGAGCTATACTGTTGAAACTTAGTAAGTAGATGTATTCTGTGAACCGCATTAAAATTTTTACACAAAAATTGAAAAAATACATTAAGTTTTAGGGGTCCTATATGTATACTCAGAACTGAAACTCAAAAAAAATGTTTTCATCAAACCCATACGTGTGGGGTATCTATGGATAGGTCTTCAAAAATGATATTGAGGTTTCTTATATCATTTTTTTCTAAACTGAATAGTTTGCGCGAGAGACACTTCCAAAGTGGTAAAAATCATTCATTCATTCATAAAATGTGTGTCCCCCCCCCCCCTGTAACTTCTAAAATAAGAGAATGATAAAACTAAAAAAAATATATGATGTACATTACTATGCAAACTTCCACCGAAAATTGGTTTGAACGAGATCTAGTAAGTAGTTTTTTTTTAATACGTCATAAATCGTAAACCGCAATTTATTTCACGGAACCCTTCATGTGCGAGTCCGACTCGCACTTGGCCGCTTTTGTTTACTGTTCTTAGTACCTATGTTAAGGGTATTTAATAGGGGCTTAAGATTTTACGGTATACATTGTTTAAAGTCGTATAGTTCCTCGGATTTTACTAATGAATTTACATGCCTGTCTGCTTATCAAAATTGGACTGAATTTTACCGTCGTGATGTAATAATAATAATAATAATAAGCCCGCAGGGCAGCTTGTGGCGAGCTGTTGGGGAGTAACGACCCCACGGACCCGAGTGCTCCCGAGAGTCGGTCAGGGCCTCCGTCTCCGGCGTGTCTTCGTCGGTCGGAGTGGAACCCCAAGGGAGCCCGCAGGACTCTCAGCTCTGGCTTGCCTTCATTGGCCGTCCAGAGAGGAGTCGTCAGAGCTATATGCTCCAGGGGTGGAAGTGTTAAAGGGCATAACGCCGCGAGTAACTTCGGAGAAAGCGCAGCACCACCTCTCGACACCCCTGAGCCGCTCACCCGGTGTTGCTCCTGGCCGTCTGTACGACGACGCTTTCAGGGGCCCATCTAATGAGCGGCTAGTCACCGCCTGCCTCGATAACTTTGTGTACAACAATGTTATGGTAGGTGTCCGGACCTTTTTGCAATAGCCCAGTTTCATAATCCACCCAAATTTCATCACCATAGAACCCGTTCTCTATCCATATAACCCACAATAGCCCCAACGCCTGTTGGAACCGGTTCACGGGTATCTACCGATGTACCCGTGAATGGGTTCTAGCAGGTGTATTACATCACATTAAACTTCGTCTCCAAAGGGCCTCTACGTGTTGGATCTATATCCCCACGCACGCCTTCCAAAGGACCGGGCTTTGTCCCGTGAATTTAAACAGGAGATACATAATAATAATAATAATACCGTTTATTGCTATTGTTATGTTTTACTTTACTTAGGAGAATGTCGCCAGTGACATATTGACAGTTCCCTCGTTGATCGGAGTAGCCGGTTCAAACTCGAACTTAGGCAAACACGGCATGTTTACGAGGGCGACACACTTTTAATTCTCTGATAGTGCAAATAGATGCCTCCGTGCCTGTAGCACGCTGAGAAAAATGAACAGTGCACATACAAATGACCAGGTCAACGTTTTTAAACTAGCACCCGTGAAAGTGTAAACAGAGACGAGAAAATTAGATGCAGTCGTTTTTACCGATTTGTTCACTGTTTGCAAAGAACAAGTCTCATTTTCATTTCTACCGGTATCCGAACGGTCTGTATATTTGTGGGACCGAGGCCATTTGGAACAGGGGCGTGTTGATTCGCATCGATTTATCAAAAACTATGTGTGTTAGTGCAGTGTTTTTCAACGAGTGTGTCGTCTTATGCACGATTCATAGGATATACCTACGATATAAAGAGACATGATGCAAAATAAGTTTCTGCCAAAAAAAATCATTTTTGGTACAAGTTTTTATTGCCGACTGTACTTGGCTCTATGCCGTCATCAACTACTCATTGAGAAGATTTCTAAAACGAGTCCAAACTCAACGGGGTTACGTCGGTTAAGTACCTACTGAATTCCCATGGCCACCTTCTGTCTCCATCATCAAATCAGCTCGATGGTACGATAATATTGAATTGTCATTCAAACTATACCTTTAACCAAAATTCCAGCGCAATCGGTTGAAGATATCTGCTTCAAAATTGAGTTGCAAGATTCCACCCGAACAAACATAGTTCCATACATACATACTTATACCACATATTTACTTACAAGTCGAGACTATTTAATTGATAAAATATTAAGTAAACATGTATAAAACTTTAACAAGACTAAAACTAAACCTTTTTAAATTTAGAAAAAATAAAATAAAATAACTAATTAAATAAGAGGCCTGGGCCTCTTGGCAGGGTGCCCATCACGCAGGCAGCATTTCCGCGCTGAACTGCGATTGCGATTCTTTGCGCGAGAAAGCTGCCGGCGCGAGGGTCACCCGTTGCCTCCCTCAACCTTTTATACCAACCCTTGAATACTTACATAGTCAGGTACATACATTGCAAGTTAATAAAAAGCTTGTAAAAATACATATGGAGATATTTAGATTATTTGTGTGACCAAAGGAACGAACTCAGCATGTGCTGTACTGTGACAGTCATAGTGGCTGCGCATGCAGCGCTGATTTCCAGTTCGTCCCCTTTTCACTCATACCACATTGACTACTAGTGCTGGAATCAAGGAATAGATTAAAAACCTCGGTACCACAAATTAATTCATTCGTCGTGAAGTACCTACTTACCAACAGATTACTTTATCGGTCTTTACTTTCCTTTAGGGAATTTTATGTTTCAAATATACCAACCGAATATAATTTTCTTATTCAAATGTTACTTTCTCCGGGTAAATCGATTATTGCAAGGTATATTTATAGACCTCTCAAAATACATTCGCGGTAATTTCATTTACGTACGTTCAACGTATTATTGACAATAGAAAGTTAAAGCCAATCGACTGTAATGTCGTATATTATCGATTATTTACACCGAATCTTTATAATTTCAAGAAAATTCATACATTCTTACGTAAATTCTACATTTTACCGTGAAGCGTACGTTATATGTGCGTGATTAATATTAAAATTAGTTATAGGCACCTACACATTCTCCACTACTGTCAAAGGTCAAAATTGGTTATAAGAACGCACTCAAAATCCAACTTTGCGACACGAGATTAAGCTTCAAATTAAATAGAAAAAAGTAAAGAAGAGGGGTAAAGTTGAGTGCGGCCTTTATTTAAACGTTAACCACTTAAAGGTTGGTTAATCATTTCATTGTTATTGGGCTTTGATACAAACCGTTAACGTCAAATGTTCAATTATAAAGTAAAAGTTTGCGATTTCGTGCTAAAACGAGTCCAACCTAATCTAATATTTTTTATGGTATTAGATATTACTAGCTGTACAAAACGGTACCTACTTTTTTAATTTCCCCGATACGGATAGGCACCTAAAGTCCAATTTACTAGGTATCTAAATACTTGATTAAAACTGCTGAAAATGTACACATTTATGTATACACTAGCTTCTGCCCGCGACTTCGTACGCGTATAAATTGTTATTTTCATGTCTAAAGCCATGTGTAATGTAATGTTAATAATTTGTAATTAACGATTTATAATATTTCTTACACCACGTCGGTGGCAAACAACTTATAATAAGTGGTCACCGTAGCCTATGGACGCTTGCAACTCCATAGTTTTTGCGAGTATCGGTTCAAATTCTCTTCCAATCAAAACACCCTCACAAACTTCGTCATCGTCAATAATATTTAATTTTAGTTATTTAATATTTATTGCAAAAGCTGGACTTAAGGCCACAAAGCATTATCTGTCAGTCAACCTTAAGTCAAAGCAGATAATATTTGGTGGGAAGTATGATTTTACTATAGACCCATTCATAAAATTTTCTTGACATTCGGTAGATAACTGTGGCATTGCGCCCCTATAACTTCAGTTGTGTAAGTATTTTCTGTAAAAACCCAAGCTTTTGCTTTCGGAAGGAGTCTGTGAGGTAAAGTTAACAGGAAGGGCATGCATGTGGTACATACAACAAAGTATTGATTTGAAGTCGTTTTTTAGTTGCAAATTATGAAACAAATTAAGTCTGTCCGAATGTAGATCAGCAAACCAAGCAGTTTTATTTCATCTTCAGAAATTTTAATAGCTAGCTAGTAACAATTTTAAGTCCCTCTCTTCAAAAACGACTTAAGTATTTTCTTATCACACTTTTAACTTCCTTTTAACCCCTCCTTCTCTTATTGTTTTTTTTAAACACCCTGAAATAAGTTTACTTGTGGAATATACCTGACATGGAATATAGACGATTCATGACTCTCATCTCAATTTGAAATCGCTGAAAATAGTTTCCTTGTATGAGTATATTTACGAAGTTTTAAGGCTGAGAGTTTGAGTTGCAGGACCTATTACCTGAACAGAAGGTATCTCAACTGCAAACGAAGTATAATATTCCAGGTAAAGATAGAGCATCCAGGTAAACATAAATATTATTCGTCCACGAGCACGCACTATCATCCCCGGGTGTCTTGCAAGCGAAACCCGAGGATCGAAGTCGAGGGGGTGAGCGGCCAGGCAAGCTAGGTTTTGGTGGCATTCGTATATCAAGCTAGATGTGATGTGATCACTGCTCAGTGCTTGTAGTACTGATTTACTGTCTGAGAGTATCCGTATGTTCGTGTTTTCGACTTGTGGTCTCTTTATAGCATTGCAGGCTTCAATTATCCCTACGCATTCAGGCTGGAATGCCGTATTTTGTACACCCAGTGGTTTGGATATGTGTTTGATTAAATCCTCTGAGAACACACCACATCCCGTTTCCGTATTTGTTTTTGAACCATCTGTAAAGATTCTAAGGTATGTTTGGTTTAGTCCCTCTTTCGAATCTTCCGTCAGTAATATGCCATTGTCTTTCCTAAAGACTGCATTTTTTGGTATTTTGTCGATTGATGCTTCCATCATAGGTAGGCTTGTGATCACTTTGTTATGGATCTTCGTGTGGGGTACTTATGTCTAGTTTCGCCCATAGGTAGTTTCGGCTTTTCAGTCGTCGCAGCCGCCTCCTTTTGTATCATCATCATCATCGTACTCGTATCAGCCGAAATACGTCAACTGCTTGACATAGGCCTCCCCCAAAGAGTTCCAAAGTGACCGGTCCTGCGCCACCCGCATCCAGGTCCTTTTGTATGTGCATATGTAAAGGTAGTAGTCCTAGCATGACTTCTAGTGCTGAGGGGCAATCACGAGGGGAGAAAAAGTGAAAAAAAAATTGTAAACCAAATATATTGCATTCGACTGCTTTGATTGGCCGAAGGCCACAAATGCTTGGGTTTTTACAGAAAATACTTACACAACCTGAAGTTATAGGGGCGCAATGCCACAGTCAGGTACCTACCGAATGTCAAGAAAATGTTATGAATGGTCTATAGTAAAATCATACTTCCCATCAAATATTATCTGCTTTGACTTAAGGTTGACTGACAGATAATGCTTTGTGGCATTAAGTCCAGCTTTTGCAATAAAGATAAAATAACTAAAATTACATTTTATTAACGATGACGACGTTTGTGAGGGTGTTTTGATTGAAATAGAATTTGAACCGATACACGCACAAACTATGGAGTTGCAAGCGTCCATAGGCTACGGTAACCACTTATTATAAGTTGTTTGCCACCGACGTGGTGTAAACAATATTATAAATCGTTATATTACAAATTACAAATTATACAGTAGCATGGCTTTAGACATGAAAATAACATGTAAGCTATAATTTATACGCGTACGAAGTCGCGGGCAAAAGCTAGTAACATATAAAAGCCGTATACAAATAATTAGCCTGATATTAAATTATTTGCAAAAAAACTGTAATTTTCTCAGGGTAATTGAAGTGTCTTAAATATTGAGATCTATCCACTATGACCCAGTAGAAGTTCAGTATATATGGTAGGCGTTTCTTTAGTGTCCTATCACCATAGTAATTGAACACTTAGGTCTATTATTCCCTCTGGGTTGGAAGGTCAGATGGCAGTCGCTTTCGTAAAACTAGTGCCTATCACAGCGGACCGTGGGGTCGTTATAGGGCACAACCGGGAATAATGCTAGGAGGGTGACGTTGATGATGGACTAATAGTTGGCTGAATATGAGCCTTCGGACGCCCGCCTAATAAAATTGACTCACTTTTTATCTCCGGTGACTCAGGTGACTTACCCTCTGCTAGATGGGCCCTTAGTTAATAGTCAGAGAGCTGAGTTATAACCACGAACTTCGAATCTCGAACTTCGTATATCTCCGTCTCTATTGCACTTATGGTTTGTGGTACTCGAGTGACAGAGACGGAGATATACGAAGTTCGAGATTCGAAGTTCGTGGTACCGGTACCGCCGCTGGGAGGTGAGAGTTCAGAGTAGATAGGTGGCACTGAACTTTCTTTATCGAACGAGCGAACGAAGTTCTATGCTTCAGCTTGGGCCGAAATTCGTTTGTACATATGGCCGATGTCCCGCTGTCCCGCTTTCCGGTTCTACCGATTCTCGTGAAATTTTGTGAGCAAATTAAATAATTACCTAAGTATACATTTTTTTGTCAAATCAGTCGTGATAAATTTTAAAGTTTTTTTTTAAACACTGACTCGCGAATTCTACAGCTTGCAGAGCCATTAGTTATTATTGCGTTAACTTAAGTTTGTATTGAACAGCTCTAAGGGCCTGTAGGCATATGTGTTTGAAATTAATTTCAACTTGATACCTCTATTTGAAAATGTAATATCTGCATTTGAGTTTAATCTACTTTTCACAATGTTTTTACAGTGCTTCCGTACGGCCCCGGACCAACGCTAGGGGGATTGTTGACGACGGCCTCTTTACACCTCTCCACCCGTCGGTTGCTTTTGTAATTTTATAGTTTTTTAACTGACCCTCTTTTTCTTGTATGATTTTCGATAGTATCAACGATTCTGAGTAAGAAAAATCCAAAAGAATCGAATTATAAAAAAATATATATCTACACTTTTTTTGAAAAACGCTGAACTGCTGCCTACTATTTCTGTGTCACTCAAGTCAAAGAATTAAATCTACACGTTATTGTACTTAAAGCGTTCATAAAGTGGTCCTTCGAGCCGGATTTGAACCAGTGACCTATGGATGGGTTCACAAGGATGAGTGCTTCCGTAAGATCTAATCTAGTGTAGTGTAGTGTCCGCGGATCATCCGGAAAATTCCCGGTATGTATGAGCAGAGTTGGGGAATATTCAGAACGAAACATAACTAATGGGGGAACTTGCATGGGACTTCAATTTCGAATAAATTGCACTCAATCGATGCGGATATACGTAGAGATAAAAAAAACTATTTTATTAGTTTTACCTAACGTTGATCAGTTGATCCCGGATGCTGTCTATGACAGTAGTCGTTAAGCCGAGTTAGAGGCCTTCGGGCGGCTTAAGAACATCTAACAGTCGAGTTGCCCACTCACTTGACAAAGGGGGTCTAAAAACTGTCACTTCCGTCCGCAGGAGCTACCTACCACAACCCTGCACGTGTCCCCTGGGTGGTACTAAAAAGTGACAAACTCAAAGGCCAAATAGTGTATGCCATACGATTAAATAAATAACCTAACGTTAAAATGACGAAAATTTATTTTTTATTTTTTCGATAAAATAACGTAACAGTTACATAGAATATTAAATTTGAAATGATATTTTGTATGACAAGTATAGACTTAAACGTAATTTTTGTGGAGATAATCGCAAATTAATGACTTACTCCAGGCTATGCTGTGACGTCATAGCATAAGCCCGTTTAGTATAGAGCGTTTTCGGGGGGTGCCGGCGCGCGCAGATTTCAAATGCATATAACATCAGAAAAATAAATCATAACAAAGTTTTAATGCTACAGTTGTTTTAATGCTGGATTATACTTTAGTTTTTCGTAATAAAATATTAAGATGCAAGTTCCCTATTGGATCCGTATAGGTACCTTGTTGTTGGATAAGCTATTAAAATTAGTTAACTTCAGATAATAATAATATTTAGGTACTTTGCCTTAGTCTGTTGTCTACCTCTACTGTAATAGGTATTTATGTTCTGTACTGTGTCATTTTTTGGGGTGTGTATCTCACAACTTTTTACGGTGGAAGAGATTTGAGACTATTGGTCTATTTTTTACATGTAATGTTTTTATGGGATTGATTTGACACCGTTACAATTACCTAGTCGGCGTGAGGTTTCATTTCAGTTTAAACTTGAAACTAAACTAAACCTACATTTCCTAATCCAACAACACTAGTACAGTCACCGGCATCAATATATGATGGATCAAAGACAGCAAAAATATCTGACACGCTCCAACGGCTAGGTAGGTACTAGGAATAGAGTTGTCTTCAGATATATTTGCGGCCTTTGTTCCATCATATATTGATGCCGGTGACTGTACTGTACCTAATTACCTAGGTATAAGTAGTTTCCATACTAGCTGTATATGCGGCTTCGAACAAGATTACACAGTACGCAAGCGAAGCCGGGGATATACTGGTGAAATCATTGTTGAAGTTGATAGTTCCGGAGATTATCCCCTACTTACATATAAACTTAAAAGCTACGCACGGGTAGGTATTTATTTTGTTTTCACTACACTATTACCAACCACTGGTTGTTCTTAGAAAGAAAAATGTACTTACGATTCCAGATCCTTGCCTCAGCTCAACATGAGAAACTGGCCATCAAAACGACACTTTAAAAAAACTCAACTAAAGCTCACACGCATGCTCCGTAGCGTCTGAACTCCGGCGCAGAATTGACTACGACGCGTCTACGGCGCATGCGCAATGGATGTGCGTTACTGCCTTCACTACAAATTAATGACACCTGTTTGAGAGCAAACAACTCTTTTTGGCACCTATTTGCTGGACTTACATTACCGTGAAAGAGGTACTTAACTGTATGGGGTTAAGTAGATGCAGGTAGATGTAGCATATGCACAATCGTACGTGCAGGAAGAATTTTATTTGATTATGTAGGTATTTGTAGGCCTTTGTAATTGACTCTCGGAATTATTTTAGACTCAACTTCAAAAAAAAATATTTCAACGGAAATAGAGACATTGCGTCCGTTGGTTCCATAATTTACTCAAAACTAAACAGAGTTAAAAAAAATTAACAATTAGACCAAAACCCTCCAGCGTGTTCAATAGGGAACATTACTGCAATGTTCTGCCGCCAGAGTGCAGCACTAACACAATTAGTAAACAGTTTTTTTGACAACTTTGACAAGTCCTTCAAAGCTCTGGATCAAATAGTGAAGAAAATATTTCAATGAATAAAATGCATCAGTGCCGCGTAATTGGATGCAAGAATGAAGGGCATCATTAATTTCCGAAGGAAACGATGATATGAAAACTATGGGAAGCGGCAATACGTCGTAAAGCAAAAAAAAGCCCTCATCCACCTTTAAATGGCTATAGGATGCCATTTTAATATCACGGTACAGGTTTTTTACACACGAATGATAATAAAACGATTGTAGTTTAACGCGTTTTCATCAATTATTCGTTATTGTTCGTTAGGTAAATAAATATGACATTGTACGTCATGGCGGTTTGTTGGTGCCGGTTAATGTACGGCCCGATAATACGCGTCCATCTATCGTTATTTCTCTCTTTTTGTATAAGTTAAAAAGAGACATAGATATAGAGGATGCCAATTATTGGGCCGTACATTAACCAGCACCGGGTTTGTTTACGGGTTGTGTTAGTGTCGCCCCCTACGCAGAGCTTTGCGTAATGTTCCCTATAAACACGAAACTTCACATAGCCTCACTGAATGTGAAATTCAAATACACGAGTGGAGAAGGCTGGAGGGGGCCTCTCAAGCGGACACCCAAAATAAATAAACCAATTAACTAATATGAAAGACAACCAGATTAATTGAAAAACTCTACGAGTGAAAATACTTACTTTCGGGGATCAAAACACAATAGGGTCTTCTACGATACGATGTTCAATTACGATGTATCGTTGTGGGTGGGTATAGCCGACGTCATATGTAGGTGTAGTATGATATTGCAAAGGATTAAGACTAAAGTACAAAAGTGTATGCATGCATAATGTTTGATGTTAACCTTATCCAAAACAAATATTGTTTTAGGTAGGTATGTAATAATAATTGGACTCTCGTCTGCCAACAAACCGCACTGTGGTTTGGCAGAAGTTTGTAATTCTTTTTTTAAGAACCAATAAATAATTAATAACAATAACAAACAAATTACGCGCGCGGGAAGCAACGTCACGATGTTTTTCGTGTACAAACCGACCGTTCTGCTTCTTTCCCCCCTTAGGCCCCTCGCCGTCCCGCCAATGGTTTGCGAGTTATTTGCGTTGTTTCAACCGTCCTGTGTTTCAACCGTACCCAGTCTACCCTACTTATCAATATGTTTCGCGGGCACGCTTCGACGCGCGCTCACCTAATATTCTCTTGGAATAATAACGCCTAGAAACGCAGTTCACGCGCAACGGTGAGGCGACCAAAACTCAGCCATAAATGGCGGAGTACGCCGATCAGTGGAACAAAATTGGTGCGTTTGTTGAGTGAAATTAAACCCCTGTTAATGTTTGACCTCATAGCTGACTTTTATGCAATGTAAGTGACAAAACGCCGAAGGCTAACCAAAGGACTAATAAGTACCTATTCATAAATTACGTTGGGATCCTGAGGAAAATATCGACATCGCCTCAAAACTAGATAAAATCCGGCCAATCTGGGGTAGGTAGGTACCTTACCTACGTAAGAAGGGGGAACCGAGGAACTTTATGTGCACAGGGGGGGTCAAAAATGGTCAAAATCTGACGATTTATTAATTTCATTCCTATTGAACAATATCATCACACACTTCGTATTCCAAGTCAAATCAAACACACACACACACACACATATATACATACACGCACACACAATAACCGAGACATTTCGTTCCCGACAAACAGCGAGCATTGCAAAATGGATGTATATTAGTTACCAGGGTCTGCCTGAAAACCAGCGTTGCAGTGGCCTCACTGTAACATTATGCTGAGGGAAGGTCCTTTTTAACATCACACACACACACATCATAACTGTAACATTAATTTTAAATTTATATTTTAAGTCTAATCTTAAGGTTCACATAACTATTTATATCTTTAATTATAATTTCGTGTAATGTGATGTTAAATAAAGCTTTTCTATTATATTCTATTTACGTAAATTAAAGAATGACGACCAATACTGGGTCTCTACGAGTAAGTATTTAACATATTTTAATTTTAGTAGGTACTTATTCTTACTACATGACATCTTTGACGATCAGCCAGAATGATGCAAAATTTAGGAAATTATGATATTTAAGCGCTATACTCATTCATATTAATTTAGACAAGTTAATATTTGCGCCAGTTCAGGATAGTTCCCACGGTTAGAAATTTCCCCATTACTCTTAAGTGGCTAATGAGATCGTTAATGTTCCTACTAATAGCGTTGCGTGTTAATACAAGTAGGTACCTGTACGGTAGTTTACCTCATGATAAACTAAGCCGACGTTGGAATTAAGAGTTCATGTAGATAATATCTTTTGGTACATGGGCAATAATTACCTACTTAGGTACCTCTAAAGCTGGAAACGCACAGACAGCGGTGGCGGCGCGGTGCGGTGCGGCGCTGAGACGGTACCGGTTGTCATGTTCGAGCTAATATGAAAGGGTCCGCACAGAATACCACGCCGCGCCGCGACGCTCTATGCGGATCCTTTCATATTAGCTCGAACATTACAACCGGTACCGCCCAGGGACTGATTTCGGTTACGGTTATACCGGTATGAAACCGGTATTCCATTACGGTACCGTCATGTCGTAAAGGTTGTGCGCGCCGCGCGAACATAACGGTACCGTAACCGTTTTGTAATAACGGTTAAACGATACCGGTATTATAAAGGTTATCGAGAAAATTAAGCAAGCTGGCACTCTACAGAGGAAGCATTGGCTACTAAACATTTAAAGACAAATATACAAAGCGGCAGAGCCTTTGCCGGCGGTTTGGCAATAACACCAGGCCAAAGTCGATATATCGGTACCTTTAAATAGCGGTTACGATACCGGAAAAAATAAAGGTACCGTTATATTTCGGTAGCGAAATATAAAGGTTCCACTACCGAAACCGCTATTTGACAACCGATATGAAGTCATACTGTTAAAATAGAATACCGGTATTTTTCGATTATGCAGTCCCTGTACCGCCTCCGCGCCGCACCGCACCGCGCCGCCACCGCTGTCTGTGCGTTTCGGCCTTTACATACTTTAACGTAGTAGGTATCAAAGGACAAAGACTACAATATACATACTACTCTAGCTGTAGGCACTATTTTTAATGACACCTCAGGACATTGCTAGTTTGGTCGCACATGTAGCCATGTAAGTAGGTGTTATTTGTTATCATCGCTTTTCACATATTACCTATATGGTCGTCATAAAACGAGATGCTATTAATTGCTGTTACTTAGATGGTTATTTGTAAAGTGAAATTGAAGTTGGGAAGTAATATAATCCTATACTATTAAACGAGCAATATTTGTATGTATATATATATATATATATATTTTGCAATCACGTTCTCGGAAACGGCTCTACCGATTTCGATGGAATTTGGAATGTAGGTGGTTAAGGAGGCGAGAAATCGATTTAGATAGGTCTCATGTCCGGGAAAATTCGTTTTCTCCGAATTTTTTCCATCTTCATCCGAGCGGAGCTCGGTCGCCCAGGGACTTGAAATAAAACGATTGAAAGTGGTTGGAGTTCCTACAAGTACTGCTGCCTTCTGATTGTTTCTCATACTATATGAAATGGGGGAGGGAGGGGAGTTGAAGTATCTCGCTCTAACGTAATGCTGCGTCCCGATCTAATTGTGCTAAAATCAGAATAATAACTGCTATGTATTTAACCAGCGGCACCAACAGGCACCAACAGGTTCTCGAGTGGCGACCACGTACCGGAAGGCGCGGCGTGGGTAGGCCCCAATGTGGACTCATGACCGGGTAAAGGTAGCGGGAGTCCGCTATATGCGGGTGGCGCAGGACCGGTCATTTTAGCACTCTTTGGGGGAGGCCTATGTCCAGCAGTGGACGTCTTTCGACTGATATGATGATGATGACCAACAGCGCAATGCCGCGGGTGCTTAATTTTAGTCGAATGTACCTAAGTACCTGTTGACATTGAATGGGGAATGGATGAAAATTTTAGAAATGCCCGATTATTTTTTTGGTGATAGGAATAACCTTCCTTAGCACCAGAAAAAAGTTGCAGACTTGTCAGCTGCGTCAATTATTTTTGAAAAATATAAACAGTTTCGTCACTTACGTTTTGTGGTTAGGACGGCGAATGAGACACTTTCCTTGATCCGTCTCATATTACAAAAAATATTTTAAATATCTGACCCTGGCAATGACCAATATAGCTGCTGCAGCTGTCAATATCATTGCCAGTGTCAGTTTGATTAGGGGTATTACTATTGGAGCGCTGTTTCGCTAACGCAGCCATCATCATCATCATCATCATATCAGCCGAAAGACGTCCACTGCTGGACATAGGCCTCCCCCAAAGAGTTCCAAACGCAGCCATACTCAACCTTTATTCTATGAGGACCGCAAAGTCATTTTTAGCTAAGGAGCCCCGGTACACAAGGTATGAAATGAAATGAATGAAATGAAAGCATTTATTTCGGACACACACCCATATTATGTTAGTAAAAACGTATACAACTATACTTATCATTACTAATGTTAGTGGAAGGTATAATTATAGTTGGCATGCACATGCATGGACATCACAGATGTATGAATATAAGGAGATCGGACATGGCGGCCGATTTGTATAGAGTGAGCCTGTCACAAGTACATTAACCCACACAACGCCCAAGTAATTGACAAGACAAAGCACGCACACATCTAAAACACACACACTTGTATACCTACACGCTTATTTGACAATAAACGCGCATCATATCAGGCATTTTGGGAAAAAACGTAATATTCTCTGCGATCAGCACGCGTGCACAGTATGGCAGTGTATGCCCATTGAGCATACAGCTGCGACACAGCCGCCGGCGGCTTGTCCTCTCTCTAGTATTCTATGCTCTGAGATAGACATCCAGTGAGCGAGAATAGGGCTGTCCATCCTCCCAGCGATCACCCTCAGGCTCGCGTTGGCGCTGCCCCGTACGCGCTCGGCCAGGGATGCTTGCCGCTTGCGCAGCACGGCTTGGAAACCGTCGGTGCTCCACGCGGCGAACATCCCTAACGCGCTGCAGCGCCAGGGCAGCCCCAACAACCCCCTGAAGGCGTTATTGTACTGGACGCGCAGAGCACTGTAGTTGCTCCACAGGTTGCACGTGTATTGATTTTGGCAGTAAGTTTCAAACAGTGTTATCTTCACCTCGCGCGAACAGCGTGCAAACCTGCGTGATAGCATAGCATATTACCCCTAACCGACAGTGCTCTGCGTTCCCTTTCCATGTCGACATTGTCTTCGAGGGTGTCTGTGACCCAATGTCCCAAATATTTAAATTTAGACACAGTCTGAAGAGGAGAACCGTTGAGACTTATGGGCGGAATAGAGTACGTTTTATTGCCAGATTTAAATACGAGAACTTCACTCTTTTTAACATTATATTTGAGACCGTGGGCCACAGCAAACCTTTCACATATGGATAACATTATTTTTAGACCGTTTATTGAAGGACTCAGCAGCACCATGTACACTTGAGTATATTTGAGTCGCCCGAATTGCGTCAAAGTAGTCCATTCAAAAAGCAACTCTACCGTCCAAGGCAGAAGATTCCAATTACAGTTTTATAAAAATCAGCCACATTAAATAATCTCAATCATAAATTTATGTTTTTATACCAGGATCGCATGGTGGACGGCGGGCCTCGCAAAAGCTCGACGGGCCGCAGGTTTAGTATAGGTAGCTGCGCTAACGGATAGCCAAATCTGTGAGAGCGCGAGTTCCAGTAGAAATGGAGCCCCTACGTATCTAGTAGTAAGCTGTAGCATGTAGTATGCTAGTCACAAGTATAAAACGGCGAAGCGAGGTACGGGCAGGGTAGGGCAGCTGCCCCCACGTAGAAGCCTGTCCTGTCCCATTGCTCGTGCAGGATATACTTTTCTAGTATATTCTTATTTTTTCTGCACTTGCCCCCCCCTTATCCTGGCTACGCCCTTGCAAGTATTGGAAAATCTGTCATAACCGCTTGTATTGACGCGTGATATGCATGCAAGTCATGTGGGTCAAAAGGCTACCTGAAATGTACTGCCAAAAAATGTAGAACATAGACTTATACTGTTATATACTATTAAATGGGGCAATATTAGTATAAAATATAATAATGTATTTGTAATCGCGCTCTCAAAAACGAACGATTTCAACCAAAAAGTTCAATATGGGGGGGTTTATGGAGGTGATAAATCGATTGAGGTATCTGGGAAAATTCGTTGTCTATTTTCACCCGAGCAGAGCTCGGTCACCCTTGTTTGTACTGACTAGAAGCTCATCCTGTACATAAAGAGTAGAGTTTGGTAGCATTTTTTAACCAACTACAGTTTAGTACCATTTTCCAACATTTATTTTTGCAAACCATAAATATAAAACAAAACTTTAAATAATACTTTCAAACACACTATTATTGCGTTTCACGTGGGCTCATCAAACATATTACAGTAAGCGTCACAATCCTCCTCTTCCACATAAGATGCGAAGTAGTTTCCACCTGAAGTATTGTAGTCATACTTCTCACATATACAATAATGTGTGCTTTTCCCACACCCCCGGCATTTACCCCTGTGCTTCAATACAACTTCTTCATCAAACTCACAACTTACAAATTCGTCAAGATTGCAGGAGTAACTCAAGTTTTCTGGAATATTCAAATATTCATACAAATAATCATCTACTGCTTCAAATGTATTAAGTAAATTAAATACTGGTTTCTGAGTCTTAGTTAATATTTTCTCAAGCATAAAAACTAAGTGATGATGGTAGCATTGGAATGTTATCTTGTCTCGATTTTGATCTTTCAGGTCCATCCACATTCGAACACAGTCAAGTGGGGTGCGCATAGCTCCACTGAATAAGGCTGGGTTTGATAGTATACCACTAGCAGCCATTACTCCATTGCAATGAACCACTTCAAACAATTCGTCAGCATCTTCCAAAGTCTTAATACCCCCATTAGCTATAATGGGAACATTAACAGAAGCACAAACCTCCCTTAGAGCAGGCTTGTCTATACAATCCCCAGCTTTCTGCGTAGGTGTCCTTCCATGTACTGTCAGGAAATCCACACCACATTTCTCAAGTTGCCGACACATGTCTATGGTCTTCTTCAAATCTTTCAGTATCCTTATCTTTACTGACATACTGAAATTTTCGGGTAGTCTATTCTTTACGCCTCGGACTATACTGTGGACGATGTCAGGCTTTGAAAGTAATGCGCAACCATAGCCATCCTTCATGGCCCAGCGTTGGGGACACCCACAATTTAGATCTACGCCATCTGTGTATGGGAACAGTAATGAGGCACCATCCATGAAATCATTCGCATTGTTGGCAGCAAACTGGGCTATGACTGGGGAGTCAGTGATAGTGGTGGCGAATTCACTGGAGCGCGCCTTCTCGTTTTGACAGAAAGAATCTGCTAATATCATTGGTGTGAAGCACAAGTCCACTGCATAACTGAAAAATAAAATATTACTTGCATATACTATTTTATGCGACCAAAACATTTACAGTACGTTAGCTTTGAGTGAGTTCACTTATATATCCCGCAAGAGCGCGTACTAACGTCATACGAACGAGGTCTCAAGTTAACTCTTGCGGGTTATATTATACCTCACTTACTTTTTCACTAATGTTCGAAACTGGACTTTGCTGTATCGCACCATAGGCGCACACACTTTGACATAAGTATTCGACTGTGTAGCTTCGCTGAATAAATTAGGAATGTTCGTTTTACGCTTCATCTTGGCACGATTTTCAATGAAATTTATTATCTTAACCTTAAAAATTCTACATTCATTGTGTTCGCTGCCAGAGTGCGTTCAAATATTATACGATTATTGTACGTCGGCGTTGAATAAACCAAACCGTATTGATAATTCTAGACGATAATTAAGAAGAATGCACTCAATATAATAATAAAACAAATAATTAGTGACTTTTATATAATTTTCTATTATTTTCAGCATTTAGTTCCGAACTCCGCCTTTAGCGTCACTGCACATTTGGTGCAAGTTAGCGGTATCTAAACGTACCAAGTTCTTCTCATTTCGTTGATTTCATTGTGACGGTATTTTGACAACAAATTACCAGTGTTGCTACAGTAATAATGTAGCTCATAATTTTGGTCAGCGTACGAACCTTTTCAGGAATTAATCGATTTTGCCATGTCTCTATTGCACAGATTTTTGCTCTGTCAAGTGAATTTAAGCGGCAGGTGTATATAATCACCTTGGAAACACCTATCAATTTGTCACAACAACCACTATCTTATTGCTGGCATTGCTGCGTCTCTAGGTTGTTGCGACAAATTACTACGTGTATATGGCCTTTAGGGTGGTATTTCACTTCACACTTGTCCAAGATCTTTGTTCAGTATGCATTGCGTCTCGCATTTTTGTAAGCAAAATGCGAGACGCAAATACACATTCAACAAAGATCTTGGACAAGTGGAATACCACCTAGATTTTTCTCATCGATTAGTGATCAGATCAATACACAATCAAATCTCTTCATGGAAAGAATCGAGTTGATATTTCTTCGCTCATCACATCACATCACTACACTACCCAATATGTCAAAATTGACGGACGGAAAGGAATGAAATTTCGATGTCGCGGATTTCATGTATGTCCATGATTTCATGTCAACATTTAAATACTATTAAATTTGACATTAAAATTTACACATAATGTATTAAACATGACTTGGAATCCGTGTTCATGAAGTGAAAAAGTTCAATTACCTTAATAACATGGAGAATGAAGAGCGGCTTCAACGGATAAAAGTTATGTAAACAATAATCTGTGAATGAGGTTAACTGTGTTTTGTACCAAAACCAGATTAACCCATTTCATGACAAAGATTACTCAAGTATTAATTTTATTTTAAATCCATAGGGTTACAGTATCGTATGTTGATCAAAGACACGTCTATCATAGTACATGTTGGTATGGTATGGTCGAATGTGTACCGACTTTTAGGTACACAGATTTGTACCACTTCTTTCTTTAGTAAATTATCATGTTATTTGTTATTACAGCGGGTGCATTTTTAGCGACAGTAGCTGGCGTTTCTGCGTTCGTAGGATTTGGTACCACACTTGCAGCAGCAAAAAAAGCAGATCCCAAATATTTCAATAAAGGTAACTCCCAATATATAAAACAAAGTTCAAAGCCTCATTGCTCAACTTATTTTGCTCCTTTTTAAGTCTGGAAAGAAAACGTACACAATACCACCTGTCAAATTAAATGGCACCCCGCTAAAACAGGTTTCAAAATTTAAGTACCTTGGCCATTGGGTCTCCGAGTCCCTCTGTGATGACTTGGACATAGAACGGGAGAGGAGAGCGCTGGCAGTCCGGTGCAACATGGTGGCCCGCAGGTTTGCAAGGTGTTCAGAGCAAGTTAAGTTAACGCTTTTTAAAGCTTTTTGCCAGACTTTCTACACCTGCAGCCTGTGGGTTAACTACACGCAGAAGGCTATCAGTGCTCTAAGAGTACAGTACAACAATGGTTTCAGGATACTGTTGGGGCTGCCTCGTTTCTGTAGCGCGTCGGGGATGTTCGCTGATGCGCATGTTGACGGGTTTGCCGCTATTATGCGCAAAAGGGTAGCATCCGTGGTGCGCAGAATTCGGGGCAGCCCAAACACTCTACTGAGTACCATTGTTGACAGATTTGAAGGCCGTATCCAGAAACACTGGAACGATATTCATTGTTTAGTTTAGTACCTAATGTTTATATTTCATGTACCCACTAACACTAGAATTAAGTTTTTCATATGTTTTTGCTTTTACTAACAACTATGGACAATGTTCCGAAATAAATTATTTGAATTGAATTGAATTGAATTGCTCAACTTATAAAAACATATGCTGACAGATTCTGATTACATACTGAATTTTCATTAAAGGTGTACATGGCAGTGCAGAATTAGCTGATGCGGGGGCTATCCTTGCACTGCGCGCCCTTGGATGGGGCACTATCTATGCAGTAGCCGGAACCTCTTGTTTATGTTATGGAATTTGGAAACTTTCTGGTGCCAAAGATGTAAGATACTTCAATATTTTATTATAATACATTTTCCATTGCTGATCATTTGGATCACACCCCTACCTTACCCAATTAGAGCATACTGGATTGTTCAGGGTGGACGTAGCTAACAAAAATCAACTATGATCAGATATAATTAATGGTTGTCGAAGGCTGATACCCAGACTGTAATTACTTTGTCATTTTCACTTGTTTGACAACTTCTTATGGCAGTTTAACATGGTGTTTAATGTGACATGGTACAAAGTGTTAAGCCCCTTGTGAGGCTGACTGTACAAGACTAACTTTCAAGCTCAGCCAAATCAAATAATCTCAAGTTTTGTTCTTTTACAAAGGTCCTTTGGGGCTACCTAGTAAGTAAATATATACTTGTGTCAGGTAGTCCCCGCTCTTCCATTGGTACAAGTTTCTTTAAAATATATAATCCAGTATAAAAGGTGGAGAGGATAATGTTTTGATTTATATTGGTCGGGTAAAAAAAATAATTTCCGACCTCGGGCCATGTGTGCGTTTGCAACCATCCTCATTTGAAGGGGCCATTTTTTGGTGTTTTTGAAATAGCACTTTATTTGTTGTTTTTATGACAAAAGTATATATGACAAGTTTAAAGATGATTAAATTCCTTACATGTTTGTCATACATTAATCTGTAAGTCTTACAGAAAAAAAATTGCAAAGGGCGGAAAAAGTAGTATGTTTCCAAAATCTCTCAAACTAGAAATTTTTGCGCCAAATTTGTACGCTTCGGACTATAAATACCAAAAATAAGAATGATCTACAATGAGTATTTTACACATGGCCCGAGGTCGTAAACTTAATTTTCTCAAACATGCTCGGAAATGTATGCGTTAATGTCACGAAATGAAGACATGAAGTTCCTTGTTTATGGCCCTACATTACTTCTTGGCCTAGGCCAAGAAGTAATGTATGAAAACCCTAACTAAAAACATGATTGGCCGCTCTAACTTTTTAAATTTGCTTACTGATATTAAACAGACAAAGGAAAAAATACATACTGCCAACCACCAATACTTTTTTTAATTGTTTTAGTTTTATGTAAAAAAAAATTGTTAGTTTTTTAAATTTTTTTTGTTATTTTTCGTTTATTTTTTAGTTTTGGTTATCGTTTTTAATGATTTAAAAAAAAATCTTTTCTTTTCTTGATGTTTGTCTATTTTTTAATGTTAACATTTTTGTAGGGTCTTTTATATTTTTTTTTATCTATTTTTCCTTTTTGTTTTACTTTTTTTAATGTTTTTTGTTTTTTTTTGTCGTTTTTTTTAATTTTTTCAAGTTTTCCTTTTTGTTTTACTTTTTTTAATAAATAAAAAAAAAAAAAAAAATGTTTTTTTTTGTTTGTTTTGTTTTTTTTTAAATGTTTTTTGTTTGTTTTTCTTTTTTTTAGTTTTTGTTTTTTTTTGTTTTTTTTATTGTTTCTTTTTTTTTGTTTTTTTTTCTTTTTTTAAATGTTTTTTGTTTGTTTTTCTTTTTTTTGTCCATATTTTTTCCTTTTTTTTGGGGCGTTTTTTTTTGTTTTTTAGTTGTTTTTTTTTTTGTTTTTTTTTAATGTTTTTTGTTTGTTTTTGTTTTTTTTGTCCATTTTTTTCCCTTTTTTTTTTGTATTTTGTCATTTTTTTAGTTTTTTTTTTATATTATTTTCCTTTTTGTTTTACTCTTTTGTAATGTTTTTTTAATATTATTCTTTTTTAATGTTTTTTTTTTTCTTTTTTAGATTTTTTTATCTAGAATCTTTCTCACTTTAGTGAGGTGAAAAGGATTCTATTTTTAAACCACTCACATTCGCTAGCTCGTGTTTCAATTCCACACTCGCGGTTAAATTATAACTGCACCCTTGTATAACAAATAACTATTTATTATTTCCTCACATCGTTTGAGAAAAGCACTATACAAGCCTCGGCCGGAACAGGGATTGCTGGACTCGTTGTATCCGGCCTCGTCTACGACTCGGCCGTCTAGCCCAAACTCGTCCATCAATCCCTTACTTCACGGCCTTTGCAGTAATGTACTATTTTTTTACCTCATACTCATACCAATATAAATCAAAACATTTTCCTCTCCACCTTTTGCAAGGCAATGTATGGAGGTCATTCCCC
Organism: Epinotia brunnichana; assembly: GCA_963854355.1. NCBI lineage: Eukaryota > Metazoa > Arthropoda > Insecta > Lepidoptera > Tortricidae > Epinotia > Epinotia brunnichana. Next base: position 8,926,872 of record OY977941.1, on the reverse strand, counting down.
ACAAACTGGATTATATCTGATTTGGCTGAATTGCATCAAAGTAGTCCATTCAAAAAAAGTAACTACCGTCCAAGGTAGAAGGAAGTCTCCAATTCCAATGACAGTTGTTTAATAAAAAGGCAGCCACATTAAATACTCTCAATCATAAATCATTATGGTTGGAAAAAATAATAAGAAACTGATTATTGTGTCAAGTCAAACAAACTTCAAACTTTTTAACTCAAGGGCCACACTGCACTTAATATAAATTCGTGCAGACCAAGACTGATGAAATATGATGATGGGCTCTCCCGCTTCCTTTCCGCGGGCCGAATTAGAAGGGCTCGCGGGCCGTAGTTTGGCAACCCCTGCTCTAAACTGATATGAAAACTTGTGATATTGTTACAGCTCAAAGATTTTAGAATAAAGATGGGAAACATGCTGCCAGTGCTACCAAAGAACAATCCTCCAAGATCCAGAACAGAGTTCAGTGGACTTAATGATTTAATGACATATTTAGCAGAGGATTATGGAAAGAAAAAATAAGTTTATGTGATTTGAATATTGTATATAATATATTAATTAAAGCCATATTTTTTTTAGCTAGTTATATCTTGTTTTATGATAAACTCCTTCTTATAAGCAGGACCCTGATTGCAGCTTGCTTTGCAAGTGTACACCACCAGGACTCCCCAGTCCACACTGTTGATGTCTAAACCAACATTGATGAAGTTTAGAAGCTGTGGCATTATCTGAAAGTTAAATACAAATTGACCATTATTCCTTCTATATTCTAAAATAAATTATAATAAAGTTGGCACTTTTACAATGATTAATAAAGGAGGATGCCCAGATTCATATGGACTCTGGCCTAAAAACCAATAATGTTCAAAGTATTTATTTGTCAAAACACAGGTTATAAAGATGTTATAAATGCAGCTTGGTATCACTATGTCTTACCCGAAGGTGTAACAAAATATAGGCTTCAATTAATGGTCAATATAAACATAAATTTTGAATGACAAGCCAAATGTCATTTGAAAGGTTTTTTCATACTCTAAAACATTTTGTATGGCGGGAAATCTTAAATCGCTGTGTGAAACAAGTTCTTGTTGAGGGGATAAAAACATCCCCTCAACAAGAATTTTTTTAATGATATATACAGGGTTTAAGTTATATACAACGGTTTTTAAACGTTTTTACATAAATACACAAAACAAAACAACTAAATATCGATTGATATACCATAATCATAAAACAATGAGTACTATTCTTTAAGCAAAAGGTTCATCAATTATGAGCTGTGTTAAGTGCCCAGCTGGAGGAATAAATAGTTCGTGTCTTCCTGCACCAAGGTACCAAACTATGCATACTATATGTGCACAACTTCCAACAGTGTGACACCCTGTCAAACAGGTGCAGTAATATTGTGCTATTGCACGTATGCCAATGGCATTATTATTAATCAAAATATAACACAAATAAGTTCTCGCTCTTACATGACGCGATTGGATACGACCTCTAAGCAGTGAACAATTTTGAAGTATATTATATCGTTTATCGTTTCAAGTCATTAAACTTTTTTATGCAGCAATAACTTTTTTCACACAAAGATTTGGGATTAATTGCCATAGTAAAAGTTTTAGGACTTTGAATAAGCTATCCAGTGACCTATCGCTTGTCCTTATTGGTCAATAGGCCAATTTGACCATCCTCCTTTATGAGTAACTCAGTTCATCAAAAAAAAAATTTTTTTGATGAAATGAAAATTCGGCAAAAGAATGCTTTCATGAAAGTTTGTCAGTAAAAGTAAGGGACTCCCACTGAAAAGTAAAACTATAAATATATTTATTTTTATAACACTCCATTATGTTATGTATGATAATCTCACTCACCTGAAATTCAAATTGTCTCTCTCCATTACAGTATTCACAATTTTCTATTGGAGTCTGACTGTTATCTGTATTACCCGTAATCCACAATACAGTGCCTCCTCTATCGTACCTCAAAACTTGATCGGGATGCCTTGACACTCTCTTATTGAACTTGTTAAACACCTTGTCGTCAGGCACTGCTCGTGCGGTGTACTCTTCCAATTCACTCTCACTTACATTGGACAATGTACCAGCTTTCTTTTCTTTTATCATTTCTCTTAATTTTGCCATTTCTGTGTTTTCATCCACTTTTGCTGGAGTTTCATCATCTTCTTCATCCACTATAAGTTCCCATTCTTTGTATAGTACTGATGTTCCTGCTTCAGTGACAGTGAAGTAATTATCAGGAGCTTCTTCTGTCTGTAAGTAAATTGTACAGAAGGTGAAATATTTTGTATCATGTGTTCTGCCACTTGTCAGTTTTCAATATTATTAAGATGATGATAAAAGTAACAAGATTGAAATTGATATGATTGGATATGAAACTAATTGGTTTAAACATTTGTCTTTTTCATACATCCATTAAACCAAAACTAAAAAAAACACCACTGTATGACACAAAACAGTGGTAGTCAACATCAACATTTCCAGTTGGAAAGGCTGCTTGTTTGGCTGAAATCCACAGCAAGTTGTTGCAGGTGAGAAGATTTTACGTAGGGTTTGACCTGGCTGTACCTAATGAATACAATTTTTTTATTTACCTGCTGGGTTGGACAAAGCTCCTTGTGACCTCTCTGCCAGTCAAGTACTTGATGTTTGCGACTGCAATAGTAAGTCTTCTTACATTTTGAACAATGTGAAGGTGCTTTGATTCCACATAGCTCACAGAGTTTAGGCCATTTATCCATGGGGAATACCTGAAAATATATATTCAGTATTAATAATTTTTTCATTGACAGCCAGACATTTTTATTATTATTAAATTGATATATAAGTTACCTCATTTTCATCCACTTCGTAAGGTTCATAAGAATAGAAGTTATTTTTTCTTGGCAATTGGCAGCGTAAAGCTATCAAGTTTTCTGCACAATTTATTTGACAACAGGAACCATTTTTACAAATAAACAAGAATATTGTGCGATGGAAACATTCATCAGATTCTTCATAAGGAGCATAAACCTAAAAAAACATCAAAATATTAATTTATAAATAATAAATAAATAAATATTACAGGACAATCTTACACAAATCAACCTAGGCCCACGGTAAGCTCAGTAAGGCTTGTGTTGTGGGTACTAGGCGATAATATATATAATAGATGCATACATATAGATACTTATATATGTATAATCGTCGGGTGACAAGCAAAAGTCACTACCAAAACTGTCACTGCTCTTCAAAACCTCGTATCTCGGTACATAGTCGATATCGAGATACGACCTTTGATTTAAGTAGGTATTTGTTACTTAGTGAGTTTTGCTTGTCACCCGACGATATAACATCCATAACTCAGGTACAAATATTCGTGATATTTACACAAATAAATGCCCTGACCGGGATTCGAACCCCGGACCTCCACTTTAGAAAAGAATACCTGAGTCATTGTGATTCAGAAAAGTCTTGCAAATAAAACAAGCTTCTTTTGGAGTATTCTAAACTATAGAACCATATAAAATATGTCTCATATTCAAAAATTTAAGTCCCGCATACCATTTGCTACACCCTAGCCCAATAATAAAAAAAATTAAAACAACACTTTATGTAGCCTTCATACAGGTCATAAACTGCTTACATAATAAGTAGGTACACAATATCTAGTAACAAAGTGGTAACAACAGTGAGTACAGTAGACGGCAAACTTCGTGCGCAAATGAGGGGAAGTGGGGGGCAGCTTGCACGTACAATTCGCCTTTGCGCAGGCAAGGTCATTTGCGCACGAAGTTTGCCGTCTACTGTAAGCGTCCTCTGTTCCCCATACTAGTAAAAACTGTATCACTGTGGAACAGGATTCAGGGTTGTTTCTAATAAGTATTTAATGTTAATTCAAAATTGGTAAGGCCATCACAAAATATGTGGGTAGGTAAATTTAAACATAGAAAAGAAAAATATCAATGCGGTTGGCAAACAAAAAAATAACAATATGAATATGTAGCTATAACAAAAAAAATTGCTCACTTGACATATCATAACCAGAGGATCATCACATTTCTTGCAGGTTAAATCTTTCGGGTGAGGAATACTTTCAAGATCCAACCAGGCAGGTTTCCCTCCGATTTTACTTGGGAAAAACCTGGGATGTAGAAGCCAGCTGCTTTTTTCCTCTAACATCCCTATGTCCACTTTGCTTATCGACATTTTGAAATTGAAGTGCGGTACAAATAAATTATGTACTTAATAAATTAACAACGTAAATCGAAAAACTAAAACTTGTGCAGTCACACAAACCACAAGCACGGGCAATATGGAATATGGGCATGGCATGGATGTGTCAAACTGTCAATGTCAACCGTCCAGTTCGTGTGTGATAGGGATGTTCCATATCCATTCAAATTATAGAGGAATCGATTATTTGCAATGAAAAACACTATTCGATTAAAGGTGGTGAGTGAGAAGTCTTGTGAAGCGTTTCTCTTGTAATCATAAGCCGGGTCCGCTGCACCAATGTTTTCCATGCTTTTAAACATCTAACAAGTTTTCCGTCAGTTTCGGCAAACAAAACTAGTAAGATTTAATAAATACAGTTGTATAAATTTCTAATAAAGAAATCTCATAAAAACCATTCCATGTAATAAGCCTAGTCTCGGAACTCTTCCACAGTAAAAAGTGGTGAAATATTACGTAGAGCCAAGTCAGGCATTCTTATTAATCTTTATTTGCTTGCTAAATAAAATTCTGCAACTTGGGAATCACACAACTTTTGTCGCGACATCTGGCAGTTGATATCGCGAAGACTTTAACTCGTGGTCGGAACGTGTAGTGACGCCTTAAGATTATTTGCACTGGCAAGGTTATGATATAGTTGTGATTGTGGGTAGACTAAAGTGGGAGTTTTGGAGCATTTAATCGTTTGTTCCGTGGAAAAAGCCTCATTTTATCATGGAGCGGCAGCGAAGGTCGAAGAAGTCTACGGAGTTCTCGCCAAGGAGCCGGGGGCTACGCAGGTGGTCTCTGAAAGCTAAGTGTCTTAGTTTCTTAGTACTTTATTTGTTCTATGAAGATTATTTGCTCTGATATAATTGTGTGCTACAATCTAAATATTCTAAAGGTATTATACTAGAACTGTTTCCTGAATCCTGTGTTACTTAATGATAATTATAACCATCGCGATAACACGCTACCAGTAGCCTGAGAACATAGTTACTTCTGATAGATAGTATGCCCTAGTCATGATGACAGTATATAGGGGAGGTACCTCCATAGTTTCTCGGTCGAAGGGCGAGAACTAGATACAGTAATATAGTGTACACACCTTATGTGGCTAACCCTAGTGAAGGAACGACTATTCGTATATTTAGGAGAAGACGTGGTACAACTCCAGTTGTTCAGTAGGTAGAACTTATATGTGCTAAGTTTCTAAGGCCTACGTGACAGGTGTGTCATGGTTATCTTTATAACCACAGATGGTAGACGCGAGCGTCACCGTGCGAGTGCCGCGAGCGTCATCGTCTAGAAAAGCGAAGCAGATATCCGTGGACTGCAGAGATGATTCAAGGTAGGATTCAGATTATCCTTCCTATGTCCACATATAAACCCTTTCGCGGCGCCCTCTAATATTGCGCAGTCTAACTGTATTTGTACCGGTTACATTCCTATATAAAGAGAGGGCGTTCGCGACATGGTGAATGGTGCTGGGATATTTGAATCCGTGCCTTTCGGTTATATTGAGCTGGTAGGCAGTCGGAGTAGCCAGTTTGTTTCAGGCAGTTTTATCTTAACCCTTGGTTTGGCGATTTAGTGGCGTGGTGGAGTATGGTGTAGCATACTTCAATTATTTCTCGATGCACATACAATTCCTTGATTGATTGAAACAAGCTAACAGCGGTATGATTTATTTGTCCCAATTTTACATTTGTTTGAGAATAATGTAAATTTAAGCTAAATTATACATGGTATAGAATGTATTACATACAATACCAGTTTAATAATGATACAATAAATTAGAGCTTCTATGGAACACTAATGGTGATGTCAATTCAGCCGAGGGCCCCGGCTAGTTGCTTCTCGATCAGTGCTTCAATGTTGTAATGAAGATTCCTTTTATAGTTCTTCCATGTTTTCAATAAAATTAATGTTGGTACGTTGCTATTTTGAACATTTTGAGAACACGTACAGTTTACAGAAGCTAAGAAACAGTTACCGTATAAAATAAGACGGAAAAGCAACGGATTAACTGTTTTCATCATAAATTTGCGTATCATATTGCATCACAGATTTTTTCAGTCTAATATGATATAAAAGCGAAAGATTGAAAAGCTGTTCTATATTATGTCGGATACCATATTTTAATGAATATCAAGGATTTGTGCTTGCATTGCATTCAGATATTGGTGGAAGTACTTCTTCTTCTAATTATATAATAATAAAAGAAAAAAAAAGAGGGTAGTTGAGAAGAGTCGTGGCGATGAGACGAAATATTTCTACAAAGTGAGTCGAGTTAAGAGGGTAGCCTAGCAGCATTTTTCCATACAAAGCATCGATCTTGTCAAGAATTTGTTGTGAAAATCGGTCTAAGCTGCGGTTGTCCCTATCGCGCATCGCACGCGGTCACTTGGGGCAACGCGACGGCAATAGTTTGTACAAATACCTATTTCTCAATTTTGTCGCAGACCGACTACGCTCTTAAGTGTTGGAAAGGATTTAGATAATCGTGATTTGGAAAGAACCGTTAATTTGAGAGAGATACAGCGCATTACCTTTGGATAGTTAACGGTAAGAAAGTTGGCTTAAATAAGTACGAGGATCTCGGGGTTAAATTCAGTTTGAGAGGATTATCTTGAAGTGTAGAATCGATTGTTTCCTTCAACAATGTTTGTAACAGCAGTAGTACGAGATATGATCGCATAGGTACCTAACATACTGTTTTTGTGAAATGCTAGAACATTTCTTTCCAGGATATGATTTCTACAGAACCTGCGAAAGTAACTAGTAGCAATACGTCGTTGCAGTTTGATTTCTGTACGAGGTGAAATTTGTTAGTTTTTGCTGCCAACGCGTATGAGTGTCGTCATAATTGTTGCTGAATTAATTTATATTTCAATTTGATGCTAATGTTTTGATCTAGCTTGTGAGCTCCAATTATTGTTAGCCGTGGTGATGTTAAGGTACAGCAGTATTTATTGTCCCCGAGCGATTACAAACGTGCATATGTGAATCGATTTTAGGGTATTTGAGTATAAAGAAAGGTGCTACTTGTGAGTACGTAATTTTAGCTAATACACGAAAAAAGCTCTTTGGTTGTAAATCGACAAATTGACTTCCAGTAGTTGTGGTGTTAAAAGATAAATTATTACCTATTTATCGTGTCTAGGTAGTTCCTAGTGCCGTCAAATTTTATTTGTTGTAGGTACTTATTGCAACTATAGCCGTGTAAAATATTAAAGGCGTGAGACGCAGTCTGCGTGAGACGCAGCATTTATTTACAGATAGAAAAACATAACCCTCTCTCCTTCGGCAGTCGGGTAAAAACAACAAAACGCAAGGGAAGTGAATTTAACTAGGTCACACAACTTCAGTTTCATACGTACATTATTATTATTCCAGGAGTGATTGACTTGCTGCCTATTGCGTAATTATGTTGTAATGTCGTTTCAGTTGTGTACGAGTCCTTACAGTTTACGTTTATGGCAAGTATCCATAACATATTTACATTCAACGGTAATATTTGCAGTTACTCAGTGCATTGTATACTCGTGTCCAGCATTTCAGTGCAATAAAGAGATTTCAATGAACTTAATGAGTCAGAAGAAGTATTTTTGAGAAGGTTAGAGGTAGCACTAGCATATTTACATAAAACGTAACATGTTATGGAACAAATTAATTTACCAGTATTTTTCCTTGGACTATATTAACTTGGTAATGAGTATGAGATCTCGTAGGATTAACCAGTATTCTATTCTAATAATCATACGTACGAACGACTATACATAGGTGTATAGTAGGAGTATTTATGTATGTATGTTGGGTATAAGTAAAAGCAAAAGAACTTGCCAGACTTTTGAGTCAGAGTGGTCAGTCATATTTTGTGGTAAAGCAATAGCTTTTGTGAAAATCATATCAGTCGATATTTTATTTCATGCGCAATTATAGCGGGATTCTCATGGATCATTTACAATTATGGATTTCGTTTCCAATGTCGGCCTAGTATTTTTTATACATCATCATCAGATCATCATCAAATAGCAATAGAAAGTAAAAATACGTGTGAAAATTGAAAGAATCACTATAGTTATGCATATAGGGTACGTTTAATCATGGAAATAATCAGACGGAGAGCGGATGAGTATGGATTTAAAACGGAAAAATCATTTTTGTCTTTACAATTAAATTCAATGCGACTTTGACTTATTGCTTTCATCTTATTTTAGAGTCATATTATTTAAATACCTACTAATGTGATAATTGACTATTGCTATTTATAGTGCCGAATTATGTGGATTAAAATATTAAAGTAAGTAAACTTGGTTAAAGGAAGAACTTAGAATCAATGTACCTAGTGCACAGACTAGCATAGTAGTAATGATTACATAGATTAATTAGGAATAGATATATATTATTCCGGTACCCAATAGTACATACATTTTGACGCAGATTAATAACGGTCGTACATATTAAGCTTGAACAAGCTATGATGCATAGTATGCCTATCTAGTATTAATTATTTTTCAGTGCGTATACGTTCGAGATATTTATCCAGTTTCATGTTTTACTTCAGAAGCATAGGTACATGCGAGTAACGGTATTGTTAAGGGAAGGTTTCATACAACTTCGAAATATAAGACCGCGTTTTATGAGTATGTGTCCAGCCTATATTCAGATCATAGAAATGTTTCGGTCTACAAATTCCATTGCAGGATGGGCGTGTTGTTGGAACTACTTGGAACAGTGTACGTACCTATCACTCGTGCCTTCGTGAACGATTCTAGTAATGATTTACGTTCTAATCGAGCAGTTTATTTCACGCCGTTGGATTCCACTCTTGTTGTTAAAGTTTCTATTACTTAGTGCCGTCTCTTTGGTTCGTCGTGTGCGTACATATAAGAAGAAGAAGAAAATAATTTATTTCAGTGTAAGTGTATAAGGAGATGAAATGCCGAAAAATAAATTTCATGATACCTATTGTATATAATAATTCTGATAGTGAGCAACCGAAGACGGCTCAAAAATTTGTTTCAGATTTCTGAGAACGACTGCTGCCTTCTGAGTGAAAATAATATGATTTTCCAACATGACGTGATAGTTTCTTCTAAGTAGGTACTTAATAATAATCGGGTTAAAAGTTTTCTGATACACTAGCGAAACAGTTTTCAATGTAGTGATTTATAGACGAATGAGATAATGATTGGGTAGTATAATATGTCTACGTACGAGATCAATCAAATGTTTTTCTTTTTAACAGAGTTCTTCGTCTATAATCTCATTTCTCGTTGCAGCGTGATTGTAGTGGTGTTGATACAACTGTTGATTAATTGTTTATGGCATAGTTACGTACTATGGTACTCGATTATTTTCATAGACAGATGGGAATACGTAGGGTATGTAGTTACTAACCTACATGTAATATATAGGCAGGTGAATAATGGTGTAAAAGTTACTGAGTTATTCAGTGAACATACTTCGATATGTAGGCAGTATAATTATAGTATATAATTAAAGTCTTTGGTTACGTTTGTCAGTCTAAGACCTACCTAACCAACTCATAATGTAGTCACGTGAAGTTAATGTGGTTTTCACTTATGTGTATATATCATCGGGATAGACTTGAGCATCTTAAGTATGCATTGGTAGGTATTGGGTGCATAACCGTGTAGTTTTGCGAATCACCTGTGAGTCTTAAGCTTAATACCTACTCGACTAGTTATATCAAATTATAAGCCGGATACGACTGGGAGGACATCATCATCATGTACTGGGCTGTTATTAGCTACGCGTTAATGCGGCTCACCCCGCCGGTCAACCGTTACGAAACTAGACCTCTACCTACGCTTAATTACTACGCATCGCGGTGTCAACGTATAATTGTGGGTGAGCGTTGAGGTGAGCTTAAAACAAGTTACAGAATAGGGGGGCTGTATGGATCGTAATATCTACGCGAACTGTAGGTACAGTAAAATGTTATTAAACGTTTTCATCTTCTTACTTAATGGAATAGTCTAAATTCATTGATTATGGCAATTATTTGAATAAAAAGAGAAAGCTAGTATGTCGTTAGCTACGTTTGATCACAACCAGTTGAAGTACCTAAATGAGTAATTGATATTCTATATGAATAGGTTCAGTACTGAAAATGAAAGGATTCGTCATCATCATCATATCAGCCGAGGGGCGTACACTGCTGAACATGGGCCTCCCCCAAAGAGTGCCGGAGTGGCCGGTCCTGCACCACCCGCATCCAACGAAAAAGAATGAAAAGAAATGTGGGAAAGGATGAAAGAATTGTTCGAATCAATTTAGATGTTACACGCGAAATGGAAATAATTCTATAACCCTGAATATTAGACATGGGTAGTATATATCAATAGAGATTTGTATATACATTCAAGTACTTAGGTACTACGAGTTCGTTTAACTTGTCAATGACGTTTAATGCATAATATCACAGATTATCTTAAATCGTGCTCATCATCATCATACCGGCCGAAAAGTATCTAAAGTATGGACATGGATGACTAAAAGGTTTCCATTTTACATATAGGTAATGACGGCTCATTACTTAAGTAATACTTGTAGATGTAGACGGTACCATCACTTACATACATTTTCCTATTTTGGTTAATACGAGTATTTATTAAATATTTTTTCTTGTTGAAGTTTACTATACAGTCAAGGATTTGAGCCAGCATTGATAAAGTCTAAAGATTATAATATGACTTAATATGAATATTTGAATGAATTGACAGTTAAGTATTACTTGTTTGCAAGATTTAGATGTAAAGCTTACATTAATCTAGAATTTTCTCTGAGAGACATTGTATTGAAATTTGAAACGTCTGGTAACTAACAATACAAAGAAAGATACAGTTACCTTATTGAGAAAAATATTTTGGTCGCTGAAATAAGTAGTAGTAAGTAGATACCTACATGGTATCTAGTATTATATATCGAAATCTTGATTTGACCCTTGGTTGTTTAGCCAGTAGCTATGGTGAAGCTATTAGTGTAGTTATGTAATTATTTATGTGAGTCTTATCCAATACTTAGGTATTATACTTCGAATGATGTTCAGACATAGGAACTTAGTCGGAAGTCGGCTTTTGCAGTAGAATTCACTCACGATCGGAGAAATGGTTCCATAGATAGTTGTTTCTAAGTAGAAGATTAGTAACACTATTTATCCTTGTAGGAGGCCCGATGATCTTTCTACCAATTTCTGTCGCTAATGATATTGTATGAATTAGGTGCTCGATAGCATCATTGCTTGTTAATTTCAGCTATACATACGAAGTCAATACTCATGGATTCTAATTTAGAACGTTAGAGAAACATAGCCGATTTAGTTAATCATTTGGCATTAAGAGTATAGGAGATATTTATTGAATCTACATCCAAGTTGCACTACTAATGATCAACATCTGGTGACATGCTGTTTTTTGAGATATGTATTGAATTATTGATAATGTGGTACCGGGTATTAGTAGCGAGAAGGAGGAGTCGGTGACTTGTTCAAAAACTAACGAGTAATTAGAAGGTGGTTTTGAATTCGAATAAAAGTTGACGTATCAGTATATCGTAACGTACCAGTAAGAGTTGAAGTGTTGGTATGTCGGGGTATGTGGAAGTTAAGGTTGTTTAACATTTGCAAAAGCTTCGAAAGAATCGGATAGTCGTCCTCAGCGTACGAATAACCTCTGATTTAATCTAAAGAGAGATACGTGGGAATATACTGGTCGTCAGTTGTACTAGACGGAGTGATGGAAGGAGATTATTGTTTCAGGGTAGACAAGACAACTTCCGTCGTTAAAGAATAAGCGATGCTGAAGGTACATCGTTTACTAGTTTCTTGAAATTGTTACAGGTCGTGTCTTATATTACACGATTTTTTCAGGGCATACATCGTTTACTAGTTTCTTGAAATTGTTACAGGTCGTGTCTTATATTACACGATTTTTTCAGGGCATGTAACTCAACTGATCAAGGTATCTTTGGTAACGATAGATAGAAACTGAAGGATGGAGGTTCGATAGATACCTACCGCTCAAATTTGTTGATGTCTATAAGTTTGACAGGAATGAGATCGATAGCTGGTATAACCATCCTAACCTGTTTTAGTTATCGTCGGAAAAGGCAGTTTTTCTTTTGGTTGGGGAGGGTCTATCGAATATGTTGAGCCTGTCATTTCATTACCAGAGATCGGAGAGTGAGTGATAAGATTGTGGAAGTAAACTACATAGCATTGATTTCGGGAATACTAGAAAGGCACAGAATAGCTTTGGTTCCCTTTATTCTAATAAATTAATTTCTTTTGGTCTGTTTGTTCGGAGGTACTGAATTTGAACACCTTAATTATAATGTATGTACATGACTTAACAGCGAATGAAATAAAATGAACGAGATTTGATTTGTTGATTTGGACTTCGAGAAGTGAGAATAATTATTGATGTTGCGAAGGGATATAATTTGAGATGAAGCTTCGTAATGATATGGATGACGTCATTGACAATGAATGACTGTAACAATGAGTTAAGAGAGAATTTGCCATGATGGCCTGCAATTATACAGAAACATCGAAAGCTAAGTATATTTATAGATCTTAGTAAAGCTTACAATGGGTTTATGGATTTCTCTAGACAATTAATGTATATACATATAGGGATTGCCACGTGATATACGTGATGAGATCCATGTTGTGAATGTAAAATATGAGCTTATCTTGGATAAGGCTGACAAGGTACATCTTGTCGAGGTGCGGCGGCTTCGGCTGCCGTGATCTCCCGTTCAGTTGCGAGACCCTGCTCGCTTATCGAAGTGCGGCTGGTTTCGACCTCCGTGTACTTCACCATCTTTTCGGGACCCTGCCCGCATAGTAAAGCTTACCAAGGTGCTGCAGCTTTGGCTGTGGTGATCTCACGTTCTGTTGCGAGACCCTGCTCGCTTATCGAAGTGCGGTTGGTTTCGGCCTCCGTGTACTTCACCATCTTTTCGGGACCCTGCCCGCATAGTGCAGTTTAGCGAAGTGCGGATGGCTTTTGGCCTCCGGGTACTTCACCTCTCTCTTTTCGGGACTCTGCCCGCATAGGATTAGCTCATCGAAGTGCGGATGGCCTTTGGCCTCCGGGTACTTCACCTCTTTTCGGGACCCTGCCCGCATAGGACAAACTAACCGAAGTGCGGATGGCCGTTGGCCTCCGGGTACTTCACCTCTCTCTTTTCGGGACTCTGCCCGCATAGGAATAGGGCTTAGCGAAGTGCGGATGGCGTTTGGCCTCCGGGTACTTCACCTTCTTTTCGGGACCCTGCCCGCATAGTGCAGCTTAGCGAAGTGCGGATGGCTTTTGGCCTCCGGGTACTTCACCTCTCTCTTTTCGGGACTCTGCCCGCATAGTGATGTTTACCTTTGTCCGGCCGAGTAAGATGATGCTCCTCTCGATAGTAGAGAAATAATGAGATTGTTTGGAGAGTACTATACTTATGAAGATTGCTAGCACATACCTAGGTGATGCTCCTCTCGATAGTAGAGAAATAATGAGATTGTTTGGAGAGTACTATACTTATGAAGATTGCTAGCACAGACCTAGGTGATGCTCCTCTCGATAGTAGAGAAATAATGAGATTGTTTGGAGAGTACTATACTTATGAAGATTGCTAGCACAGACCTAGGTGATGCTCCTCTCGATAGTAGAGAAATAATGAGATTGTTTGGAGAGTACTATACTTATGAAGATTGCTAGCACAGACCTAGGTGATGCTCCTCTCGATAGTAGAGAAATAATGAGATTGTCGGGAGAGTACCATGCTTATAGAGCTTTCTAGCACAGACCTAGGTGATGCTCCTCTCGATAGTAGAGAACTCTTGATAGTAAAGAACTCTCGATAGTAGAGAACTCTTGATAGTAGAGAAAGTAAGTAGATGGAAGATTTGATTGTCGGGGAAATATTTACTTAACTAAATAACATGTAAACAGGATTTATGAATAAATTGAATGAATATATGAATATGAATGCCATACTTGTAGAGCTTGTTACGAAAATGGCGCAGTCGGTAAAGTGATTAAAACATGAACAAACAAAATCTAAGACAATTGAATATATTTGGATATAGATATAATAAGATAAGAAAAAATAAGAATATAATTGGAGTTAAAGAATAATGGAGTCCGTGCTTACACCTCCGTTGTGAAAATGTGACGAATATGACGTTGGGTGATTTGTGTGAATCCTGAGAGAAGTGGAAAAGGGGGTTCAGAATATATTCCAAGGCCTGTGAACTGAATAAGAAATCCGAAGAGATACAGATGAATATATTTACATGTCGTGGGAGAACAGTGCCGTGAGATTGTCAAACAAAGTCCTACTAAGTGCTTGACGTTGGATCTCTGTGTTTAATTGATGCGCTCCCCGTGCTTTTGAGAAGCTTTCTTGTACAGACCTAAGAGAGGCTCAGTTTCAGTACCTACCGTAATAAGCGAGACCCACGCTAATAAGCTAGTATCGGAATAAGCTAATAGCGTGCAAGACTGAAGTTTTTTATCCGTAACTTAGTAAATGAATTGAAAGAAAACCTTGTAGTGAGTGGGAAAAATAAGGTCAAGGAATGGGAAATGAGTGTTCTAGATCTAAGCACAACTGTGCCAACTTGGGAAGTTGTTTGCCTAGTCTTATCTCTAATGGTCGTCAGGAGGGTCTTAAAGGATGACGTCCTGTGACGTAGCTTCTTTTGGCTTTCCAGTGTTGCGGCCAACCACTTCGAGATGACTTCACTTCTTTTGGAGTGGGGAGTGTCGCGACATCTGGCAGTTGATATCGCGAAGACTTTAACTCGTGGTCGGAACGTGTAGTGACGCCTTAAGATTATTTGCACTGGCAAGGTTATGATATAGTTGTGACTGTGGGTAGACTAAAGTGGGAGTTTTGGAGCATTTAATCGTTTGTTCCGTGGAAAAAGCCTCATTTTATCATGGAGCGGCAGCGAAGGTCGAAGAAGTCTACGGAGTTCTCGCCAAGGAGCCGGGGGCTACGCAGGTGGTCTCTGAAAGCTAAGTGTCTTAGTTTCTTAGTACTTTATTTGTTCTATGAAGATTATTTGCTCTGATATAATTGTGTGCTACAATCTAAATATTCTAAAGGTATTATACTAGAACTGTTTCCTGAATCCTGTGTTACTTAATGATAATTATAACCATCGCGATAACACGCTACCAGTAGCCTGAGAACATAGTTACTTCTGATAGATAGTATGCCCTAGTCATGATGACAGTATATAGGGGAGGTACCTCCATAGTTTCTCGGTCGAAGGGCGAGAACTAGATACAGTAATATAGTGTACACACCTTATGTGGCTAACCCTAGTGAAGGAACGACTATTCGTATATTTAGGAGAAGACGTGGTACAACTCCAGTTGTTCAGTAGGTAGAACTTATATGTGCTAAGTTTCTAAGGCCTACGTGACAGGTGTGTCATGGTTATCTTTATAACCACAGATGGTAGACGCGAGCGTCACCGTGCGAGTGCCGCGAGCGTCATCGTCTAGAAAAGCGAAGCAGATATCCGTGGACTGCAGAGATGATTCAAGGTAGGATTCAGATTATCCTTCCTATGTCCACATATAAACCCTTTCGCGGCGCCCTCTAATATTGCGCAGTCTAACTGTATTTGTACCGGTTACATTCCTATATAAAGAGAGGGCGTTCGCGACAACTTTACTGCATTTACTAATTTTTGCATACCTTAAACTATGTAAGTGTGATTGCCAAGTCACAAAATTTTATTCTATTCAACTAAAAATATAAAACTTAGCACTCCAATGCATGCAACACTTCCAAATTCTCTATATCCGTGTACAAGCTGTTATCTTTTCTACTTGTTTTCTACTATACGCCTGCACCTCGGCGCCATCTCGGCGCAGCAAGCGAGCGCACTTCTAAACTTGTTTTGCATGTTAACTATGCGTTCTTTTTTAATTCTACCTGCCTATTTATTGATTTTATTGATGCGCGTTGATATAATAATTATTATAAAAATAACAAATTGTACACACTATTTAATATGTTTAAAAAAGTTAACTTAGCAAATAGGTAATGTTTTACCTCATGTAAGTGAATTACTGTTATTCTTTTGAGAAATAAAGATCTTTAAACAGAAATTGGGTATTGTTTCGGTTGGCAAAACATGTTTGTTTAAAAACCACGAAAACATCGCGTAGCGGACGCGGCTTTAAGCCTGCATCACACTGGCGCGGCCTACGGTGGCGGACCATAGTAAATTTGACAGCTAAATTTAATGACAAGTTTATATTGTCCGCCGCGGCCAGGCCGCGCCAGTCTGTGAGGGGCCTTATTCAAGCTTCTATGCGGCTTCTAGGATACGTTGATACGGTTCAGTGTTGTTCCTGTCAAATTTTGGGTTGCCGTGTAACGAGTCTAAAATTGCCGTGTTTGTATGACAAAGACCTGAAATAATTGCCGTGTTTAGGTCTGAGGACACCTGAATTGCCGTGTAGCACGGCAATTACCGTGTCAGGAACAACGCTGATACGGTTAGCGTCTCATTTTGGTATACAAGAGAGAGGATATGCGTTCGTTTGCAGTGCGCACGCACTGTCTAATGGTGGGTGGGAACACAACACACTAAGCCAACGAACAGCTATGTATCTCACTTTAACAAATATCGTATATTATGGTCCTTCGTTTGCTCAGTGTGTACCCACTATAAACCCTTTCAACGCCAAGGACGCCTGTTCCACGCAAGTTGGCAAGCATTTACCGTCGGCATTGTTGGATTATGAATTGTCTGGAGTATTATGTATTTGCTGTACATTTTGTTTATTGCATAGGATCTCGTCGGCTACGATTGTTTTTGAGGCTGAGCGGTCCATTATGTTTTACCAAATGGTTGTTTTTGTTTTCACATTAGATAGCGATAACGGCTATAACCGTACAAGGCATTTATTATTGGACCATGTTTTGGCAGTATCACTATGACAGCAAACAGATACCGCCGGCGAATGTGTGAATGCACATAGAATTAACAAGCTTTTACATTACCATCGACATCAACAGATTTAACCCTTCGTCTGTGTTGGGTCAGGATCCTGGCCCCGTAGCATGGATGGCGTTATCACGCGATAAGTGATAGGATAGAGCATCCGTCCCTGGCTGACACCGTTCGATAGAATGAGACGACGCGCTTATCCTATCACTTATCGCGTGATAACGCCATCCATGCTACTGGGCCTGATCACATTTTACTGTCAACTTTTTGCATTTTTTTTGCGAACAATTTTATTTGGTCTATACGGTGCAACCGAACCCACGTTTGAACTCACGTTTTTTTTTACCTACCACATACGAAGCGTTAACAATAAATTTCAGTAAACTTCTTTATCAACAGATTTGTTTACACAAGGTTTACACTTTTTCACCAGAGACGTCGGACATGTATACACTTAGGCCGCTTGTAGACGTCCGTCATTTTCACCGGACAACAGACCGTTTTTTTTGCCGGACTTACACGCACCAGACACGGATCCGTGTCCGGTGCGTGTACACACATTCATTGTAAGCGATACACCACCGCAAGTCCGGCAAAAAAAACGGTCCGTTGTCCGGTGAAAATGACGGACGTCTACAAGCGGCCAATAGATAAAGTTCCACGTAATCTAAAAAAAGCTACAGGGCCAACCTGTAAAAATGAAACCCCAGGATAACTTAACTCCAGGTTTATATTTTGTGGAAACTAATATAATTACACAAATTATTTTTAAATCTTTACATTATAAAATACAGTAAATTTAATACATGTTAATTATTAACTAATATTTACAAAGTCCATGTAACAACTTTACAGTTTATTAAATTAATAATAATTTAATAGATATGGTATATGGACATGTGATAATTAGCATTCATTCCGTTTGAATTTCTTGCTGGTTTCATTGACAACGTCATCCAGTTTGTTTATCCGTCGAGTCTTCAGGAACGAGTTGCTGTCACCGTCACTCACAGTCTGTCTAAAGTGCACACTGGATACATTTTGATTATTTACACCATGTTTCTTATCAACCATATTTTTATTATTCTTATTAACTAGTAACGTATTTTGAATGTCTTTAACTAAGTCACTACTAGTATGGAGCTTGATAGGAATCAGAATTTGATTTTCACTGTCACCCTTCTTTATAAACCCTGGTTTGAGCTGCAATCTATTTTCGGCATCGCCAGTTATTCTTATTGTCTTCCGGAGCAACGCGTCCGCAGCGTCTGAGAAGTTCTGTTTCAGTAGGATGTCGCCAGTGGATATTTGCTTGACGAAAGTGAGTGTTGTTCCCCCCTCGGAATCCTTTCCATCTGTCTTTATGATTTTGCTTGTGCTAGAATTTGCTTTATCCCCGTCCGATTCGTCTTGATGTTCTTCAGTTTCGACTAATTTACCTGTAAAAATAATACTCATTGTACAACACTATCAAAACAGTTATTTGGGGTAACTTTTAATTTAGAGAGATATCGTCTTGGGGCCCGAGGCTTTAGCAGTCGTCCCGCTCGCACTTCCATACTTTCTAGAAAGGGACTGTGCAAGATTGCACAACTTTTTATAATATTTTTACCTTTTTGTATATCGTTATTGTCTTTGATTTTTATATACTTTTTATTGTCATATTTGACATCATGATTCTTTTGTTTTCTTCAACCAAAACCAGTGCCTTTTTATTTCGTCTTGAATAGGGACGAATACTTCATGTTTGAATTAATGTGGTCGAGCAAGATACTTTATGTGTGAAGAAACAATGTGTATGATTGAGATTATTTAAAGTGGCCGACGTTTTAATAAAACTGTAATTGGAATCTTCTACCTTGGACGGAGAGTTGCTTTTGAATAGACTACCTTTGATGCAATTCGGCCGACTCAAATATTCTTAAGTGTACAATTTAATGAGCTACGGTAGCCTAGTGGTTCTGGCATGCGGCTGTCAAGCGGCGGTCGTGGGTTCCAATTCCGGCTCGTACCTGAGTTTTTCGGAATTTATTTACCGTTAGCTTTTCGGTTAAGGAAAACATCGTGGGGAAACCGGTCTAATCCCAATAAGGTTTAGTTTTCCCTCTGGGTTGGAAGGTCAGATGGCAGTCGCTTTCGTAAAACTAGTGCCTATCCCAAATCTTGGGATAGGCAAATCTTGGGATTAGGTGTCGAAGCGGACCCCGGGCGCGTTTAGGGGCACAACCGGGAATAAACGCTAGGAGCATGGATGTACAGTACGATTAAAATCAGTTAACGTTTCTGATGTTAGCCACTAGTAGCGCCGCAAAGGTGTCAGAGGGGTCGATCGGGTTATGCGGGAGGCGACACGAGGCTAACTTCAGACACGCAAACTTTTGTGCCGCGTACTGTCCAATTAAATGAACTGTATTTACCGTTTAACGTTGGGAACGCGATGTCGGGCAAAGTTAAATGGGAATCTGGGTTATATCGGTTCATGAGCGCCTTCAGTAATAGTGAGATTTCTTCCCGTTTCCGCGTCACTACAATTTCGTCAAACCAAGTCGCCAGTTGTTTAATAGGCAGTGCGTAGTCTTTTACGGGATCCTGAAAGCAATACATTTTTAATGAGACTATTACTATTACAATTAAAAACCAAGAGTATATAGTAAGTGGATTCAGGGCCATGAATAAAACATAAATGTGTATATATTAATTAGGGATCCCCTTATTTCACCGAAAGTATTGTTTCGCCGAATTTTCATTTCATGGAATTTTGGTTCTCAGAAACCGTTAGCTTTTTAGATTAGGTTTGTTTTAACTATCACGAAAAGGTTACTGTTTCTGAAAAAAAAAATGTTTTCGATGAAATGTTTGTCGGTAAAACAAGAGCATTCCATAGGAGGCTGTGTATTATAAATTATTTATTTAATTATCATATTTAAGCGGCTGTGTTTACAGGTCAAGTCGGCGTTAAAGATGATAATTGCCAAATTACTGGATTAGTACACAATAAAAAATATTCTTACCTTGAAGAACTGTTCAACATATTGCAGTAAATATAGCCCACAATCAGTAAAATTGTTCTGCTGCGGGACTTTGGGACAGCTACCTTTTATATTGTCTTTATTAAACACTTTCGACGCCGAGATCTGTAATGATAATAACAATTAATATAAATTACTAGCTTATGCCCGCGACTCCGTCCGCGTGGAACTCGTTTATATCGTAGCTGCATACAAACTTTCACCCCCCGGGAAAAACCATCCTATGTGCTTCCCCGGAACTCAAACTATCCCTATACCAAATTTCATCTTAATCGGTTCAGCGGTTTAACCGTGAAGAGGTAACAGACAGACAGACACATTTCGCATTTATAATATTAGTATGGAGGCTCAAAATAAGGCTCAAAAGACAACATCTCTGGAGACCGCCCAGGGTTCCACACACCGAAATACTCTACGAGGCTGTAGGTAGGGAGCCCCTTATAGAGGCAACTTCAGACATCATTCCCAGACAGTTCGTCTTTGACAAAAAGTACAAAGTTGAACTATACGAAACCCCCCAGGAAGGACTTAACCCCAGAGAGCTAAGAATCTTCACGGACGGGTCCAAGACAAGGTCAGGCACCGGATCAGGAGTATTCTCGGAGGACCTAAACATACGCATTTCGACACCATTAGGGACCCACAACACCGTCTTCCAGGCAGAGTGTATGGGCATAATAATGGCTGCTCACGCAATCGCCTCCAGGGAGGTAAGGGGATATCCCATCCGCATACTTTCCGATAGTCGATCCGTACTGCAAGCCCTGCAAGGTCACGCAACAACTTCTGGGCTGATACACGAGTGCCACAAAATCCTATCAGAGGTATGTAATAACAGCGACATAACCCTGCAATGGATCAAAGGGCACAGTAATTCACGCGGTAACGATGCAGCGGATGCACTGGCTAGAGAGGGTTCAGAGTCAAGAGCTGTAGGACCGGAACCCACCATTCCTCTACCCTCTGCATGGCTGCGGAGCACACTGCGACTAAACACCAAGGTAGAACACCAAAAACATTGGAACACCCTAGGAACCTGCAGGCAAACCAGGGAGGCCCTCCCGACAATCAACCCCGGATTGTCAAGGAAGCTAAAGCAGCTAAAGAGGCCGGCACTCCGTCTTCTGACAGGAGCTATAACTGGTCATGCACTACTAAACAAACACCTTTTTACTTTAGGTGTTACAGACAGTCCTCTCTGCAGAGCCTGCATGGAAGAGGACGAGACAGCCGCCCACGTCATCCTGACATGTCCTGGAGTGGCGGACTACAGGGCAAAGTACCGAGCAACACCGGGGTCACTACCGGAGGCCGTCGGCAACGTAAAGGGTCTGCTAGGCTTCCTGGTGGAACTGGGTTGGCACGAATAACAGTAGTGCCAAAACCCAGAAGCAAAATAGGCGCATTTATGACGTCGAGTTGCGGAAACCCAGCCCGCGTACAACCTATAACCTATAACCTATTAGTATGGACGATCGATGATTGATCAATTCACTCAATCTGAAATATTACAAGGTGGGATTTGGTTTGTACCAATTCCTTTTCCTCCCCCAGAGGGTAGATTTGAAAAAATAAAGTAACCCACGCCATTCCAAATTTCGTCACAATTGGTTCAGTACTTTGGCTGTCAGACAGAAGAAAAGGTAACAGAGTTACTTTCGTATTAATAATATTAGTCGCGGGAGTCAGCTGGATGCGAGCGGCGCACAGGACCGGTTACGTTGGCACTCTTTGAGGGAGGCCTATATCCAGCAGTGGACATCTTTCGACTGATATGATGATGAGAATATAAGTATGGACATGGGTCGACACCCATGTCCATACTTATCGACATAAAAGAGGTCTGATATGAGTGTTGCTTTACCTTTGCTTGATATTCGCAAGTGAGGTAGTCCCGTAACGTAGCTACTACTCGAGAACGGGACGCTCCCGCCAGTGAATCGAATATCAGGATACAGGGCCTGTAAAAAACATTGAAAAATTATAATTTGTATATTATCAATTCATTTTAATTATGAAAATTATTTGTTACTAAAGTAGAATCCACAAAGACGGATATATTCGCACCACTGGTGCGACGTTAATGACGGATATCCGTCAAGGAGTACAGGCAATAGCAACCTACATGCATTGTCATAAGGTTTAACTCCACACTAAATGTCATGTTGGCATGGCGTGTGGTTGACAAATTTTGAGAGCATTGAAAAGGCAACACTATTGATCAATAACTTCTATTGACCATCATCATCCACCTAGTGTTATTCCCGGTTGTGCCCCTAAAGGAGCTCCGGGTCCGCTTTGACACCTAATCCCAAGATTTGGCATAGGCACTAGTTTTTACGAAAACGACTGCCATCTGACCTTCCAACCCAGATGGAAATCTAGACCTTATTGGGATTAGGTCGGTTTCCTCACGATGTTTTCCTTCACCGAAAAGCTAACGGTAAATATTCCGTACATAAATTCCGAAAAACTCATTGGTACGAGCCGGAATTCGAACCCACGACCGCCGCTTGACAGCCGCATGCCTTCTCTATTGACTTCTAATAAATTGTCTAATAACTTCTATTGACCATCTACAAAAAAAAAGAGTATGTGTCGCCGTAATCTCATATGGTTTTATGTGACCAATGCATGTAATACAGATATGATAATCTGTATTAGGTAGTCTGAATAGGGATCTGACCAATGCATGTAATACAGATATGATAATCTGTATTAGGTAGTCTGAATAGGGGTGTAGACACCAAATAAAATACCCAATAATGATACATTTTCTCGAAAAAGTTTAAAATACGTATATTGTCAAATGGAGAATAAAGTAAAGCACAAAGTTATAAGTGTTCAAAGTTTTAAGAGGGGCTATATTCTATCCCTTTTCTGCAAAACGCACCTGGGCGAATATTCAGCGTTTTTAAGGTGTTTTTTTTCGTCATTGTCGTCTCCAGGAAATACTATTAAAAGAGACGAATATCAGAGTCCACTTTTGATGAAGACGTAAGCCAGTACTGGTGCTGTGTCTTTTTTGATTTAAGTTTCCGCGGTATGTTTTACCTCTGCTGAAATAATCTTGAGCCGACAATTACGTTAGAACCGAGCGGTTCAAACGCTCGGAGATTGGCCCACCTTCATATGTAACGATTGTCATTTACAGTCATTTACTATGACGCGCGAGTATCGTGACGTGACAACAACACAAGCAATATTAAAACGGTTGTAGCTTCGTAATTTTTTGAGATATCTGAATGGGATTTTAGTCACTACAGGCATATTTTTTTGCCTTCTTTCTTTTGGAGTAATAATAAATTTGGAGACTACATCTACACTCCTATTGTCGCCACTCGAGAACCTTTCCGTCCCAACGGCCATCAATTCTACGTGCAATGTGCGTGTGGGTGGCGCAGGACCGGTCACTTAGGAACTCTTTGGGGGAGGCCTATGTCCAGCAGCGGACGTCTTTCGGCTGATATGATAATGATGACCAAAGGGCGGACAGCGGATGCAATCGGGTGACAAAAGCATAAGATGGATAAGACATTTGAAATTTTGAGCAATATCTATCTATACATTTTTATTAAAAATATATCAGAAATTACAAAATATCTCTATCCTCCATAGAGCAAAATGTAATTATTAAGAAATTACTGGCCACTTGTAAATTATCTCCTCTGGAGACTATTTAGTGTTTATAAATATCTATTACGTCTTAGACTTGTCAATTACATTGCGAGTTTATGCGTTTCCTTTAATATTTATATTAAAAATAATTATGGCAAATGAAATCACAATTTGTAAATGGATAGATAATAAGCCGGATCTAATTTATGATAATTCAAATGGCTCGATCTTTTGCACAAAGTGTCAAGTGAATTTATCTGCAAAGCGTAAAAGTGTCATCTCTTCTTTAAACCAATATTGTAGTCATATCCATATTAAGTGTATTGTTTGACATGACTTTGACGTATATTGCATCCACTGTCCGCCCTTTGTTGATGACTCGTATTGTAGGAGAAGAAGCACTTACTGCTTGATGGGTTCCGTCTTGCTCGGCGGCTGCGCCTCGGCCTTCTTTTCTGCAGCGGCGGCGGCGGCGGCCGCCTCTGCTTCCTCTTCATCCGAATCGCATTGCATATCTAAATCACTCTCCTGTAAAAAAGTATTTTTTTATCAAAATAGTGATATTTGTCTTTGCGAAATGTCCTTGCCTCGTGGTCCAGGCTGTGGTTTAATTGGGTATTTACCAAAAGTGAACATAATAGTACATTACTTACCTAGGGCGGTTAAACAAAGAATGTCTCAGATCGCAGGTATTTGACGCCCGAGCCAAAGGCAAGGGCGATAAATATGCGCTCTGAGGCTTTCTTTATTACCGCCCGTGGTAAGTACAACATTTTACGTCTCTATCTGGCCAGGAAGTGGGGTAATCCCTACTTTATGGCCAGGTATGACGTAAATAGTTTTTCATCACACTTGCTCATAAATGGTGTTATTCCTTGCCTGTATACAGAAAGGCAATGGCCTAAATGGTTCCCGCGGGAAATAATGGCCCATGGGAAGTAATGAGATTGTGTGTGATCTGATTGGTTAAGTAAATCTTGACGGCCGCTAGCGACAAGAATTCTGCTCTGTGATTGGTTGGAAATATAATCAAGCAGGCTCTGTGATTGGTTGAAATATTGAAGCTCCGCCCTCCACTCGCACTGATCTAGAAGTGAAGTTGTCAATTTCGTCAACATTTGATTGATGCGCTTGTATAAAACATAGGTTTTTCTGTCTTTTGTGGTTATTTATTTCCTCGCAAATGTGATGAAAAACATTGTGTATAACACGGGCGTAAGAATATTGCAAACTCGAGTCATCAAAAGCGCTCCGCCTCACGGCGTCGGGCTCCTGATAGACTCTCGTTTGCAATATTCTTCATACGCCCCTTTTTAAACAACGTACTATTTTCATTAGCAACAGATAAACATTAAGACAATACTCGGAAAGTATCAAGCTTTCATTTATATTTGCTATTTTAAGATGTTTAAATTCACAAAAACGAACAATAAGGACGTTGTTTGGTTGTGACGTCACAACAGTCATCCCTACTATAGATTTCATTTGAATCGTTCATTTGCGAACCACTCCTTGTCTTTGTACACATATTACATTTTTTTTCAGTATTGTGACTTTTTGCTGCTTAGTCACTTTGCCAATGTCAAGTGGGGGAAGTTTTGGCTTTACGGTTCCGTGGAGTGCACCTAATAATTTTGCCCCCGGGACTAACCGTACGAAACTACCATATTTGTATATTGATAATAAGTGGCATATTACATTACACTGGTATAACATCTATACGGGGCGAACTGTCAGTCACCTGAGACCACAGCCGGTGCAAACGTGTGGAAACTTAAGAAATAAAGGTAAATAACATGGCGTAATAGTACATTATGATACAAGTGTGCTATGTTGGTCATTACACTCGAGTCGGTTTTTAAGCCTGAGCCGAAGGCGAAGGCTTAATGGAGACGAGAAGTGTAATGACCAATGCTCACGTGTTTCATACGACGTTTTTCAACACATTTGCGAGGAAAAAAATAAAAAAATAAAAATGAAAATGTTAAAAGATATGTAATGAAAAGGCACTAGTGCGATAATGTAATGTAAAAGTCACGGCATGGGTAATATTCTGCATTATTTTGCTAATATTTAAAAAGATATGTAATGAAAAGGCACTAGTGCGATAATGTAATGTAAAAGGCACGGCATGGGTAATATTCTGCATTATCAGTGTAAATACGCTGTAATAAGACCTACTTTACGAGCAGGTGTGTTGAAAAGTATTTTAATACTTATTCTCTGGCAACAATATTATTAATTTTTAAGATATAAGAAATGTAACATTAAGTGTTTATAAAATGACCAACGCCATAAAATTAGACCCGTGTAAAGATTTTTTTTTAAATATTCACTGCCAACAATATATTCTTTTATAAGAAATGTAACATTTACTTTATGTCTGAGTTAAGTACACAAAAACTGAGTTAAGTAGACAGCGGAGATAAAAAAAAAATACATTTGTACAAAGGTGAGCTTATCCCTTTAAGAGATCCCTTCCAGCTAACCTTTACTTTATGCGCATAAGGTATTTTGAACCACAAGAAATGTAGAGGATGTATAGTGTACCTAAGTACATATAGTAATATTTTAATTGATTGTGCGCCCTTACAGGGTGCCATGAAGTGACATATAACAAAAATGTAACACCTTATTATGCATGACATAACAATGAATAAATGAATATGAATAGTATATATAACACAATATGACCAAGCTTTATAAAAACGTGTTGGTGACAGTACCTCCGCTTCAGCCTCGTCTCGCTCGCTGAGATTGTCGGAGTCACAATTTAATGTAAGCTGCTCCTGTTTTGTCAGCGGGGTTATTGTTGTATTCCCTATCTGCATCGACGACCTTCGTTCTGTAAAATAAACATTAGTTTAAAGCATTTCCTACATTTTTTTATATAAAGTATTGAAGCTCTTGAAGATATTTATTTTATTTTGACTGGCATTTAAAACTAATTTAACACCTGAAAAAATTAAAAAAATGGTGTGTTTAAGCCTTAATTTGTCAGGTATAGAACAAAAGAAAATGGGTTTTAAAATAAATGAAAAAAGATGACCAAAAATGTGTGTATATAAAGATACATATTGGGGTCTGGGGTAACACAAAAATCGCAGAGCTTCATTTAGAGCAGTGGTTCTTAAACTTTTGTTACGCATGGACTAATTCAGAATTTAAAAAAGTACCGCAGGCCCCTGCCGACGAAAATGTTGAAAAATAAACTCATGGGTTATGTTTATGTGTCTATAGGTACCTATTTAATTTACCTACCTACGTAAAGAGTGAACGAAGAGTCCGTGGACCCCTAGCAATCATGTCATGGACCCCTGTACCACCACCACCGACCACACTTTAAGAAACCCAGATTTAGGGCAGGGGTCGGCGACCTTTTAAGCGTGAGCGAGATGGAAGTGCGTGTTCGGAAGCGCGGATATCATATTTTTTAATTTAATTTTTTTGTGCGTTTTAATAAATATAAAAGTAATAGCTAAGTTCCCTCAAACATGATATTGCCGATTTTTAGAACCAATTTTAATATGTTTAGCTGTTGTGCATAATTTGTTACCTATGAATTTTTTAAGTGTATTTTAGACCTATGTTCGTGATTTTTTTCTATCGAGCGAAAGTCAAAACTCAGGATTCCAATAGCTGTTGTCCCTCGAGAAAGGCCTCAAGATTGCTACTTAAATTTAGGGCAGCCGTATTATAATCCAAACAAGAGCTACAAATTTTTAAAAATCCGTTTTCTGAGCTAACGTCGCCTTAACAGCCACTAACAAAATTGACGCGGGCCGCACTTGTTAATAATTTGTGATTTTGTGAGGCAAAAGTTCCTTTTACAGTTGCCATCAGATATATCAGAGCGGCGAAAGTGCTCACAAATATCTGACCACGTCTCTATTGTCGAGGCAATAGAGACGTGTTCAGATATTTGACATTCAAACGACACATGCGACATATTTGTACATACAAAACAGCCAGGCTCGCGGGCCGCAAGTGGGGGGCTCATGGGCCGCATGCGGCCCGCGGGCCGCCGGTTGCCGACCGCTGATTTAGAGCAAGGATATGGAAAAACCCACGGGGTATTTTTTAGGAGCATGTAATTCTAAAATGAAATTACCTCTTTTTTTAATCTCTTGTGGTGTTACAGTCCTATTGTCTATCATGCTCCGGCAGCCGTCCACGGTGGGGTAGCAGATTATAGCGACGAACCAGTGACAGTTCTCGTTAATAGGAACAACAATAAAGTCTTTGTCAAAAATATTCACGTTTTTCGTCCACGTTTTGACCCTGGCGTGTCTCTTCTGCGCCGGCGTTAAGGTGTTATCCCACTCGTGGGGATTCGAACTTTTATTCACCTTACTCGGTTTTGTGGTCAGTCTTTTGTAGAAGAAAGTACTAAATATATGAGTCTTTTCTCTCTGACTGTGGGTTTGGACATCATGAACTAAATATTTCAAATAAAAATCTATAATAACATCATTCAAGAATTGGTCCTGAGCTAGGCACATGTAGTCTTCTGTATTGATAGGAATTCCACCTTTTCCTGGTGGATAAATTAATATCTGTCTTATTTCTGTAGGGCCAGCGCTGAAAAAAAAATACATTCACATATTTATCCTCTTTAGTTATGATATGACTTATGAGAGCTACATAAAAGATAGGTTTCTAAATAAATATGTGAGATATGTAACACTCTCATCCCTATTTTTCACGGATATTGAATGAAACATCTGTTGATATCTAAGGTAAACATCCGAGTGCTCGACGCTGTACGAGTATATGGCAGGGTCACTCTATGTCAAAGTGACATGGCTTAAATTTTAATGAAGAAAAATCCTGTCAGTTCGAATTTAACCCATATTGCTTTGACATAGAGTGCCCATGCCATATACTAGTACCGCTTCGAGCACTCAGACGTTTACCTTATCATAGGAATAATAATAATAAATATTAGGGGACGATGTCACACAAATCGCACTAGTCCCATAGTAAGCTCAATAAGGTTTGGGTTATGGGTACTAGACGACGATATATTTAATACGAGGGCGGAGTGATAAGTCTGATAACAATAATATTCAAGATAATGTGTTCATAAATTCAATGATGTCCACTTGTAGTCGAACCTTCTCGAGGTTAAATATTATATTTTCATCCAGTTCGCATGACGAAAAAAATATATTTAACATTTCAAGAAATAATTTGTTTCTGTGAATGTACTCTGCAATATGCCGAAGTTAACGGAAATTCCCGGGAACAACATGTATAAACAGGGGAAATTACAAATTAATTAATTTAATTTGGTTACCTCTTGACTCCACTTGCACTGGAAGCACTCGACGACCTGGTGATCATCTTTGTAACGCTATTTCCATCTTTTGTACATGTTCTGACCAGAATCTCGTTAGCCTCTCTACCGTCAAGCTCATCCATCGTTTTACCGAACAGTATTTTAAATGCCATCTTTGCCTCGTCTGTTACACAATCTGGTAACAGTGTTATTCTTTTGTGCGGATCAACTTTCGACATTGGGTTATAAAATGGACCTGTAGAAAAATAATATATATTATTGATATCCTACATTTCGTATACACTCAATAAAAATTGAATGGAGAGATAAATAAAACATTATATTTGCATCCGTTCTTCAATGAGCTCTTTTCAAAATGTTAAGAACTGATAAAAAAATTATGTGCAGCGGAAAATCAGTGAAAAACTGTCAATTAAGATAATAATTAGATAACTACTCCTATTTTATTAAACACTTACCTTGGTCATCCACCATGTCAAGAGCTTTTCTTATATAAATCCCACATTTGTTCATTGTATATATAAATATTACAGGAACTCCTTTAGAGAAATGTGCTAGTATTCTGACCACCTCCTTTAGCTGTATTTGAAGCGCCACATCCCGCGTTTCGTCTTTTAGAGAAGGCGCAACTATTTTGACACCTTTTGACGAGATTGTGACCTATAGGAGACATAAGATGTCAATATTATAATATCACGACATGAAGGCCAATAGCAGGGTACACTGGGGGAATATTTGCCTCGTGAGGGTGTTCGCTGAGCCGAGGGCACACCCACCGCTCGTGTGGGCTCGCCGAATCTCCCTCGCGCGTCAAATGCGCGCCCAGTTTGTACCTGGCTTATGATGGTTGCTTTTATCTTGTGACATATGATAAATTATGGCTCTTTCTAACGCCACTTAAAAGAAAGTGTCGTCCATTTTAAATCAATGCTTAAAATGTGGTAACCATCACTGTAATACAGTTTCAGATGTGCATAATGCACCGCTACACTAAATTATTATTTTTATTACACATAGGATTAGCTGTTATCAATCAATTTGTCAACTGCTTGACCCTTTGTCTCCCAACGACTCACATGTGAGTCGTCCGGCAGGTCCCACATGTGGGTCATTTTTATTACCCTGGAATCCCAATGACCCACATGTGGGTCATGATTTTTTTTTAATTTGATCCTTATATACAAAATACACCAG
Organism: Epinotia brunnichana; assembly: GCA_963854355.1. Classification (NCBI taxonomy): domain Eukaryota; kingdom Metazoa; phylum Arthropoda; class Insecta; order Lepidoptera; family Tortricidae; genus Epinotia; species Epinotia brunnichana. The sequence continues at coordinate 8,896,512 of OY977941.1, read as the reverse complement.
GGTTCATTATCGAGGTCTGACTGCTGGACCAATGGGACCACACATGCCAACATACATGTAAGTCGTTGGAATACCAGGCCTTCGATCACCCGATCGCTGGAATACAATGGGTTAAGTTGAATTGATAATTATCCTGGAGTAAAGCCATTTTGTCTTGTAATTTATCTAGGCTTATAGTGAACTTCAGTGCTAAGCATTAAAATTGTGCTAGAATCTGAAGATAAGTAGCGATAGTTTGACTAGATAACCTGACTTGCAAAAAATTCTGTGCAGCATACTAAGTTTAGAATTTAGAGAAAACTGCAATGGTTAAACTTTGGTGCGAGCTTCGAACCTCGCCAAATTGATACCAGATGGATCCCCAGGGAGCAAATAGTCCATACTAAAAATTATACCAAATTTTGAGAAAACGAAGTCTTAAGGTGACGTAGGCTCGTGGTCTTCTCTCCCATCTTACTGAGCATAAGCGTGAGCGAGATGGAAGTGCGTGTTCGGAAATCATGTTTTTTAATTTCAAAATTTTTGTTCGTTTAAATAAATAAATAAGTAATAGATGAATTCCCTCAAACATGATATTGCCGAATTTTAGAACCAATTTTAATATGTTTAGCTGTTGTGCATAATTTGGTAGGATTTTTTAAAGTGTATTTTTAGACCTATGTTCGTGATTTTTTTCTATCGAGCGAAAGTCAAAAACTCAGGATTCGAATAGCTGTTGTCCCTCGAGAAAGGCCTCAAGATTGGTAATTAAATTTAGGGCAGCCGTACTATAATCAAAACGAATGCTACGATTTTTTTTAAATCCTTTATCGGAGCTCACGTCGCCTTAACCCCTTGTATGTTTAAACATGGATCCATGCCAAACATTTGAACCTATTGTTATACATCTCAAAGTCACAATTTGATTGGACAATTTTCACATCTGCATACGAAGGGTTAAAAGCTGCCGGCGTTTTAAAAAGTTAACAAAAATCAAATCTAATCTGTAGTCAGCATATACAAATGGATCTAAGCTACATTACAAAGTAAAGTACTAAAATAATTCATACCTTTTCTTTCGGTGTGTATTTGTATGAGCCGATCCTGATGGTGCGGCAAGTGAGAGTTGCAACCAGATCTTGCATGGAGCTGTGGCTGAGTGCATCACTGCTGCCTTCTGAAATTATTAGTTGGTTAGCCTAATCTTAATTCATGTAAATGACTATGGAATTCCACAACAGTCTGAAGGACGGATTTAGGCGGGGGTAAAGAAATTGGAAATCCGCCCTTTACAATTGGACTACTGAATAACTAAGGAAAAAAAAACATTAAATTGTGTTCATCTTCTTATGCAAACTCTCAAATGCCAATACAACTAGAAGAACAAAGTCTTTGCAAAGAGTATTTTTTCTTCTTATCAAAATCTTTGACTGTTATACTCTGCAAAGCCTATCAAGGACTCCCTTATGTCCAAATGTTCCGTTTTGGTAAGTAATCGAACATGACATGACATATATCATCATATCAGCGGAAGACGTCCAGTCTATAATAATAATATTTGTTTTTAAAGGTTCACCAATGGAATAACCCATTGATACTTACAAATAGTTTATAGCAAAGTGTCTTATGCTTAATGTCTACTTACAGGTTAACACAGCATGCCAATATAAACAAGGACTCAAGGTTTAACTAAATGAACAAGTTCATAATCATGGATTTAGCGAAAGTTTTTGTTGACAGACCCACTATATTTGTTGAGTAATTTGCTCCATTGTGGTAGAGGGGAGGAAGAATCCAACACAGTTTTATTTTATTTATTCGTATGGCATGGGTACAGTTCTTTACAAACTTATATTAAGACCATCGTGGGTTAGAACTGTATGTTGCTGCGAGGCTATTAGAATAAGCAGTGCAGCAGCCAGAAATTGATTACTCTTTAGCACCACCCGGGGGACACATGCAGGGAAACTGAACCATTGCCCCCCCACACCCCCAACACCATTAGTTGCAGGGGATAAAACAGTGGCTTGGCAGCAAAACGTGGAATTTTACGAGGCACTGTGAAAACCAAAGACTACTAAGGAGCTGTGGACAGTCAATCTTGTTTCTTACAAGTTTAAAAAGAAATTGAAAGTCCAGAATATCTCTATAACTCTCGAGACATACGATTTAAAAAAAAATGAGTAATAATAACAAGTGTGTCGCCGGAACGACTGGAGATGGAGGGAACGCATTCTAGAATGGAGTCCTCGCTCTAAGAAACAGGTTGACAGACCCCTGGCAGGATGGTCAGACAACATAAAAAAGTTCGCAGGGCCAGTCTTGGGATGAGCTACAGCAAATGTGGCTGAATGGAAGAAAATTGGAGAGGCGTATGCCCAACGGTAGGCGCATACACGCTGACGAAGAAGAACAATAACATGGAAATTACATTGAAATAAAAGTTACAAATACTTATTGATTTAAGTCCACGGCATTAATGTATAACTATTATGGCGTTGAATAGGAACACTTCTTAGTCTATCGAGGGATTAGGTGTCAAAGCAGGCCCCAGGCTCCTTTAGGGTACAGCCAAGAAAAACGTAAGTAGCAATTCTATACAGAGCTAAAGTTTCTATCTTTGTAACGTATTGTATATAGGGGGTAACCTCCGGAACTAGTAGTCCAATTTCAAAATTTCGTTCACTGCTGTATACAATGGACATAAACTATATATTATTATTATCCCTCATCTCCCCCTACATTTTTAGGGTTCTGTACTCAAAGAGTAAAATGGGACCCTAATACTAAGACTCCGCTGTCCGTCCGTCCGTCTGTCTGTCTGTCACCAGGCTGTATCTCACTGATACCGTGATAGTTCCAGCTAAAATGTTCACAGATGATGTATTTCTGTTGCCACTATAACAACAAATACTAAAAACGCAGAATAAAATAGTTTTTTTATAGATAATGGTACGGAACCCTTCGTGCGCGAGTCCGACTCGAACTTGGCCGGTTTTTTTTTGTAATACACCAACGGATTTGAGCAGGGAGCACATCTCATCTTAACAAATTGCACATACTCATCCAAATCAAATTTCACTTCTATTTCAATATCTGCCCTGCATATTAACCAAGAAAACACGGTAATGGTGCATGTGCATGGTGATTTAACAAAGAGTAAGGCATGAACGATTGTAAGATGTTTACGTAGGTCGATGTTAAGGTTACAAGGTTTTCATTATCGTGGGATAATTATCATTCCAAAACAATTATACGTTATGTTGAACGCTGGTTTAGCATATAAAATATTTGGTTCATACGGCAAGGCAATGTGGACATATTTAACTAACTACCTATATAAACGTACACACTTTGCGGCGTTACACACTAACGTGCTTCCTCGGCTGAGTAAAACTATAACCAAAAACCAATGGTTACCTCTATTCAGCTTTAAATTCCTTGTAAGCATTTTGATTCTCAAATTATCCATGTAAATTTCTATTATATCCGTGCCATAAATTCATGTCGTGCTCGCGAAATAACTATACTATGAAGATGACTTTGACGTTTCTTTCTGTTCACTCGCAGGCGGCATTGTACGGTTGTAGTGACGCGCGCATTGTTATTTTCTAGCGGGCAACACTGAGGTATAGAGTTGGAACACAGTTACGCCAAAAGAAAAACCGGTTAAAGTTTTTTTTTTACTAAAATCTATATTTGAGTTTGTTTGTGGTCAAATCAAATTAGTATAGTATGTAATGGCGGGAAACTGCATGAAAGCTATTATAACGCTTGTATTCAGGGCACTTTCTCTAAAATTGGGTTTCAGGGCATCACAGGGGCGTGAATAGTATGAGAAGACCGGCCAAGTGCGACCTTCTACTAGCTAAATGGTAACCGTAAGCGTGTATCTATTACCTTAAGTTAAAAAAAAGGTCTCATGTTTATAGGAAACTCCGGCACGTATATGCTTTTCGATAAGGGAGGCAGTTTTTCAGCATTAACTCAAAATCCTTTGGACCGATCTTGGTCAAAAACGTTTTCATTTTATAGTATTTTATGCAACAGTTGTATAAGAAGAGTCTTAAAACGCGAGTGGCGTCTCATTTAATGAGTGCGCGAGTCGTGGGGTAGGACAGGTTATATTATACTGATAAATGAGTTATGTTATTTTAATATTATGACTTTCTATTCGTTCTTTTGCTACTCACGCAATTTCTTCAGAAGTGCAGTTATTAATTTCTTCGATCATTATAAAAGGAACGTACACTTTTGTCTTCACAAACACGAATAAAATCTTAATCGAGTCGAGTGACCGCGCACATAATCTCGCATAGAGATATGCAAAAAAATGTAATTTAGTTAAGTACTTTATCTGGAATAAATAAATTCAAATTTAAAATTAAATTTTTTTTTTAATTGTTTATCATCTTTCGTCTTTTCACTGAACTGTATTTTGGTGGGAAATCGGAAATATCGAAATATGACACCTCTTCTTTATGGTTTGTTTTGTTTTTAATTTGTTTGCACTTGCCATCCGAACCAATCCGGACCCAAACCGAATTCGAACTGTTTATTTTTATAAATAATACCAAGAATTTATAAAAAAAATAATTTAACACACAATATAATGATGATTTATCACTACATAGTATAAAACAAAGTCGCTTCCCGCTGTCTTTCTGTCCCTATGTATGCTTAGATCTTTAACACTACGCAACGGATTTTGATGCGGTTTTTTTAAATAAATAGAGTGATTAAAGGGGAAGGTTTCTATGTATAAAACATGCATGTATTATACATATAAAACCCGTTCGAAGCCGGGGCGGGTCGCTAGTTATTATTATTATTGTAGTAAATAATTTACAATATACAAATGTTAAATTGTAAATAATAGTATTTTATGCAACTGTTCTATAAGAAGGGTCTTAAAACGCGAGTGGCGTGGGTTGCGATGCGAGCCTTGGCGAGCATCGCAATTAAAGACGCCACGAGCGTTTTTAGACCAGTTATAGACAGTTGCATACAATACTTTTTCTACGACAAATTTAAAATAAATAGCAGACTACATAATAGTTAAACTTTTCAGGCGGCAAGTTTTCTATTCGTACTTTTGCTACCTACTCGCGCAATTACTTCAGTAGGTGGAGTTATTAATTTCTTCGACCATTTTTAAAGGAACGTACACTTTTGTCTTCACAAACACGAATAAAATCTTAATAGTTTAGGACTAATAGTTTATCATCTTTCATCCTTTCATTTTGAACTGTATTTTGGTAAGAAATTGGAAATGTGACACCTCTTGCTTATGGTTTGTTTTGTTTTTAATTTGTTTGCACTTGCCATCCGAACCAAACAGAATCCGGACCCTGACCGAATTCGAACTGTTTATTTTCATAAATAATACCAAGAATTTATAAAACATGTAGTTAATTTAACACACAATAGATGATGATTTATTATTATTGTAGTAAATAATTTATAATATACAAATGTTTAATCGTAAATAAATACTTTTATTTCGAAATATTTGTTTATGAAGTTGGCACCACTGCAATATAGCGGCCGATTTAAAAAAAAGTTAAACAGTGCTTTTATGAAAAATGTATGAACCAAAAAAGTACGCTAAACAGTGCGTTTTTGGGCCATAGAGCATAGAGTTTTTCGACGACTTATTAGTGGTGTCATTGTATTTGAGCTACAGCCTATATAAATGACAGATAACGGTTCAGGAGTAGAAAAAAACGTTTATTTCGAAATATTTGTTTATGAAGTTGGCACCACTGCCATAAAGCGGCCGATAAAAAAAGTTAAGCAGTGCTTTTATGAAAAATGTATGAACCATAAAAGTACGCTAAACAGTGCGTTTGTGGGCCATAGATAGAGCAGTCTTTCGACGACTTATTATTGGTGTCATTGTATTTGAGCTACAGCCTATATAAATGACAGATAACGGTACTGGAGTACAAAATAGTAGTTTATGCAATCGTTATATTATTATAATGGATGCTTTTTAAGTCGAGTACCACGTTTAGGCCACGAAGCTTGCTGAGTGGCCTAATTAAGGTACGAGACTTAAAAAGCTAATTATATAACTATTGTATACAATACTTTTGCTACGAGTCAACGGAAATAAAAAAAAAATCAAAAAAAAAATTTAAACAAACTTGGTATCTATTGAAAATGAAGCGCAGCAGCTTAGTAATTTTGCGCGTTGATGTCTTCACAGTTATCTTATACAACTCCTGGATTCATAAGATGACTGCTGGCGGTTATCTTATGAAACCGTACGAGCTCCGTCACCAGCTGGTAGAGCTCCAGGATTAAAAAGTATGTGATTTTAGTTTCGTGTACGAAATCTTAATTCAAAGATTAAAGTCGACGAGTAGAAAAAGTTTTTTTTTTTACTTATAGTTACATGCACATTGGGTTTTTTTGTCATATGTAGGGTTCTACAGATTATGTATTTTACCACAATTTGTCATTACAACATGTTGAAGTCATAATTGGGTGTGTCTTACATGCAATTTCTCAGTACAACTCGTTTGACAGTTGGATCAGCAGCGCACTTTGAGTAGATAAATACATGGAGAGGCCCTATTCTACTATAGATACATTTATGTTATGCAAATATACATGAAATCTACATAGAAGGTCAAAAACACAACTTATCTCTTTCTTTCCAACTTTCGATAGCGTATGGTGAAAGAGATAGCATGATATTACGTTGCTCTTACTTCCGATACTAAAAACAGACATTACAGCCGCGTGCCATGCGCCATTTTATGCGCCAGATGTCTTTGTAGTACATGCGCTGTCAAGTGGTAAACAACTCAGAGTTAAAATCGTAATTTTCCGTATTAAAATAGTTTTTTTGGACTTGGTTTTGTGTAGTGAACACATATAGATGTGAACGCAAAATGCCTGCGTGCTCAACAAAGCAATGTGGTGCACGGAAATCAAGAAATCAACCGAATTTGACCATTCATAGGTTAGTAGCCGTTTTTCTTTGTTAACTGCCAGTAAATCGCACTATCCGCCAAATGATAGTCAGTTTTGAAATGGATTTATCGTTCCCAACAAGAAAATACATGTTTCGCTATATTTACAGCAGTATTATTAGCATTTAAATCATACATCTTATTTTGACTAGTGCTGCGCTCTGATATCGACAACTTGCTATTAAATTAAATGACTATGTGAGTAATTTTATGTTTCAGATTTCCGAAAAGTGAATTTTTGCGTGGGAAATGGCTTGATGTCATCGGCATCGAAAATATAAATCCTCGACATGTAGAAAAATACATCTGTTCATTACATTTTGAGGAATCGCAATTCAACAAAACTCAATCCGTTGACAGGAAGAAGGTGAAATTTCAATTACTAAATTTGACCCAAGAAACAAGAATAAATAATAAAAACAAACGTGGTGAGCTAAATAAAAGCTTGTTAAAATACCATTGTTTTATTCAATTCTGCACCATTCATATAGTAATCATAGTATACACAGTGGGCTGGGCCTGAATAACCCGACAGATTTTAATTGTATTTCTGACCATATTGGAAGGGTCCACGAAAAGACCATGTCTACTCATTTTTTTTTTTCAAAATGAGTTTCTAATGTCAAAATGCTGAGCTCGTTATGAAAACTTGACATTAAAACCTCAATTTGGAAAAAAAGTGACCACCTGTTCTTACCGTGTCATTCACACTATAGCTGCAGCTGCGACCTTATCGGTTGTACCAATAAAATGCAATGTTGGTAAAACACTTCACAAATAATCTGGTTACGGTAACAGAGTATTAGTGTACTTGCATATTATTATTCGTCTCGGTCAGTTTCAATTACAGAGAAAACTCAAATATTGATGTCTTTATTTTTCAAAGTCCAAGTTGATATCGATAATTGTCTCTAATCGATGACAACCCTACAGCCACGAATTGACAGGCCGCCATATTAAGCGCCAGGATTAGGTATACACGCTCATTTCGTAGGTATTTCGTGTCCATATAGTTTAATTAGTCTGAGGCAGCGCAACATGCCTCCAGACAATAGCAATTAGAGTCTGGCTAATGAAAGTTGAGCCTAGAAAAGAGCGGCAAATTTAAAAAAACAGCGTGTTGCAATACTGTGTATAATGCGATAAAATAATAATGGTACTTGAACAATTATTGTTTTTCTTCAATCACACAATGCAACTGATTAAGCAGAAGGAAGTCAAGTTAATATGAAGTAACAAGCGTTTGACAGAGTATGGCACAAAGGTCTGCTCTGCAAAATCAAGGAAAACCTCCCCCACTACCATGTACCACATCCTGTCTTGTCTTACCTGTTCGATAGGCTTTATCAAGTCAAGCATGGAGAAGCATGGTCTTCATTGTACCCTATCAAAGCTGGAGTGCCCCAAGGCTTCGTCCTCGGACCTGTGTTATACAACATCTACACAGCAGATTTACCGACCAAAAACGACGTTACCGTCGCTACTTATGCTGAAGACATAGCCTACCTGGCAGCAGACAGCGATCCCATTGTGGCAAGTGCCAAACTACAACAAGTGATGGGCTCCACCTCAGCCTGGCTTCAAAAGAGGCAGATTCAAGCTAGTGCCCAGAAGTCAATTTAAATTACCTTTACCGTGAGAAAAGACAACTGTCCCTCGGTATACTTGGCAAACAATATCCTACCCTAAACGGACTGCGTAAAATACCTCGGATTCCACTTAGACAGCCGTATGACCTGGAAAATCACATAATGGCAAAAAGAGACCAAGTTAACTACAAATTCCGAAAACTTTACTGGATGATGGCAAGTTTTTAATATACTCAGCTATTCTGAAATCCATCTGGTCACACGGCATCGCAATATGGAGAGTAGCCAGTAAGAGCAATATAGCCTGCAAACAAAGGGTACAAAACAACATTCTCAGATGCATCACCAATGCTCCATGGTTCGCGAGGAATGATGAAATTCACGAGCATGTAAAAATGCCAACAGTAGCATCCGAATTGGCCCGCTATAAGGAACAACACATAGCTCGCCTTACCCATCACTCCAATCCATTGGCCTCGTAAAGAAATCGTATCTCGTATGAAAGTCTTAAATGAATACTTCTCCTGTTCCATGTGTCAGAAAATAGTAGATTGTTAACCAAGGGTTGAAAGTGACCCATTTAACCCGAGATATTTCTGGCGCTCGAACGAAGTGAGAGCGCCAATTGTTCGAGGGTTAAATGGGTAATTTCACCCGAGTTAAACACTCTACTTTTCATTTCGACTGTGAGGAAAAATAATTTAATATCAACCTATAATCGTAATAAACAACTCGTTAATGCAGGTACCTATAGCTGAGTGTCGATTTGTGAAAAGTTTTTATTTTAATGATTTGACGTAACTCTATATCTTCGACTCCGTGGCTGACCGTAACAATAAAAAAAAAATACTTTCCACCCTAGGGGAGAAAAAGCTATTTTCCACCCGGCTATATGCCCATGAAAAATCAACTTTCAGAGCAGGAGAGATGAAAAATATATTAATATAAGAGGAGGAGGTTGTAGTAGTAGTAGTAAGTAATAATATTCTTATCTCAAACATGCAATAAAATGTCGTTATTACGTGGGTTACATCTGGTTTGAAAGTATCACGTTTCGGGCAGATCAACTCGAGAGAACTGTAAAGGAATTTCATATGATATTGAAGACCTAGGCCGAGACGCAATTATTTTTTAATTTTCATTCCACTATTTGTGGCACAGCATCACGGCATTCAGCCATGAAAATTAGTTTGATTTGAGGACTTTTTATTTATTTATTTCATTGCATGTTTGAGTAAAGCACTATACATGCCTGGCCGTAAAAAGGGCTTGCCGGCTACGTATCACTATCCGTCGGCCGTCTATACCTACTCACCCGGCAAGCCCTTCTTTGCCGGCGTCTGCAGTAATGTACCACACCAATTGCACCACAACATAAGAAAAACATGATACAGGAGTAGATTAAATAAGTAATGGTAAAACAAACAGGCGGTCTTATCGCTTTAGAGCGATCTCTTCCAAACAACCTAGTAGTGTTGTAGTTTTGTAAGTTCGTATTTACTGGAACTAGGTACTTACCCGATTTCAAAATTCTTTCACTTTTGTATAAAATGGACTTTCTGGATGGACAATGGACATATAGGCTATATTTTAGTCCGCGGGTTTGCCTGCAGTTTTTGCCATGCACTGGCAGATTTTTTTTTTTATAAACTAATTACTGAGTACTTACCATCCATATGATCCATGCCAAAGCTGCTGTCATGTGTACCACTTTCAATCTCACTTATCGAGGGCTCCTTCATAAGAATGGAATGTTCATGCTAAACAAGAAAACAAGTCATAAATTATTCAAGATACAATAGTAGTATATGCCATTTTCTTACATATATGGCTGGACAAACTCTCGAAGTTTGATCTGAGGCTTTCTTTAGTATATAGCCCGGATGAGTACACTCTTTACTACAAAATTGTATGTCTCCCCCTGGAGAGCAAGTGAGATTTTCCGCACGGGTTTTTTTTTCGAGACGGGGAATTGTACAGTCGAGGCCACCAATATGTATATGTCACCGTTAGATAGTTTTAGCAAGTCGTCAAATCCAAATGTCAATTGATTCTATCCTCTTCTTCTACCTTGTATGTTAATTCAAAAAATCAACAAAACTATCACACTAGGTACTACAATTTTTGAAATAGCGTGTACAAAACGAAATAGCACTATACTTATCAGTTATTTCGACATTTGTGTTTGTAAGAACGGAACTAAACACATTTTAGGTAACAGGAACATTGCGTAGCATACCTGGTTGCTAAGGAGAGAACTGTTGGAATCCTCCTCATCAGAGCTCAAAGTCAGTATAACAGGTTCGGGGTCTGGTTGTTTTCCTCTCGGCTTTCTCACTCTTGGTGGCTTTTTCTCTTGAACAGGCTGTGCAAAAAAGATAAAGATTGACATAAGATTTAAGTTTTGACTCCCTAGCCTTGCCTCCCCCAGTCATACAAAAAACATTTTTCAGCCTTGCACTTAGATACTTGCTAGTAAGGGACAAATGGTTTAGGGCGCGGTCGTGACGCAAGCGGGCAGCGGGCGATGAGCGGCAGTTCATACATTTGATCGAGTTCAATCTGTTAACGCACGCTGCCCGCTGGCGTCCACACCGCGGCCTTAAGTCCGACTAAAACGCGATTTTTGCGCGATCGCTAGCTAGGTTGGTTGGTTTGGTTAAAAAGTATCACTCATTCGGCCCAACATTAAATTATTCATTTGGCTATTTTTCAATACCCATTGAAGATATTTAGAAACGCGACTTACCGTTTTACTATTTAAATTCTTCACTGTTGTCTTCAATAAGTTTAATTTGATACCATCGCTAGTGCTGAAACAAAATTCTCATTAGGCTCACCCGAACTTCCGTAAAAATAAATAGTCTTATGTTACTAAAGTGGTACTCACTTATGTTTTTCTAATATTAATTTTTCGGGGTCCTTCTTCTTTTGTTCTACTTTCTTACTCGTTATGGGTACACTTTTAGGTTCTTCAGTAAATACTCGTTTACATCTGCAATATAAATAATAATCAGTACCAGAAGGAATATAGTATTCAAGCAATATTCATCGACTATATGGGACAACATACATACATAAGTCACACAAGAAGAAGTCTCTGAATTACAGACCGACTACCTAAGTTTCTTTGCAGTCAACTACTCACCTAGCTAGATAACCTAAACGATTCTAACGAGTCCTAAGCTACGGATTCTCCTGTGTTTTAGGAATTCCTATGGCAGGCTGGATAATTGAATTCACGACGATTGATGATTTGACGATGGAATTCACGGGAATTACAAACTTCGGCTCAAAAGGACGCTAAATAACAGACGAAAAAATTAAAGTTAAGGAACAATTATATTTAAAAACGGTAAACCTTTCGCAACGGCTGAAGTCGAATCCAGTGTAGCCACACGACTTGCAGAGCGCCAGCATCCCGTCCACGTAGCGCGGCGGCGGCGTGTGCGCGGGAGATTCGGGACTATGGCTGGCTGCTAAAGGAACAATTATATTTAAAAACGGTAAACCTTTCGCAACGGCTGAAGTCGAATCCAGTGTAGCCACACGACTTGCAGAGCGCCAGCATCCCGTCCACGTAGCGCGGCGGCGGCGTGTGCGCGGGAGATTCGGGACTATGGCTGGCTGCTAAAGGAACAATTATATTTAAAAACGGTAAACCTTTCGCAACGGCTGAAGTCGAATCCAGTGTAGCCACACGACTTGCAGAGCGCCAGCATCCCGTCCACGTAGCGCGGCGGCGGCGTGTGCGCGGGAGATTCGGGACTATGGCTGGCTGCTAAAGGAACAATTATATTTAAAAACCGGCCAAGTGCGAGTTGGACTCGCGTACGAAGGGTTCCGTACCATTATCTATAAAAACGGCAAAAAAATCACGTTTGTTGTATGAGAGCCCCCCTTAAAAAAATGTTTTATTTTGTTTTTAGTATTTGTTGTTATAGCGGCAACAGAAATACATAATCAGTGAAAATTTCAACTCTCTAGCTATCACGGTTCTTGAGACACAGCCTGGTGACAGATTATCTATAAAAACCGGCCAAGTGCGAGTCGGACTCGCGCACGAAGGGTTCCGTACCATTATCAATAAAAATATTTATTTTATTTTGTTTTTAGTATTTGTTGTTAAAGCGGCAACAGAAATACATCATCTGTGAAAATTTCAACTGGAACTATCACGGTATCAGTGAGATACAGCCTGGTGACAGACAGACGGACGGACGGACAGCGGAGTCTTAGTAATAGGGTCCCGTTTTACTCTTTCAGTACGGAACCCTAAAAACGGCAAAAAAATCACGTTTTTTTGTATGGGAGCCCCCCTTAAAAAAATATTTTATTTTGTTTTTAGTATTTGTTGTAATAGCGGCAACAGAAATACATAATCTGTGAAAATTTCAACTTTCTAGCTATCAGGTCAGGTTCTTGAGATACAGCCTGGTGACAGACAGACGGACGGACGGACGGACAGAAGGACGGACGGACGGACGAACGGACAGACGGACGGACGGACGGACAGCGAAGTCTTAGTAATAGGGTCCCGTTTTACTCTTTGAGTACGGAACCCTAAAAACGGTAAACCTTTCGCAACGGTGCCTTTTGCGGAAAAGGGACCTTCATATGAAACGAATGTCATTTACTATGACGCGCGGGGATCGTGACGTCACGATCCCCTAGCGTTCTCTCTCTAACAAGTAATATTAAAACGATTGTAGCTAGGTAATTTTTTGAAATATGTCAATGGGATTTTTGTCTCTAGGCATATTTATTTGCCTTCTTTCATTTGGAGTTATAATAAATTTTGAGTCTACACTACTATTATCAAAGTATTTTTTATATAATTTTTTTTTCATAAGAAATACGAATATAACACTATCTTGTTATAAAAACAACGATTTATTTTTAATTTGAAAATTAAAATCGTAGTTTTATTATCTGTATGTGTCGAGATCGAAAACGCAGACCGCCATTTTGTCTTCTGTGAGTGACGTCAGAGCAGCAAATGCTAAAATCACAAGGCGTAGATAAGAAGGACATGCACATTTGAGGTTTCTATGTTTCTGCACATACCTAGTGTCTTCTTAGTAGTATGTAGTCGGTTGCTGTGCAGTTATGACGTCACGATAATGGCGGCTGCCTTTTTGGCGCGAATATATTACGTTCAAAATTCAACCATTATTTATTTGCATAAGGCGATATTATTTTGAGGAAATAAAAATACCAGTTCACTATCCAATCTATACGATTTTTTTAAATATATTAAATAAATCGTAGAATAGATACTTATAGTTCTGATAAATAGATCAAATTAATGCTTTAGACATACTGTCTTGGAAATTGAGGGCATACGTATATTTATACGTACTTTAAACCGTCGTCGAGCTTCGTGAATGACCGATGCAACCCTTTGGTGTCTACTGAGCGTACAGACAATAAACCCTTACTTAAATGCACTAAAAAACGTACATAGCCACTGTCCATATCTTTCATAAAAATGTACAAGAATGTAAACATTTAATTTAGCATGATGAGAAACCTTGAATTTGAAATTGTGTGTTCAGTTCAACATTAAATATTATTTTATTCTATGTGATTATGTGGGGTGCCTAAATCTGCATAACTATATTATATTTAACTATAACTACAATATATGTTATAATTGTACATGTAGTTCTTCATATCACTGTAGACGAGGACCGCAATTTTTTATTATACAACTTGTACTCTTACATACTGACTTAACATATTTATTGATTAATAGTACATTACTTACCTAGGGCGGTTAAACAAAGAATGTCTCAGATCGCAGGTATTTGACGCCCGAGCCGAAGGCAAGGGCGATAAATATGCGCTCTGAAGCTTTCTTTATTACCGCCCGTGGTAAGTACACAATTTTACGTCTCTATCTGGCCAGGAAGTGGGGTTTTCCGCACGCATAGCGTGCGGTAATTCCTACTTTATGGCCAGGTATGACGTAAAAAATGTTTTATGAAACTTACAACTTTCAGGACATGTAGACTTCTCTGGGGTTGACATTTCACTGCTCTGCGGTTGCAATGATACATTAGGTGAGCTTCGACTGCTTATATCGCCTACTAGCATCTGTGAGACATAAAAATAGTCAAAATGTTAATAGCTTACTAAAAGATTACGCGAAAATATAACAGGTCATTTAAGTTTCATATTGGTCATAATCATAATACTGACAAAGTCATCCAATGACTTGGAGCCTATTACATGACATGTAACTTGTACCAACGATTTGCAAGCTGTGCTTTGTTTCTATAAGTCATTATGCCTTTATACTTATCATTAAGGTATATATAATAGTCTTACCGGATGGTTTTCTAGTAAATCTTCGATTCGGGAAGTAGAGCCAACCGACACGAAATAATCTATCTCACTGCTTGTGTTTTGCATACATTGTATATGAGTATCTTCGGAAAATGGTACATTCACCTAAAAAAAGAGGGAAAAATTAGTATTTATGATTGATTTTGAGTTATCATTAATGTAAGTGGGAAAAAAGTCCAATCTTGTATAAATTATACATTTATTATAATTTACGAATGTGAGAGTTTGTATCTGCAAAAAATGCTGGTATTATGTATTTATAGGAAAAAGGGATTAAATATAAATACCTGTTCTAGAACCTCTTGTAGAGTACAACTTTCTTTGGGCAGTGTAAACGTGATAAGCCTTTGTTCACCATTTTGAAGGAATATCAACATTTTGGCCGACTGGGGTTCCGACGACTGTTCTGAGGGTCCACTAGGTGGCTCATTGTTATCTGTGGACCAAGTCAAGTACCTACTGTAAAAAATGTAATTTTTTCAATAAACTTTTTTTGCTAGATCGTATTTCTTTCGTATGGGTTTTCCCCGGAACACGAAAATTTAATTACAGAGCTGTCTGTAGGTGACAATACTTGGACTGCAACATATTTTTCTCAAACATGTAATGAAATATCGTCATTTCGTGGGTTATATCAGGCTTCAAAGTATCACGTTTCGGGCGGATCAACTCGAGAGAACTGTAATAGTTATTTGTTATACAAGGGGGGAAAATTGTATTTTACCTGCGAGTGTTCATTTGAAACACGAGCTAGCGAAAGGATAGAATCCTTGACCACGAGAGATTGACCACGAGCGAAACGAGTGGTTCAAAAATAGAATCCTGAGCGTAGCGAGTGTTTCAACACACGAGACGTAAAATAACTTTTCACCCGTGTATCACACAAATCTTTTCACCTCACTACAGCAAAAAAAATAAGAAGGGTACTTAAAAAAAAGTAAAAAAAATTTTTTTTAAAAAGTAAAAAAAAAAGTAAAAAAAAACTATAAAAAGTGTTTTAAAAAAAGTAAAAAATATATATGTCACATAAAATATACAAAAAACCAAAAATAAACATTTAACGTTCCACGTCATAGTACTTTTAACGTTCTACGTCTACTTTCTTCACATGTGGATAAAAAGCGATTTTTTCAATAGATATCAAACATACAAAAAGGCCTTTCCGAGCAAGTGAGGTGAAAAGGAATTTCATACGAAATTGAAGGCCTAGGCCGTGAAGTATTTTTTTTTTAATTTTCATTGCACTATTGTGGCACAGCATCAAGGCATTCCGCCATGAAAACTAGTTTGATTTGAGGAGTTTTTATTTATTTATTTCATTGCATGTTTGAGAAAAGCACGATACATGCCTGGCACTGAAAAGGGCTTGCCGGCTTCGTATCTATACCTACTCACCCGGCAAGCCCTTCTTTCCCGGCGTCGGCAGTAATGTACTATTTAAAGACGTAACAGTGGAATGAACCACATTTTCAACTGGTCATTTGGCATCCCACACTACGGTCGTAATTGAAGTGTTACCGTCAACGGGGTCCAAAGCTTACAGCGTATAGATCGACGAAGTTTATATGGTGATCAGCCGATTGATATGTGTGAAAAGCAAAGCCTTACCATGCTGAGGCACTTGTTGTGATTGCATGGGAGGGACGCGTTGCACAGGCCGTTGCTGCTCTTTACTCCGCACCAGTGTTTGACGTCCATTATCCCTGTATAAATAATAATTAAAAGAGTTCAGTGAAAAAAAATATATACCAAAAAAGTTACTGAAATAAACAGTCAATGCTGTTAGTTAATGCTGACGCTTCCTCCTACAGCAACCTTACATGGCAAAAAACAACACAAAGACACAGCCGAGAAAAACATCTAAAATATGACCGAGCCACATAAGACTTAAGAGCCTCATTTACTCCATTACTAATCTCATGTGATTGGAGCCTTAGGGACTGAATATATGAATTTCTTGAAAAAAACAGCATCCAAATGGGAAAAACCTTGCTCACAAATAATTTTCTGGCTAAAAGTTAAAGTTCAAATATCACTCATACGAGCTGTCTCCATGAGAGTGAGAGGCACCAGAAGACACATCAAAGCTTTCGATTGCGAAGACGGAGCAGGAATTCTTAACTAAGCAAGATTTAACAACCAACCTCCCCCTCCGCCCCATCTTTTCTTTTTGTCATTGCCGTCGTCACCCCTTGTTTGTACATTTTCTTTATGAATATATATATATATATATATATATTATATATATAATATATATATATAATATATATATATATATATATATATATATATATATATATATATATATATATATATATATATATAAATAATAAACAGTCAAAAATTTATCTGTAACTTGACTGTCTGTAATCAAATCTTGCAAGTTAAATTTGACCCACTTCCCGGTTTCCGATTGAGCTGAAATTTTGTATGCTTATGTATATCGCATGACAATGCAATATTATGATGACATGGAGCTGATCTGATGCTGGAGCTGGAAGAAGGTGGCCATAGGAACTCCGCAATAAAACGACACAACTCCATCGAATTAGGGCTCGTTAGAATCGTCTCAATGAGTAGTTGATGATGGTATGCAGAAAAGTACAGTCGGCAATAAAAGCTTGTACCAAAAATTTAATTATTGACAGAAACTTGTTTTTAAGACAAGTCTTATTTAAAACGTCTCCTTACCTAGGTTGCTGCAGTTGAGGCCCCTGGACTCTCATAATAGGCTGATGATGGAGCCTCTTATATTCCGCTAACGTCATCCTCTGCCCACTCGACATCGTCAGCACCTGCCTCTCATCCTCCGAGGAGTCCGTATCCATCAACACCTGATTCACCGTGGGCTGTTCGTACGTTTGTGGCATCTGATAACTTAGTGGGCTGAAGTTCATCTGCTGGTGGGGAGCCGACGTCTGGGGTCGTATTGTGGGGGATTGGTTGAACTGGGGGTTTATTGCAGGCTCGTTGACTGTGTGCTTGGTCAGTATAGCAGCTGTTATGCTCTCTTCGAGATCGTCCATGTCATTGGCGTTGTTAGGTTGTACGATGACTTTCTTCGCTTGCTGGGTTTGCGGGTGCGGTGACGATCGTTGGGGTATCACAGTGAGGGTGTTCTGCTGGGGTATCGGACCGTTTTGGCTGGCTGGCTGCACTACGTTATGTTGCATTAGAGACTGGTTTCCTTGAGTCACGATTGTGCCTTGTTGGGTTATGATCCGCGTTGCTTGGGCCTGGTTTTGTTGGTTAAGAAGGAGCTGTTGCTGTAATAAAAAAATATGTAAGAGGGAATATGGGAATAATGAGTCAGTTTGAGGTCAAAAGCATTTTAGATAAAAAAAGTGTTTTGCTAAGGAACTAAATGGTAAGGAAGTAATTACTTGTTGGGTAGCCAGCTTGAGTTGGTTGAACTGTTGTTGGTGCACCTGTTGCTGACTGAGGGCCTGTTGTTGACCAACTTGCTGGCCAACCTGTTGGCTAACGAGTTGGTTGACATGGGGGGAGAGCTGGTGTTGCTGGTGCTGCTGTTGCTAAAATCGAAAAGGATAATTCAAGCAAGTGTAACAGAAAGTGAGGGTGAAGATAGGGTTGAAACATTAACACTTTCAGTGCCAGGAAGCCTACATACGCTTTTCTCAATGTTATCGGCTACAAAATCTTTAGCACTAAATGTGCTAATTGAATCCAACCGTAAAAAAAAGCGGCCAAGTGCGAGTCGGACTCGCACATGAAGGGTTCCGTTAAATAAATTGCTTTTTACGATTTATGACGTATTAAAAAAAACAACTTACTAGATCTCGTTCAAACCAATTTTCGTTGGAAGTTTGCATGGTAATGTACATCATATATTTTTTTCAGTTTTATCATTATCTTAGGGACACATTTTACCACTTTGGAAGTGTCTCTCGCGCAAACTATTCAATTTACAAAATAAATATGTTAGAAACATCAATATCATTTTTGAAGACCTATTCATAGATGTACACACACGTATGGGTTTGACGAAAAAATTTTTTTTGAGTTTCAGTTCTAAGTATTTATTGTTAAAATTTATTGTTTTTTTTTTCTATTTTTGTGTGAAAATCTTAATGCGGTTTACAGAATACATCTACTTACCAAGTTTCAACAGAATAGCTCTTATAGTTTCGGAAAAAAGTGGCTGTGACATACGGACGGACAGACAGACAGACGGACAGACATGACGAATCTATAGGGGTTCCGTTTTTTGCCGTTTGGCTACGGAACCCTAAAAATCAAAGGGTAAAAGGTCACAGCTTACTACAGCCACCCGGCATCCGACCCGCACCGCCTCGTCGGCGACGCCGAGTTGTCACCAGTGAACCTCGCGTCGTCAACGAGTGGACACGAGCGTCGTCAACGAGTGGACACGAGCGTCGTCAACGAGTGGACACGAGCGTCGTCAACGAGTGGACACGAGCGTCGTCAACGAGTGGACACGAGCGTCGTCAACGAGTGGACACGAGCGTCGTCAACGAGTGGACACGAGCGTCGTCAACGAGTGGACACGAGCGTCGTCAACGAGTGGACACGAGCGTCGTCAACGAGTGGACACGAGCGTCGTCAACGAGTGGACACGAGCGTCGTCAACGAGTGGACACGAGCGTCGTCAACGAGTGGACACGAGCGTCGTCAACGAGTGGACACGAGCGTCGTCAACGAGTGGACACGAGCGTCGTCAACGAGTGGACACGAGCGTCGTCAACGAGTGGACACGAGCGTCGTCAACGAGTGGACACGAGCGTCGTCAACGAGTGGACACGAGCGTCGTCAACGAGTGGACACGAGCGTCGTCAACGAGTGGACACGAGCGTCGTCAACGAGTGGACACGAGCGTCGTCAACGAGTGGACACGAGCGTCGTCAACGAGTGGACACGAGCGTCGTCAACGAGTGGACACGAGCGTCGTCAACGAGTGGACACGAGCGTCGTCAACGAGTGGACACGAGCGTCGTCAACGAGTGGACACGAGCGTCGTCAACGAGTGGACACGAGCGTCGTCAACGAGTGGACACGAGCGTCGTCAACGAGTGGACACGAGCGTCGTCAACGAGTGGACACGAGCGTCGTCAACGAGTGGACACGAGCGTCGTCAACGAGTGGACACGAGCGTCGTCAACGAGTGGACACGAGCGTCGTCAACGAGTGGACACGAGCGTCGTCAACGAGTGGACACGAGCGTCGTCAACGAGTGGACACGAGCGTCGTCAACGAGTGGACACGAGCGTCGTCAACGAGTGGACACGAGCGTCGTCAACGAGTGGACACGAGCGTCGTCAACGAGTGGACACGAGCGTCGTCAACGAGTGGACACGAGCGTCGTCAACGAGTGGACACGAGCGTCGTCAACGAGTGGACACGAGCGTCGTCAACGAGTGGACACGAGCGTCGTCAACGAGTGGACACGAGCGTCGTCAACGAGTGGACACGAGCGTCGTCAACGACCGTGAGCGCGCATCGCGGGACTCGTGCCCACGCCGGGGACTACGCGGCCATTAGCTGTGTGTACCTGGGTGATGGGAGTGCGCGGTCGCGGCGGGCGGTGCTGCGCGGCGTGCGGGTTAAGCAGGCGCGGCTCAGCGCGCGCGCGCGGGGCCGCCGCGCGGGCGCCGTGAGCGCGCATCGCAGGACTCGTGCCCACGCCGGGGGCTACGCCCATTGACACGCCCACGCCCTGAGGACAAACATGTGTTATTTAGAGTTGTTCAACCAGATTACTAAGAGATTCAAGAGATGCCCGTAGCATCTCTTTTGAATGTAAGTCATTCGTCATGTGATCTGTAAAAGTCGTGACGCAAATCTGACGGGAAAGGCACGAATAGAGCGCAGGGTGAATAAAACTACACGCGGCTGGAAGACTTTCCACAATTTTAAAGTCGTGGCGAGGCGTAAAACCTGTAGTATAAGGTACATATGAGCCAGTAGGACAGTCACCTGGTGCTGCGGGTTGAGCAGGCGCGCGTTGACCTGCATGGGCGGCCCCGGCAGGGGCGGGCGCACGGGGCGGCGCGGGCGCACGGTCCGCACCGGCGCGCGCACCAGCGTCACCGAGCCCGGGCTGCTCAGCGCCTGGTTCAGGAGCTTCGGTGGAGCTTGCCGCGCTCCCGTGCCCTAAAACAGAGATCATCATACAAATAACGTAACGGACGATTGCTATTGATTGTTAGAAGTCGTAATTTATCTCATTTTTAACGTAAAGGCAAGGTCCAACCTGGCGTTTTCTACCTATGACTACCTACTAAGCGAGCACACAATCACACAAGGGACAGAACCTTGCAACGAGTGGAGGAAAGTGTGATAATCGAGAACACATTAAGGAAAATTGTAATTGGATTAGTGAATCATGATTGAATTGACACGACATGATTTTAGAAAGCACGTAATGCATTTACCACGTGATAAAATATCCAAAAATAAGCATCAGTTTCTTTATATTAATCAAGTCGGAAAACGACACATACTTTGGATTTACCACGCAATACTTACTTTTTACGTCAAAGTATTTACTCACTGAAAATTTGAAGAATGCATTATTGCTTGCAGGTGCTGTAACTGCTGCGTAGGAATATGCTGTTGATGTTGCTGTTGCAGATGTTGCTGTGATTGCTGCTGTTGCAGATGTTGTAATTGCTGCTGTTGAAGATGTTGCTGTAATTGCTGCTGTTGCAGATGTTGTTGTTATTGCTGCTGTTGCAGATGTTGTTGTAATTGCTGCTGTTGCAGATGTTGTTGTAATTGCTGCTGTTGCAGATGTTGTTGTAATTGCTGCTGTTGCAGATGTTGTTGTAATTGCTGCTGTTGCAGATGTTGTTGTAATTGCTGCTGTTGCAGATGTTGTTGTAATTGCTGCTGTTGCAGATGTTGTTGTAATTGCTGCTGTTGCAGATGTTGCTGTGATTGCCGCTGGTGCAACTGCTGCATGTGGATGTTGTGCTGACGCTGTTGCAACTGCTACATTAGACAGATCTGCTACATTAACTATACAACTCACCGCTTGGTTGATATACGCTTGCATAACGACTTGCTGGTGCTGTATCTGCTGTGCAGGTATATGCTGTTGATGTTGCTGTTGTTGCTGCTGTTGCAGGTGGTGTTGTAATTGCTGCTGTTGCAACTGCTGCATATGGATGGTGTGCTGATGCTGTTGCAACTGCTGCATCAGCTGGGATTGCTGTGTTGCCCGCGGCAGCTGCTGCGGTTGCTGTTGCTGCAAATAGTTAGTTAGTGACGAAGACCGTTAAAACAGTTTCTACGCGCTTTTTTTGTTCTACATATGTTTATTGATCTCCGAGTTTGATTTGTAAAATTTAAATGTTTTAAAATCATAAATATTTATACGTATTTCCCCTAGGGGCTTAATGTACTACCTGCTTTAGCCCCGCTTGCTAAGCCAAATATGACATACTTTTCGAGCATGAGAAGTTTATTAAATTGTATGAATAACGGTGTAAGTGCTGTTACCGGCTGCGGAGCATGCTGCGGTGGCGGAGGCGGGGGCTGCGGTGGCGGCTGCTGCGCGGGGTGTATCACCGTCGGTTGCGACAGTACATGCGCAGGGCTCACCAGCTGGAAACGACATTGGTTATACTCTCCCATTCCTGACCGAGCTCAGAGGTACCTATACCATGGACTGATTTCGGTTACGGTTATACCGGTATGGAACCGGTATTCCATTACGGTACCGTTATGTCGTAAAGGTTATGCGCGCCGCGCGAACATAACGGTACCGTAACCGTTTTGAAATAACGGTCGAGAAAAGTAAGCGAGCTGGCACTCTACAGAGGAAGCATTGGCTACTAAACATTTAAAGACAAAAAGACAAAACGGCAGTGCCTTTGCCGGCGGTTTGGCAACAACGCCAGGCCAAAGTCGATATATCGGTACCTTTTAATAGCGGTTACGGTACCGGAAAAAATAAAGGCACCTTTATATTTCGATAGCGAAACCGCTATTTGACCGATATGACGTCATACCGTTAAAATAGAATACCGGTATTTTTCGGTTATGCAGTCCCTGACCTATACCTAAGCGTTGAGGATTACCCATATAGGCCAACTAGGGGCGCGGAGTTCGAATCAAAGACCTCTATAATTCGGTATTTGACAAAAGTCAAATCAGCATCTTTTTATGAAACGTCAAAAACGCTCCGTTAGTGTGGAATTTGTAGGGATTACTTGCTCGTGACCTCACAATCATACAACGTCCTTATTGTTAGTTTTTATGCATTTAATTTTTTTTAAATAGCAAACATAAATTAAAGCTTGATACTTTCCGAGTATTTTCGTAATGTTTATCTGTTGCTAATGAAAAAACAATTTAATTTCACTGTTGTCAAATACCCAATCGAAACGCTGTTAAATCACATGATTTTTTCTTTTTATTAATCCATAACCTGTATAATTGACACACGAGGCATCAAAGACCTCTATAATTGAAAAGCCGTTCAATAATTTGTTTTTTTCTTAAAATGAAATGACCATTTTCATGAAATCCACTGTTTCCGAACTTTCAAGTAAAACAGATAGTTTAAAAATAATATGAATATTTTAAACACGATTTGTTTTATATGTAAAATGAAAATCCATCAAAAAACATTTATAGTAACCTAGTTTTTTCTATATCATAAAATCATATTATATAGATAAAACTAGGTACAAGATTAGTGATTATGTTATAAACGTGCACCTTCAAAATAGTTATTTACGATACAAGTGCGGAAAGTAGGTCATTCCCAACGAGTGGCGATGACCAAAAACACGACCGTCAGGGAGTGTTTATGATCGACACAAGTTGGGAATTACCTATCCGCACGTGTACTTAAAATCACTGTTGCTTTAAGCGGCAATTACAGTTCGTCGTTCACCTAATGCGGTCGCCGAATTCATTTTAATTAAACTACGTAGGCCAACAAACGTCATCTTTACACTAGTCTGGTCGCCAATGTCAGTTCGTTGGCAGCTGTCGATCGCCGAATGCGGCCGACTAACGTGTTCTTTACACTTTTGCGGTCGCCGCATGCAGCATGCGGCGAACGACGAAGTGTTATTGCCGCTTTAAGCTACAGTGATTGAAAATAAATGTGTGTACCTCTGGCATTATTTATAACAATAAATGACCTGCATACGGTAATTCAGAGTCCGGAAAGATTATAGCATCTATAATCTACTTGAGTAAAGAACCTCTATTACCCAAACGTGAAAATTACCCAGAGATTTCGAAAGTAATCCCAAAAATGGATAGCAGCTGATATAAATATCCATAACGCCTAGCGTTGAAAATTTCGGAAAAAATCAATTGATTTTTTCGGGAATTTATAAAATTTTCGTTTTTTCCGTTTTTTTTCGGATTTTTAAAGAAAAAATACCATGACACAACTGTGACAACTGAACTGAACTGACACCGATGTCAATGTCAAATTAAGTCTATAATCATTCACCTATCCACCAGTATTAAGAAAAATAACCGATTGAAACCTGATTAAATCGTTTTTATCGTTTTTTTTCAGAAAAATTTAAGCGGAAATTTTCATGGTTTTTTTCTGTAAAAATCCGAAAAAAAAGAGCCGTTTGGAAAGAAACGGGATTTTTTCCGGAAATTTTCAACGCTAATAACGCCACTCAAAACGAAAGATGAAGAGTCCTTCTTTTTAATTAAATTCTTTAAAAAATATAATTTCATAATGGAAACCTGAATTATAATATAAAACAGTGGCAAGTGGTTATTCTAGTGGGCTACTTTACTTTTTGCTTACTCGCTGTAGTTAAAATTAAAGGTATGTTTTGCAGTGTCATAAAAACAAGTGAACGCCATGCTGGTGCAAGTTCGCTCATGAATTCATGACATGATAGACGCAGGGCGCGTCGCGTAAGCCTGAACTTCGCTTTAGGCCCAAAACAGACGGTGAATCGCAACTGCAACGAAACTGCAGCTTCTAGTTACTTTTGAGTTTCATTTGAGTTTATGCCATAGACTCCTTTGAGAGACCAAAAAACAAACACATGATGCGACCGGTTTCAAAATGGTCGCGTCATATTTGGTCTCTCAAAGGCGTCTATGGCATAAACTCAAATGAAACTCAAAAGTAACTAGAAGTTGCAGTTTCGTTGTGTCATACTTTCTAGCGGTGACATGGTAACGTACGGAATTCAAACTTACATCAAAAAATGTACGAGAAATGTACGAAATTGTACGCTAATAAAAAGAAAATTTCGTACATTTCTCGTAAATTTTATTGATGTAAGTTTGTATTCCGTACGATACCATGTTACCGCTATACTAGACAGCGCCCGCCAGGAAGTATGCTTCCTAGCGGACTCTAGACTAATTTATAATTTATAATGGCGTCCAAGCACTAAACAGACTTGGAAGGCACAATAAGGTGCAACTAGTTTGGATACCAGGGCACAAGGGCTTCATCGGCAACGAAAGAGCAGATGAGCTTGCAAGAGGGGGCTCTACAAATCACTTTGTAGGTCCAGAACCATTTGTGGGACTCTCGCAGGGGACCATAATATCGGCCTTTAAAGCCTACGCCAAAACCAAACACCAACACGAGTGGAGGAATGAGGCTGGCTTAAGGCACTCTAAGCTCTTCATAGAAGGAGTGGACTCGGGCTGGACCAGAAAACTCTGGAAATCCAGTAGGAAGCAACTCAGAATTATATCTGGGGTGTTCACTGGTCACTTCGGGGTCAAGGATCTCTTGGCCAAGATGGGACTATCTGATAGTTTAGACTGTAGAATGTGTGGCGAGGAGGATGAGACTATGGAACACTTATTGTGTGAATGTCATGCCCTTGCCAGACAAAGAATGAACTACTTTGGTAACGGTTACCCGCAACCAAAGGAATTCAAGGTGCTCCCGGCGAACTGCATCATCCGCTTTGTGGAAATGATGGAGCAAGCCTGGGAGCAGGTATAAAGGAGAGAGCAAATGCACAAAAGATCCCACTGGGTCGAAGTGCATCCGAAAGGGCCCTCACCTAGATAAGATAAGATGCTTCCTAGCGGTGACAGATTGATCATTGTTTTCTCGTGAGTATACGTGTAGTAAATTTTTTTTAATTAGCGTACAATTTTGTACATTTCTCGTACATTTTTTTGATGTAAGTTTGAATTCCGTACGTTACCATGTCACCGCTAGAAAGTATGACACGTTTCACTGCAGTTGCGTTTCACCGTCTGTTTTGGGCCTTACTGTTTGTGTTTATAGTACCAGCATCATATAGTTGGTAGCAGCCAAAGTAGCCAAATAATCGCAACACGTCTTTATTACTATAGGAGTAAAGATGTGTTACGATATATTTGGCTACTTTGGCTGCTATAACTATATGATGCTGAATGTACAGGACCCTTCCTTTCCCGACTAGTATAAAAGTGATACATGCCTTAAACATAGCGACACCCTGATAAAACGTTACACCATCTTTAGCTGATCAGTTTTTTACAAAAGATAAAATTACGAACTCCATTTCTCTAGCAATGTCACGTAATTTAGTCCACATTTCGACTTTGTCACTTTGAATAAAATCCAACATATTGTGTAATAGGCGAAGGATTTAGTGATATTTAGGAATATCGACGATACTTATTGTAATGCGGACTTAGGAAGCTGACGACATAGCATTTTGGACAATTTAGTAAAGTAACAATTTGAGATACGTACGATGACTGAGCCACAATTCAGTCATCAAAGTCAACCTATGTATCTCAAATTGTCACTTATGTAAAAAGTTGTAAAGTTGATAATGTGGTTCCCAAACTTACTTCTGTATTAGGAACATTTACGGTAGGAAACATTTCCGTTGCGCATTAAGTCAGCACATAAACACAGATAACGTTCATTCCCAAGAGTTCGAGGCTTTTCATCGCTGTGTTGTGTTGCCATGGAAATGTGCGAGCGTACCCAACCTCCATTGTACACATATTATTAAGCATAGTGATAGGTTTAATATAAGTGCAAAAGTTCCCCATTTTCGTCACCTATATTATATAATATTTAAGCCACCTAATCTAATTGATGAGTTTTTTTTCCCCAGTAGTGGGGTAAAGAAGCTGATTAAACCGGTCAAAATTAAAGCTCAACGCGCATGACTGGTATATGCGCGTCACACTACTTCACCAATTTTTCCGCGACTAACGTTGCCGCTACATGAGTTTTGAGACATAATAACACAATTAGGCTGGGCGCAAACGTTCTGTTTCCGATTTCGGTTTTCGACTTTTAGCGCTCGCAGGTATTTAGGTAAGTACAGAACAATAATTATCGCTCTAGAGGGCTGTAAGTCGAAAACCGAATCCGGAAACCGAACGTTAGCGCCCTGCCTTAAATATAAGTAATGATGCCAGTATAAAAGGCCATTGGTATCACAAGCTTACAACAATAACAAAGAAATAATAACATAAAAGTGTCAACTATAATGGTAGTCCCCTGGTTCCCCCTACTTACCAACAAAAAAAATATTCAACTTGCAATGACAATTCTACATACATTTCTAGATTAACAAGAGTAATGGGCCCAAGTAGCAATCGTTACTTTGCCGACATAAGGTAAACGTCCGAGTGCTCGACGGTGCACTAGTGTACGGCATGGGCACTTTCTGTCAAAGCAATATGGGTTAAATTCCAACTCAGATTTTTCTTTATTCCAATTTAAGCCATGTCACTGTGACATAGATTGCCCATGCCATACACTGGTGCACCGTCGAGCACTCGGGACGTTTACCTTACCATAAGGGGCATCTTTGTACCATGTCGCTTTAACGTTATGTTTAAACTGTCATACGAAGTTTTCAAACAGGCGAAAGTGACAAGGTACTAAACCAAGGTGGTCTAATTCAGTATATTTTAACTCACCAATGGTATGTTAGGGAGAGTTTGTTCTACATTAGTATTTGTACACAAGACACCATATTAGAAGCAAAGCATCCACAAGGCCCGTACTTTTTATATAATTTGTACCTTTAAAATATACAATTACTTTTTGAGTGTTAATAATAGTCAATTACATTCAATAAAAAATACGAGCAAATACCAAATTAAAAATGCAATGAAGGTGGTTTTCAAAAAAATACATAGGTAGTTGTTAGGGTTCCGTACCCAAAGGGTAAAACGGGACCCTATTACTAAGACTCCGCTTTCCGTCCGTCTGTTTGTCTTTCTGTCGGTTTGTCACCAGACTATATCTCATGAACCGTGATAGTTAGACAGTTGAAATTTTCACATAAGATGTATTTCTGTTGCCGCTATAACAACAAATACTAAAAAACAGAATAAAATAAATATTTAACAAACTTGTTTTTTTTTTCTGTTTTTATAGATAATTGTAAGGAACCCTTCATGCGCGAGTCCGACTCGCACTTGGCCGGTATTTTTTTAGGAGCTGTGTTGACTTTGTTTTGCATGTCTCAGAGTTAAAGCAATGCATCTTCGTAATATTGAAACTTTATCTTAATAAGTATATTTTATTGAAATCCACACATGATACTCTACAAATATCTAGTTACATCTTTAACAAAATAATTTAACCTTTATAAAATCACATTACTACACTCAAACTAAAATACTGGACTTAAGGATAACAAAAACAAAACTAGAAATTTTAATTATCAATGCGAAATGACAAAGAAATCAACCACTCTGTTCATTTTACATTTTTTTGACAATGTTTACAAGGTGTTAGTTAGTAGCAGTGATATACAGTGCTGGACAAAAAGAATCATACACTTACATAAAAAGTGTATTTTCTTTCACAACTTTTTTTGTGAACTTCACCACGTTATGTTTGTATAGAAAACTTTTAGCTCATTCAATGAGCTCTATTATTATTGATAAATATTACCGTGCTTATCAACATTTTATTTTCTAGTGCTTAATTACTTTTACTGCGTCACTTTACTCCGGACAAAACCTTAGAGCATTAAACCAACCGGAGTAGCCATTGCCAGGCGTTCCCCTCTGCCAAAGGTACGAGACCGCCGGTCATAGCGGTTATATAAAACTAGTTGCCGCGCGCTCCGCGCCATTCAATGAATCGCAGTGAGCGCGGAATGACCTGAGCTAAAAATGCCGAATTGCAACGTGTTCTCGTGTAATAAGAGATCAGAAATATCTAATGTACAAAAGGATAACGTTACTTTTCATCTGTTAGTATTATTACGTTTAAATATTATCAAATAGAGCATTAAATTTGCAAAAAACTAAAAAATATTGTCAATCTAACAGTGTTCCCACTTAATGGTACTAGCTCTACTTTTGGGTATTTTTTAAAGTTGACTGTATAGATGTTTAATTATAAGTTCTACTTTATATTCGTTATTATTAACACAGTTTATCCAATAAAAATGGTACCAACCATAAATAACGTGAAATTTATAATTGTAGATGTTTAATTAATTAATGATGGATTACTGTTTGCAAATTCATTTATTATTTTATTTTCACCATATAATATTTTTATTTAATGTTTTAAATATAATATGTTTAGGCTGTATTTTATTAATTATACGGAATTTACGATCGTCACTTGTTCCGTAAATATGCATTTTAAATTTGTTACTCTAGCAACACTGTACTAGGAAAGTTAGTGAAGGGACAGCACAAAAACAAATGTCGATAAACATTATAAGTATGTTATTCTTATAATTTATTTTTCAGATTCCCAAAAGATGTAATGATTCAGGATGTCTGTATCCGAGCTTGTGGAAATCATGTGTCGTGGACTCCTAAACGAGACTAGCACTATTTGCTTCCAGCATTTTGAATGTTATTTTATAAAAGTTGCTTTTTATTATTTGTTTCTTGTTTTATGTTATCTCCAAAAGATACAGTACAGTGTTAACCTGTCCTGCCTGAACCAAAATTCAGGCCAGTTATTCATGTGGAAAAAAAATCCTGTTATCCGTTTACCGTCTGTCCAAAGATCGTATATTACGTGCATAAAAAAAAATCCCTTTTAATAAGTACCGATCATGGCATTTCAATATGATATCCTATGGCCGCCTTCCATCTCCATCATCAGATCAGCTCGATAGTACTCGATGGTATAATATCTTATATCTCGAAAACTGTACAAGATATCGAAAATCTTGATATTATAAAAATTGTGGCAAATTTAATCACCTTTCATTTTGTTTAGAATAGTTATGTCGCTAGGACGCATAGTTTCCGAGATATAGGTGAAAAACCGAATAATGGGACTTTGAAACCCCCCCCTCCCCTCCGGCTCAAGGGTTACGGGCAAGGACTTTTGATTTGTTTACCTCCTAACTAGTCCAAACAAAGTTACGAAGTCAAAAATTGTGTTCCATGCATTTCCCTCTATACCTTTTTTTGAGCATTCGTTTCCGGACCTACATGAAATATCGATAAGTTTATTATTTATTATCGACGTGTTCCTCGCACTATCGATGTTTACTTCGAGCTGACGTCATCTCTTTCACGGACAGGTTGTCTGTGTATGTGTTTGTACTTGTGTGAGTATAGTTTATGCTGGTGTTTGATAATTTTGTCGTGTGCGTGTGTAGTGACACTATCGGAAAAATGCATTGGTGTTAACATGATTTGTGTGCGTTGCCTCGTCCCCCGCGCCGAAAACGGCAGACTTTTTTAGATAGAAAAGTGTGCGCGTGTCGTCTCCGGTTGGTTTAATGCTCTAAGGACAAAACAGATAATACGGACGCTTTACTAGAAATACAATTGTACAACATAATTGCCTGGTTAGAAATATTAATAAAAAATAAGTCATTGTGTTAGTCTTGACCATTTTAAGTAACTTTCAAGTATTATTTCAATGTTGAAGATGTCAGGAAAACAGATTTCCATAGATGTTCGTAATCTGGTTATACGTGATAGGAAAAAGCAAATTTCGTTTCGTAAAATTGCCGAAAAATATTCCATCTCGGTTGGAGCTGTACAGCACATTTGGAAGAAACATGAAAAACAGGGAACTGTGGCGAACTTGCATGGAGCCGGTCGCAAGCGATGAACAACTCTGCGAGATGATGCTAGAATCGTTCGATGTGCGAAGCTAAATCCAAAAATATCATCGAGAGCTATTACGGAAATGATGGATCTTAGGGTCAGGTTTCGAACTGTAGGTACGTCACAGGCTCAGAGAAAATGGTTTGAAAAACTATTTAGCATCTAAGCGTCCATTTATAAGCAGTAAAAACAAAACAAAGCGTCTTGCGTTTGCGAAGAAACATATTGGAAATCCCTTGGAGTACTGGAAGTCAGTATTATGGACTGATGAGAGTAAGTTCGAGCTGTTTGGACAAAAAAGCCGGTTCAGAGTGTGGCGTAAGCCTTGCGAAGCGTTGGCAGAACGTAACATACAAAAAGCTGTTAAGCATGGTGGAGGTAATGTTATGGTGTGGGGCTCATTTGCTTGGTCTGGAGTTGGCAGCTTAGCTCGAATTTATGGAATAATGACTGCTGTAGATTATATTAACATTTTACAAGAAAATTTAGAGATTTCTTTGCTTAAATGTTGCTTGGAGGGCCGGTATTTATTTCAGCAAGATAAGGGACCCGAAGCAGACAGCTAAAATATCCGCTGCATTCTTCAAGGCAATTAGGATCAGACAGCTTGAATGGCCACCACAATCACCCAACCTCAACCCAATTGAGAATGTATGGTCTTATTTGGATAGCAAAATGAATAAAACAAATGTAACTAACAAGGATTCCTACTTCAGTGCATTGGAAGAAGCTTCGGACAATATCGACCCTGAATACCTAAAATCATTGGTGGAAAGCGTGCCTAGTAGATTAGCAGCGGTATTGAAAGCAGAAGGAGGCCTCACAAAATATAATATTAAGTTTAATTGAGATTGTGTTTACTGTATGATTTGATTTGTCCAGGGCAAAATGAAGTGCTATGGACCTATTTAAATAAATAAATTTGTTGGATCTTGAAATTTTATTATCTATATATATAATAAGCCATGGAATGCGCTACAAGTTTTCCTAAAATATAATATATGTATTCGAATTCATAAAGTAGTTCAGAAAGAAACTCTCATTTCCGTGTAAGTGTATGATTATTTTTGTCCAGCACTGTATGTAATTGTTATAACAAGTTATGGAAGCATAATGGTCGAACTACACTTGGGATTGCGTGTTCGCGTTGCGTCGTTGCCTCTCTTTCATTTGCCGTAAGTAGGAAAAAGATACAACACGAATATTTGGGCAAACACCGCCAAGTGTAATGCGACCATTAGACATATTACCACAGTATAAAGAACTACAGCCAGTAGGCAAGCTTCATTCATCTTTAGAATTTACGCAGCTGCTTAGCGTAACCGCTCAAGACTCAGGGTTAGCAAACTATGTTTGGAGAGATATTACTTTTCTTATAATGACTTGTTTCATTTTCAACCATTTCATAACTATGTTGTTATTTTATAATACTCTCTCACTTGCTTACTCAGATCTTTAAATAGAATTAAGATTAGAAATGGCGGCTATTCTAAAAAAAACCTCGCCTCCCGCTTCCCCGCGTATCCCCGAGCTTGCAGTGTTATTTAGTTAGACTGTGATATTACTTATAATTTTTACTCCATATGAAAAAGTAGTAATCAGTCACAAATTTAAATATTTACATAAGACTAAGACAATTTAGCACTTTTGATGCCAAGAACTCGCTAGAGTTTTGTTGTAAGTGGGAACTAGGAACTCTATTGTGTCTGTCATTTAATTTAGCATAAACACATTAGCAGAGGGAATTGGTTGGATAGCTATATTTAAGGGTTTTACCTTTTTTTACCGACAAATGTTCCATCAAATGTATGTTTCGCAGAATTTTCATTTCATTGAAAACATTTTTTTTTCAGAAACAGTTAACTTTTCAGGATTGTTGTAAAACAAACCTAACCTAATGGGTTCTACAGAATGACTTTTTAGCTGTACCTAAAAAGTCAACGGTTTCTGAGGATCAAAAATTCGATAAAATGAAAATTCGACGAAACAATGTTTGTCGGTGAAATGTTTGTCGGTGAAAAACGGGAACATCATATTTAAGGGCAATCTGCTAAAGTAACCAATGTAGAATAAAATATCAAATAGTTGCATTGTGACTGACCATTACAAAACCTTTTGTGGTAACCAATTGTGTTATTATTATTACAAGCTGTTTGCAACCAATTTAAGAATCCATAACTCACCCAAAATTATTTGTTTACAAACCCAGTAATGTTGAAAACAATGACATGTTATTTTGTGAACGAAAAAAGGAAGATCACATGGTCATGCTAAGCTGGGTCTATCTAGTTGCAGTCATCTACTAGAAATAGGACTTATAGTAAATGTATACTATGAAATGCACAATTATCTAAACAACATACATGTTGCGGATGTTGAGGAGAGGACTGTTGCATCATAGATGCATCAATGATTTGTTGAGCCTGTTGCAACACAACCTGAGCATCCACGGGTAAATCGGATGTGTAGTAAACCTACAAATAAATTGTATATAAACACACAACCTGCATAATATAAACAATCATCTTTTCACACCTTTCATTCGGAAATGTAAGTTTTGGTCCACGACGAGAGGGAGCAAAATGCTACTTTTCTGTTTTTGATGCCAATTAATAAATTAAAAAAAGTATTACTTTTTTAATTCATTAATTGGCATGTAGCATTTACTCAATGTGCCAATTGAACACAGATCTTAATAAAATAATCGATTGTAATTTCATCGTAATCGATTAAAAACGTTACATTTAGGTACATTACGTTACGTTAGATATTTTTTTTTCATTATTTATTTTTTTGTATTTTTTTTTCCTCATAGTCGGTGTGAAAAGTTGCATGTGTCACTTCAGGAGCAAAATTATCTTCGTCTTGGACGTTAACACTTGAATCCCTCACTACGTTCAGGATTCAATACACCGCCCTCGCCGTAAATATACAATTTTGCTCCCTTATGACATAAATAACTATATACTTACGATATAGACCGAAGAATACCTCTGCATCTCAAGTATGAATAAAGCTGGAAAGGACTGACAGCGGTGGCGGCGTGGCGCGGTAGTCTATGCTGAACCTTTCGTATTAGCTCGAACATTACAACCGGTACCGACCCCGCACCGCGCCGCTACCGCTGTCAGTGCGTTTCCAACTTAAAGGTCAGAAATTAATAAATATATTGAAAATGAGTACCTTTTACAATAGTTGAAATAAATAGATATTGAAATATTAGACTTGTTACAGAAACCGTCAATTAAAATTTTGAAAATCATGGTGCCATGCTACAGGTTAGTAATGAATCAAAAATATAAGTAATTTGAGAAGCACTGAAGTCACCAATCCATTCTGCACACCTACCATCCACACTAAAATCAATTTCAGTTAAAAAGAATAACCCAACCTTTAGAACCTATTTGCAATTTTAATGCTATGCAAATTTAATTTATGTCCATTTTCTTTTTATGTATTATCCTTACTTGGAATATACAAATGCTCTGGGATTCCAACACTCAAGAAAAATATAATAAATACCACCAGCTCTACATTCTGACAGGTACACAAAGGTTTACCATCTTGCTCAGTAACAAGAGTATTGCTGTCAGTACCTATTAGATCATTCATCTTTTTTACCAACAGGATACTTTTCTTGTACACTTTTAATTGTTGAACTATGAAATTCTATGGATTAAGTCCTAGTTTGACGAAATTAAAATTGCACCTAATAGGGAACTTGCATCTTTTTATTTTATTACGAAAATCAAAAGTATAATCCAGCATTAAAACTTTCTTATGATTTATTTTTCTGATGTTATAATATATGCATTTGAAATCTGCACGCGCCGGCACCCCCCGAAAACGCTCTATACTAAACGGGCTTATGCTATGACGTCACAGCATATATTCTCGGCGCGTTTACTATGGAGTAAGACATTAATTTGCAATTATCTCCACTAAATTTGCGTTTAAGTCTATACTTATTGTACAAAATATCATTTCTAATTTAATATTCTGTGTAACTGTAATGTTATTTTATCGAAAAAAATCGTCATTTTAACGTGAGATAAAACTAATACAATCGTTTTTTTTTTATTTTGTATGATATCTCTACGTATATCCGCATCGATTGAGCGCAATTTATTCGAAATTGAAGTCGTATGCAAGGTCCCCTTTGGTGTGCTCTAATACTGTAATATTTCAATAAAGTGCTTTTAAAAAAAATACGGTGGTACAGTCAGCGTCATATAGTTAGTAGTAGCCAGATAGCCAAATATTTCGTAACAAACCCTTATTATTCTTACAGTAATAAAGATGTGTACCGAAATATTTGGCTACCTTGGCTGCTGCTAACTTTATGACGCTGACTGTACTGTAATTTTCTCTGATGACCACCTACACACTTGGCTTAAGGTTACGGTTGGTAAAAATTATGAAAATCCTACTAGCATTATCAATAGATAGATATAAACACTCGCATACTTCACTCTGTGTTATGATGACAGAGATGTTATATCTAAACTTACTTGTCTGTGCAACGCCTGCTGTTGTTGGTGCTGCTGTTGTTGTTGCTGCTGGAAGTCCGAAGGAGGGGGTGGTGGCGGTGGCTCATGGCGAATGATGTACTGCGGCTGATATTGCAGCCCGCCATCACCGACAACTAGTTGTGGTTGGCCTCCTTCGCTCACTATGATATCATTTGGCTGATCTGCTGGCTGGACCACCACCTTTACAGACAACATGTTTTAATACTACCTAAGGAATCATCTTTATGGGATAATCCTAAATATTCACACAGAATTAGGGAATTTCTTTGAATGCTTATGTGTAGGCATCGGAGTTTTTGTCGCATGGTAAGACTATAATAGCAAGCTATGGAGTAGACATTTGTCATAAATGTAAACTCTTATTCATATTCATACTCAATTATTTACTTTATCTTAGAGATACCTAGTTTAATACAAACTGAAAAACAGACATGGGATTAGGGTTGCCATAAATATGGGGATGTACGGTAACAATTGGAGAAAAAGTAGTTTAGGTAGAGATAGAAAAAACCCGTCCAGGAATGAGACGGACCACACACAACCAAGGGTTCAATAACAAAAGTTTGTATCTACATAAAATAAATTCTTGGCACTTACATCCTTTTGTTTAGAATAGGCAACTTTTTACTTTATGTATAATCAAGTGTGACAATATATGATGGCATTCAGCCTTTTAGTGAGTTATGACTTCAGGTATGGAAATAATCTTCTAAGGACTGTGTGACATTATTTTGAGATTTAGAGTAATCCTCATACAGTTGACTGTTATAGCAGGCTCCATGGAAATATAGTTTCTATGACTGTATAGGAGTCATAGTGTGTTCTACTAAATGCACCTACCTGTTGTTGTGAATACTGCTGATCATCTTGATTGACCAGACAAATGTTAGGACAATATCTTTGTAGGTCTTCAAGAGTTAGTGTCGTGCGTCCGGTTTGTCCAACTATCTGATAATATTGAGCCATTGCAAAGCCTTAGCCTGAAAAAAAAATAATTAAAATCTCCACACATAAAACTGATGGATTTGAGTATAATGTTCAAAAATGATACATATTAAAACTCGAAATGACGATGTAATCGAACGTAAGTTTTCTTATACAATTTGTTTACATCAATCAACTTTAGTTGATTAATTTACGTGAACCACTTTAATTTAATTGCCGTTCAAATGATAGTACACAGCGATTATGATTGAATTGCATCAAACTAAGAACAATTTCATTCAGAGATGACAGATATTCATACACCCTTACGGAGCAGTACGTGCACAACCCAGAACCAATGACTTCGTAAACCGTAAGAGGACTCAACTATGGCGACGACACATCGACCGTTTTACGGTCATAAGATTCACCGCACTTTTTATGTTACGTTGTTATACATTGTTACAATAACGTTGAAAAGAGTATTTTCGACTAAAATATCAAAAGGATATAACTAAATGGCTTAGATTCCTTTTATACAACCTAAATTATGCCCACAAAGATCATTGCATAAAAACCAAAGATTGAAACATTAATCTCACCAAAATTATTGTTGGACATTTTTAACTGCCGTATTTATCCATTCAAATAGCAAATATCATCACGAAATTGTATTTTTTTTACTCAAACGCCAAATTCAGAAGCAATTTACATTATGGCGTGTGTGTCACTTTTTTTTTATAATTGTATGTTTTTTAATTCAGTGTTACCCCGAAGAGTATGCATTCGATGCAGAGTTGCCAGCAGGCGAAATATTTCGATGCCAACTCCCAGTAATTTTCTCATTATTACGCATTTCGAAAATATATTAATCTCATAGTTTCTTAGAAATTAATATGTTGGCATTGTATATTCATGTTTTGAATGTCTAGGGCT
This sequence comes from Epinotia brunnichana, assembly GCA_963854355.1. Classification (NCBI taxonomy): domain Eukaryota; kingdom Metazoa; phylum Arthropoda; class Insecta; order Lepidoptera; family Tortricidae; genus Epinotia; species Epinotia brunnichana. Next base: position 8,859,216 of record OY977941.1, on the reverse strand, counting down.
AATATTTTACCTAGTATATAAGTTATGTATTTAAGGATAAAGTCTCAACGACGCTAAAATTTGCCTTAAGAAATTGGGTCCAAGCTTGTTTCTTGTACATAGTATTTTAGATGCTGCACGGACTAGATAGAAAAATAGTCGGTAAATTTTATCTACTCGAATACAAGAAATCCTAGTCTTCAGATGATAAAAATCTACGAACAGCTGTTTTTGACTGAGGGCACTGTAGTGCATAAGCCAAGTTTGTGAACAATAACACTGCATAGAAAATGTCTTTCCCGTGGCCAAATATCAATATTTTACCTTCATTCCATACAAATGTTGTTGTTATACTTTTTCTAGAGGCTAATGAATATTTCCATAAAATAATAGTAGAAAAACCATTAAAAAACTGTTTTTATTTCAAATGCTTATTTTCTACTGTATTACTCGTTATCTGAAGGATGGCTGTAGTGCTAAAGAATACCTGTCTCCAATTTATTTATAGAGAGCCTTTGCTTTTTTTATGCTGGCACTATTCATCATCATCATCATCATATCAGCCGAAAGACGTATATTTCAGATGGAAAGACAGACCTAGTACAGTATCTACACTTTTTTTGCCTTAGCACCTGTTATGGTGGCGCCACTCCATTCGATTTTATTCAAACTTGCTCAGCTCATGAAAATAAAATACACCTTGACTTGAGTTCAAGTATAAAAAAAAAAATCTCATGAAGAAATGCTTGGTTTTTTTTTATATTGAGCCATTTAATTTATTTTGAGATAGTGAGTAAGATTTGCAAGTGGTTGCGTGTGTAATCAATCATGTAAAAGAGGAGTTAGGCAGCCTTATATGTGTTGGAAAATCCTTCGTCAGCGGCAAGACTATATCACATATACTACTTAACCTTTTCAATTCAGAATTTAGTTAATAACACAAAAAAACTTCTATCATTTTTTATATCGAACTTGGCTTTTTTTTGTGTTTGATATTATTATTTGTATAAAACCGATATTGGCCAAATTACGATTGCGCTCCTTCCTATCTCGAATGATGATTCTTTGTCTGTGGTTAGGTTACTGCAGCCATTCGGATTAGTCAAAATATCACGTCACGTGGTTTCATTTAAGCTTTTCGGCCAATAACATTCTTGGAGAGAGTCGGACAAAAATGTTTTCGATGAAAACTGTTGGTGGAAATTAATTCTGCATGTACCTTGAAGAAAAACACCGTGTTTTAATGGGTGGCTGCCTACGACAGTTTTCATGTGTTTTTAAGTGCATTTAATAATTTAACTTGAAGCTGGGTTCAAAATTTACTATTGCAGTGGCTTTCAATTGTAAATACACGATAGTTAATATAATTTATAGTCACTACCTACTGTTCAATTCGTTGATATTTTGACCGTCCTCATTACATTCGTGCTAATGGATGATACTGTAATTTCCCCAGGTAAGAAATGTGATGGTCATTCTTAAGCTTTATAAAATGACCCTTCGTTTTCGATTATTATTATTTCTTTCTTTTCAGGGAATAAAATAGATAATTCTGCGTCGGAGAGCGACTCCAGTTCTCTCGATGGAGGGGCTATGTTGCCTCCGACCGCGGTTTCCCGTGACCAGCTACAAAAAAGGATCGAATCTCTTCAACAGCAAAATAGGTATTCAGATTCTCCGTTAAAGACACTCCACTCCACTCATGTCAGGATCTTATTGGACCCTTTTGCTGGTGACACATATTAATTAACTCTAGTTAGATACATATAATCATGTAGTTTATTCTAATGTTTACAGGGTCTTAAAAGTGGAGCTGGACACATATAAGCTCAGAGTGAAGGCCCTACAGGAGGAAAACCGCGCGCTGAGACAAGCTTCTGTTTCAATAGTATGTATTTACATTATTATCTATGTTATGCATACTTGTTATTCACTGTTCATTGTATGCAATTCTGTTGCATAGCCATTTGAGATACTGGGACATTGTTTGCATTCATTTAGTGTGAACTGAGCAAATATTCAATTCAGTTGAATTGTTAATTAGACACTTATTTTTTGAAGTAACTGTGATTATTAGCCATGTAATTGTGTTGTTTAACTTTTTACAAGCTTTTATTTAGTTTCACCTGTCCCATTGTCTGTCTGTAATCAAATCTTGCAAGTTAAATTTGATCCACTTCCCGGTTTCCTTTTGAGCTGAAATTTTTCATGCATGCATGTACAACGGCCTCCGTAGCCCAGTGGGTAGTGACTCTGCCTACGAAGCTGGAGGTCCCGGGTTCGAATCCCGGTCAGGGCATTTATTTGTGTGTTTTTCACGAATATTTGTTCCTGAGTTATGGATGTTATATATGTATATAAGTATCTATATGTATTTATCTATTATATATATCATCGCCTAGTACCCACAACACAAGCCTTACTGAGCTTACCGTGGGCCTAGGTTGATTTGTGTAAGATTGTGTCCCATAACAATATGTATAAATTGGATGACAATGCAATATTATTATGACATAGAGCTGATCTGATGATGGAGCTGGAAGGTGGCCATATGAACTTCGTAATTAAACAACGCAACCCATCGAGTTTGGGCTCATTAGAATTGTCTCAATAAAAGCTTGTACCAAGAATGACATTTTTGACAGAAACTTATTCTTGTTTTTATCCTGTCCCGGTAATAAAATTGAGGAAAGGAAAGTGTCAAAAGTTTCCTTCGAAAAAATATTATAATAATGGTCTCCTAGCAATGCCCCATCACTTAATGGGCTTTTACAATTATCACTAAATCATGTATATAATAAACATATAGTGGAATTAAACCCCATATAATCTCAGAAGGTTGACTGGATCATTCTTAGGGTTCTGTACTCAAAGAGTAAAACGGGACCCTATTACTAAGACTTCACTGTCCGTCTGTCCGTCACCAGGCTGTATCTCAAGAACCGTGATAGCTAGAGAGTTGAAATTTTCACAGATTATGTATTTCTGTTGCCGCTATAACAACAAAAACTAAAAACAAAATAAAATAAATATTTTTATTGATAATGGTATGGAACCCTTCGTGCGCGATTCCGACTCGCACTTGGCCGGTTTTTTGTTTAAATAAATGATTATGTCTATATTACATAAGATCCTGATGTTTTGAGCTTTTTACAGCACTTATGGTCCTAAGACCAAGACTGCTATTACCAGTTGGAAACATTATGAAATACACAAAATTTGGCAATGAGTGGTTATACGATTCAGGTTCACATCAAAGGATGGACCCACACAATGATAGTCCTCATTTGTCTCCGGCATGTTCTTCAACCCAGCTTTTGTGACTTTACCCAATTTATTTAAATTGTTCCTTATAAGCCTTAATTTTACAGCAAGCAAAGGCTGAACAAGAAGAAGAATATATTTCCAACACATTATTGAAAAAGATCCAAGCCTTGAAGAAAGAGAAGGAAACATTAGCTCATCACTATGAAAGGGAAGAGGAATGTCTCACAAATGATTTGTCCAGAAAATTAAGCCAGGTTAGAACTCAATTGCCTAAAGCCAATGGGTTATATTAGAGGCACACCGCGTGTCGCAAAGCAATTGGTTACAAATATTTTGTATAAATGTGATTACATTAGCTCAGTCCCGCGTGTCGCCACGTTCAATACAAAGTATGCGTGGCTCTAGTATAACCCCGGCTTTACAAATGTAGGCTGCTTTCCCATCAGAAGTAAGCTGAGCTATGTTTCCATATAAGTGACATAGCGTAACACATTTGATGCCCACACTTTTATAGTACATATAGCTGATACTGTGGATTTCTGGCCTGGCTATGAGCAGTGACTCCACCAGGGTGGATTCTTGGTAGCAAAAAAGTTCATAGGTTAGTTTGGCTGATTTGTATGAAATTCTTAGTTCTTAGTAAAAAAGTAGCTTCAATTTGAGTATTACCAGTCTGGAAAATTAATAAAAATAAGATGCATATTGTATAATCTTACTTATACAGATTGACCTAGCAACAATGTAAGCTCTATAAGGCTCATGCATACTAGACATCCGCAAACAAACAGTGTTTACTGATGCAGCAAGTTATTTTTCTGATATTGATAACTTTTATGATTTTTATGAAGGTCCATCCATCCATCATCATCAGTTATTCCTACAATGCCACAAATTAGATGTCACATCATGTCCTATTCTTGCTGGCTACACTAGTCCATAGGCTATAGGAAACCTACCCATATGAATTTACAATGATCTTGAATCTTGATGTATGATGGAAAATGCCACTGAAATAAAATGTGTTTAATCTCTTTTTTCAAATTATTAACTTAATCATTTAAAAAAAGATTTATTCTTAAATATCTAAGTTAGCTAAATATAATTCTGGTTCCATTAATTATGTCCCTATTAATAGTTTGACATTTTGTCATTTGCATTGCCATAAATAACTATCATAGCAGTTCAGTAAAGTAAATAAAGATACAGATTGCAAATATTTCTCCAAAGATAAAGATTGCAAGTACATTTAACTCTGTTTGTTCTCCAATAAATAAAATAAAATAAAACAAGACAAAGGTAATAAAGCTAATGTAATGTCACTCATTATTAGATGGGATTATCAGGATAAAATCTCAAGAGGCTTGAAAACTATACTCTCCGTTAGGATGGTCATTCATGTATAAATTAAAATAAAAAAAAACGCTGTCAGTACTAGATGTTCAACGATGTCGTCGGTGCAAGAAAAGTTACACGAAAAATTTTTGTACAAATATGTTCAATATGGAGGCATCTCTGCGAAAAAAATGGCAACGGAGCTAAAAACGTCTACAAAAACCGTTCAAAGGGTTTTAAAACGGTTCAGGGAGACTGGTGGTATACGGCGACGGCCTGGAAGTGGACGTAAACCAGGGTTTGTAAACAAGAATATCGAGAAGAAGATTATAACAGCTTTACAGAAAAAACTTACCCTCTCTGTACGAGACTTGGGCAAAAAGTTTAAAACCTCGGAATCTACTGTGCAACGAGTGAAGAGAAATAATTCTATTACAACGTTTTAACAAACTAAAGTGCTCAATAAAAATGCAAAACTGTCAAAAGAGTCTGAAACCAGATCTAGAAAGCTTTATTCAAAAATGACGAAGAAAAATTATTGTACTGTTATGGACGACGAAACTTACTGCAAACTTGTATTCAAATCACTTCGATGACACCACTATTATTTTGGGACCGACAGAAAAGCAGTAAGTGAAGAGCATAAGGTCATCAAAATGGATAAACTTGCAAATAAAGTTCTCGCGTGGCAGGCGATCTGTTCATGTGGCAAACGCAGTAAACCATATTTTACTAATGGAACCATAAATGGTGATTTGTACCTGAATGAGTGCCTCAAAAAACGATTGTTGCGATTCATTAAGAGGCATACTTCACCTGTACTGTTCTGGCCTGATTTGGCCACGAAGAAAGCAATAGAGTGGTACAAAGCAAATAATGTCGATTTTGTTGAAAAACACCTCAATCCTCCCAACTGCCCGGAGCTACGACCCATTGAGAAATATTGGGCTCGTGTGAAACAGAAGCTTTTAAAATCTTAAAGTAATGACACTTCAGTCGAAAACTTCAAACGGAAGTGGAATGAAGCATCCAAACTAATCACCGATGACGATGTACAAAACTTGATGGCAGGGGTCAAGGGAAAATTAAGAAGTTTCTGGATGAACCAATCTTAAACTGATCTTTATGTGTAAATAATAATATTGAAAGGAATATCAAATAAACCTGTATTGGAAAATTTGTTGAATTTTAATAATTAATATGGAATTTTTACTAATTTATAAGCGACATTTTTTTCTGGGACAAGCTTTACTCATAAAAATGAGACTTTCTTTAGCACTATCGTATATACACACAAGAGGCCCTAGCACACTAGGTTTTATGTCGGCGAAAATGTACTGAAACGTCACGTAAAACGCGACATAAAACGTAGTGTGCTAGGGCCCAAGGACACAGTACAGTCGAGGAAATTGCAACATACTTTTTTCGCGCTTGTCACTATGACAATTAAATACCTAATAAATAGACTAAATATTTGCTTAAGTGTTAGGTTGAAAAGATCCCTTAAAGGGACAAGCTAACCTTTGCTTTATTTTTGTTTTCTGTTTTTCACGATTTATGTACAGTCAAGTTCATTAAAAAGGTTGTTCAGATATTTTTTAACAATATTGTTTCAAAAATATTTGATTATGCACTTTACAATAAAGACGTGTTTACATATCACTTTGTCCATTCACATATTTTCGAACTCGACTGTACAGTAAAACAATACAATATAATTAGATATAAATATACAATACGATACAAGAGCCCATATCACTTTGCAAATCGATAGACGTTAAATATGGCGCAGCGTCTTGTCAACCCATAAAAACTGACAAACTGTCCATACAATCATATTTTAACGGACATAACTTATCGATTACTGACGATTTAAAACAACTTGCCCTTTGGGATGAAAAGGCAAGTGATTCATTGTACTTTACCATATAAAAAAATAGCTTTAGCCTGATGGGAAAAGTAGGATATTGGCTATCAATAAATGCAACTTACAGTTTGTAATGCGTTCGAATATTTTTACAGTTACGTCAAGAAAAATGCCGCCTCGAACAGACCCTGGAGCAAGAACAGGAATGCTTAGTCAACAAACTGATGCGAAAGATTGAGAAGCTTGAAGCCGAGACTCTTGCTAAACAAACTAATCTGGAAAGACTCCGCAGGGAAAAGGTAAGGCAGTCTTTTAAGTAACGGCAGCTGCTGAGGGAAAGGTGATAAAATGCTGTCCAAGGGGACGGCATGTGCATACGAGAGTCGAGAGTGAGCTGCAAGCTGTTGGACTGGAAGCTGGAGCAAAGGCGTGGCGAGCGTTAACGAATGCCGTCTACTTCTCCGTAGGTGCCTTTAGATTGGATAACAATGATGGGTTTGGCAGTACGATCTGCTTGGTCGTATGGGGGTTACTATGTCACTGTGCACTCTAAACCTGTTCTTTAGTTTCATGAAGTACAGAGATACTGTAGTACGGTATAGGGGTAATGGAATTTCTTAGTAAAACCTTCCCAGTATTTTAGGCCCCTATTCATAAACGTTCTACAAGCCTATTTTATCTAAAATGGCGTTAAAATTCGTTTGTCCTTATCTGTCACTTTGACATTTGTGTTCTTAAGAAAGAGACAAAGCACATTTTATTTAGCATAGACATTTTAAGTTTTATGAATGAGGGGGCTTGTCTCTATCAGTAAGTATAAACTTACACTTTATGTTATGTTCAGGTGGAGTTAGAGAACACGCTTGAACAAGAGCAGGAAGCCTTAGTGAACAGGCTGTGGAAGCGCATGGACAAACTGGAGGCAGAGAAGCGCTCCCTACAGATCCGCCTCGACCAGCCAGTGTCTGATCCAGCTAGTCCAAGGTAAGTTATATAAGATGATACTTGATAAGATTCTTTTGTTACTTTTATAGCAATCATTGTTGAATATGAATTGCCATACTAGATATTAGGATATACGAGTAATATAATTAGAAAGGTATTAAGAATGGCTGTCTGATTATTTTATATTCTAGTTTTATATATTTATGTAATCCAGTTACCAAAATGTTTTAGCGATAAATTACTTCTCATGAATACATTGTTTCGTGACTTTCACACTGAAATACTCATTCGCATTATTTTAACTGCCAATGCCAATAGACTTTCGGCCAAGTTTATGTGCGATAATCTTCTGATTCTTGTTCAGCACAACTTTCTCGACTTGAAGACGTAGGCGTATTGGGAGTGGGCTTACGGACTATTAGTGACAACATTTCTTACACGTAATTATAATAATATGACCCAACCATAAAATGGGTGTACAATTGTCACTAAAACATATTCAAACAATCCTGGCAACGAACACAGCTAAGGCTTTTACGTATTCGGGGAATTCAAAAAAAAATGGCCGATTAAGGTTAACTAAAGCGATGTTTAAGTCACGTCTAACCTGTCGGTTTTGTTACTAAACGTAGGCGATTGACATTGACTGTCGGTTTTGTTACTATCCTTAACTGTCCGTTTAAGGGTGCAAAAATAATGAATATCCCCATTCAACACTCCGATAACACTCAACTAATTGATATTCTCTTGTTTTCGCAGAGACATCAGCAATGGTGATACCGCATCGAATCTTAGCAATCACATTCAGACTTTGCGTTCGGAGGTTGTTAAATTAAGGTACAGTCTTACTTTAACTTGATTTTTAAGAGCCCTACCTGGGCACAGCGGAATGTCATCTCGCTCGTATGTGGAGCAGCCCAGCTGGTGAAGTACCTCCACCTTACAGAAGACCGCAGCCATAATAGCACCACTGCTTTGTAGTTGTGGTGTTGTGTTCCTGGTGGTGAGTAAGGTCGCCAGAGCTCCCTAGGATGCGCTGTGTTGGGAGTGAGGGACCTGCATGTCTCTATCTGCCAACACAGCGAATCCTTCAGTGAATAAAGGTTCGGCAACGCGCTTGTGATTCTTCTGGAGTCACAAGTGTCCATAGGCTACGGTACTTGCTTAACATCAGGCAGGCCGTAAGCTTGTTTGCCACCGTCATTGTATAAAAAAAATAAACTTAAGAATCTTCCTGTTAGGGTGGGTTGCACCAACTTACGATTACCGACCGATCAACGTTAAATATGGCGCCGGCAGCTGTCATCCCATACAAACTTGTCAAACTTTCCATACATTCAGATTTTAACGAGCACCGCTTACGATTACAGATGGTATGGAGCAACCCACCCTTAGGGTACAAAAGTTAAGACGTATTTAACCCCCGAGGGAAAAAGAGGGGTGTAATAAGTTTGACGTGTCTGTGTGTGTGTGTCTGTCTGCGGCATCGTAGCTCCTAAACCAATGGACCGATTCTAATGCGGTTTTTTAATCCGAAAGCTACGTTTCAACAGAATCGGTTCAGCCGTTTTTGAGATATTGAACTTTGAAATGAAAATGTCGGGGGATTTTCAACTTTAGTTATCATTTGGGTCAATCAACTTTTTCTTGTTGTTATTCTGTCCCGGTAAGTTAAGAGACAACAGTGACAGTGTTTCTTAGAAAAAACACTATACATTGGACTCCTATCATGCTAAGGAGATGCGCCACCATGGAATGGGTTTACCAATATAACAAAAACACGAGCTTATTGGATTTAAATCCCATAAAATGATAGTTTTAAAGAGTGACCCAGGAGACGTAACCATGGCAACGAGCAACAAAGAATGTTGATTGACCCATTTATACATTTTAAGTTTCTATACAAGTACTCCGTACCGTACTGGGATTACAAGATCTTTGTTTTGTGGGTAAGTAATTGGTATAACAACTTTTGATATAACGTAATATTTGATATAAATGAACGTTTGATATAGGGTAATATCGCCGGTTAGCGACCACCTAATTTTATGTGCCGGTTAGCGACCACTTAGCTGAGTTGGTGAACTGAAAGCATATTTTGTCGTTTTTTTAGTTAATTCCTATTCCATAACTACAAACAATTGGAGGGTTGCGGTCATTTTTCCCCACGGCGACCGCTATCCGGCTTGGGGTATTTTCTTTTTGATTTTTCTTATTATACTGAGTGGTCCGGTTGGCATTTAATTGCTAGTATTTTCTTGCCTTCTGTGTTTCTTTGGTCTTTGAGAGTGAGTTAGATTGATTCCTCATCATGTCGAATGCATTAGCCCTGTTTGTTTTGCCATCTATGGTGGCTTGTTGCTTCTTTGGTTGGCTTTCCTGCTCTGGTGATCCTGAAGGCATCCTTTTCCTGTTGTCTTTTTCACTGTTCCCTGATTTCACTACCAGCTTATCGTAATTTATATAAGCTATGTTCCCCTTCTCCCTTTCTTCCTGTACTTTCACTTGCAGATCCTTTCTCTTGTTTTGGATCTCTCTGGGGTAATCTTCACTTGCGTATATTTCGCTAAATTGTTTCTTCGCTTTCATAATCTCTCTTTTCTTTATCTCTCTAACAAATGAAACTCTGACCGGCCTTCCCTTTGCCTTGTTTTCCACGTTTATCCTACCAACCCTGTGTATTTTGTTGATCTCGCTGAATGGAAGATCTATTTTTAACTCAGTTTGCACTATTTCTTTAACTTTATTAAATAACTCCTCCGTTGAGCTTTCATCTTCCTGTATGCCAAAAAGTATTATGTTGTTTTCTTTCTCCTTTTTTTCGAAATTACATATTTTTTCTTCTAACCCTCCAACGAATTTGAGAATCTGCACCTATAATGTACGATCTCTAGCATCAATAGAAAGATATATAGAGTTAAACAACGCACTTGAGAAAATAAACCATGACATAGTAGGATTGAGTGAAGTCAGAAGAACGGGCAGCAGTATAGAAGAGTACGAAAACTATATCTTCTGCTACTATGGAGAAACCAAAGGATTGAACGGGGTGGGGTTTCTAATTAAAAAGAATCTGAAAAACCAAATTACTAATTTCATAGGACTCTCAGAAAGAGTAGCACTACTTCAACTCAACATAGAAGGGGCAGAACTTTCGATAATTCAGGTATACGCACCCACAGAAAAATCAAGCGACGATGAAATCCAAAAATTCTACAACCACATAGACAAAGCTCACTCTCTAGCTGGCGACAAAATAATCATCATGGGAGATTTTAACGCAAAAATAGGCTACCCCAAGAAGGAAGAAAATCTAATTATGGGCAAGTATGGCTACGGGGACCGAAACAAACGAGGAGGAAGACTCATAGACTATGCACTAGCAAATAAACTCTCCATAATGAATACTTTTTATAACAAAAGATTGAACAGAAGATGGACCTGGATATCACCTGATCAAAACACTAGGAATGAAATTGATTTCATAATGACAAACCAACCAGCACATATCACTAATTTCGAAGTCCTGAATAATGTACCATTTCCACCAGACCACCGACTTCTGAGAGCAACATTTAACCTGAAACATCCAAAAAAGAGTCGAAAGAACTTCCATCCCTCGCTTAAAAGCCTTAAGACAGAAGAGGAAATACATAGATATATCAGATGCTTAGAGACAAAACTAGGAAACAAAATAGAAGATACAAGTATTCAAGATTACTACAACAAAATAGAAAAGTCTATAATAGACAGCGCAACACAGAAGACTCAGACTGACGGCACAAAAATAAATGATATCTTTAGCGACAATACAAAACAACTAATAAAACAACGCACAGAACTAATGTTTAAGAAAGACAAAGATCAAGACATGAAGAAAGAACTTACCCTGCTGTTCAAGGAAACAAAGAAATCTACAAGAATAGACTACAGGAATCACAGGACGGAAGTAATAACAAGGAACCTAAAGAAACACAGAAGTACAAAAAGAGCTTTAAAAGAACTTAATCTAAACAAATCTTGGATACAAAAACTTGGACAAGGCAAAGAAGAAACAAAAACAAGGAAAGATGTAATAAACCATGCCACAAACTTTTATGAAGAACTCTACAGAAGGAAAGACTACAACCACATACAAGAGGAAACACCCATTACGAATAATGTAAATTTGCCAGTAAAGCAGATCGAAGAAAAAGAAGTGTATGAGCACATAAAACAGCTGAAAACTGAAAAAAGCCCAGGTCCAGATGGAATAACAAATGAAGCTCTAAAACTAGGTGCACCAATTCTGCTTCAACATCTAACACATCTATTCAATATGGTACTTAATTCCGAAACCATACCAGAGCAATGGTGTACATCCGATATAATATTGCTGTACAAGAAAGGCAATTCCTTAGATATCGGTAACTATAGGCCAATCAGCTTACTGGCGAGCATCTACAAACTGTTCTCCTCAATAATGTTAAGACGAATATCCAAAACAATTGACGACTCACAACCAAGAGAGCAGGCTGGCTTCAGGACAGGTTTCAGCACAGGTTTCAGCACCACTGACCACATACAAGCACTAGAACAGATAATAGAGAAGTATAAAGAGTTCAATAGAAACTTATATGTTGCCTTTATAGATTATAGCAAGGCATTTGATAGCATCAGTCACAGCGCAATCTGGAATGCATTGAAAAAACTCAGGGTGGATCAAAAATACATAAATATTATAAAGAATATATACGCGAAAAGCACTAGCCGAGTCAAGCTGGAAGCAAGAGGGAAACAAATAAGGATAGAGAGAGGGGTCCGACAAGGAGATCCACTATCACCCAAGATCTTTATTGCTGTCCTGGAAATCATATTTCGAAATCTCAAATGGGAATCAAAAGGCATTTACCTGGAGGGTCAACACATAAACCACTTGAGATTTGCAGACGACATAGTCATAGTAGCCGAAACTGCAACAGAACTAAGAGAGCTTATAAAACAACTAGATGATGAAAGCAACAAAGCAGGCTTACAAATGAACACAAATAAAACCAAAATAATGACAAACAGCAAACAGATACAAATAAATATCAACGGCACCAACATAGACTACGTAGACCAATATATATATCTGGGAAAGCAACTGTCCTTCATAAAAACAAACAACGAAGAAGAGGTAGAAAGGAGAGCCAACATAACCTGGAGGAAATTCTGGTCACTACAAGAAATCATGAAAGGCAAATACAGCTTAAACCTAAAAAAGATAGTGGCAGATACATGCCTTCTACCGAGCCTGCTATATGGATGTCAAACATGGACCTTTACAGACAAAATAAAGAGAAAGATAAGAACCACCCAAAGAGCCATGGAACGGAGCATGCTCAACATAAAAAAGATTCAAAAAATAAAGAGTATGTCTATAAGAGAAAAAACAAAGTTACAAGACGCACTAACTCAAGCCCTCAAATTGAAATGGCGATGGGCAGGACATATCGCACGGTACAAAGACAATAGATGGACAATATTGGCAACGAAATGGAGAGGCCCTATTGGCAAAAGGAAGGTGGGAAAGCCATATAAACGATGGCTAGACGATATCAAAGAAATCACAGGGAAAGACTGGCTAAACAAAGCGGAAGACCGGCAAAAATGGAGTGAGTTGGAGGAGGCCTACACCCAAAGAGGGGTCCAAATTAAATAAAATAAAAATTAGTAAGCAATATAACACTAACACAACATAGCTATAAGAAACTTACTAACAAACACAGAAGATAACTTATGTAAAAAATAGGTAATTTGGAAATAAAGGCTTTTTTATTTATTTTATTTTATAACTACAAACAATAATGCATACGGCTACCTGTTTCAATAGGCTCTGTAGAATTGATGTTATCTTCAATTGAAAAAACTATGTTCTTCAGGTGGTCGCTAACCGAAGGTGGTCGCGTAACCGGCGAAATGACCCTAACCGCGCTTTTTTGCGGAAACTATTGACTTTTTACGATTATTATAAAACAAACGTAACCTAATATAGGCCTCAGAAAAATACAGACACAAGATATCTACAGTTACTGAATAAATTGCATTATATGTAGATATAATGCAATGTATTCAGTAACTGTATATTTAGTAATTACATTATAGGTATCTATTATTCAGTAATTACATTATAGGTATGTTTCGTTCGGATTATACCAAAAGTTTTTATACGTTATGAAACGCACCCTTGTTTTGTATACTGCCGGCTAACGAAGTGCTAACTTTTTTAATTCCACTCAGTAGTTCCTGGGGTTATACCCTACATACAAACTGAGAGCTAGATTTTGCTGCCGACTCAGTGTTTTTTTGGGTATAAAAAACGGACATCCTCTTTTTGTTGAATAATCATATACCTAGTATTTACTAAAACCATAAACCATTTACGACCATTCCTGCGGGTATACTCTTGGCTCGTCTCAACCGTTTTTTGTCAAGTTCTTAAATTCGTCCCGTTCTGCTTTCGTCACCCATTCTTCCTTCGTCACTTTCGAGGGTCGACTATATCAACTTTGGTAATCTTTGTTGTTTGTCTATTTCTTACTCCGGCTCATTTCGGTATTCGTCAACATCTAGTTTGGGCATGTTCGATGTTAGTCTATGTAATACTCACGCGTTATTCGTGATTATTTTCTCGGCACGTTCGTTGTTGGTCCTATTCGGTTTATGACAAGTTATTAAATCATCTCATTCTGCATTCGTCACTTTCCCTGGTGGTCTTTGTCATCTTAGGTCATATTTGTTGTTTGTCGTTACATAGGTATAGGTATAGGTTGTACGCGGGCTGGGTTTCCGCAACTCGACGTCATAAATGCGCCTATTTTGCGTAGGGGTTTTGGCACTACTGTTATTCGTGCCAACCCAGTTCCACCAGGAAGCCTAGCAGACCCTTTATGTTGCCGACGGTCTCCGGTAGTGACCCCGGTGTTGCTCGGTGTTTTGCCCTGTATTCCGCCACTCCAGGACATGTCAGGATGACGTGGGCGGCTGTCTCGCCCTCTTCCATGCAAGCTCTGCAGAGAGGACTGTCTGTAACACCTAAAGTAAAAAGATGTTTGTTTAGTAGTGCATGACCAGTTATAGCTCCTGTCAGAAGACGGAGTTCCGGCCTCTTTAGCTGCTTTAGCTTCCTTGGCAATCCGGGGTTGATTGTCGGGAGGGCCTCCCTGGTTTGCCTGCAGGTAGAACACCAAAAACATTGGAACACCCAAGGAACCTCTAGGGTGTTCCAATGTTTTTGGTGTTCTACCTTGGTGTTTAGTCGCAGTGTGCTCCGCAGCCATGCAGAGGGTAGAGGAATTGTGGGTTCCGGTCCTACAGCTCTTGACTCTGAACCCTCTCTAGCCAGTGCGTCCGCTGCATCGTTACCGCGTGAATTGCTGTGCCCTTTGATCCATTGCAGGGTTATGTCGCTGTCATTACATACCTCTGATAGGATCTTGTGGCACTCGTGTATCAGCCCAGATGTTGTTGCGTGACCTTGCAGGGCTTGCAGTACGGATCGACTGTCAGAAAGTATGCGGATGGGATATCCCCTTACCTCCCTGGAGGCGATTGCATGAGCAGCCATTATTATGCCCCTACACTCTGCCTGGAAGACGGTGTTGTGGGTCCCTAATGGTGTCGAAATGTGTATGTTTAGGTCCTCCGAGAATACTCCTGATCCGGTGCCTGACCTTGTCTTGGACTCGTCCGTGAAGATTCTTAACTCTCTGGGGTTAAGTCCTTCCTGGGGGGTTTCGTATAGTTCCACTTTGTACTTTTTGTCAAAGACGAACTGCCTGGGAATAATGTCTGAAGTTGCCTCTATAAGGGGTTCCCTATCTACAGCCTCGTAGAGTATTTCGGTGTGTGGAACCCTGGGCGGTCTCCAGAGATGTTGTCTTTTGAGCCTTATGGCTGCTGCCAGAGCCTCTTGTTACATAACTTCATGTCTTAAATTCCTGATAGTAACGCATAAATACGTATACTATCCGCGCCGTGTCCAAGATCACTGCCTTCTGCATCTGACCCTTGATCCAGCCACCTAGCGAGAGTCTCTCAAGATGTTGGTTGAGAGACTCTTCGCTATGAGACCGTTCGCTGAAACGACTGTCGGGACAATGATCGTCGAATCAACATCCCACATGGCGGTTATCCCGTGAGCCAAGTCTAGGTACTTACTGGACTCGTCCTTCTCGGCTTTCGCGAGATTCTCATCATGGGGGATGGTGATGTCGACGAGCACGGCCCGGCGTTGCGGACGATCTATTATCACAATGTCAGAAACAACTAAATTATTATTATGATATGAAATTTTTCTTTTGAAGTTGCCTAAAACAAAACAAATACCTAAATAATCAAATACCTAAATAATCAAATAACGAATGGGGCGAATATCGAACGAGCTTAATAGAGAATGAGTCCAACAAAGAAAGATATAAATTCCAAAAGAGGCGAAATAAGAGAAATACGAATTTAGAATATTACCAAAAACGACAGGACAAATAACGTGTAAGTCTAAAAACAACATAGACTAACATCGAACATGCCCAATGAAGATGTTGTCGAATACCGAAATGAGCCGGAATAAGAAATAGACAAACAACAAAGATTACCAAAGTTGATATAGTCGACCCTCGAAAGTGACGAAGGAAGAATGGGTGACGAAAGCAGAACGGGACGAATTTAAGAAATTCACAAAAAACGATTAAGACGAGCCAAGAGTATACCGATTTATCCCCTCGTAGGATGATATTCGGCGCTCAAAGTATCCTATGTTATAATTTTTTAATCCAGGGCCCAATCTATAGGTCCTAAAATATAAGGCACTTATGGCAAACAAATATCCAAACTTTCGCATTTGTAATGAATAGGATAATATTAATCCCATAAAAAACATTCCATGTAAAAAATAGGCCAAGTCTCGAAACTCTTTCACAGTAAAAAGTGGTGAGATATTTCGTAGAGCCAAGTCAGGCATTCTTATTAATCTTTAATTGCTTGCTAAATAAAATTCTGCAACTTGGGAATCACACAACTTTACTGCATTTACTAATTTTTGCATAGGTACCTAAAACTATGTAAGTGTGATTGCCAAGTCACAAAATTTAATTCAGCAAGCAAATAAAGATTAATAAGAATGCCTGACTTGGCTCTGCGAAATATATCACCACTTTTTACTGTGAAAGAGTTTCGAGACTTGGCCTATTTTTTACATGGAATGTTTTTTATGGGATCTCATTTCTTTTTGTAGACTTTGTATGGGAATGTTATTTTACCAACCGCAAATAACGTTTATGTACAGTTTTGCAGGAAGGAACTGCAAAAGTAACTTTGTAATCTCATGTATTTGTATAGGATTACAAATTAATGCAGTTTATATGTCTCTGAAACGTGACTGAAATTGCAATATTTTTAGGTTTTTTATGTATTATTAGGCAAAAAATTTGGAGCTTGTGGGTCTGCTAGAAAGTACCTTAGAATTAGCGTGATCATTATCAGTATATAAGTGAGTATGTCAGTGACAAAACTAACGAACTTTGACGAACAATAGTTCTTAAACTAAAAGTTCAAATTGAATGTTATTGATATTATATGTTAGCCATATTATGCCCTACATGTTCCTGAAAATTCAGGGTTCTAGCTTTAGCCAGCACCAAATTACAGGATGTTGAAAATAGCCTGAATGGCTTCGAGAAAAGGATGGTACGGCCGTGCCTCTTTGTTTTGCTCGACTTGGCGGGGGCACTGCCGTGGCCCCGGATTTTATAAGCATATTGTATATGATTATACACAAAGACTGTCAACTAAAATATGTACATATTTACAAATTTCCTATAAGGTAGTCCAAATAGAGGAAGTCACAGAATTTAAATTACTAGGAGTGATCATTGATTCCGAAATAAACTGGAGAGCCCACATACAATACACAAAGACAAAATTAACGAAGTTTATCTACGCGCTTAACCTGATAAAGTTAAATGCAGATTTTGAGGCTGCACTATCCGTCTACTACGCGCACATTTATTCCAGTCTCCGATATGGTGTGGTCTTATGGGGAACCAGCACTGATGCACATGATCTTTTTGTATTACAAAAAAATTGCATAAGAATTCTCGCCAATATACGTATCCCAAATAGCTGCCGACCCTTTTTCAAACAGTTTGAGTTACTTACACTCCCGGCAATATATGTAATGGAGGCCGTTATTTTTTATAGGAAAAACCCCGATCTGTTTGAAGTCAAACCAGATACGTATAAAACCAGGAACCAGTATAGAAACAAGTTAAAAATACCAAACTCTAAACTAGCTATCCATAGAAACGGGCCTCATTTTGTATGTATTCGAGTTGTAAACAAAATACCCGACGAGATCAAATTCGAACCAAGTGATAAAAAGTTTCACAAAAAATTGAAAACATTTCTCATTCATAAATGCTATTACTCAGTGGAGGAGTTCTTAAATGATGAAACCCTGACGCATCATAAAAGTAGGTAACTTAGTAATAAATAGTAACCAATTGAGTAAATTGTATAACTTAGACTTAACTTTGACATCTATTTATATTTTTGACATTTACATTACTTTTCATAAAATAACATGACCTGAAATATAGAATTAAGTTACTTATAAGACCATTTGTGTGCCCTAACAGGGTGTCATGGAAGCCTTTCTGTATAATATTAAGATCTCATGTACATGACTTTACAAATAAACATCTATCTATCTATCTATCTAGTCCCCCAGGTCGGCGCTCTGCGGTAGGAGGGTGCCCATAAGGCTGGCTTTATTTCCTCGCTGAATAGCGATGCCTATTCTATATTGGATATTGTTATTGGCGTGTTTGTTGTATTTAAGGTGGTTCGGTTTCCATACATACTTTTATAAACTATTATAATACTGACTGGTAGAGAATGCTTCATAGCATGAAGTTCGCCTTTATACTATAATTTCTTCTTTTGTTTTGTGCAATAAAGATTAAATAAATAAATAAATAATATGAGAAAAATAGTTTTCCCAAAGTATCACGTCCCAAACTATTTTCTCAATTTCTAATTTACATATACAAGTTTTTTCTAGGAAAGGAGGGGGAGTTTCGCGCAAATAGATAGCCAATTTATGAAAGTTCGTTACATAAGTTTCTTGAAATATCACGCCGTTAGCCTGCGAATGTCAAATTACGTTTTGTTTGGAAATCGAACCACCATAATCAGAACTAAAAACCACGAATTTGATCCTAAACAAGCGTAAGACTGCGCAGCCATTGAAATTTTCAGAAGGAAAATTGATAGCTTGTTGGTTATGAATGTTATCTAAAGAACGATTAAGATAACGCAGTTAATTAACTTGAATTCCACTAGAACAATTGTTTCACTGATAAAAGATAAATGTTTATTTTCAACAAGAGTTACCTAAGCCTCTAACAAACTGGTTTTTGAATGTGCATCGATTTCTATAGATACTTAGGTACCTACAGAGCAATTAGTGGAGTTACAATGACTGCTGTCATCTGTAACTGTGTGTGTTGTTTGCCAATATCGCGGTATAAAAAAAACCGGCCAAGTGCGAGTCGGACTCGTGCACGAAGGGTTCACGTACTCTATAAAAACGGCAAAAAAAAAACCAACACGTTTGTTGTATGGGAGCCATCTTAAGGTAGTTCGATTTCCATACAAAGCGTTATTTGACATTCGCAGGCTAACGGCGTGATATTTTAAGAAACTTATGTAACAAACTTTCATAAATTGGCTTCCTATTTGCGCCAAATTCCCCCTAATTTGGCGCAAATGGGAAGCCAATTTATGAAAGTTTGTTACATAAGTTTATTAAAATATCACGCCGTTAGCCTACGAATGTCAAATAACGTTTTGTATGGCAATCGAACCACCTTAAATATTTATTTTATTCTGTTTTTAGTATCTGTTGTTATAGCGGCAACAGAAATACATCATCTGTGAAAATTTCAATTGTCTATCACTCCTGGTGACAGACGGACAGACAGACAGACAGACGGACAGTGGAGTCTTACCAATAGGTTTTACCATTTGGGTACGGAACCCTAAAAACGAGGCTTTCGCGGCAATAAGTAATTTTTATAGTAAGTGATGTGTGGACGGCAACTATGGGCGTATTGCTCTTCCAGGCTAGACGCCCACAGTTGCAGGCAACACATTTCCGTAAAAGTATAGCCCGTCTAGAAGCCCCATGATGAAACATAACATAAGTGCCCCATGTACACTGTATGTACAGTCAGAATCAAAAGTATTCCCTTTTAAAAAAAACTTTTGACGTCTTCGTTTGCGTAGCTACTTTTGATGCTGACTGCACCTACAAGTCCCCTAACTATACTATAAATGTATATAATATCCTCCTAAGGCCCATGGGCCTACTGGAAGGACTTATTCTCTTAAAAGAATTTAAACCATTTTGGGTTGGAATAGAGTTGCATTTGTTTTGTTTTGGTCTTTTTTAAAACAAACGAAATTCAACTCTATTTCTTTCATTAGTTGATTCAAACTTCAATGTAATTTGTTATCGTATGGTGGGCCTTAGGAGGATAAAACTGTACAGTGAATAAATTGACATATTTTGATGGTACAGTCGCGGAATGAAAAGGTAGACCAGTTTTCAAATAAATTCACTTACGCGTTGCAATGGTAAAGGAACATTTGTCTAAGTAAATTTGAGCTTTGTTGTCAAACAGTTAAACATAATTTTCAATACAACACTCTCGTCTGTTACACATTAAAAAAAGCGGCCAAGTGCGAGTCGGACTCGCACATGAAGGGTTCCGTTAAATAAATTGCGGTTTACGATTTAAGACGTATTAAAAAAAAACTACTTACTAGATTCGTTCAAAGCAATTTTCGGTGGAAGTTTGCATGGTAATGTACATCATATAGTTTTATCATTCTTTTATTTTATAAGTTACAGGGGGGGCGGGGGGGGGGGGGGGGGGGGGGGGGTGGACGGGTGGACACACATTTTACCACTTTGGACGTGTCTCTCGCGCAAACTATTCAGTTAAAAAAAAATTATGTTAGAAACCTCAATGTCATTTTTGAAGACCTATCCATAGATACCTCACACGTATGGGTTTAAAGAAAAAAAATTTTTTGAGTTTCAGTTCTAAGTATGGGGAACCCCAAAAATGTATTGTTTTTTTTCTATTTTTGTGCGAATATCTTAATGCGGTTTACAGAATACATCTACTTACCATGTTTCAACAGTATAGCTCTTATAGTTTCGGAAAAAAGTGGCTGTGACATACGGACGGACAGCCAGACAGACATGACGAATCTATAAGGGTTCAGTTTTTTGCCATTTGGCTACGGAACCCTTAAAAGCTCAAATTAACTTAGACGAATGTTCCTTTACTATTAATAGTTTGAACTAAAACTTTTTTATTCGTTTGATTAACGTAATGACGTTGTGTCACGTTTGATAAATCTAATTAATAAATCCTCTTCGCTTATAATGATTAAAACTATAAATGTGAGTAACAGTTCCTGTCAATCAAATTCCAGTCATCATTGATATTTCTTGTATTAGGTTTTTTAACTCGCCTTTCCAAAATTCAAAGAGGTCAATTCTCATAGTGCAAGTGGACGTATCTGTAGGCCATGTAAGTAGTGAAATGACATTCATTATGACGGAATGTGTCTGACACTCGGTCGATAAAGCAGATACTGATAACTTATACTGAGAGGAAAAACAGATCTAAGGTGGTCAACCTTTGTATCCCACGACTGTACCTAGTTACCTACTCGAACATGAATATTCATAATTGTATGTTTGTTATCTAGGAATCAATTAGCTGTCTCTCAAAATGAAAACAAGGAGAAGATGCATCGCTTTGCCTTAGAAGAGAAACACATTCGGGAGGAGAATGTTCGCTTACAACGAAAACTTCAGCAGGAGGTAAGTTCATCAGCATCATACTCGTATCAGCCGAAAGACGTCCACTGCTGGACATAGGCCTCCCCCAAAGAGTGCCAAAGTGATCGGTCCTGAGCCACCCGTTTCCAGCGGACTCCCGCGACCTTTACCAGGTCATCAGTCCACCTTGTGGGGGGTCTACAGTGGCGGTGCGCCCATACAAGCCGATTCCCACCGGCTTGCCAAAAATTTCTTGCTATTTACTACCAAACTCGTAAATCATCAAAAAAACAGCCCTTCTCTAGCTCCGGGTTGTCCAGTGAAAATTCTCACGCGCCGCCACTGGGGCCTACCCACGCCACGCCTTCCGGTACGTGGTCGCCACTCGAGAACCTTTCCGCCCCAACGGCCATCGGTTCTACGTGCAATGTGCCCCCGCCCACTGCCACTTAACCCATTATAGCCTAGCGGTGCCGTTTGGCACCCAATTTTCCGCGTTCATGTTTTTGCACCAAATACGCGTTTCAAACAGTAAAGCTCGGTGATTAGCTATCGATACTGTTCTAGAGCGATATAGCTATCAGATTTATTACGCCGCTTCTACCTATGTACTTGTTGCGACCGGCATTAGCGTCAACAAGTCAGTGTTGTAAAAATATTAGCAAAAATGGATTTCATTCTCAAGTCAGTGAGTCATAATTTATTTATTTTGTCTAATATAACGATCATACCCATTTTATTTTATTGTTTTATTATTATCTGACGATATGAAATTGTAATATTGTTCAATTTTGTTTGCGTATTTGATTTATAGTATGTCAAAAGTTATGGGTGCCGTATGGCACCTCTAGGCCGATATGTAGTCATTTCGAATTATGTGTGTCAATGTTTATTTTTTGGTTCTACGTGGGTAATGGGTCATTGTCAGTCACAAAAACAAAAATCATCTTTCCGGTGGTCAATAGTTAAGGGCTTACGTTTATATATAATATGTTTTTATCACATATGGGCAACGTCACGGGGCAACGTCGTTTATGCGGATTCAGAGTACAACCAAAAATTAAGCTTTATAGCCCTTAACTTTGGCAATGTCCACCGAAGAGACGCGAACCTAAATCTGACAATGACCCTAATAGTATTTATTTATCTTCATAGGGGTTGTATACTGCATAAGGCATTAGTCCTAATAGAAGAAGATGATGACCTTGAGCCGTGGTCGCCTGTATATTGAACCTCCAGAGCCTGCAATTGACTCTGATCGAGATTCGGCCGGCGAATATGGCTGTGGTCCTATAAATAAACAGACAGGTCGGCAACTTGAGCCCGGTTGCGACGTGGTGTTGGTGTCTAGGTGTCTGCCACCATATATACATATATATATATATATATATATATGTATAAAAAAATGCTCTTTTTTATTCGTTAATTCCTTACATTATATTGCAAGTAAAAGAAAATTATAAATATACGGTAAAAATGGCTACCAAACGGTAAGGTCATATATATGTAAAAGAGAGATTTAAAGACTACGTAATAGCCTAGCGGTGCCATACGGCACCCATTGTTTTTTCCAGAAGTAATAAATTAATTCAACTTTTTATGATCAAAAATAACTAAGGGGACCTTTAAGAACATTATATCAAAAGATTATCAATTTCTAAGATCCTAAATTAATTCAGGTCATAATGGGTTAAGTTAAGCGATTACTGATTATTAGGAGGTAAGTTACTGGTTGTTATTTGTCCTGCGAGTGCGCACCTTTACCGTTTCGTTGGGCTCCGCGTGTATAAATTTACGTAGAATAACGTAGAGTAACTTACCATTCTAACAAAAACATTTTTATCTTATTTTTTTTCAAGAACGTACATAATATTCAATTTCAAATTTACTCGCCAAATTGACAGGACAGTTTGTTGGCGACACCGCGCTCATTTTTTACAGGTCTATAATGCACCTAAGTTACTTACTACTTAAACACCAATATAAATCTGACTAAACTAAAGCTTGTACAGTTGTACCAGAAAAAAATGTCGCTTATAAATTAGTAAAAATTCCATATTAATTATTAAAATTCAACAAATTTTCCAATACAGGTTTATTTGATATTCCTTTCAATATTATTATTTACACATAAAGATCAGTTTAAGGCGACGTGAGCTCCAAAAACGGATTTTTAAAAAATCGTAGCTCGTGTTTGGATCATAATACGGCTGCCCTAAATTTAATTAGCAATTTTGAGGCCTTTCTCGAGGGAAATCAGCTATTCGAATCCTGAGTTTTTGACTTTCGCTCAATAGAAAAGAATCACGAACATAGGTCTAAAATACACTTAAAAAAAATCGTAACAAATTATGCACAACAGCTAAACATATTACAATTGATTCTAAAAATCGGCAATGTCATGTTTGAGGGAAATCAGCTATTACTTTTTTATTTAATGAAACGCACAACGAAATAAAATTAAAAAACATGATATCCGCGATTCCAAACACGCACTTCCATCTCGCTCACGCTTATGCTCAGTGAGAGGGAGAGAAGACCACGAACCTACGTCCCCTTAAGATTGGTTCATCCAAAAACTTCTTAATTTTCCCTTGACCCCTGCCAATAAGTTTTGTACATCGTCATCGGTGATTAGTTTGGATGCTTCATTCCACTTCCGTTTGAAGTTTTCGACTGAAGTGTCATTACTTTAAGGTTTTAAAAGCTTCTGTTTCACACGAGCCCAATATTTCTCAATGGGTCGTAGCTCCGGGCAGTTGGGAGGATTGGGGTGTTTTTCAACAAAATCGACATTATTTGCTTTGTACCACTCTATTGCTTTCTTCGTGTAGTGATACGTGGCCAAACCAGGTCAGAACAGTACAGGTGAAGTATGCCTCTTAATGAATGGCAACAATCGTTTTTTGAGGCACTCATTCAGGTACAAATCACCATTTATGGTTCCATTAGTAAAATATGGTTTACTGCGTTTGCCACATGAACAGATCGCCTGCTACGCGAGAACTTTATTTGCAAGTTTATCCATTTTGATGACCTTATGCTCTTCACTTAATGCTTTTCTGTCGGTCCCAGAATAATAGTGGTGTCATGGAAGTGATTTGAATTCAAGTTTGCAGTAAGTTTCGTCGTCCATAACAGTACAATATTTTTTCTTCGTCATTTTTGAATAAAGCTTTATAGATCTGGTTTTAGACTCTTTTGACAGTTTTGCATTTCTATTGAGCACTTTAGTTTGTTAAAACGTTTTTATAGAATTAATTCTCTTCACTCGTTGCACAGTAGATTTCGAGGTTTTAAACTTTTTGCCCAAGTCTCGTACAAAGAGGGTAGGTTTTTTCTGTAAAGCTGTTATAATCTTCTTCTCGATATTCTTGTTTACAAACCCTGGTTTACGTCCACTTCCAGGCCGTCGCCGTATACCACCAGTCTCCCTGAACCGTTTTAAAACCCTTTGAACGGTTTTTGTAGACGTTTTTAGCTCCGTTGCCACTTTTTTCGCAGAGATGCCTCCATATTGAACATATTTGTACAAAAAATTTTCGTGTGACTTTTCTTGCACCGACGACATCTTTGAACATCTAGTACTGACAGCGTTTTTTTTTTATTTTAATTTATACATGAATGACC
Organism: Epinotia brunnichana; assembly: GCA_963854355.1. Classification (NCBI taxonomy): domain Eukaryota; kingdom Metazoa; phylum Arthropoda; class Insecta; order Lepidoptera; family Tortricidae; genus Epinotia; species Epinotia brunnichana. The sequence continues at coordinate 8,834,317 of OY977941.1, read as the reverse complement.
ATCCTAACGGAGAGTATAGATCTCAAACCTCTTGAGATTTCTTCCTGATATACCATCCCATCTAGTAATGAGCGACATTTTTTTCTGGGACAAGCTTTAAACTACTTAACTAGAAATTGGAACAGTAACATTTAAGTAATTTTTCATATAAGGTCTGTTTTAGCTTACTTTTCACTACATTTAAACTCAATTTTTTCTCTTCTCTTAGCCAGTTAAATTCTTTATAAATGGTCGGGACCAGGAACTCATTTGTTCGCCTGCTATAATAATTTTTAACATAATATTGTATGTATTTCCCTAGTCTAATATTTTTCGTTTTATATTTACTTAGCTTCAGCACCTTGAACTCCTCATTAAAAAAATTAACTACACCTATCAGATAATTAACCCTTTCATGTATAGGTAGAATTTTGTATAACTTATCATCTAAACTTCTTTTTGATATTTTCTATATGATTCTGTTTCGCACAGAATTTCAGGTTACAGACAGAAGAAGATGACGCTGGTATCCGAAAGTGACGTATTTGTTCGACGGAATCCCGTAACAACACGCACTACAAAGGGCGCCAATGTTACTTCATAATAAGTTGTCTGTGTGTCCGTATACCTGCTTAAATTAACAAATACTTGTTGTTTCAGGTGGAGCGCCGTGAAGCGCTATGCCGACATCTTTCGGAGAGCGAATCGTCTCTAGAGATGGAAGAAGAAAGGCAGTTTAACGAAGCGTTAAGCGTACGTATTCGACACCTTCAATTTTTGTATTGCGATGTTTTTTTCTGTAGGTTTTTCGATATACTTTTTAAAGAGGGAACCTTTCGGGACAGCTTCCTTAAATGTTTTTTTTTTACTATTTAATTCAATAGCGTAGGTAGGAGTGGGCGAGCCGACAATGGTAGTGTTGGGCCGGTCTTCGGCTAACTTTCCAAGTGACAGTCCGGCTAATAATATTACCTTCATCTCTTATTAATCATAAGAATTTTCTGATACAACTATTTTATACAGGCTGAATTCTAAATCGTGAATCGTAACCACGTTTACCGGTAAAGCTACTTAAGACTATTACATAGCACTAGTGTTAATTACAATTAAGGACCCGCTTAATTAATTATGAACAAAACCAGAAAGTGCGTCCCCACTTGTCATCCGCCTTGGTCACCCTACACGAGTCACGTGACTTGCAACGCAATGTTTACCTAAGTGCAAAGGTTATCTTATCAATATCATGCATTAAATGCATTGTGCAGTTTGTTATTTAAACACTCATAAAATTTTCCTTTATTTTACTCACATAAAAAAGAAACAGATATTGCAACAAAAATTTTATTTACACATATTTTAATAAAAGTTCGAAATGCTCGCCCTGGACTTCCAAACACAAATTTGCTCGTCGCCTGAGATTGTTCTTTACTCTTCTTAACACAAAAACGTCGGCTTTTACTGTCTCGAAAGCTCTTTCGATTTTTTGACGCAGTTCCGCTACAGTTTCAGACGGTTGTTCATAAACTCGCCGTTTGATGTCTCCCCAAAGATAAAAATCTAAGGGAGTCAAATCGGGACTTCGCGGTGGCCATAAGATAGGCCCGTTTCGTCCGATCCAGCGGCCTGGGTGCTCTCTGTCCAGGTGAGCACGAACTTCGCGGTGGAAATGAGCCGGGGCTCCGTCGTGCTGATAATGCAAATTAATCAAGTACTCTTCCGGTACTTCTCTTAGCAAATCTGGTACCACATTTATCAAAAATTGGAGATAGTTTTGTCCATTTAATCGTCCTTGAATGAAATATGGACCATATCAATGCATTATTCAGAATACCTGCCCACACGTTAAGACTGAACCTTACTTGATAGGCGTCTCTTCTCGTGACGTGAGGATTTCTTCCACTCCACAAATGCTCATTATGAACATTAAATAGCCCGATCCTCGTGAACGTTGCCTCGTCAGTCCATAGTATTTTCGTGTCCAGGTTTTCTAATAGCCAACGGCATATGGCCCTCCTTCTTCCGTAATCAGCCAACAGGAGATCTTGGACTGGCTGGTAGTGGTACGGATGTTGTCCTGATGCATTAAGCAGCTGCCAAACGTAACGTTGACTTACGTGAAAAAGACGTGCAGCAGCTCTTGTACTCGCTTGAGGATTACGATTAAAAAATAATCGTATGTTTCTGTACAGCCTATCCGGATGAAATCGTGGTCGACCGCGAGCCTGAACGTGCATAGGCACAGTAAATTGGCCATAATCTCGTAGGTTTTGCACTATCCTCATAATTAAATTTTGTCTCGGTACCGGCGACTCAGGAATCTCAGGATACCTTAGATATAGGATAGGTTGATTTGTGTAAGATTGTCCCATAATATTTATTTATTTATTTATTTATTCTTCCGAATAGTTCTTGCGTTTGACCAATTCTGCCAGTCTGAGCGTACCAAGATACCATATCAAACCTTTGTATGTTCGTGTACGGATACGGTGGAGGCATTTTTATACCATTAATCGTAATAAAACTGAATTATTTTATGAGTAAATACGATTTAAATACTTATGTTGACAATGTCGACGATGTTGACATTATTGACAATACATGCCAAAATTCTATCCAGCCAACTTCAATATTAGGAGGTTGGATATCTAATGTTGAAATTTTCATGACAAGTGCGAAACATAAATGTAGGGTGACCACGACATTTTAAAAATTAGGATAAATCAAATTAAAAGTGGACAAAATAAAAACGTACTTAATTTAGGTTTAAAAGCATTGTAAGTTATTGTTAACTATGTATAGACTTCAAAAAAAATATTACGATTCACGATTTAGAATTCACCCTGTATGACTAGATCGTCTTGCCGGTCCAGAAGTAATAATTTTCGCATTAGCTACTGTTTTAAAAGCCTGAATTGTGTATTGTAAAATGTGCGTAGAATATACACGGTGTTCCCGGAAATTTCCGTTAATTCGGCATACTGCAGAGTACATTCACAGAAACAAATTAGCATAATTATTTCTTGAGAAAAAAAAAACTTGTTTTTTTATTTTTGTACAAATTCATTTAATGTAGCATTAACGGGTTTTATTCTTATTGTACAAGGGTCTTGAAACATATGAAATAGAAAATATGTATGTAAAAAATATCTAATATCGAACGAACTCACTTTGTAAACCTTCTTGTAGTAGTATACGTCACAGTTAAGAGCCATTTATACTGGTTAAATTAAACATTGAATATCTTGATAACAGTAAGAGTTAAGATACTACTGTCTTGGAGAAATTAACTTTATTTAATCTAAACTATGCCCCCTTGCAATGGGGAATGGATGAAAATTTTAGAAATGCCTGATTATTTTTTTGGTGATAGGAATAACCTTCCTTAGCACCAGAAAAAAGTTGCAGACTGTCAGCTGCGTCAATTATTTTTGAAAAATATAAACAGTTTCCTCACTTACGTTTTGTGGTTAGGACGGCGAATGAGACACTTTCCTTGATCCGTCTCATATTACAAAAAATATTTTAAATATCTGACCCTGGCAATGACCAATATAGCTGCTGCAGCTGTCAATATCATTGCCAGTGTCAGTTTACCACGGATTTTTATGATATTTTTATGTAATATGAGACGGATCAAGGAAATTGTCTCATTCGCCGTCCTAACCACAAAACGTAAGTGAGGAAACTATTTATATTTTTTAAAAATAATTGACGCATCTGAAAAGTCTGCTACTTTTTTCTGGTGCTAAGGAAGGTTATTCCATAATCACCAAAAAAAAATCAGGCTTTTCCAAATTTTTTTCATCCATTCCCCATTAACGGAAATTGTCATGAACACGTTGTAGAGTAATGTGTCATTTGCACAGTTTCTTATTAGCCCCGTGTTTCGCATAGACAGACGTTGTTGGGGACATACTGTAACCTAGTTAGTTGGAATTACGAATTACGAAACCGCGGAAACATTAATCAAAAATGACTCAGTACCAGTATTGGCTTACGTCTTCATCAAAAGTGGACAGCATACACTATTAAAAGAGACGAATATAAAAATCCGTCTCTTTTGATAGTATTTGCTGTCGACGACAATGACGTAAAAAGCTAAATATTCACCCAACCGCTATAGAAAGAAAGAAATAATAGTTATTTACGATACAAGTGCAGAAAATAGGAAATTCGCAACGAGTGGTGATAAATTAAAACACGACCGAAGGGAGTGTTTTAAATCGACACGAGTTGCGAATTACCTATTCGCACGTGCATTGTACAACGTTTTACAGTACATATGGCTCTTTAAAGTTTCGACATATGCACGGAAAGTGCTCTTTTCCGCATGTGCGGAAAAGTAGCACCATGTGTACTGTAATAGTAGTTTATGCTACTGATACATAATGAGAGCCTTAAAATAAGAGTGTCAGCGAGTTTCATAATAGGATCACACGAGTATTTTAAGGCTCTAATTATGTACAGTTGCATACACTACTTTATCTAAACACATATCATAAGTACTCTAAGATGGGTTCAGAGGCCGTAGGAAAATGACCTGCATTGCTACGAGTGCTACCTGTAAATTATCTTTGAAAAAAAGAAAAAAAGTGAAAAAAATTAAAAAAAGTGATTTTTTTTAATTAAAAAAAAGGAAAAAAAGTTAGAAAAAGTAAAAAATAAAGTGAAAAAAGTAAAAAACAGCAAAAAAAATGAAAATAAAGAAAAAAAATTTAAAATAAAAGGTAAAAAAGGAATAAAAGTGACAAAAAATGAAAAAAAAGTAAAAAAAAGTTATAACAAGTAAAAAAAGTGAAAAAAGTAAAAAACAGCAAAAAAATGAAAAAAAAGTGAAAAAAAGTAAAAAAAGAAGGTAAAAAAGGAATAAAAGTGACAAAAAGTAAAAAAAATGAAAAAAAAGTAAAAAAACAGCAAAAAAAATGAAAAAAAAGTGAAAAAAAGTAAAAAATGGTAAAAAAGGAATAAAAGTGACAAAAAGTAAAAAAAAGGAAAAAAGCGGAAAAAAAAGTTTGGAAAGTAAAAAAAAAGTGAAAAAAGTAAAATAAAAAGTAAAAAAATTTTTTTTAAAAAAGTAAAATGAAAAAACATAATAAATTGACGTTTCGTATCGATAACTGTTTTAATATCTATAGATACGAGACTAGAGACCCACTTGAGCTTTGACAGCTGTTCCAAATTTAAACTCATAACGATACCGATAATCTGTACTGTAATAACATTACAGTACAGATTTTACCTACTACCACAGACAAGAAAGTTGTCATAGTAAAATTGGTTGTAATAATGCTGGTCATTACCGACGGTTTCTGAACGCATTTTAGAGCACTAATGATATGTGCGTAGATAACAGTACATTACTTACCTAGGGCGGTTAAACAAAGAATGTCTCAGATCGCAGGTATCTGACGCCCGAGCCGAAGGCAAGGGCGATAAATATGCGCTCTGAGGCTTTCTTTATTACCGCCCGTGGTGAGTACAACATTTTACGTCTCTATCTGGCCAGGAAGTGGGGTTTTCCGCACGCATAGCGTGCGGTAATTCCTACCTTATGGCCAGGTATGACGTAAAATTACGTCATACCTGGCCATAAAGAAAGCCTCAGAGCGCATATTTATCGCCCTTGCCTTCGGCTCGGGCGTCAAATACCTGCGATCTGCGACATTCTTTGATTAACCGCCCTAGGTAAGTAATGTACTATTAGTTAACGTCACAAAATTACACAATTAAAATAACAAGCAAAATAAAAGACTTAAATACTAGGACGTTTAATAGGATCCCCTCTCAGCATGAAGCCACAGCAAGGCACAGCATGCTGAGACGCTGATTTTCAGTGGGGACCTAATACTATAGCGCACTGGTGCTCATTTTATGCCTCCTATATACCATGCTATTCTAATTATTTTCTTATTAAATTCCACTTGCTTCGTACCTACTGTCGTAATATTGTTAGCGCCAGTATTTGTGTGATTGTACTAGCAGCTACGCACAACTGCGCTCGCTACTGGTGTTCACGGAAGACCAGCGTCGGGTACTCTAGTAGCACATGGCATTATGCTGAGTGTTCACCTTTTTCATTTGCATACATCACACATCAGAATACATCATACATCCAGAACCCTTTATCAATTTATACCTTTAATAAATTTGCACAAAAAATAAAAATAGATAAAATAAAGAATTGCAGGGACGGTAAAAGCGATTGTAGCGTATTGAGATAAATACAATGTCATTAGTAGCAGTCAACGTATTTAATTAATATGGCTATCCAAATTGCGAATACTGATGATGTTTATTTTGGCTGTTATAGAATAGGGAACATGCTAAAGTAAGTCATGTGTCTTTATATTTCAGTAACATATCTGGATACTTCATCGCGTCAACGTTATGTGCCAATTAATGGTGGCAATAATTGATGAGAATATGTTAATAAATACCAAGTCCACAAATTACTATTAGTTGAATACGAAAATGTAATAAACAACTTTTATAATCAATATTGATTATTGCCTTACCATCCTAGCTGGTAGTTAACTGATACTGTGCCTAGTTTAAAATATATTTTACAGGAAAAGTCATTATTTAAATGAATATGCTGGGTATTTAGGGCAGTCGATATCTTTCGAAAAGGTTAAGGAAGAATTACTATCAGACAGCGCAAAATTGGAAGAAAGCCAAATCTGGAAACTGATAACAGACTGGTGTCAGAGTCGATATGTAGAGTCGATATGTAGAGTCGATATGTAGAGTCGATATGTAGAGTCGATATGTATAGTCGATACGTATACTTATTCGATATGTAGAGTCTCCAAACCACGAGTTTAAATTTAACCAGTACACAAGTGTGCCTAATTGAGTCATGTATAGCATTGTGTAGTTCAATTTATGTTGATATGTGTATAGAACAGAGGCTAAGTATAAATACCTACTATATTCGTTGCGCGTTCCTTCGAAGCGCTAACGGAATCTACCAAATGTAACGATGTGTAAAAAAAAGGTCTACTATATGTAACGATGTGTAATAATATTTACATCAAATACCACAGGTAAAACTCTGGTGGCGGCGTTATTGATTCCTCTAATTAAAACTTCCCTGCATACTATTGCGGGTAATATTAAATCGGACATTGAAATACATCATGTTAGCATTATTGATGTTTTATGACTTCTATGAGTTAGGCACTTACCTTACATGAATGTACATTAAAATACATGTGTGATCAGTTGCATACACTACTTTATCTAAACACATATCATAAGTACTCTAAGATGGGTTCAGAGGCCGTAGGAAAATGACCTGCATTGCTACGAGTGCTACCTGTAAATTATCTTTGAAAAAAAGAAAAAAAGTGAAAAAAAATGAAAAAAAAGTGATTTTTTTTATTAAAAAAAAAGGAAAAAAGTTAGAAAAAGTAAAAAATAATGTGAAAAAAGTAAAAAACAGCAAAAAAAATGAAAAAAAAAGTGAAAAAAAAATTAAAATAAAAGGTAAAAAAGGAATGTGACAAAAAATGAAAAAAAAGTAAAAAAAAGTTATAACAAGTAAAAAAAGTGAAAAAAGTAAAAAACAGCAAAAAAATGAAAAAAAAGTGAAAAAAAGTAAAAAAAGAAGGTAAAAAAAGAATAAAAGTGACAAAAAGTAAAAAAAAGTAAAAAAACAGCAAAAAAAATGAAAAAAAAGTGAAAAAAAGTAAAAAAAGGTAAAAAAGGAATAAAAGTGACAAAAAGTAAAAAAAAGTGCAAAAAAAAAAGGAAAAAAGCGGAAAAAAAAGTTTGGAAAGTAAAAAAAAAGTGAAAAAAGTAAAAAAATAAGTAAAAAAAAAATTGTTTTAAAAGTAAAATGAAAAAACATAATAAATTGACGTTTCGTATCGATAACTGTTTTAATATCTATAGATACAAGACTAGAGACCCACTTGAGCTTTGACAGCTGTTCCAAATTTAAACTCATAACGATACCGATAATCTGTACTGTAATAACATTACAGTACAGATTTTACCTACTACCACAGACAAGAAAGTTGTCATAGTAAAATTGGTTGTAATAATGCTGGTCATTACCGACGGTTTCTGAACGCATTTTAGAGCACTAATGATATGTGCGTAGATAACAGTACATTACTTACCTAGGGCGGTTAAACAAAGAATGTCTCAGATCGCAGGTATCTGACGCCCGAGCCGAAGGCAAGGGCGATAAATATGCGCTCTGAGGCTTTCTTTATTACCGCCCGTGGTGAGTACAACATTTTACGTCTCTATCTGGCCAGGAAGTGGGGTTTTCCGCACGCATAGCGTGCGGTAATTCCTACCTTATGGCCAGGTATGACGTAAAATTACGTCATACCTGGCCATAAAGAAAGCCTCAGAGCGCATATTTATCGCCCTTGCCTTCGGCTCGGGCGTCAAATACCTGCGATCTGCGACATTCTTTGATTAACCGCCCTATACTTCGATTTTTTTAGCATTAGAAATTCGATAAACAAAGAAGCAGGTGTCGTAAACCAGTTTCTTCAGAATGTAATAATAAAATATTAAATTATTGTGTATTTTTCTTTGTTACATCATACGTACTTATCAATGATTTCACATTTCCTATTACTTAGGTTTGTAAATATTATATATATATATTATTATTAACTATTTCTAACCTAACCTAACCTTTCATTACACTGAATTGGGTGGTTTTAACCTTAAAATGCATGCATATCAAGTGGTCTCTCTGAAATAAGTAAGTAGAACCTATTTTAGCTTAATTTGAAGCTTTGCCGACCTCGTCCACCACACACTAGTGCGATGTAACCTTGTAGTTATTAGGAGTTATTATTTAGTAGTATCAGAGTAAGGGCCGCACTCAGGCACCTGAACTGAACCGCACTATCAACGAAAGATAATAACAATAACAATAACAAATAACTTTAACGGAAAACAATGAAACTTAAAAACTCAAAACAACAAGATTCTGGGATAATGACAAAGTATCGCACTTGCATTCGCATGACATACGAGATGAGAGTGACGTTTAAAAACAAACATGAACAATGTAATTGCGGACATTTTATCCGACCGATTGCAAATGTCAAAACGCTAAACTCTTATTGATGTGGGACACGATCTCTTCAATTTAGTCGCAATTTATGCGTTTAAAACGTTCCGTTTGTTTGAAACCTCTGCTTCTCTGGGTTTTTTATCATGCAATTTTTTTGCGATACATTAAAAATAACAAAAATAAAATATTAATGCTGTATTATTAAATAATACTTTTAAGTAAATGCAAATTACACATTTTGCTATCGTCTAATATGCTTTAAAAAATATTTTCATAGTTTTCTACTTATTCCGCCGCATTTACGGCAGGTATCGTAAAACGTGTTCTATAAAAAACCTTACACGTACTTCTGTAAAGGTCTTTCTAATGCTAAAAAAATCGAAGTATAGGTAAGTAATGTACTATTAGTTAACGTCACAAAATTACACAATTAAAATAACAAGCAAAATAAAAGACTTAAATACTAGGACGTTTAATAGGATCCCCTCTCAGCATGAAGCCACAGCAAGGCACAGCATGCTGAGACGCTGATTTTCAGTGGGGACCTAATACTATAGCGCACTGGTGCTCATTTTATGCCTCCTATATACCATGCTATTCTAATTATTTTCTTATTAAATTCCACTTGCTTCGTACCTACTGTCGTAATATTGTTAGCGCCAGTATTTGTGTGATTGTACTAGCAGCTACGCACAACTGCGCTCGCTACTGGTGTTCACGGAAGACCAGCGTCGGGTACTCTAGTAGCACATGGCATTATGCTGAGTGTTCACCTTTTTCATTATAGGTTAATTGTAATCTTCTTTTTGTAATTGTATAACTGTGTAATTGTATAACTTATACTGAAATAAATTATCTCTATTCTATTGTATCGGTTGTCAGGCGCGCTCCCGCAGCGTATCGTCGCCGGGCGGGTCGCGGCCGCTGTCGCCGTACGCGTCGCCGCTCATGCAGCAGACTGGCCTGCGCCCCGTGCATCTCAACTCGCAGGTAAAGTGCTTATGGTCTTTCAGAAAAAATCGTATTAATCAATAAATAAAAAAATAAAAAAGACACAAAATCTCGTTTGTTGTATGGGGAGTAGGGAATGCAAAAGCCGGTAAAATTTCAAAATCGGTTATTATCCAAAACGACAAGCTCAAAACCGGTTAACCGGTTAATTTTATACGAATAGCTAAAAAATTAGTATTGAAGGATAATTTGACTGTAGGTGTATTATTTCTGGTTTATAAGTAGGCAAGGTGTAGTGGGGTAAATAAAAATATAATTTTTTCATCATTTTTATCAACGACGGGGTGATACAAAAATATATAAATTTAATGACTAACCAAGCAATGCCTAATGTGGGGGTCAGCATTATAGTATTAGGCTTCGTTTTTAAGAAATAAACTATTTGTAACTAATCATAATCAACTTTGGTAATGTAAATAATTGTATATTTGGTACAACTTCTAAGTCTTCCGCAAATTAAACAATATTTGTCATTTTCAAAATTCTCACACGGCACAACACAACACAAAACTTCCGTGAACTTGCAGGGTAGCCACGAACCCCTTCTGCCACTTTGACGAGCCACACGTAAAAGTAGATATATACACCGTGCCCGTGAATAACCCAAAAGATTTAAGCTAACGATACTAGAGCCTAATTAGAGTAATAAATGTAATATGAGTTTCGATCAATTCAGCCAAAAAAAAGTTTTTTTTTGTTTTGTTTTTTCGATGTTTTTAATGTATTTGTACATGAAAAGTAAATGTGAATGGTAAACTTGTCACTTAAAATCGATTTTTACTTTTTTTTTCGTAAAACCTAGTTTTTAAAAAGTGTTACTTGTCACTTTATGACATCTATCAATAAGGATATTTAGTTTACATCCCATAGTGGCAACATCGCCATCAAAATTGCGTCTTGCACTATGTAATAGTAAAAACTTGTAATTGGTATTAACTCTGAAACTAGGCGAATTACAAAAAAGTTTATACGACATTTTTAACCTCAAATATGGTCAGGAATATGCTGTTAAATTCTCTCGCAATACTCACGGGCACGGTGTATACACAGTCCGTAGTCCAGTGGTGATCGCCCTTCTGCCATAGAGAGAACGAATGATGACTTGGTACGCATTCTCAAGTGGATTCAACGATATGGTCTGATTGTGAACCCAGCAAAGACCTACGTCATTGTTATTGGCTGCAACAAACGGATTTCGAGAATTGAATTTGTAAATATCTCTCAATACTTTTTGGTGGGTTGCGCTCGCTCAAACATTTATTTCTTCCTATTCTTGATTATCCTGATGTAGCCTTTTTGAGGAGCAACTTTATAAGCTTGAACGTCTCCAAAATGTCTGAATTTGGTTTATATTCGGGTTATTTTTGCTGGTCTGTCATATTTGCTGACCATAGTGTTTCTAGTTTTCGTTCCAAACTCAAGTGGTTAGTGCCTATCAGTCAAATATCTCCTTCAATAACATTACTTGTCGCTCCCCTAATCCAGATAGTGCAACAAAGAGTAGGTATTTATATTGTATTGTGGATTGTGGGGATGTTGTGCAGACTGCAGAGCCAACGCACATTCGTAATTATAAATATTGATATATGATATAACTCATCAGCACATCACCATAATTCAATACTGTAAAGGTGTTCGATTAGAATAGGGAATCCATATACAAATTAGCTTATCAGTGTACATTTTTCAAGTGGCTATATTCAGTATTATTATAATTATTATTTACTTACATATTTTATTTACTAAATATCTATTTCGGCTCACAATTTCAGGCATTTTATAAATTATACTAATTTCGGTTAATAACCGGTTTTTAGTGTAAAAAACCGGTTATTAACCGAGCGCAAAAAGTTCCGGTTAACCGGTTTTTCGGTTAACCGGTTTGCATTCCCTAATGGGGAGCCCACTTAAATATTTTATTTTATTCTGTTTTTAGGGTTTCGTACTCAAAGAGTAAAACGGGACCCTATTACTAAGACTCCGCTGTCCGTCTGTCTGTCTGTCTGTCACCAGGCTGTATCTCACTGATACCGTGATAGTTCCAGTTGAAATTTTCACAGATGATGTATTTCTGTTGCCGCTATAACAACAAAGAGGTACTAAAAACAGAATAAAATAAATATTTTTATGGTACGGAACCCTTCGTGCGCAAGTCCGACTCGCACTTGGCCGGTTTTTTAGTATTTGTTATAGCGGCAACGGAAATTATTTTTATTATTATTATTTTGTGGGCCTTAATATGCCGCTTCGACCAGCAAGTGATCTATTGTGGCAGCCCTTGTTTTAGAGTTCACCGTTAAGTCCCGTTGCCTCCAGGAAATTCCAGATTCTTTGGGCGGTGATATGTTGTACTTCTTGTGGGTGCATTATGTGCCGCCCTAGGTAGGTACTTCTTTTATGCATGAGTGGTCCGCAGGAGCAGAGAATGTGCATTGCAGTCTCCTCTGTCTCCTGGCAGAACCTGCAAGTTGTGTCCTGCTTCATACCCATTTGAAACAGGTGTTTGTTCAATTTGCAATGTCCTGTCAGGATTCTTGTCACTGCGCAGGTTTTGTGCCTTTTGAATTGTAATAACTCTTTAGACAGCTTACTATTGAACCCTTCGATCAGGGCTTTAGCTTGTTTTTGTCCTTTGGTGAACTTCCACAGCTTGATTGCCTCTGATTTTTCCGCGTTGTTTAGCAGAGAATATGCTTTCCGTTTTGTGATGCCACAGAACGGTTCCGGGCCGACTAGGGCCGTGTCTGCGCCCTGCCTTGCAAGTTCATCTGCTCTTTCGTTTCCTACAATGTCGGAGTGCCCTGGTACCCATCTAAGTATGACTTTGTTGGAGTTCGCCAGGGTGTTTAGATTATTTTTACAATTCTGGACTAGTTTAGAGTAGGACTCTAGTGATTCTAGTGCCAGCAGAGCAGCTTGGCTGTCCGAGTTGATGTAGATATGTTGGTTCCTTAGGTTTCTTTCAAGATTTATCTCCACGCATTTATTTAATGCGAAGAGTTCAGCCTGAAAGATTGAGGCCTCCTTCCCCATGCTGACGCTAGCTTTGAACTTTGGCCTCTCACCGTAGATACCACATCCAACATCATCACCTTTTTTTGATCCATCTGTATACCAAATGTGGCTTCCCTCCTTGAAGTCCATTTGGTCATTTGTCCATTTGTCTCTCGGAGGTATTTCCACTGTATACAGTCTAGTGAATTTGCATTCCACGTATGGAATAATAGGCAACGGAAATACATCATCTATGAAAATTTCAACTGTCTAACTATAACGGTTCATGAGACCTTGGTGACGGACAGACGGACGGACAGCGTAGTTCCCAATAGATGGTGGCTGGTGGTAGACCAGAGGCTCTAGTATAAGTTTTATCGATACAATACGCTTTCGAATGCGTTTGCGTTTAGTTCTATGGCAACGCGTAGTTCCCAATAGCTACCACCAGAGGCTCTAGTATAAGTTTTATCGATACAATACGCTTTCGAATGCGTTTGCGTTTAGTTCTATGGCAACGCGTAGTTCTCAATAGCTACCACCAGAGGCTCTAGTATAAGTTTTATCGATACAATACGTTTTCGAATGCGTTTGCGTTTAGTTCTATGGCAACGCGTAGTTCCCAATAGCTACCAACAGAGGCTCTAGTATAAGTTTTATCGATACAATACGCTTTCGATCGCGTTTGCGTTAAGTTTCAATTTGTATGGCAACGCGAACAGTGCCTCTGGTGGTAACTATTCGGAACTACGCGTTGCCATACACATTGAAACTAAACGCAAACGCGTTCGAAAATGTATATGAAATCGATGAAACGTATCCTCCTAGCGCCCATGGGCCTACTGGAAGGACATATTCTCTTAAAGGAATTTAAACAATTTTGGGTTGGAATAGAGTTGCATCTGTTTTGTTTTGGTCTTCTCTTGAAACAAAAGAAATTCAACTTAATTTTTTTTATTAGTTTGATTCAAATTTCAAAGTCATTTTGTGGTGGGCGCCACGAGGATATAATAGAGCTTCTGAGGCTCTATTATAAGTTTTATCGATACAATACGTTTTCGAACGCGTTTGCGTTTTGTTTCAATGTGTATGGCAGCGCGAACAGCGCCTCTGGTGGTAACTATTAGGAACTACGCGTTGCCATACAAATTGAAAAATAGCTCGCATTCGAAAACGTATATGTATCGATAAAACTTATACTAGAGCTACTGAATTGAAACTAAACGCAAACGCGTTCGAAAACGTATATACGTTTTCGAATGCGAGCTAATGATGTATGATGCTCAGGGTTCGGAAATTCGGATGCTTTTATACCTACAACTAGCAAAATCCCGGAAAAAGCTAAGTAGGTAAGTCTGGAGTCGGCTTCTTAAAAATAATTTAATTGCAATTTAGTTAATAAGCACTTTGCGACTATTGGACATTTTTTAGCAGAGAAAATATCGCCCGTACCTACCGAAAATCCCGATCTTGTATCCTATTTGAATTCCTTACAACCGCATGTATCTTCAATTGGTATAATAGAACTAGATCTTGTAGAAATTGAAGCCATTATAGTTAATTTGAAAACAAAATCTGCGTCTGGCTGGGACAACATACCGGCTACATTTATTCAATTAGCAAAATCAGAATTAATTCCCATTCTTGGGCATCTTAGCTCGCTATGCTTTTCGCAAGGAATATTCCCTGACGCCCTCAAGCGTGCTATAATCCATCCGGTCTACAAGGATGGTGACAGAGTAGATGTTAACAACTACAGGTCCATTTCGGTCCTTTCATCTATTTCTAAAGTCATGGAGAAAATGTTAAATCGTAGATTAATAAAGTATTTAAATAAATATGATCTTTTATCGCAACGACAATTTGGTTTCCGGGAAGGGAAAAATACGGAAGAAGCTGTGCTAGAACTTACAAATTCAATCACAAGGCATATTGAGGATAAGAAAAAGACCTTATGTATATTTTTAGATTTGAAAAAAGCCTTTGATACCGTCTCTGTCCCCATCCTTGTACGCAAACTGGAAATTATGGGAATCAGGGGGAATTTCTTGAGATTAATTTCAAACTATCTATATTTTTTTTCAATTCAATTCAAATAATTTATTTCGGAACATTGTCCATAGTTGTTAGTAAAAGCAAAAACATATGAAAAACTTAATTCTAGTGTTAGTGGGTACATGAAATATAAACATTAGGTATTAAACTAAACAATGAATATCGTTCCAGTGTTTCTGGATACGGCCTTCAAATCTGTCAACAATGGTACTCAGTAGAGTGTTTGGGCTGCCCCGAATTCTGCGCACCACGGATGCTACCCTTTTGCGCATAATAGCGGCAAACCCGTCAACATGCGCATCAGCGAACATCCCCGACGCGCTACAGAAACGAGGCAGCCCCAACAGTATCCTGAAACCATTGTTGTACTGTACTCTTAGAGCACTGATAGCCTTCTGCGTGTAGTTAACCCACAGGCTGCAGGTGTAGAAAGTCTGGCAAAAAGCTTTAAAAAGCGTTAACTTAACTTGCTCTGAACACCTTGCAAACCTGCGGGCCACCATGTTGCACCGGACTGCCAGCGCTCTCCTCTCCCGTTCTATGTCCAAGTCATCACAGAGGGACTCGGAGACCCAATGGCCTAGGTACTTAAATTTTGAATATATGATAGGACGCAACGCGTTAAGATAACCGACGATGTCTACAGCGCAGACGAGCACTCCACCCAGTTTGGTGTTCCCCAGGGTAGTGTACTTGGTCCTACCCTCTTTCTGACTTATATCAATGATCTTACCGACATGCAACTGGACAATGGGTTAGTGATCTCATATGCAGACGATACTGCACTATTATTCCATGGAGATAGCTGGGATGAAGTGTTTGCTTGTGCTGAGGCTGGGCTATGCAAAGTAATGAAATGGTTACAGACAAATTTACTTACATTAAATATAAACAAGACAAATTATATAACCTTCTCAATTTTAAATAGATCACAACCCGATAAAAATTAATTTAAGTTAACTGACCACATCTGTGGAAACCACCCCACCAATAACTGTTCTTGTTCCAATCTCAATCATGTTACTTCCACTAAATACCTGGGTATCCATATAGATAATTTGCTTTCTTGGAATCAACAGAATGAAACAACCGCAAATAGAATTAGAAAACTAATTTGGTTATTTAAATATCTAAGACATATAACTGATAAAGAGCTTTTGATTTATATTTATAAAACCCTTGTGCAATCAATTATACTTTATTGCCTACCCATCTGGGGAGGTACTCACAAATTCAAACTCATGACTCTCGAACGAGCGCAAAGATCTATTCTCAAAGTCCTTCTAGGTAAAACTATAAGATACAGTACCATTAGCGTTTACCGGGATGCTGATGTACTCACTGTGAGACAGCTTTACATACTGAATTGTATTCTTAAAATGCACAAAAATCTAAAATTTGACGACACCTTACAAAAAAAACGCAATGCCTATGTGGTAATTAAGTAACCAACCAAAATTAGGACAGAATTTGCTCGAAAACAATTTTTCAACACACCTGCTCGTAAAGTAGGTCTTATTACAGCGTATTTACACTGATAATGCAGAATATTACCCATGCCGTGCCTTTTACATTACATTATCGCACTAGTGCCTTTTCATTACATATCTTTTTAAATATTAGCAAAATATTACCCATGCCGTGACTTTTACATTACATTATCGCACTAGTGCCTTTTCATTACATATCTTTTAACGGCCTCCGTAGCCCAGTGGGTAGTGACTCTGCCTACGAAGCTGGAGGTCCCGGGTTCGAATCCCGGTCAGGGCATTTATTTGTGTGTTTATCACGAATATTTGTTCCTGAGTTATGGATGTTATATATGTATATAAGTATCTATATGTATGTATTTATATCATCTATTATATATATCATCGCCTAGTACCCACAACACAAGCCTTATTGAGCTTACCGTGGGCCTAGGTTGATTTGTGTAAGATTGTCCCGTAATATTTATTTATTTATTTTCATTTTTTTTTTCTTCGCAAATGTGTTGAAAAACGTCGTATGAAACACGTGAGCATTGGTCATTACACTTCTCGTCTCCATTAAGCCTTCGCCTTCGGCTCAGGCTTAAAAACCGACTCGAGTGTAATGACCAACATAGCACACTTGTATCATAATGTACTATTATGTACTATCTATTAATTTATATAACAAGGTAAACAGACTGGTGAATATATACACCAAAAGTTATGGAGAGTGTAAAAAAACTGTTACAACTTGGTTAAAAGGGAGAAGTTATGATGAGACCGAATCACTCTTACAGTGATTCAGTCTTTATCATAGCTTTAGTGTACATGGTTCATTTAGTTAGGTACCTATTTTAATATATATGTATATATTTAATATTTTTAAATAATATTTAAGTCTACTTAGTTTTCCAACAGACCTATGTGACAACTATACTCATGAGCAGTGAGTATTTCTTAAATTGTTACTGAAACTTGATATATGATCATCATCTCCCATTGCTCTTGAGTATATTTAGGATAATTGGGTCTAATATAATATACCTAGCTTAATTTTATTTTTAACTTTTTTAAATACCTTGTATGTTTTAAATACCTTTAAAGCAACAAGAAATTTTAGCTGATGACTATTTTCAGCGATATTTGTCAACATACAAGTTGGTTAAAAAAAAGTAAAAAAAATGGTAAATAGGTACAACTAAAATAGTTTATTTTAATAGTTTAATACGAATGTGTTTATCCTAATTTTGTGTATTCCGGAAAATTTCGGTAAATTTATTAGTAGAATTAAATTTGAGTCCGCCCACATGCTACTCAACAACAACGCTGTAGGTACCGAGGCCGGTGTTTAGGTATAAAAGCATTCTAATTTCGGAACCCTTGATGGTGATGTGTGTATTTGTTCGGCAGCCCCGCCGGCCGAGCGAGCGCTTCGTGAAGCCCGCGCCGCCGTCGCTGGCCCTCGGCCGCCCGCTGGAGCACCCCGCGCCGCCCGCGCTGCCCGCGCTGCCCCCGCTGCCCCCGCTGCCCCCGCTGCCCCCGCTCACCCCCGCGCCCTCCGCGCCGCCCGCCCTCGCCGAGCACAGTCTGCAGCCCGCCAGCCCTATGGACACCTCGTCTAAAGACTAACCTAACCGCATCGACACCTTGTATCTGAACAAATCTGAACAGACCACCGATTATATTACAACTTCTTAAGATTGTTACACACCATCAGTTTTAGGGTCAATCAACTATTTCTTGTTGCTCGTTGCCATGGTTACGTCTCCTGGTTCACTCTTTAAAACTATTATTTTATGGGGTTTAAATCCACTAAACACGTGTTTCTCTTATATTGGTAAACCCATTCCATGGTGGGGCATCTTCTTAGCACGATACGAATCTAGTTTATAGTATTTTTTCTAAGAAAGTTTGTTACCGGGACAGAATAACAACAAGAAAAAGTTGATTGACCATTTAACTGTACAGTCAAACTGTTCGGTTAAAACGTATGTGTTCGGCTGTACAGTTACAACTGATGGTGTATAGCCCGTTTTAGACACAAGTTATTAGGTAGCCGATCTCAGTAATAAGTTGCGTTCCACCGAAATGGCCTGTTGTACAGACGAAACGTGGCAAATACAAATATCGTCTACGCGGTAGGCACCATGATGAGACACGAGAACGCGAATGCAATAACAGTCTCTGATGCTACGGCTATACTATCGGGATTCGGCGAATGTTCGACCTTTCGCGACGTGTGTAGCCTAACTTAACACGAACTGACTTCGGATGCCTGTCGGTTTTTACCGCTGATCAAAGCTGCATATCCACTTCCAAACTTTGTTTTTTTTTCTTCATTCGATTGAAGCCAATGTAGTTCGACCGAGAATTTTATCACGACGTATGTGACCATATAGTTTGCCGTAGAAAAAACACGAAGTTTTTATCGACGATAACGCGACACGAATGTTCGCCCGAAAGTTTTCGTTCGAATTAAATTGGCTCTAATGAAGAAGAAAGTTTTGAAGTGTAGCCACTTGCACAAACTGTTGCGACAAAATGCCTTTGATGTTCGGTAGAGAACCGACAGAAGTCTGAACACCGTTCGAGTTCGCCCGAATGATTCGCGTTTCTGCGAATTGTTTGCCTATACACGTCGCGACAGGTCGAACATTCGCCGAATCCCGATAATGTAGCCGTAGCATAAGTCACGCGACGCACTCGACAACGAGTTATTCTAGCCTACAGTAACACCAACATTACCGTGCCGATACAACTGTAATGATTACACTCAAGAGCAAAAGTTTCGGGTTGATGAAATACCGTCATATTTCCTAAAATAGTCCAAATGTTGTACAGTTTTTTAATCCTTTCATGATCTTTATTAAATTTTACATCTAAACTGAAAAAATAACAGTGAAAAAGAAACACGTTGCCAGGTTTAAATCGGACTCGTAAAAACCCATGAAAAAAACAACGTTAACGGAGCGAGATATCGCAAAAATCGTCATTTTTGGATGTTGATATGTTTATGATAGGTTCCGGAAATTGCTAATACATTTGGGTATTACGAAGACTAGTATATTATGTAAATAAGACTAGTGTAAAATATTAAAAAAAACCAATTGCGGTTATTTAATTTAGGGTGACCCGAAACTTTTGCTCTTGAGTGTATATATCTACATATGAGATATAGATATGACTATATATCTTTACAAGGGACACTCGCAAGTCACTCTATAGAGTCCAAGCGAAAGGTTTGGCGTATTGATTTAAGACTATGAAGTCATCGGCACGTTAATACCAGAATATACAGGCTGTTACTTAATTCGTTATACAAAATAGCAAATCGTGAATCTGAACCACTTTTACTATGGAACCAACTTTGTGTTTTGCAAAAAAAAACAACTATTTCATACACTTTGCTCATTTTAGACTGACGAAAATGTATGAACAGTCTGTTTTTTTTTGCATAATAAAGTTGGTCCCATAGTAAAAGTTGTTCATTTTGCTATTTTCTATCACGAATGAAGTAACACCCTGTATAAAGCTAAGCTAGGTATTTCGGTTTCAGAATAACGCAATTTATTATGAATGATCTTGGTTACTTAGTCATGTCTGATTTTACCATCCGCCCAATTTCGTGACATCTCAGTGATATGTTCTTCCAATTGCAGAAATATATTCAATTTCAAACATATTCAAATTTGTTGCAAGGTCTGAAATAGACATCCTGTATATCGAATTTAATTAACCAAGTAAATTGTAATAATGAAATAATCTCAAAGATTTTATGAATTAAATCATGATGTACAGATGTCTTAAACATATTAAATTTGGTAATATCGCCGAGACGTCACGAAATCAAATAGAAAACAATTAGAACAGGTGCTCAGGTTGCAAATGGTTTTATGTTAGATTATCTAAAGATAACAAGAAGTCTACTGAATACGTGTACTACAATGCAATAAAAACTCAATTACCTTTGTGTTAAGGTCGAAAATAAAACCATTTGTGATTAGCTTTCTTCAGATAATCGTACCGTACGTAATATAACGGGTGTGTAACAGAAACGGGGGTGTATTCTCGAAGTCATCGAGACGTGCAGTCTGGATTGATTATAGATATCGATGACTTTGAGGATCGCTCCGCCGTTACACAAATTTCGAACAGTGCCCTCAGAATGTTAGTGATCGACGCCCTAGCACGGTACCGTTTATCGTTGACGTATAGCGTTTGTCCCTGTCACGATATACAGAGATGAAAGCGACTAAAGGTGTGTTCATACAAAGGATTATTAATATTATTGTAATTAGTAGCCACTTTTATGATAGAACATGCAGTCATGGCCAGAAAATTATGAACATGATTTTTTCCCATACAGTTGCATACAAATATGACTTAAAATTTGATGATAATTTATAATGTGTTTGATTAATTTTGTTTCTGATTATACGGATGTAACCGTGTTTAAACAGTATTTAATATAGTGCAAAAAAGATTCTGTAAAATTATGACTTTAAAAAATACACGCGATCAAATCAACACTTTTCATAAGTTCATACATTGTTCCTAATACATACAGTATGAACTCGTAAAAACTGTCAATTCGACCATCCGGATTTTTTAAGCACAACCTTTACAGAACTTTTATATAAACTAAATTAAATCTTATTTATACACAGATGCCTCCATATACTCAGAAATAAAATTGGCCAAACATATTTTAAATCATCATTAAATTCGAAAAGTCATATTTGTATGCAACTGTATAGGGAAAAAATCATGTTCTTAATTATCTTGCCATGACTGTACATATATACTGATACTGCTACAATATAATTATCAACATCGATCTTTCTCCTTTGCTACTGCTTATTGCTGACGTAGAGCTTTCGTCCCTTTCTTTGAGTTATAATCTCCACTCATTTAAACTAGCCTTAACTTTGATATACAAGAAAACGCCGCTAATCCGAATATCGCAGTTTTACTTGCCTATAGTCAGTCATTGGCCATGTTCAACTGACAATGAATGCTGATAATTAAACGCCAGCCTCATTATTATTTATATAAAAAAAGGTAAAATAAACAGAATTAAAAAAGAAACAACTAATCGAGAGATAAACATGGAAATTGAATAAAAAAAATTGCGAAAGATATCTCCTGAAAGAGACATGAACTCTTCATTTCTTGGTAGCCAAAATCTAGCAATGGGCTCTGAATTGGAATCCCTAAAATGTTTAGTCTCATTTTTGCATGCCCTAAAATCGTTTGTTATAAAAATCGATTTGCCCTAATTATGATTAATAATAATAATCAGAGTGGGATAGGGTTGTCGACGTAGCAAAGAACTGAACATCCGAAATTATCATTGTGTTTGTTTCTATGTATGCTATAGATAACAAACATAGAATCTATATATTTTTTTAATTTTGGATGTTCATTTCTTTTGTACGTCGACAACCCTATGATTATTTAGATCTAAATAATCATCAATTATGGAAATAATAATATGTAAAAAAATGCGATAGCCGGAAATTCGGGATTAAGTAAAAAAATACATGAATACAGAATTTGTTTTTACAAAACAGTTCATATTTTACAATCGGATTACTTCTTGCGTCATGTTAGTTAGAAAAATATGTTGTAAAATTAAAATTCGTTTAACGGTGTGCGATCAATGAAATTATGTTGTTACTACGTAAAACGGAACGTATATATGAAACGTCATTGTTTGCGATACGCTGTACAGCAATTGCTACACCTCCACTGGAGGTTACCAGTTAGGTTTAGCGCCATATAGACAGTGGGATAGGCTGGTCAGTGGCGGCGAATGAGTTAACAACTAATTTCTGGGGCTTTTGTTTTGGTTGTCTTTTTACTCCGTTGAATTTATCTTTTTATTACTATAATACATGCAAATTAAACTGTCTTTGGCAAAGGCGTGAGGCTGCCACTTCTTAATAATAATAATAATAACGAATTTCTGAAAGAGATCTATAATAGTATTTTTCACAATCGTGTTATAATAGAGAGCTTTTTAGTCGAGTACAGTGGCCTAAGTAAGGTACGAGATTAAAAAGCTTGATTATAACACTATTGTGAACAATACTTTTTGTACGAGTTCATTAAAATTAATTTTCTACGAGTCAACTGAATTAATTAAACAAACTCGATACTGTTGAAACGAAGTGCAGCTCATCGCTCGTACGCTTGTTGATATCTTAAAAGACATCAACGAGCGTACGACATCAAAGCGATTCTATTGGTCCAATTCATTACAGTTCAGTAAAGCAGCCACGTGATTGGTCGAATTTATTTTAGTTGTCTGGAGCGTATCGAAAAGTAGTTATTTCGATTGTTTCGACAGTAACATGGACTACAACTATGAAAAGAGTGACGTTGCAGTATTCTCTATGAAATCTTAATACACATATTTTAATCGTCGAGTACAAAAAGGTGATTATACAACCTGAGACTTAAACGGTACAGTGCACAGGCTCTGCATAGTGTGTAAATACATTTCGAAATTTGTATGTAAAATGTAGACATGCAAATATTGTAGTTACGTGGGCGTTTCCGGCAGCTCGGTACATAAGGTTGCTTCCGCACACATTTCAGCGTCCGTCGCTCCAGTGAAACTGGACTTATTCTTAGTCCGATCAACGAGGTAGTTGATTTCGATAATAATACCTCCACAAAACTAATGAAGTTGAGGAATGTACAACAATCCGATTCTAATAAAGGCAGGTTGGGATTTATTATCGGACTCGTTGATTTGGTTATTTCGATTGTTGAAGTTTCCTCGCACGGCTTGTATATTTGAGATTGAAATTAACATGTTTTGGTTTTTTTTTTATGTTATAAGATAATATTTAATCTTAAAATAGTCGATTTAGATTAGCTTAAACGAGATGTTATAAAATTATGAACAGGGTATTCGCTGGGAGGGACGTGCCTGCATCGGATAGTTCATAATAATTAATAATTATGCCTCATTTTCATTGGTTAGACGCCGTTCGCATGCGGGATCATGATATCCTGATAAAGAACTGAATTATTTGTACAAACGAATGTCGACATTTCTTAAAATGAAAATAGTTGTCATCAGTAAAAGTTTATTCGGTTTTGAATAACGGGGTGAATCTCGTAGCGTTTGAACCGCTAGGTTGTATCGTCATTGTCGGCTCAAGATTGTATCAGAAGAGGTAAAACATACCGCGGAAACTTTAATAAAAAAAAACTCAGTACCGGTATTAGCTTACGTCTTCATCAAAAGTGGACTCTGATATTCGTTTCTTTTAATAGTAGGGTAAATCGCCAGTAACTGGCCACCGTTTAATAACTGGCCACCTCATACTAAAAATGAACTCTATTCACCTACAATAGAATTCAATTTAGTATAACGTGGCCAGTTATTGAAGGGTGGCCAGTAATTAAAACCTTTTACTAAAATGAATTGTATTACAGGTGAAGAGAGTTCATTTTTAGTATGAGGTGGCTGTCGACGGCAATGATGAAAAAAAACGCCCCAACAAACAACGCTGAATATTCACCCAACAAAGTGATCCTTCCAATTAATGACAAAGTACGGTATTTGATTACAGTATAAAAACATTATTTTTAGCTCATTTCTCATTAGCTCCAACTTATTTTTGCCCGACTACAGCAGAGCCGGAAGAAAAGAATATGATTTTAGCAGTCTATGTTTGTATTTACGTGTGTTCCACCGTAGCGATACTGAACCGATTTTGATGAATTAGATATTCTGAATCGATTCAAAATTATGCGTCGGGTGAGATTAGGCTACCTTTTGTATGAAAGAAAAACCATTTTTTTTTTATTTTTCAGTTACATTTCCGTCGTCGGAATACAGTTTTTTGACCTTTTTATGCTTGTTGCTGTTTTAAATGGCACCATAGAAAATGTACGTCACTAGTTTAACTTCCCTACGAACTTCATACTAACAGAGCCTACCTATTTAATGTTTCATAAAAAGCTTTCGAAATTGCAACAGTAGCTATGATCTTTTGTTATCAAACTCCCGATACATACCGATAACTCCTTCAACTAGTTTACAAACATGCGGGCGGCGTTGTATCATCGACTCCAAATTATATGTATTCATTGCCTTATCACAATGGAATAATGCAAAATTGTAAACATATCTTTCACGCTGTGTGTACGTTGGTAACGATAATGCGCTCTTATGCAATAAGATCGGCTTGCCTCATTCGATTGTGTATTTATATTATCCATCGAACTGTATCTACTGCTTGGTAACAGAGTTATTTTCGCTTGGAATTGTATAGTAAGGCACTCCGTAGATCATAAAAAAGTCGGTCATCTTAAATGATATCAAGTTTACACACAAATATAAAAGCCTTTATTCATAAATTTGTCTCGCTAACTAAACAGTACCTACGTTTTTTCTTTGTTTGTAAGCATATACTTC
This sequence comes from Epinotia brunnichana, assembly GCA_963854355.1. NCBI lineage: Eukaryota > Metazoa > Arthropoda > Insecta > Lepidoptera > Tortricidae > Epinotia > Epinotia brunnichana. The sequence goes on along the minus strand of OY977941.1, from coordinate 8,809,323 downwards.
CAGATTGGTCCCGTTGTCACCAAAAACCAGTTCTGATGATGGGATCCTGGAGAAATCGAGGGAACTCCTCAAATTTTATAGGCAAACTTGAAGCAATTTGGCTACTGATTTGAAGTAAATGATTACTGAAATATGTTTGGCAATAAGGGCATAGGTCATAACGCTTTTTGAGAGTGGACATCGCTAAGCTCGCGTAGATGTTTTTGAGCTCTGTCCGAATTTCTGATGTTGACTGTACTCAAATAAATTATCTGATAAATTCTGTGCATATGTCTAACGCCACGCCATTCTAGGATTTAAAGTGAGAATTAATTTTGGTCATAATCACATTTACCTACAAAAACGTTGCACAACGGTACCTACCTACGTTTTATCAACCAAGGGCCCACATAGTAGCTAATGAAACCGCACTTCTTAATAATTTTTGAGCTTATCAGGCAATTTCAAAATTCTGAATTCAAGGACCTTTGCATACAAAACAGCCTGAGAGGCTCGCGGGCCACCTTTTGCCGGCCACTGCACTAGAGTACCATTTTAGGACAAAACAAACTTATATAAAAGCACGTTTCATGTCTAATGTAGGTAACCGTATTGTGTAACCGAATCACTTGTCTAAAAAAAAACTATTTTTGTTGTCTTACAGCTCTTGACGATTCAAAAAACTTAAAGGCGATCCAGTAGAAACATGAGCTCCGGTTACGGCTTTATTAGTTACGAATAGAGGTTAACCTTTTAACCGCCATAGTCTGATTTATAAGACATAATATATCCAGCTCATTTTGCCGCAGTCTGATAGTGATGTGTAAGACAAAGTTTGATTTGCTTTTTTCATATATTTTAATAGCGACACGCATAAGCCCTACCTACTCTCGAAAATATCTCGATGAAAAACGAAGCGGTGAAAGGGTTACATTATATTGGGGCATGCTCACATATCAGTACAACATGTTTTGAAAGACAGATATGTGGATATTACAAGTTTTTATTAACGTTACCAGTAAGCTTTGCAACAATGTAAACAAATCTTTCAATACCATTTTGTTTTACTTCTAGTAACTTGTTTGCCTTGAATCGTCAAGTGTATGCAGTTACAATGACAGTTTATAACCGAGCAATAAATTTTATGTACGGGTCTTTAAACTATAGCCTTCAAGAAAGTGTATAGAATAGGCTTGTTGCGTGGTGTTAAAATTGATAACGTCGTGTTGCTAAATGGATATTAAACCATCAAGTGATTGTAATAAAGTATAAATTACAAAATATAATTCAAATCATAAAAAGATATGAACCTTGAACGTTTAGAAAAAAAAGTATTTTTATTTATTGTCCAAGAGTAAACTTAAAGGTACCAATAGACTCCTTACGCTTTTATAGAAACAAATTTGTATGACAATTATGGACCTAAACGCAGTATTTCGCGACCAAAACAGCAATTTACTTCATTTTCCATGCAACGGTTAGTACAAATTGCACGGTGTGACGTCATACTTTAAAGCCAATCAGTATGAAGCGTTTCGGCTGCTGTCAGCGAGGTCCGTCTTTAACTCGATTTTTTGGGTATTAATGTCCTTTAAAAGAAGTTGCTTCCATACAAACATTTGTTCATCTACAAAAACTGGTTCGAATGGCATCGTAAACAAATTTAAGGTCACAAGCCCATTCTAACATCGCCTTTTATAACTCACGCAGAGTTACGTTAAATGTAAATGGCGTCTTTGATGGAGCCATATTGGCCAAAAATGTATTGACAGACTTAAGTATGTGCCGTGTCAACCCGCCGCATTTACCGGAAGACACACTCAACTCATAGCTAAGAGCTTTATATTTTAGAATGGCGTGGCATAAACACACACAGACACAGAATCATACTTATGTGGGATCCCCATTTTCGTCAATTTTCATGAGATGCCATATTTGGAAAATACTTAACTAAGTTTCAGTCTAAAACCAAGCGAAGTTCGTAGACGCATTCGTAATATTCCGTAAATCTCGTTTGTATTATTTGTTCAAGTACTAAATATGCTAATATGTATATTTCTGTTCCTAGCAGTTAAGGATATGGGAGCATTGAATACCCAAAATTGAGTGTGGTCCCAAATTCCCAATGCTGGGCACAGGCTTCCTCTATTTAAAAATCAAAAAGTAGACTCCAGTGTTGTTAACTTTTTGGGAACAGAACGATTTTTTATTTATTTTCCAGTTCGTGTATCGTTTATATTTCTCGAATGTAATCACTAGATTTGATTATGAATCATTTGGATGCTTTTGAAATTATGGACGATGAGTTGATTTCTATTATATTGGCTGTGTACCTACTAAATTCACCTGTGAATGTAGGGAATTGAAATTGAGGTTATTGAGATTTAGGCCAAGGCAATTTCGGACCTTACAGCGCGGGAATAAGGTTCGTTTTTGTTCTTGACGTTGTTCTGAATTATGTATATTGGTATTGTAATCCATATAATATCCGAGTTGAGCGCATTGCCTCCATATGGTGATTGTAGTTTGTTATGTTGTGTTGTGGTTAAATGTAACGGCGATGGGCCGGTAGTGACACGGAGTAGTGGGTGAACTCGGAAGCAATTCAATTATTTGCATATTTTCACTTAAAATATAGTTTATTTTTTTTCAATGTTATGATTAATGAAACAAAAATAAATTCACTAAACTAAAGCTCTGTTTTATTATTATTCCTTATTATTCAGACGGTTATGTTGCTTACAACCCTCCTTAAATTCAGAAATTTGCAAATTGATAACCTAACCTAACCTATCTAAAATACTATACTAACTAACGAGGTACTAAACAATGAGGCATCATCGCCCATCATACAGGACGCAAGCCGTAGAAAGACATACTTCCATCGCATTCCAACGCATAACTGTGTCCTTGTTTTGCGCCATAATGCCTTATTATGTAGAGGAACCTTTACACATTAAGGTCAAGCACGAAAGCTGTATACTGTCGAGATCTGTATCGCAGTCAAATATCAGTGTCCTAGATTTACGAGTTCTACGACCTTTCGTAGATAGACCAAGATTAAGTGCAATATTAAAGGCAATAAAGAGTCGCCAACATCCATCAATTTGGTTAACCGACCGACGGCCAAGACACGACGCCACGCTTTAACACATTAACAGCCTAATTTTATTATTCTGAGTGCATTCTCTGAATGCAAATTAGTTATTCCTCAATCGGGGATACCCAACTGTAAGGTACAATCCTACCGTCCATTCGGCGACTTCAATGGGCCACATAATCGCACTTTACACATGTCATAAACCTAAGCAAACCCCACCCTGATGGGACCAAAGGGCGGTTTTTAGAACAAAATACCGTCGCTTAAGCCCTTTTGAGTCAGAAACCAGTACAGGATAAGGTGTATTTGCCCAGGCTAGGTTACAGGTAGAGTGATTTGCATAATGCCCCCCCACGCAGCTTTGACCATATTAAAATATTTTTATGACCCTCAAATAAGTCGCAAAGGCCACTTTTAGGGCAATGTCAACAAAACTGTGATTGTTTTCGTGTTTACCTAATTGGGAATAGAGATTTTTAAAAGTGTTGGTTATTATGGCTAAACGAATAATAAGGCTACATACCTACCTATATTTCAAAGGTTTTTGGGGTCCTGTAATTCTTGAAGATACTCATAATTACTCAGGTAGGTATCTTTCAGTTTTTTTTCGGATATAGACACCGAACTTTTTTTCTCTGTAAAAGAACGACCAAGCAGTTTCATCACTTTCATTTTCTGTCCATTCTTTTCGGTGCTATAACTACGTATTTATACGTAGGTAACTAGGTACATAATATACCTAAAATTTTATACGATGGCGATTGTATGAGCATGAGAGGACGAGGCAAATGTGCAATACGAGTAGGTACAGTCAGCGTCATATAGTTAGTAGCAACCAAAGTAGTCAAATAGTTCGGTACACCATATATTTAGTATACACTGTACCGAACTATTTGGCCACTTTGACTGCTACTAACTATATGTCGTACTCGTAGTCGTGATATCACTTTAGAGCGTATTAAGCACCAAAAAGAGTCTTGATATTCGAAGAATTGTAGAGCGAATTAAATACCTATAATAAATAATTGCTACGCTTTATTTGTTTCGAAGTACCATAGCTTTGTATTTCTTTTGGAGTTCTAGTCTGAATTATTGCAGTAGACGTAGATAATGAATGACTTAAGCTGTATAAAATGATATTTGGGTCATTGTCAGTCACAAAAACAAAAATCATCTTTCCGGTGGTCAATAGTTAAGGGCTTACGTTTACATATAATATGTTTTTATCACATAGAATTATAGAAGGGGCAACGCCGTTTATGCGGATTCAAAGTACAACCAAAAATTAGGCTTTATAGCCCTTAACTTTGGCAATGTCCACCGAAGAGACGCGAACCTAAATCTGACAATGACCCATTTACGTAGGTAACCAATCCTCTGATTTATGAAATTCATTTAGAAACCTCCTATTTTCAAGAACACGAAGTAAACAGACAGGTATAGACAGTAAGTACATAATCGCATGTTTCGACGCAGCGCAGTCCAAGTAAACCGTGTTTGAATTTAAGATTCAAATAGAAACTCCAGCGCAGCGAGAGCCCATAAAACATGTTTGCCTAGAGACGAATAGTTGGACGGTATTGATCCTTCCAATAATTATCGAACACGTTTCGTGTCACCATGTACAAACACTAAAGTGGACGGCTGTGGCGGAGACTGTTTGTGAGTTTACGTACGAAATCGTAAAGTACAGGTAAGCAGTAGTGTAGAGCTAACAGAAAACTGGTGAGAGCAACGCCCGTGGCGTTGGAACAGCCACAGTCAATATTTTTATATGGGGAGAGACCGGTATATTATATTTTGTAGCTTTTGTTACAATGTTCGAACCCTAGTTAGGAAAACATTTTCATTTAGTTATGTCTTCTTTTATTCGAGATGTACCTCTAAGTATAGGTACTTAAAATCTGTAACATTTAGTGAAGAAAACATTAGGTCTCGTCTAATTTAAAAAATTACCTACAGGTCCTGATTGATCGTTAGCTACTTAATACTTGTGATCCTATGTTGAGTACCTATACCTACATATCTACAGATTATGTCAACCCTAAACTGAAAAGGGACTGCCTAGAGTGCCTACTTAGTACCTACCATCTGGGGCAGAATAAAAAATGTAGGTAGAGGTACGGTCAAGGACTTTAATTGTTAAGCCATTTACGTGTCAACTAAGTTTGGTTTTTAATAGTTAAGCGTTGAAGTGACCAGTATAAAGTGAGCTGAAATTGCTCAGCAATTAAAGTCAGAGACCGTACCAAAGATAGGTAGTAAACAACGAAGCAGTCAAGCTAAAGCAAAAATTCAAAACCATCATCCTCCTAGCGTTATTCCCGGTTGTGCCCCTAAAGGAGCCCGGGGTCCGCTTTGACACCTAATCCCAAGATTTGGCATAAGTAGGCACTAGTTTTACCTACGAAAGCGACTGCCATCTGACCTACCAACCCAGAGGGAAAACTAGATCTTATTGGGATTAGACCGGTTTCCTCACGATGTTTTCCTTCACCGAAAAGCTGACGGTAAATATTCCGTAGGTACATAAGTTCCGAAAAACTCATTGGTACGAGCCGGGATTCGAACCCATCACGACTGCTGCTTGACAGCCGCATGCCTGAACCACTAGGCTACCGTAATGGATATAAATTGAACTTCCCTTCAGTGACCAAAGTAGGTGTAAGGTACCTTACCTACCTACTTTGGTCACTGAAGGGAACTGTACGTAAACAATTTTAGATGCGTTACTGGGTGTCGATTTCGACGGCGCGGCGCAAGATTTTTACCTTATTTAAGGTAAGGCTTTTCTATTTTTTACGGTACCCTAAGCTGACACACGTACACGTTAGTAAGGTAGGTATAATTACTTGTTGATTTTCAATCAAGTCAATTTCGAAACTGCTAAGTTTAACGCTGTGTTAATGATATTAAAATATTTGTCTGACTGGTTTAGTTTCTTCTGCGCCGCGGTTGGTGGAATGCCGCGGTTATATGGCCGACTATTTGCTTTAATATGTATTAATTTCTTACTTTTGAATGTTTAATGACATCTTTTGCGTTTACCGGTTTGCAAATTTTGTTTTTATACGCTTTTACACCCTCTTTTCCAATTGTGCCGTGTACGTGATTTCACGGTTTTATATACAGTGGCGCACGCTCTACTTATTAAGCAGCAGGTACCTAAAACATTCCTACCTACCAGTTTTTTTTCTTCTGCGCTGTACGAGCAGATGATCGATAGGGCCTATATGTAAGTACATTCACTGGTCTTTTACATATTAAGTAGATAATAAATACTTACGCAAAGAAAACGTATAGGTACCTAAATATTGCGGAAAACAATGGCAAGAACAGTAAGTAGGTATTTAAATTAACTTAGGTATATGTTAGATATGTAGGTAAGTATAGTCGCAGCAATACCTATCCAAAACTTGATTGAATAATTTTAAGTCGGTAGGGACTTCCACAGGCCAGTGTCGAAAAACCAAACCAGCCACCCATTAATTCGTTTGTCGTTGAAACGACTGGCTCAATTTGATATTTTGTAATCCCAACCGCGTTTAACGGAAATAAAGAACTAACAAGATAACAGTAACCCGTCATTTCGCATACATTCGACGAGATAGTTAAAAAGCCAGCTTCATAAACAGACAAACAATGATTCAACAATAATCCAGTTTACACAAATTACATTTCAATTCCGAGTTTTCATCAATGGGCGTTCGAATATTTAGCATGCAGCTACCAAATGTAACGCGTAGCGTCACAAATAACCGGTTTTACTTTTTATACCGACTTTAATTAACCACGGCTGTGTAATCTCAAGCCATAAATGACACGGTCAATCCGGAGACAGATATGGCGCGGGCCTAAACAGGTGTTAATTTCAGGAGGTTAGAGTGGCGTGAATTTTATCTATATGAAAAGTAATTCATGGCGTGCTAGCACGTAGTGTTTAAACGGCGGAGTTAGCACGGGACTCCGAATAAACAAGCGTCGGAGACCGTGTGCGTGCGTCGGTCGGCATAGCTGACCGTGGGTGTTTAGGAGGAAACCTCCAAACTGCAGGACACTAATCTTTTTATAAGCTTTTGTTTGACATGTTGTGATAATTGTGATACCTACCTGTCATCACTAACAATGACATATTCTAATATAATCATCAGTGGAATCTTGAGAGGTTTCAATGCGGTGTTAGCTCACAAAGCGCAACTTAGGCACACAACTACAAAGCCCAATCTGCGAAACAAATGGCAATCAAGAGATCTATTTTCAAGTGTGTCTTTTTATAAGCTTTTGTTTGACATGTTGTGATAGTTGTGATACTTGTCATCACTAACAATGACATATTCTAATATAATCATCAGAGGAATCTTGAGAGGTTTCAATGTTTCAATGCGGTGTTAGCTCACAAAGCGCAACTTAGGCACACAACTACAAAGCCCAATCTGCGAAACAAATGCATGGCAATCAAGAGATCTATTTTCAAGTGTGTCTTAAGCAACGTTATGCAGGATCCTGAATAGATCAGTAGGTAAGTATTTGATACATAAAGGAACATTCTTGTCTTCTTTATATACCTACTTAGATACGAAGTTACAGTAGGTACCTAATAGTTACGAAACCAACACATGCCTGCTTTGTTCTAATGTGGAAATGTAGTATAAACTATTACTCAAAATGTACCTACCTAGTAAATCCAAGGGTTACCAAGGTTGAAGTCACGTTGAAGTAGAAGCTACTTTGCGGTCGCAGATCGTTCCTGTTGACTCTGCCCGACAGAACCAACAAACGAATTAAGAGAATTTTCGTCCAGTAGTTTCCAGGAAGGAACCGGGGTAAGTTTGAGTAGCTTAGTAAAAAACGAGAAAGGCAACTTAATAGGTGAATGCTTTTAGGATAAAACAGGCTGTGTCGTTTTTCAGCCGACTTAGTTATGTCTTCCTTTCCCTCTTGGCATCATGGGTAAATTCCGAGGTAAATAAATAAAGACAGGCCCGTAATACCCGGCACTATTACCTACATAGGTAAACAATCGAATAGGTCTGGTATGTGCCTGATCGTGGTAACTTCCATGTTAAAATTAACTCGAAACAAAAATATTTAATTAAACATTTAACACTTTATTAATAAGTTCATTAAACTAAACTACTTATGAAAAATATAAAGTACCTACACAACATCATAAATAAAATTATCAAATAAGTAAAAAATTAAAAACCGGCCTAGTGCGAGTCGGACTCGCACACGAAGGGTTCCGTACCATTATCTATAAAAAACTATTTTATTCTGTGTTTTTAGTATTTTTTGTTATAGCGGCAACAGAAATACATCATCTGTGAAAATTTCAGCTGGAACTATCACGGTATCAGTGAGATACAGCCTGGTGACAGACAGACGGACGGACGGACGGACAGCGGAGTCCTAGTAATAGGGTCCCGTTTTACTCTTTGAGTACGGAACCCTAAAAACGAAATTCGCTTAACTTTGCCCATCAGTCAGAGCAAGAAAACCCCATCCAGCAGTTCCGTCTCCGGCATGGAGATTAATTAAATAATTTGTGTCGTTAAGAAAGTCTGTGTACTCGTATAGGTACCTAATACTTACGAATCGACCATGAAAAATAAAACCCCTTATACTTTATTGTATTTCCCACGCGCTGCTAAATCCGCTGAAAGTAAACTTAGTAGATAGATGTATTTACCTAAATATATCGTCGTACCTGCTCCAAAATGGTGCACCAAATCTTAAGTAGTGTTAGGTAATGTATCTTCGCCTGGCGCCCAAGTTGCTGCGTGCGGCGTCAGCCTTTGGGCGGATACTACCAAATCTGAGAGGGCCCAAGGGCTCATGTCGCCGCCTGTACACGGGGGTTGTGCGCTCTATGGCGCTCTATGGTGCCCCAGTATGGGTAGACGCGCTCAGCAGCCAAAACATCGCTCAGCTGCGCCGACCGCAGAGAGTGATGGCTCTGAGGGCAATCAAAGGGTATCGCACCGTAAGCGCGGAAGCCGCGTGTGAGCTAGCCGGAACCATGCCCTGGGACCTGGACTGGAGGAAATAAGGAAGCGGCGAACCGAGCTGCTGCAGGAGGCGATGGACGTATGGGAGCAGCGGCTGGAACAGCCGAGCGCCGGCTCCCGCACCATAGAGGCGGTTTACCCAGTCCTCCATGACAGGGTTGAAAGGCATTTCGGGGTTCTCACCTTCCGGCTGACGCAGGTGCTGTCGTGACACGGTTGTTTCGGCACCTTCCTGCACAAAATCGCACAGAGAGAGCCGACCCCGGAATGCCACCAGTGCGGAGCCGGCATAGACTCGGTGCAGCACACGTTGGCCGAGTGTCCGGTTTGGAGTGCAGAAAGACAGGAGGTGGTCGCCCGAATAGGGCAAGATCTGTCGCTGCCAGCCGTAGTGCGGGCTATGGTGTCCAGCAAAGCAGCCTGGACTTTAAGCGAGCACGTTATGGCCGAGAAGGAGGCGGCAGAGCGCGAGCGTGAAGCCCGGGCTGAGGCTGACCCAATGCGCCGCCGCAGGATCGGACGCAGGCGCGCCGCGCACAACCGGCGATTGCCGCCTTAACGAAGACCTCCGGGTGGCAGTCACGGGGGCGACTGCCACCCATAGAGAAGAGGTCCTCGAGCTGAAGGGCGTGTCGGGTGTTCGGGCACGCCCCTTAAAATGTTATTCTGGGGACGTGTATTTATCTCCTCCCCTCCCGCGACGGGTCTCACATGGGGACAGCTGCTGGCGGAGTCGCGGAAGTGTGCGTGAGCGTTCCCGTGGCTCCGCCATAAAGCAGCGCGCAGAGCACCGTGGGGTTTTAGACGGTAGTCCGGGCGGTTCCCGGGAGTCCGTCATACCCGTCCTGGTTCCCCAGCCAGGCGGAATGTGTAAATGCATTTCCCCACGAAAAAAAAAAAAAAAAAGTAATGTATCTTAAGTAGATAGATACTTAATGAATAGTGCAGGTATTAAAGGGGCGTGAGGACGTGCCACAGAAAAAGGAAGATGGCCTAGGAGTCTGGTCGACGATGGCCAACAAATAGACGGGCAACCTGGTGGTAAAAAGACACCACAGCGTATGGACGCCTTGTGACTCCAGAGGGGTCTATTTCAAAACATCTCAAAATAAGGGTTATGAGGATCGAGTGATCATGTTGAGTACCTAACTATTTGGATCATACCTACTTACAATCCACCTAAATGGCGTCTCCGTACCGTAAATAATTGAATGTGAAAAAAAAACGTTTTGCACGCAAGCCTTAACTATTGACCACAGGAAATACGACTTTTGCTCTTTTGTCTCCAAATTAGCCTTATAGGTATCGAACGTTATCGTATCGTTGTAAGAAGACATGAAATTGAGCGTGATATCACTGACGATCCTACAAAGTTTTGGAATTATGTAAAAAGTAAACGCAAGGATTTGAGACGACCTGACGACTTTACTTACCACGACAGAACTGTTACGGGACAGGACGCCGCAAATGCTTTTGCCGAGTATTTTAGCTCTGTATTCCACAGTGAGGTACCTCGCCTGGACGCCGAGGAAGCGGCGCGGGACAGCGCAGCGACGCGGGGGGATGCACACGACGCAGCGAGAGTCGCAGTAAACGCTGTCAACGCTGCCGATTTGCGGCGCGCTGCCAAGCGGCTCAAACCGCGCTCCTCGGCTGGACCTGACGGAATACCCGTGTTTTTGGCCAGGGATTGTATATCTGTTTTAGAGTCTCCTCTTTTATTTATTTATAATTTATCCCTACAACACGGCGTGTATCCATCGTACTGGAAGTTATCAAGAGTAACCCCTGTACCTAAGAGCAGTGCAGGGTCCGACGTGACTGGATTTCGTCCTATTGCTGTGCTCTCTGTGTTTGGGAAATTGTTCGAATCAATCGTGGACCATCTTATCACTCAGCAGATCACAGTCAAAATGGACGATGCTCAGCATGGTTTCCGTCGAGGTCGCTCAACAACAACTAATCACATAGTCTTGGTTGATTACGTAACCGAAGCTATGGATGCCCGAATGCAGGTAGATGCTGCATACTTTGACTTTCGTAAAGCTTTCGATCTTGTAGATAACGATATCCTCCTGCGTAAATTCGCAGACATAGGATTTACGCCCCGGCTTTTACACTTCTTTGCCAGTTATCTACAGGATCGGAGACAATATGTCAAACTTGCTGGATTCGAGTCTCAACAATACTTCACTCGTTCTGGTGTAAGTCAAGGCAGCACGCTAGGACCTACACAATTTCTTGTCATGATTAATGATCTCCCGAGGGTCGTCAGCACGTCTAAGTGCCTAATGTTTGCAGACGACATAAAACTATTCCACAGTGTTAGGGATGACAATGACAGAGTACAATTACAGAACGACATAGACGCTATTTCTGAATGGAGTGAGACTAATCGGCTGGAGTTTAACGCCTCGAAATGTGTGCACATTTCCTTCGCTAGACTCCGCTCACCTATCGTTACCGAATACAGCCTTCGCGGAATGCCACTTCATCAGACCGACGAAATACGTGACTTAGGACTGACTTTGGATAATAAACTTGACTTCAGACAACATATAACGACGACCTGCAAAAAGGTATCTAAAACGCTGGGATTTATAATGAGGATGGCTTCCCAATTCTCTACCATCAAGATAGCAGTCATGCTATATAAAGCATACATTCGTAGTAGGCTCGAATTCGGTGCGGTAGTGTGGGCTCCGGACGAGTTTAAATACATCACAATGCTGGAAAGAATCCAAAAAAAATTTGCCAGGTACATATACAAGCGACAGTACGGATACTACCCGTATATGTATCCGTCCCTCTTCGTTTCAGGAATGGTTGGGCTTCACATTCTTGAGACACGGCGCAAACTGCTGCATGTAGTGCACTATTACCAACTGCTCAACAATAAAGTTGACAATGCGTCCGTGCTGGAGCGAATGGGCTTGCATGTACCGCGTGCGAGTGGGCCGGCGGCGCGGTGACGGCGCGGCGCCCGCGGCGTCTGTTCGCGGTGCCCGGCGTGCGCACCAGGCGCGGAGCGAACGCTCCCACTGCTAGAGCGCGAACCATCCTAAACAAGATCATGCAGGAAACCGACGACATTGATATATTTGCCGACAGTATTGGCGTATTTTGTAGAAAAGTTTTAGCCATACTTTCCTAGTTTCACGAGTCTGTACAATGCTTGCTCAGCTCAATCTTTGATTGATTAGGTAATTTAGGTATATTTAGTTTATTTTTATGATTGCTTCTTTTTGAATTGTTCCTACCTAAATTGTTGTATTTTTTTATAGTGATGCTACCTCCTATGAATGTGTACCTACCTCATAAGTGTTTTGGTTATAAACTGTAAACTTGTGTGTGATTAATAAATAAATAATAATAATAATAAAAAAAAAAAATAATAATAATGAAGCAACCACTTCTGATTTTAGAATTTCGAAATATGTATTGAGCGTTGTGATCGGTTGTAACGGTCAGCGCGTTTAAAAATGAAACATTTCTGTGGAGAGCGTTGAGCCCGGTCGTTGTTCGAAGTTTCCTTTTTCAATTAGCACCCGGCCGGGCGGACCGTAACTGGGTGAGGCGGCGTGGAATGCTGACTAGGTTCTGTTCCCGCCGAGGTGTACCTACTCCGAAATCGATGTTTTGTGAAAGCTGCATTGCTGCATATGGTTTACGTTTGAAATGGCAGTAGGTATTTAGAATCTAAAATAAAGGCTAAATTAAGTTATTTACCTTTACATAGACTACCATGTTGGAAATCGAAAGAGCGCAACGTTCGGTGCTGAAAAGTCATGTTAAAGAGGTCCTTTCGATATCCAACTGCGACCTTGTATGCCGAATCACACGTTCGTACGTCAACTTTACCTATATCCTTAAAATGTCATTATTACATTATATTATACACACTACTTAAAAAACGCGTCTTTAGGTTACCAGTTCCCAGCAGCGATACTTATATAAAACACTTTACTGAAATATTTGTAACCTAACGGGCCGCACCAACAAAGAAGCCAAAACACTTATTTTTAAATTTCTTCATTCATTAAATTATGCCGAGACTGAAGCTATTTTTAACCGACTTCAAAAAAGGAGGAGGTTATATGTTCCACTGTATGTATGTTTTTTTTTTAATGTATGTTCGCCGATTTCTCCGTCAATTGTGGACTGATTTCTAAAATTATTTCTTTATTCGAAAGAGTATACTTCCGAGGTGGTCCCATTGTCACCAAATCAGGATCTGATAATGGAATCCCAGGGAAATTGAGGGCAACCCTCAAATTTTATAGGCTTATGGAACTCCTCAAAGATATCAAGTTCGTCAAAGATTCTGACATGATTCCGTTGAAGTAGCAACTCATGAAGTGGTAATTCTCAGATCCTTTAGGAATCGCCGAAATTCCTCAAATATTAGGTATCAGCCCACAGATAGCGACTTAGGTTTTTTCTGTAATAATCAACACATTTACTCTCTGAAAGCAGTGCATGTGGTAGATTGGAAAGGAAATGTGTAAATGTTCATGTACCTATGTGGCTTGGCGTAGTACTGAATTGAAGTCGGTTTAAACTTTGTTTTTAAAGTAATTATTAATATCTAAGTTAGACTGTAAGTATATAAACTTTTCATTGTAAAATACTTTTTCTTACTCCTCCAAATGTACCTAATAAATATCTGTGGTAACTTATTTCTGATGCTTAAAAATTAACTGGTTCTCCACGATACAGGCGTAGCCTAAGAGTTACCAGGGGTCCCCACCCCTGGTAACTATATAAAACTCACTCTGTTTAAATAAATGACTTTTTTACTTTTACTTTACTTTACTAATATACCTACTACCCTGAGAACTTTACGGTTTCGCTCTATGAAAACACAACAATATATTGATATCAGCCATATTTTTACACCAAAAAATAGTTTGGGTAATTTGACTAAATATTCATTAATAATCCACCTAAATTGAATACCGATACGGTTAAAAATAATGAAAAGTAATCTTCATAAATTCCGTACAAATCAGGCGAAAATGGTATAAACTTTCTTTACTTTATAATTGACTACGTCTATATAAGGTACGTTCTTTGTGATACGCGCATAATCCACTTATTTTTGTTAATGAATAAACCTTTCTATAGGCCAGATGAAATTCAATATTATCTCAAGGTCGTAAAATATTTAATTAAAATGCCGTTATTTCCTGATGCATATATCTTTGGATTCAGGTAGTAGGTAAGTCTCCAAATTTGTGTACTCAAACATGTTTTCATTATAAAAATACTGATATAGCATTTTTGCTTGCGGGTTAATTTTTTTTCCTAACTTCCGGTCCATAGAATTATTGATGTCCATAGTAAAATTTGTTTAAAATAACATATAAAAGCCGTATACAAATAATTAGCCTGATATTGAATTATTTCCAAAAAAACCGTAATTTTCTCAGGGTATACTCTATCCGAAACTGTAAGAATATATTCCGACAAAGCACGCAACAAAATAACGACTTTGTGCTCTTTCGATAAAGTAGTTTTTTGTTTGTTTTTTGACAGTATTTACCTACTCTTGCAGTTCCTAATTCCGAAAGCAGTTTTCGCTAGTCCTTTCCGTAAATTTTGAGACAGGTTTAATTGAAGTGATCGACATTTCATAAAACTGTCATTTGAATCAATAGCTTGGAAGGTAGAGTCTCTTTTTCTACGGATTTTAGGTAGGTACTAATGATGCAACTCGGTTAACGCAAATAATTTTTAGTATACCTACCTACCTACCTAATAATAAACATGTTTACAAATCTTTATTTATGATATAACTAGGTATCTATTTGTAACATTCGTTCTGTATTTTTACCCACGACGGAACGGAGAAGGTATCTATAGAGTTTAGTGCGAGGCTGTTTGTTTGTTTGTTTGTGTACACCAATGTTCCCATTTATCTCCAAAACGGCTTAACCGATTAAGATGCGGTTTTTATCGGGAATAGTTAACGTAGGTCCAGATTTTTTAAAAGTTAGAATGCGAACGCGGAAGTGCACTTCATTTATATTTATTCTAACCTTTTGGGTTATCTTTACGTTAGAATCTAATAGGTACCTACCTACAGTCAGCAGCAGAAGTAGCTAAGCGGGCCGGGTGTTCAAAATGCTCTTAATTTCTAAAGAATAAATTCAATTTAAGGAGCTAAAGGTTCTCCCCTTGCCCTGCTTATATGTATATATATGAGATAACTAAATTTGTAAAAAGACATCCGCACATGTTCCCTTTGTATAACGTTGTCCTAAATAAAACCAATGGTAGATATCCGCACAAGCTTTATGAGCCTAGACAGAATGTGAAAATCTTTAGTAAGAATGCTTATATTATGGCAATAAAATTGTACAATAATGTTCCAAATGACATGAAATGTTTACCAAATATTCAATTTGACAGGAAATTATTTAACTGGCTGCTTGACATTTGCTTTTATTCCGTAAATGAATTTTTAAATTATTAATTTTCTAATTATTACTTTTATTATTAATTTGTCGTATTATATATGTTGTATTCAATTAATTTTTATGTCTTGATAATTTGAATGTTTATGATAATTATGATTTACCTACTTAAATTCAATAATATTTCTACGCCGATATCGGCAGGATATGTGAAACTGAAATTTGTAAGACATACCAACAATTGTACCATATTCGGAGAAATAAACTTTTCTATCTATCAAAAATATTTCGACACTAAAGTTTTATTTTCTAAGTAAGTATAAGTATTAACCCTTTTCCAAGCCAGCAATTGAAAAATTACAATCAAATGTCAGTCTTTTTCATTGAGATTAAGAAAGGTTTTGACAGTCTGTATGTGGTCAATATAACGCCTCTGCCTGGAAAAGGGTTAAGTAGAGCCGTAGAGATTAACGGCCATCGTCGCCTAGTACCCACAACACAAGCCTTATTGAGCTTTCCGTGGCCCTAGGTTGATTTGTGTAAGATTGTCCCGTAATATTTATTTATTTATTATATTTATTTAAAAGATATTTCTGCAGTTTATATAAGTAGGTGCAAAAAACAGTCACGCACAAGCCAAAGAGAGGAATAAAACAGCAAGTTTTTTCTTTGAAGTTTTGATTTTGCATATGCAAGAAATACCTCGCTCTCAGTAAAACCAACAGTGGATGACATGCAAAAAAAGTCACTCAATAAAGTGTAAGAAAGTAGCAAAATTTAAATTTGGTCCTTGAGTAAAGAGTTAAGTGCAAGTGATAGTAATTGGCACCTATGCAACGAAATTTCGAAATTCACCGATGACATTGCGACAATTTATGAAAATTCTAACTGAGTAACCGCCTCAACTCAATGCTGCGCGCGAGTTCTAGGCAGGCCGCGCGCGCCACCAATCGGCATGTTTGTCAATACGATGGGGGCGGGGCTACGCACGGCCTGCTCCTGCGCACAAACTAAGGCGATTATGAACTCTTTTCTCATGTATTAGAATTCATATTCGATTGAGCAACGTCAAGTGGTCACTGCGTATCGAAGAAGGATAGGATGTTTTAAGTCTATAGGGTTACGGGTGGGTTTTATACAGAGTGTTGTAAAGGTAGTGGTTATGTTGTTTTGTATATATGCTAATGATGCCAGTGCGCCCGAGTTCGCGGTAGTTGGTCATGCTGCGGACACGCTGCCACTGATTCGTGTGTTGTGACAAAATTTACGTTCGTTACTTACGTCATAGAAAATAGGAAACTTTAATTTGATGATTCATGTGAACTATGGTAGAATTTAGCCAAGTGTAAAAAGTGTTGTGAAAAAAAACGGATAGTAATTAAAATAATTGATTTTATTGACTTTTTATGTGTTTGTTCAAGTGGACGGGATTGAGAAAATAACTGGTGAAAGCAGGTAAGCTGATCTAAAAAGAATAATTATTAAAACGTAAATTCTATACCTATTAACCATTATACTTACAGCAAGTGACATTATTTGAGTGGTTATTATGTTAGTCATTAAGTAGGTACTCATTAGGTAATACAAATATAGGTACCTATTAGAACAATTCATAGATAAAATAGGTGCCTATTCATCCTATTTAGGTATAGGAAATTTGAATAGGTAGAAACTCTATATGAATCTAATTAGGCATAACATTGGTGTGACAAAGAAATTAAATATTCAACTATTTACAACGTCAGATGCAATAGACGGGACTATCCAAATTGCATCCTTTCCATTTTCCTCCTTCACGCACGCCAAAAACAAATTAAATTAAAAATAAAAAACGAATCGGCACACGTGTAGGTATATAGGTATTACCTAACTGCGAGGGGCAAACATTTAAAATAACAGTTAGGTAATAGGTACTTAAGTAGGTATATGAATAAAAAACATAATTACTATAGGTACATTCAATTCTAACATAAGTGTTTGGGATTGGGCATACACATACTAATTGGAAAAGGTTTGGCAATTGTTGCACGGTCGTTTTGGCACCTTGACACTGGTCGCATATGGAAGAGAGTGCGCACGAGAAATACAAAACCGTTTCCAATTCACCACTTTAAGTCAGATAGAACCCAAGGTCCGTGGATTGAGACTTGACAGATCATTTCCTGCCCTATTGGGATGGCTATTGTGTAAAATGTGTGCGTTTTCAATTACCTCATTAACGCACGCACCTAATACCCACCATAAAGTTTAAAACCAGTCATTATCATTGTTTACGGATCATTTGTCATTGATGCGTCTTCCCAAACACAGCTCTCATCTTTCATCGATTCTATCTGGGAAGTTAAAGAAAAATGGGTTTAGATAAGGTACTAACCCCGGCTGAAGCCGCCCAAGCAGTTGCTCTGTTATAGAAAGGGCTTACTCAACGTGAAGTGGCTAGAGAACTGAACCTAATCGAAGACATCAGTTTAACGAGGGTTCAAGAAGTACCGCGAAGATCAAACTTTCTCCAAAATACCTGGAACAGGCAGGACTCGCTGTACTTCAGAGAGACATGACCGTTTCATTGCTGTTTCGTCGCTACGAAATCGTCGACTGAATGCTGTTCAGCTTCAGCAGAAGCTCCGAGAGACCCGTAATGTGTCCATCTGCCGATGGACTGTTAGAAGACGACTGCAGGAGAAGAAACTGACAGCCCACAGAGCTGCGAATTGGCCTAAAGTCTAAACTCACCCCAGTCCACCATTGTGCACGACGTTCATCATTCATGTCTTTGTCTTTGGAACATGAAGATTAGACCCTCAGAGCATAGAATACTAGAGAGAGGACAAGCCGCCGGCGGCCGTGTCGCAGCTGTTAGCTCAATGAGCATACTCTGCCATACTGTGCACGCGTGCTGATCGCAGAGAATATTACGTTTTTTCCCAAAATGCCTGATATGATGCGCGTTTATTGTCAAATAAGCGTGTAAGTAAACAAGTGTGTGTGTGTGTTTTAGATGTGTGCGTGCTTTGTCTTGTCAATTACTTGGGCGTTGTGTGGGTTAATGAACTTGCGACAGGCGTACTCTATACAAATCGGCCGGCATGTCCGATCTCCTTAAATATTCATACATCTGTGATTGGACCCTTCAACAATGGATGCCCGTAATCTTCTCCGACTTAATTTTCCAAAATGTCCTTGAAACCACGGTCTTCTCATTAGACAACATGCAATATGTATTTTTTTGGGCGGTAAAGGTCTGAAACACTGAAAGTACCTACTTAATGCTCGCAAAGCTTTGAAAAGCACATGAATTTACAGAGGAAATGTTTTTATTAAATTGCATTTAATATGATGTTACACTTACAGTTTTTACAGAAATTGAACAGGTAAATGTTAAACATATTTATTTGCACCCGAGTGTAGATCAAAGATTAGGTTTAGGCACAGATAACCTCCTAGGAGGTTATCTGTGGGTTTAGGACATACATTTTCGCTGAGTAGGTACCTACCTATTTTCTGCAGGTTTGATTGGTATTGGCTTACTTTTCTACACGAGTTTATCACTGTTCTATATTAAATGAATAAAACAGTAGTGAAACATAATTATTGATAAGATAAATTGAACTTTTATGGCTTAAATTAAATGAATGGTTTCTTATGGCGTTGATTTTTGAGCCAAAAGTTGAACGTAAATTTTGATTCCCGACACGATTATTAACCGACTTCAAAAAAAGGAGGAGGTTCTCAATTCGGATGTATTTTTTTTTTTTTTTTTTATAATTTTTTTTATTTTTAATGTTTCTTACCTCAGAACTCCGTCATTTATGAACCGATTCGTACAATTCTTTTTTTAATTGAAAGTATATGCTTCCAGATTGGTCCCATTGTTTCCAAAGCCCCCGTTGGATGATGGGAACCACGAGGAATTGAGGGAACTCCTCAAATATATCAGGCACGCGTGTAGTAATTACGATATTTTCTATATTATAATTCCTGTAGGTATTTACACCCGGAAATCATAAATTTGGTGAAGTGGAAGTGATGATGAAGACCACAGATGGATTGTGGAACTTCTCAATTATGTACTTCAAACTATATAAGTACGTGAAAATGATTGATTGAATGATTCCGTTGAAATAGCAAACAATGAAGTGAAAAAGGTAATTTTGAGATCCTTGAGGAATTGACGGAAGTCCTCAAATATTATCGGCCCACATACAGCGATTTGGTTTATTAGTCTAAAAATAAACGCATTTGCTCTCGGAAATCAGTTCATGTGGCAAATTGGAAAAAAAATGTGGAAATGTTCATGTGGCTTGGCGGAGTACCTACTGAATTGAAGTCGGTTAAAACTTTGTTTTGGAAGTAAATTATTATTTTGGGGTTTGTTTAGCTATGAAAAGCACCATTGTTTAACAAAGAACCTGTGCTCAGAACATGGACGAATAAAATAAACTCTTACAACGTTTGGCTTCTATTCCAATAATTGTGAACGCTTGGTTGATTTTTGACCGTTCATTTCATTTCATCATCCAAAAAATTAACAAACAATATTGTGTCGTTCAAGGTTTAAACAGTTATAAAATAAACATACAAAGATTACGTAGGTACATACATACCTCGCCAAAAATCAAAAATATCGTTTTCATTTCAATGATACATCAATGACGAATTGTTTTAATTACCTATTGTATAGGACACTGGTATAGTTATGCACAGTTGATATTACTAGCCAATAGTGTAAAACTTTCATACTTTTATGTAGGTAGATACTATGAATTTAAGCCGAGTTAAATATCATGTAAGTTTAACTTTTTGGTGCAATTTACTTTTGTCTCCGATTGAATCATTGATATGTCATGATTGTCAATTTTCTCGAATCCGTTTTATAACATCCATCGAAGTAATATTTAATTGTTTTACTCGTATTTCAACAGCAGAACCAGTGCTATAAATAGTGCATTAATGGGTTATTACTGCAATTTATAGTACCTACTGCAGTAAAACTAGGGTGTAGAGAAAATAAACACACTTCTGCAAATATATACGATTGTAATTTAGCTATATAATTAAAACAAAAATAGCACTTTTTGCACGTAACGTGAAAACACATAACACTATTACTAGGCTGAGTAAAACGTTAGAACAGGGTACGGTTGTCACAATAGTTTACAACTAGATTTCCCGAACACCTTCAGAAGCCACAAAGAAATGCGCTGGCTCACGCGCTATCCTGAACCCGACGAACAGAACCAACTTTGAAGGATCGCGTCTTAAAACTGGTATGGTGAAATAAACGGAATTGGGATGAATGAAATGGATGGATGGATGGATAAGTGGGTGAATGATATAACTAATAGGGAATGCCGAATAAGACTACAGACGGTGGCGTACTATACTGCCTTACTGAATTTAGGGGAAAACTGGTGACATGCGACTGATGAAGAACCTGTCAAGAGTTGAGACCTTCACACCGAGGTTCACATGAGGTAAGGTAAAGCGTACAGACAATGCTAAGGGTAAAAATCTAGTTGCACACATTAAACAAAAGGTTTTTAAAATGAAATCCTAAACTTTCCTCACTACGGATAGCTATTAATTAAACACGAATTTAAGAAAGTTAAAAAAAAAGGTCACAGCATCCGAAGTTACCCAGCGGAGGTCCGCTTCCGAAGTGGAGTAGCGCAAGGCGCGGGTCCTTGCACTCAGACATCAATAATCGTCTTAAAGGGACGGCCAGCGCACATCGCAGACTCCAGGGCTCAGGCACTGGCAGTGGCGGAGTACAACGCGGCACACAGCGAGGCCGGAAAATCTCGTGGCCCGTTCCAAAAAGCTACGAAGTAAATACAGAAAAGGTAAAAACCCGGGCGCGGTTGACGTAACAACAAGCCAAATTCGTAAATAAACGAGCACAACTTACCCAGAACGCTATCAGCGTCTGGCCTTTCAAGAAAAATTCCGTAAAAGAGGAGACTGCGAACTGCCTTGTTCGCGGCGTGAACACAGCAGGGTAGCTCGAGTCCTGCTTCGGAATAGAAGGAGTAGGTTTCCCCAACACCTGGATTCAGGAGAACCTGCGAACCGCTTCCTTCGTGGCGCAAATAACAGCACAATAACACGATTCCTGCTTCGTAAAAGAAGGAGGTTCCAAACACGGTTTCCTAAAACTGTTGTATGCTAGAAAATCTTCAACAAAACTGTTGACACAAACTTGCAGGAAAAATATCACGTTTATTTGCCAAAATCCTCTAACAGAATGCCCGGCCTGTAAATTTTCTTTCCAAATTTGACAAGGTTCTAGAAGGATCTTCTATGAAATTCAAATTTGAATAATTTAAAAAGGTAATAGCCATCAACAATCGGCCACAGTCCCCCACAAGGATATAGACGTGAAGCAAAGAGATTTGATTCTGCTAAAAAATAATGAACAAAATAAAACACAGATAGCGCAATAAAAGCGAATGCAGGGAGTTAGCACTGCACTACCTACGTAAGTGTAATCTATCATAAAAATATTAAGCTTAGCTTAGGTGCCTACAGTAGGTTGTCAAGTTGGGCGTTTTTTCCCGATGATTTTTCTCCTTTTTTTGTTTCATAGTGTTGCGTAGTAAAATAACAAGTAAAGTTGGAGTAAAATTTGAATTGGAGGTTACTTTGGGAATTAATTGTATCGAGCGAAGTGTTATGAATCGTGTATTGAAAGCTGTGGATGAAAAGATAATATAATCAAGAATGATATATATTTTTCGCAAGTCTACAAATATCAACGTTTCGCACAAAAATAGGATATGATTGGGGTATTTTTGCATATCTGGCTCAGGGTAGGGCCTTAAATACATAAAAGATTATATTATGATAGTTTTAGGAATAAAAGTCACAAAAATCACAAGTAACAATTATAATCGCTTTTTCTACAAATTTACAACAAAATAACAATATTTCAATAAGAGCAACGCTAAAACAATGCAAGTCTCAAGAATGAATGACAAAAAGTGACAATCTCGTGATTCCCGCCTTATTTGACAGCTAATGTCAACCGGTCCGTTTAAGGTCTTGTTAAAATCGTAGTCAATGCCGAAGCGCAGATCCGACACGGCCTCTCCTGACAGTGCATCGTCCTCGACTGCATCTTCCGCTCTTCATCACCAACACCCGCAGCAGCCGCTGCACGGAGTCGGCAACTCGTGGCTCAGCTCCTGATGTTTCTTGCTCGCTGGCTTCTGGAGAACCAGCATCAGGGACCAAGGACTCGTCATCTGAAACATAATGACCTTAGTCTCCATACTCACACTTTGTTTGACATTCCTTCCTTTTCAGTCTTCATTCTGACATTCTTATTATTCAACAGACATGCAATCAATACCGTGAAAGTAATGTTCAACATCACTATTGCAACGACACAACTCATTCGTGCATATGTCTCTCATCCAACATTACTTAACCATCATCTCATTCATCATTCTAAACCAAAAATCATGCATCATTCGAAACCAGAAATCATTCATCCTGTTTTCAAAAACCTTCACTGAGACGTCTCTTCATCAGCCAGAGTAGGATTGCCTACTTGGCTGCACATGCATGTGTACTGATTGAGATTGGAAACGTTTCCCTTCATCACCCAGGAAGCTGAGAACACAAAGTCTCCTCCTCCGATGTTAACAAGGATCTCACCCACTTGTTAACCTGCTGGTATACTACGTAACCCTGCACGCACGACGGTTAGATCAAATGCCATTCTCGTACACAGGAAAATGACAGTCGTTCCGTCCCAACGCTCGCTCGAAAAGTTACGCAATTACCCTTCTGCATACATGTCTTTAACAAGGCATCCGAAGCGCTTGTTAACCCGCACCATGTATGACGTTAACAGAGGCTAAAGGCGTCCCACTAGCATGTCAACCTGCTTCAGCAAAGTACTTAAAACGTCGACAGTAGCATGTCAACCTGCTCAAACTAAAATGTTAACAAAAGCAGTGCGGGGTTGCTTGTCAACCTGCACACACGTCTACTATCATTAATGCCTTATTGTAATTCGTTTTATCATATACCTACGAGTAGGTCAGTCAGTAAGTAGCAGTAGGTTAGGGTACGGGAGGTAAATTAATTGGCCAAATAAAGACTAGGAGGGTCTGCAAATGAACATTCGTTCTGACTAGAGGGTACGGAGTGGGATTATGATAAACAGAATCACAACTCTCATGAACAACAATGAAAGTAGCGCATGACTCCAACAACTCTCCTCTGCACATCCTCAGATATAAGAACTCGCTCATCAACCACAGTCTAGAGCATCCAGGGAAGTTGTGCATGTTTCCGGGCATCGCCATTCTATCAACAGCACCGGACAGCAGGATCAGCTCATCAACCGCAGTTCATAGCCTCCAGGAAAGCAGCGCATGACTCCAGGCACTACTGTCCTCTTCGCCGTACCGCAGTAGCAGCACCAGCAGTACTCGATAAGAACCGCATATCAACCGCAGTTAATCGCGTCCTCTTCTTACAGTAAACAACCACTGCAAACACAATAAAATCTAATTACCAAGTACAATTGCTCTTACGAACACCACCATTACTAAGTGTCGTTATCTACTGGACTAACGTCGCTACTCCTTGGAAAACAATTCCCATACAGCAAAGAGTACCACCATAATCATCATAAAAACTCTGTATCTGTCATCTTATGTTTAGACCCGATCGGCCTTCACTGACCCATTACTTAAGTCATTTTAGCCCATACTGCCCCACTGCTGAGCAAACGCTTCCTCCACTGTCATGCATACAAATAAATCCAAGTACCTAAATTATCAAGTCAAAATAAAATCTGGCATGATCTACATCTAGCAGAGTCGTCTAAAATCCATTAAATAGATCAAGTAACCTTTGACAGCCTTGCTACAAATAAAACCACATTCACTCCTTGCTTCAATTGAGCAAAGCAAAACCTTGCTTGGATATGGGGTAGCTCACTTGCTTACCAGTACTAGTAGTACCTACCCAGGCACTACCTAGCCAACAGCATTGATGGTACGACCGACTTACAACGTCATCGCATTCAAAGAGTTAAAGTAGTACACCCCCTTCATACTCCTTCATAAATAAGTAGCTCTTGTACCTAAACATTACAGGTAACTATTCAACCGCCGAAAGAGTCGCCCATAGACGTCACGACCCTCAGACATGAGCATACGACCAAGAAGAAGAACTATTTAACCAGCCTGTCATCCAAGGCTGACTAGGATGTACAATTCACTAAATAATCCTCCATGTTACATTTCATGACCAATAATAAAAATCATCAGGGCTTTCTTGTCTCCTATCTATGGTTCAATCATTAAATAACACAACATAGGTCATTTCTAAAACAACTGTGCCTATGCAAGTAACATTCATGCATGAGTGACACAAAAATACACTAATGAGCAAACGCCAGGTTAAATAAATGTATGTGGTAGGCATTTAACCCTTTTCCCAATACTTTAAAAACTCGTTGTCCTTAAACACCAAGACATCTTGAAATCAAACCCTATGCACTGCATTTGCACAATAGTAAAAATTACTGGCACCACCTGATTCCGATTTTTTAAATTGATTTATGAAACATAGGTCCGGGACTAATCTTTCTGTAAACTTGGAACAAGTTAAATCTGCAACTTCTACAATCATCATCATCATATTAGCCAAAAGACGTCCACTGCTGGACAAAGGCCTCCCCCAAAGAGTGCCCGCGAGCCTTACCAGGCCATCAGTCCACCTTCATATGGACAGCACAAATGTGAAATCAATTTGTCAATAACTTAAACGTGTGGTAGGCACTTTTATTTTTGCCAACTGTACCTTTCCTTGCACAGCCATCAACTAATCACTAAGACTATTCCTATGACCCCTAACATGATGATGGGTCTACTATGTGTGACTACCTATGTGTAATCAAAGAGCTGCTATGAGTAGCCTCTGTCTCCCTCATCAGACCAGCCCGACAGCATCACAACATTGCATTGTCAGCAGATAAGCTCAAATGTTTGACCATTTCATAATTTCAACTTCAAACCAATATGACTTCAAAAAGTTAGCTAAACTTGACCTGCAAGACTTGACCCAAACAAGTCAACATACATAGCTACATACATAACTACATGCATACAAGCTAACGACCATTGCAAATTAATTAGATGAAAGCTTGTACATACACAACACTCCTTGATAAAAGTATAGGACAGAAGTCTTTCATCCATCTGTCAAACCCGGTGCAATACATGACCTGAAATTCTAGCGGTCATACATGACATGACTGACTTCTCACTTTGTCCCATGAAATTCAAACTTGATACCTAGGGTTGTTGTTAGTTTCTCATCAAACACACTCATGACGTCACACAACTTTAGAATGGAGTTGCACTAATATGTCATCAAAACATTCCATGTACTAATCACAACTTAATATGTGCCACTGAACTACTGTCAACTCTTGCAGGTACCTACTAAAGAAATAATGTTACAAGATACATCCATAGGCTACTTGACACCCAATCATGCACTGTTGTCTCTCGCTGTAATTTAAAAGTGAATACAGTGCAGAAAGTTTACCATCTAAGTAGAATGAGCTTCACAAACTTCATTCATACCACAACTTTTGTGTTACTCATACCACAAGTAGATAATTGTCATTTCATTTACCTACTCTTTTCATATTTTCCTCAATTGCATGCCAAACTTTCAACACATAGTATTTAGTTAGGAAACATTTGAAGTTGTATGCTACCATCCCTGAAGCTTCCTGCTGTTGTGTCATCGGAGTGATATTCAACTTACAAATTTGATTGAAAGAATCATCCTCAAAACATGTTAAAAATAATAACCACTGAAGTCACTCACACAACTCAAAGCTCATGTAAATTGAAAGTGGCAAAAATACAGTCACTAACTGTTAACTTAACTGCTCATTTTATTTTAATACTTCCACTGCACTTTAAAAACTTAATGCTTTGAAACTGAAATCAATGACTCACATGATGATGCCTGAACAAGCATGTAAATACTAGGGCTACTCTAGGCATTTATATGATTTTGTAGGCACTGTTGCAGTTCTCATCTAAATTGCAATGCTATCTCACTAAGATATGATGGCAAGTTTATATTTTGAAGGTCTACAAATGCTAAATCTCACTATTCCACACTAGGACTTTATTAAATCCTATAAGACAGCAGGACATTGCCTCTCAAAACACAAATCAATGCATGATACTTGTATTGATTTAAAAGTTTGTTTAGTACAGTACCTCATAGATCCGTAGGCAGCACTCATCTTTCAACATGAGTCTGACCTGTGTGACTACTTGCCATGGTATCACCACTTGCTTTGTCACTGTGCCAAGTCAGGAGCATCCGCATCCCAGGAAATGAGGTTGATTGATTCACTTGCTGCTCACTGCACTCTGGAACTGTTGACTCAACTGCTACACAAGTATGACAACTCGAAGGCACCCATCGAGTCTGGCACTGACTGCTTTAGGTGTAGTTGCTAGGCAGCTACCGTTGCACTTTGTGACATGACTTTCTTGACATCTGACGGCTGACCTGTGGACACTTAGAGATCGCCTCGAAACCAATTATTTATATCACTCTTAATGCTCTGCCGTTATCGACCGATACGTAACAACGACGATTGTGAAGTATTTGTCGATTTTTAATGCCGATATGATCAAACGCGTGTGCGCAGCGATCAATAAAATTACAACACTTCCGATCCCTTGCTAGACAATGGGATCTAATTAGATTGTCTGAACGTTGCTCTTAGACATATTGTAACCGAGAGTTACATATTTTTAGCGAATACTTCATCTTAAAACACAACAAGTTAGCTAAGCACGCCGTAGGTATTATTGCGTCGTGGGCAAATTAGTTAAGTTTCTCACTTCTGATTTTAGGAATAAAAGTCACAAAAATCACAAGTAACAATTATAATCGCTTTTTCTACAAATTTACAACAAAATAACAATATTTCAATAAGAGCAACGCTAAAACAATGCAAGTCTCAAGAATGAATGACAAAAAGTGACAATCTCGTGATTCCCGCCTTATTTGACAGCTAATGTCAACCGGTCCGTTTAAGGTCTTGTTAAAATCGTAGTCAATGCCGAAGCGCAGATCCGACAATAGTATATCATGATATATTAAGTACCGTCAACTGGGGTTACTTTGATTCGCGGGGCGACTTTGATCAAATAGGTTTTTCTCCGAAATCATTGTTTTATATTAGTTATCTTGCTGTATAGGTACTTACTCGATTAAATCTTCTTCATTTTAAATAGTTTTGCTTTTATACTACATTCTAAATGATCAAAGTAGCCCCATTTTTTCCAAAAGTCTACCGGTATATATTATGGTCCTTTTTTCACCAAAATACCAAGTTAAAGTCCCAGAAAGAAATCTAATCAACGAATGTCTAGACGTTATAAAACACTTGCAATAAAATAGAAAAGTCAAAGATGAATAAATTGATTCGCTTATTTTAGTATAGGTACCAAACCAACACTCAGCAAATTGGTTACTCAGCATTTTTATTTCAAAAATTAGTGGTTGTGAATGGACTGCATAGATATATATACATACCACATATGTTAAAAGAACATATTTAACCCTTTTTTTGAGTTTGTAGATACCTATACAAAAAAAAATATGCTCTTTTATTTTGCTAAACTTGAATGCTCTTTATTTTTTTTATTTGCTAATAAAAGGGTTAACGGTATCACATCAATCGAGGATTTTTTGGAATTAGCCTAATAGCTAATCATTACCGACACTTGCACTGGCGGTGGAGTTAAAACGTTATAATACTTATATATAATGCTATAACCATATTAACTCAGGTAATATAAATCTTTGAATTGCCAAATTTTATTAGCAGGCAGGATATTGCAGCGAAAATACCATCCAACCTATCTATCCTAAAACGTTATCACGTCACAATATATTATTATTAGGTTTTTTATAATAACGTTATAAATCTTATAATTTTCTAGATGAAAAAGATATAGTTAAATATATGGGAACAATAATCTTACACAAATCGTCCCAAACTAATAATAATATTTTGCGGACAATCATACACAAATCAACCTAGTCCCAAACTATGCAAAGCTTGTACTATGGGTACTATAGACGACGATATAGATACTTATATAGATAAATAAATACTTCAATACATAGAAAACGTCCATGACTCAGGAACATTCGTGCTCATCACACAAATAAAACTAAGCAAAGCCTGTAAGCCACTATTAGGTAGGCGAAGATATACCTACATATCTACTTATATAGATTAATAAATACGTACATAGGTATATAGAACACAATATATAGAAAACTTCCATGCTCAGGAATAAATATTCATGCTCATCACACAAATAAATGCCCTTACCGGGATTCGAACCCAGGACCTCTTAGCTTCGTAGGCAGCATCACACTATACCCTGAGAATTTTACGGTTTCGCTCTATGAAAACACAACAATACTTAACCTGTTGTTTCCCGATGCCGCGAATTCACGGCATCCTCCCTTCAATGGAATTTATATCATTTTAAATTAGAACAGAGTTGCATTTGTTTTGCATCATTCGATTTTAGAAACAGAACAAAGTCTACTCTAGTTTTTATTTTGATTTGATTCAAATTTCACTGCCTATTTTCCTGGTACGGCGGGATACCTCAGGTTTTAATATCGATATCAGCCATACTTTTACACCAAAAAATAAGTTGGGTTATTTGACTAAATATTCATTAATAATCCACCTAAATTTAATACCAGAACGGTAAAAATAATAAAAAGTAATTTATATAAATTCCGTAAAAATCAGGCGAAAATAGTACTTATAAACTTTATTTATTTTACAATTGACTACTTCTATAAACGTTATTTGGGATACGCGCATAATCCACTTATTTTTGTGAATGAATAAACCTTTCTATAGGCCAGATGAAATTCAATATTATCTCAAGGCCGTAAATATTTCATTAAAATGCTGTTATTTCCTGATGCATATATTTTTGGATTCAGGTAGTAAGTCTCCAAATGTGTGTACTCAAACATGTTTTCGTTATAAAAATACTGATAGCATTTTTGCTTGCGGGTTAATTTTTTTTCCTAACTTCCTCCTTTTTTTCCAACTTAGTGTTTTCTATAGTAAAAGCTTTTAAAATAACATATAAAAGCCCTATACAAATAATTAGCCTGATATTGAATTACATATTTCCAAAAAAACCGTATCTTGCTCAGGCTACAGGCTAAAGCGGTCGTCAACAACAAAAATAATATAATAAATATAATAATAAACTACACAATCTTTTAATTACTTACCTAAATACTACCGATTTTCTCAACATTGGGTTAATTCGTCTTATTTGTTTTAAATCAGAATAACGAGGCGTAAACCCACTAAACGGCAAATTAAAAGTGGTGTTGCTTACGAGAACTTAATTAAACATCCTACGAAAATCAATGAATTAAAGTAATTATACGCTTTAATCAACTTGTGTCGTAAACCGGAGGCGTTGCGCACATTGTACTATATTATATATAGACTTAATTAAGAAGATAAAATGATCAATCGCAAGTACTAGTGCGCTATTAAATTGTAACAACTCTGATTTAGCACCACACTAGTCAGATCGGTGAGTTGTCACTATCAAGAAGAAAAAGGTTATAAATGTATATGCGGTTGGAGAAGGGATAGTCCTTTTCATCAGCGCGCCCGCAGGAGTTAAGGGTCGATATTAACAACTCGCCTACCGCAGACCAGTGTAAGCCAGACCTCCAATTACGCAGTTGTAACGAATGTAGGGATCAAGATATAGTTTGATAGTGAGGTGGGTCAAGATAGATTATGAATAGCATGGCAAGGCGGCGGGCGCGCACGAGCGGCACAAAGCGCCGTCGGCACGCAGAGAACTATCGGCGCATCCGCCTGCCCACAAAGCCCCACAATAAACTTTTACAGCGCACATAAAACCCTGACTTTTTAACCCAAGTTATTTGAATTAATATCAATCCGGAGTTCCTCAATGGGCTTTACTCGTCAAAATTTAAAGTTTTATGACAACCTCGGAATTGAGGAATAAAATTTAATTGAAATGTTAGCCCCCAAAAAAGTTTGATTGTGGTTATCAGCTTCCGAATTTGAATATTTACATTGAATATTTTAATAACGAAATTGATGGAATGGTTGACAAGAAGTTTCATTCACCGTTACTGGTATTTAGGGCGTAAAAAATATTGCTGTACCTTTCAAAAACTCATGTAAATTCAAAGTAAAAAAGCTCATGACTAAAGATGTCACAAATGGGTACGCATAACCAAGCATAACTTATACAGATACGAGTGTCTCAGGTGGACACACATCATGTGTTGACTTGAATCCATAATCATCAAGCAGGAAATAAAAAAAACCTAGCAGTAGCAGAAAAATATTGATTCACAATCAAAGCGAAACCTTGTTGGTCATGTCTTTCGGTTGTTTGATGTTCTATTGTTTGAGCAACATATCAAGGTTGATGGTTGTAGGTATACATGTCAAGTGATAATGAAAATTCAAGTTTGAAGAAACGATGACGCAATACCATTAAATAAAATACCGAGTTTCGGTTTGCATAGGCCGAGGCCTTCATTACACGTATTGCAAACTTTGAAATTGGAAATGCCAATACAGCGTTGTTTCAACGCTTGAATTTCGGCCGGTCTTGCATTTGATAATTAGCACCTCCGCTCATTGTCGGCGGACAATTGCGATATGAATGCGCGTCTACATAAAGCCCCACGTTTATCGACGGCAATGCCATAAACATCCAATCACGCCCGGCACCATCAGTGCCACTCGTTGTTATCTTTGATATTTTATAGGATCTGTAAAACGCCGGCTCTGCAAGGCATTGACATTCCGAGGGTCCGCCGGTGGAGCGACGGATTTGTAAAAGCCGTGATGTACGTTCACCGAACTGACGAGAAACTTATACTTAACAACACCACTAACTTGAGTAAAACTATCTTTACCATTTATTATACACGGGTGAAAAGTTATTTTACGTCTCGTGTGATGAAACACTTGAAACACTCGCTATAAACGCTCAAGGATTCTATTTTTGAACTACTCGCTCCGCTCGTGGTCAATCATAGAATCCTTTCGCAAGCTCGTGTTTCAAATGAACACTCGCAGGTAGAATACAACTTTTCCTCCTTGTATAACAATAGATTTGTTATACAAGGGGGGAAAGTTGTATTCAACCAAGTTTCAACAGTATAGCTCTTATGGTTTCGGAAAAAAATGGCTGTGACATACGGACGGACAGACAGACAGACGGACAGACATGACGAATCTATAAGGGTTCCATTTTTTGCCATTTGGCTACGGAACCCTAAAAAAGTTAAAAAAGTAAAAATAAAATAAAGTTTAAAAAAAGTTAAAAAAAAGGAAAAAAAAGGTAATAAAAAGCAAGAAAAAAATTTGTCATAAAATATACAAACAACAATCATTTAGCGTTCTACGTCATAGTACTTATAACGTTCTACGTCTACTTTCTTCACATGTGGATAAAAAGCGATTTTCTCAATAGATATCAAACATACAAAAAGGCCTTTCCGAGCTAGTGAGGTGAAAATAACTATTTTATTTTAGTTATTTTAGTAAAATTTCAATCCTTATCAAAATTTATCATGTGAAAAGCTTTTCGCCGCGTTTTCACAATGTTTGAGGACGTTTTTTAAAACAGTTTCGAGGTGGATACATTGTGCGTGCCAAATTAAAATGACTAAAATCCACTTTAAGAGACCACGTTCTAGATGTTTTAAATAATCACAGCTGTGACACCGCCGATTGTGTCTTATTTCGATGATAACACAATGTGCTGCGTACCTAGACCTATTGCGTATATTGCGTATAGGCGGGATGATACATAAGTATGTAAAACGCCTTAAATATGTAAAACGTTAAAATTAAAAAAACTGTCTTATTTTTAAATACGTGTCTCTGACTATCTGCGTTCGTTCTAAATTTGAATTTAGTGGCGCGAAAATTTTATTGGTTTCTTGTCATTTGAAAATATATTTCGTCGATTGTTTTCAAAATTGATAAAATTGAACAAAGAGCGGTGATAAAGTTTCTTTATATGAAGAGCATGAAGGGTATAGATATTGATGACGAGCTAAATATGTTTTGGGTGAATGTGCTCTTTCATATGCCACAATAAAAAACTGGGTGGATGAGTTTAAACGCGGCCGTACAAGTGTCCAAGATAAAGCCCTCCCCGCGGACATCAAAAAACGACTCGGGAAATGGTCGCCAAAGTACATGATATTGTTTTGGCAGATCGACGATTGAAGTTACCTGAAATAGCTGATACTACAGGTATCTCGAAAGAACGGGTACATCACATCTTAAGTGAGGAATTAAATATGAAAAACCTATCCGCCCGTTGGGTGCCGCGATTGCTTACGCGCACGATCAGAAAAGAATTCGGATGCAAAACTCGAAAGAATGTTTGGACCGTTTTCAGAGTTATAAAGCCGATTTTTACGTCGATTTTTAACAACAAATGAAACATACCCATGTTTCATTTGTTGCCATTACACGCCAGAATCAAAAAACTAATCAAAACAGTGGACTGAATCGAGGTTTTCGGCTCCAAAAAAAGCTAAGGCTGGAAAGTCGGCTGGAAAAGTGGGCTTCCGTCTTTTGGGATGCAAATGGAATTTCAATTGTGGATTACTTTCCCAAAGGCCAAACTATTAATGGAGAATAACTACGCTAATCTTTTAGATAAGTTTCATCAAAGTATTCAGCAGAAACGACCAGGATTAGCCAAAAAAATAAACACTAGGGTCCATACATGAAAAATCAACGAATTTAAACTTGCTAAACTCTACAATATATATAGTAAACAGAACATACTGTTTATTTCAAGCCACTGTAATTATTTTTAACAAAAACAAAAGTTCAGTGTCCTCTACACCGCATATAGTAAATAGAAATTATTAATATTTTAGTCCGCAACAATGAAATTGTACACTATAAAAAAATCTGGTATCCTCTATACTGCATATATAGTAAACAGAAATTATTGATCGTTTCAGAACGCCATAATGATATTTAAATATGAAACCCGATAAACTCTACAATATGTATAGTAAACAGAACATACTCTTTATAACATGTTACAATAATTATTTTTAACACTAACGAAAATCTGGTATCCTCCAATTCTGCATACAGTACACAAAAATTGTTGATTATTTCAGTCCGCTATAATGATTTTTAGAACTAATAAAAAATCTGGTGTTCTTAATACTACACATAGTAAGCAGTGACTATTGGGCGTTTTAAGTCCACAGTAATGATATTGAACACTACTGAAATATCTGATAAACTCTACCCTGTCCTATGATGATGCCTAC
Organism: Epinotia brunnichana; assembly: GCA_963854355.1. NCBI lineage: Eukaryota > Metazoa > Arthropoda > Insecta > Lepidoptera > Tortricidae > Epinotia > Epinotia brunnichana. The sequence goes on along the minus strand of OY977941.1, from coordinate 8,775,391 downwards.
AGATTGGTTTTGTATACTACACAAAATTTGTTTTCTACGATACTAGGTAAGTGGGTAATAGGAACTAGAAATGATGTTGATAAGAAGTAGAATTTTCTATTAATGTGTAAAAAAAGTATAGTTGTCACATATACTACAATAAAATCAAGTCGAATTTACAATAATCTGTTAAAGGAAACTAGATTTTTTTCTCCGTGTACAAATGAAGAAGTCATAGCCGAGCCGCCGTAGAGGAGTATTTTGAGGCCTCGAGAAAAGTCATTTTATGGGGGGCATTACAGCTTTATAACGTACTTAGATGGAATAAGTGCTTAGAGCTACACGGAGACTATGTCGAAAAATAAAATCAATTGTACACGAAAACTTGAGTATTTTCTTAGTTACTTATCAACCCGCCATATAATATTAAATACATATATATATATATATGATTTTGGGGTTTTTTTTTTAGCTCTTACCTACTTTAATGTATTTCAAAGATCAACATTTATCAGATATCCCATACCATGTATCCCACAACATTTACCAGATATTCAATCACCATGTCACAAAACTGAAACTCAATTAACTAGTAGGTAGGTACCTATTCTTCCTGGCGATATCATCAGATCATTAGGTAATAATAATAATAAGCCTTTTATTTCGGACACACTTTCTTAATTACTCTAATGGTCTAGTATATCACACTTTCTTATCTTCTGTGTGTCAGTTTGCCATTCGGCAAAGGCCTCCTCCAACCTTCTCCATTCCTTCCTATCTTGTGCTACTCTGCTCCATGTTACTCCAGCAACCTGGGATATGTCTCCATCCCATCTTTTTAATGGTCGGCCTTTCTTCCTTTTGTTTCCTCTGGGGTACCATTGAGTAACAAGTTTGCTCCATTTGTTTGCTCCTCTGATAATGTTACCAGACCATTTCCATTTTAGCCTCCGTATTTTTGTTGTCATATCCAGCGTCTTGGTTTTTGATCTTATATTGGTTTGTTCTAATACTTCTAATGCGATCAGCTTTTCGGATACCTAGCATGCTCCTTTCCATTGCACGTTGGCAGCATTCTAATTTGTAAGTAAGTACGTACCTACAATGTCTAGTCATCATTAGGCAGGTTCATAAAAATCCAGAGTCACGTCTCATCATATCAGCCGAAAGACGTCCACTGCTGGACATAGGCCTCCTCCAAAGAGTGCCACAATGGCCGGTCCTGCGCCACCCGCAGTCACGTCTGGGCTCGGTCTTTTTGATTCGTATTTTCCCGAATGTTGTTTAACCTGGGTAAATTTTTGTCATAGAGTCAAGCCTAATGGCGTGGAATCCAGTATTTTATTGCACTACACTATATATCAATGAAGCGTAGGCGCGGCGTTGGGTAAAGAACGTTATTACACGTAATTAAAAGGCGATAACAGAATTTATGTTCCTAGCACGCTTTGTATATTATAATGTATCGACGTAAACAGAGTTAGATTTAAGAGTCTAACACTCGTCTTGCCATTAAAAAGAAAATGTTCGCAATCCGTCTATACGACTCGAGTTTAATACTTATTTATACGCGTAGTCGTAAAACGATGAATAATGACGTTGCATACAGAGCTAGGCTGGCATTTACAACGATTACTGACCAACGTACCAGTGTAAGTCTGACCTCCACTCACGTGTAGTTATTACGAATGTAGGGGTCATGTTATACTAGAGGTTGTGAAGAATCAAGCTGGGTCGTGAATCGTAGCTTGCCTGTAATTACCGGCTTTATACGCAAGTCCGCTTTCTCGTTGTTGAAAACTTTAGATGTATCCGCGGTATTGTGGGTGTATGGGGCTTGAAGTAAATTACAGGGGCGCCATTCGGGCTTGTTATTCGATAGTCTAAGTCTACTATATTATGCCCAAAAGTAGATAAAATGACTGATGATCGCGGGACAACAGCATAACTGCGTGCTGGGCAGGACCCACAGGCAAAGACAGCGCGGCAGACCCGTAACCAGATGGGCAGACGACATCACCCAAGTAGGAGGCAAAGACGCCAAAGATAGGGAGCACTGGTCATCACTGGAGGGGGCCTTTACCTTCGCAGGAGGGGTTCTTGCTACAACTGAATAATTTAGATTAAGATAGGTACGTCAAATTTAAATATTATAAATTAAATTAAAATTAATTAACAATTATCTTGACATTTGATACTATTGCATTTATATAAATATTTAAAAATTCAATAATTGTTATGTTCACATTTTATGAATCGGCAAGAAATAAAAAGGCTTTTTTTATTCGTTAGTGGCGTACCTGCACGGTTATGTTATACAAATACCTGATTATTGATTAACACACGACACAAAAGCCCTATTAGCTTGAGTGAGATGTCAGTACTCTGAAAGGTCCTTGTACCAGATACCCTCACATAGATATGGAAATTTCCATACACGTCCACATCAATTTAAAATTATTTAATGTCTTTCAAAAAGTACATGTTTCAGGCCGCCAGTAACATCTCCACTTTACACAATTGCCCTTCTCGTGGCAATGTTCCCAGTGGTCTCTAAAACAAGTCGAATCAAGCCCCAGGTTTCATGGCAAATAAATGTTAAATTTCAATGGAGCCTCTCGTTGCGCGCTTGTTCGTCGTCGAGTCTCAAACATAAATTAATTTTGCTTTAGTAAAATGTCCGGTTATTGTTTAAAAAAGGGCCAAAGACAAGGCGGGTATTTAGAAATCATAGGGAGGTTTTAATTTGGCTTTGCTGTAAGTATACTTCGGAGTATTTGAATACTCACAAGGTTTTACAGGTTAAAATTACAAACGCTATGTAGGTAGGTATACCTTAGGTACTATAATTATTCGGATATACAAAGGAAAATTATGAATCCAGTTTCCATAGCAGGATTTTTAGAGGGACATTTTTTTGTTATTCTTCTTTGCTTATTTTCCTGTGCCTTTTACTTATATGTATTTTGCTATGCAAACATCAGTAATAATGGTATTATATGAAGAAATAATCTCTCCCAGATTAGACATCAACGCGCGCAGCACAAAGTTTAAAGTTATTAAATTATGCTAGACTAGATGTTGCCCGCGACTTCGTCCGCGTAGAACATGTTATCGTCTAAATGTTTCGTTAAAGAATGAATTTAAAAAAAAAACATTGAAATTAGTTTTGTAGTCTTTTAGTAAACATTCTAAATCCGAAGTTACAAATCTCTTACCTTCAAAATGTCTTGCTCTCTATACAAACTTAGAACCTCTTTGAACCCTCATAGTATAAGTCTGAAACCGTAGTTACAACCTTCTTACTTTAAAAATGTCTTGCTTTCTACATAAACTTCGAACCCCCGTTAACCTTCTTAGGCGATAAATAAAAAAAAACGCTGAAATAAGTTTTGTAGTCTTTCAGCAAACAGTCTATAACCGAAGTTACAAATCCCTTCCATTAAAAATTACTTGCTCGCCATACAAACTTGGAATCCCCTTTAGAGGTTCAATTGTAAAAAAAACCGGTCAAGTGCGAGTCGGACTCACGCACGAAGGGTTCCGTACCATTATCTATAAAAAACTATTTTACTATATGTTTTAAGTATTAGTTGTTATAGCGGCAACAGAAATACATCATCTGTGAAAATTTCAGCTGGAACTATCACGGCATCAGTGAGATACAGCCTGGTGACAGACAGACGGACGGACGGACGGACAGCGGAGTCTTAGTAATAGGGTCCCGTTTTACTCTTTGAGTACGAAACCCTAAAAACGCTGAAATAAGTTTTGTAGTCTTTTAACAAACAGGCTAGGATCGAAGTTACAAATCTCATACTTTAAAATTTTCTGACTCTCTATACCAACTTAGGGGATTAACGCTTTTCAAGGAAAAATTAAGAAGAAGAGTTTTTTTTTGTTGTAATAAGCATTTTTTCTACAAACTATCAAGTATCTAAGCTCAATAAAAGTGTTTCCCATACGAATCTTGCACCCTTTTTAACCCCTTAAGGGGTGGAATTTTCCAAAACGCTGAAAGTACTTTATTTGTAAGCTTTCTACAAAGTTTTAAGCGTCTATCTCAAAAAAGAGTTTCCCTCATACAAACTTTGCAACCCTTAGTAACCCCCTCAGGGGTGGAATTTATCAACACGCTGAAAGTACTTTATTTATATTCTAATATGTAAGCTATCTTCAAAGTTTAAAGTCTCTTGCTAAAAAAAGAACGTTGCCTCCGTACAAATGTTGCACTCCCTTTTAACCCCCTTAGGGGTGGAATTTTCCAAAACACTGAAAGTTCTTTTTAGGGTTCCGTACTCAAAGAGTAAAATGGGACCCTATTACTAAGACTCCGCTGTCCGTCCGTCAGTCCGTCCGTCCGTCTGTCTGTCACCCGGCTGTATCTCACTGATACCGTGATAGTTCCAGTTGAAATTTTCACAGAAGACGTATTACTGTTGCCGCTATAATAACAAATGCTAAAAACAAAATAAAATAAATATTTTTATTGACACGGAACCCTTTGTGCGCGAGTCCAACTCGCACTTGGCCAGTTTTTTTGTATTTCAATAAGTAGGTAATCTTTCTTCAAACGTTTAACCTTGTATCTCAAAAATAATTTCCCTCATACAAACTTTGCAACGATTTTAACAACTTTTAGGGGTGGAATTTTCCAAAACGCTAAAAGTGCTTTATTTTTATGCTAATAAGTAAGCTTTCTACAAAGTTTTAAGTCTCTAGGTAAAAAAACATGTTACCCCCATACAAATGTTGCACCCCCTTTTAACCCCCTTAGGGGCGGAATTTTCTAAACCGCTGAAAGTAATTTTTTTATTTCAATAAGTCATCTTTCTACAAACTTTTAAGCTTCTATCTCAAAAAAAGTTTCCATGGTACAAACTTAGAAACCTTTTTTAACCCCCTTAGGGATGGATTTTTTTCAAAACGCTGAAAGTGCTTTTTTTTTATTTCAAGAGTAATTATTTATATATAATTTCCCTCATACAAACTTTGCAACCATTTTTAACCCCTTATGGGTGGAATTTTCCAAAACGCTGAAAGTACTTTATTTTTATTCTAGGTAGTAAGCTTTTCACAAAGGTTTAAGTCTCTAGCTAAAAAAACTTGTTTCCTCCATACAAATGTTGCACCCCCTTTTAACCCCCTTAGGGGTGAAATTTTCTAAAATTGAATTTTTCAAAACGCTGAAAGTACTTTAATAATATTCTTATAATGCTATTTACAAAGTTTTAAGTCTCTTGCTAAAAAAACGTTGCCTCCATACAAATGTTGCACTCCCTTTTAATCCCCTTAGGGGTGGAGTTTTCTAAAACACTCAAAGTTCTTTTTTGTATTTCAATAAGTAATCTTTCTACAAACGTTTAACCTTGTACCTATCTCAAAAAAGAATTTCCCTCATACAAACTTTGCAATGATTTTGAACCCCCTTAGGGGTGGAATTTTCCAAAACGCTGGAAGTACTTTATTTTTATTCTAATAAGTAAGCTTTCTACAAAGGTTTAGGTCTCTAGCTAGAAAAACATGTTTCCTCCATACAAATGTTGCATCCCCTTTTAACCCTCTTAGGGGTGGAATTTTCTAGAACGCTGAAAGTAGTTTTTTTGTATTTCAATAAGTAATCTTTCTACAAACTTTTAAGCTTCTATCTCAAAAAAGCGTTTCCTCATACAAACATTGCAACCCTATTTAACCCCTTAGGGGTGGAATTTTCCAAAACGCTGGAAGTACTTTATTTTTATTCTAATAAGTAAGCTTTCTACAAAGGTTTAGGTCTCTAGCTAGAAAAACATGTTTCCTCCATACAAATGTTGCATCCCCTTTTAACCCTCTTAGGGGTGGAATTTTCTAGAACGCTGAAAGTAGTTTTTTTGTATTTCAATAAATAATCTTTCTACAAACTTTTAAGCTTCTATCTCAAAAAACCGTTTCCTCATACAAACATTGCAACCCTATTTAACCCCTTAGGGGTGGAATTTTTCAAAACACTGAAAGTTCTTTATTTTTATTCTAATGAGTAAGCTTTCTACAAAGGTTTAAGTCTCTAGCTAAAAAAACATGTTTCCTCCATACAAATGTTGCACCCCCTTTTAACCCCCTTAGGGGTGAATTTTCTAAAACGCTGAAAGTGGTTTTATTGTATTTTAATAAGTAATCTTTCTACAAACTTTTTAGCTTCTATCTCAAAAAAGAGTTTCCCTCTATACAAACTTTGCAACGACTTTCAACCCCCTTAGGGGTGGAATTTTCCAAAACGCCGAAAGTACTTTATTTTAATTCTAATAAGTAAGCTTTCTACAATGTTTGAATTCTCTAGGTAAAAAAAAAATGTTTCCTCCATACAAATGTTGCACCCCCTTTTAACCCCCTTAGGGGTGAAATTTTTTAAAACGCTGAAAGTTGTTTTTTTGTATTTCAATAAGTAATCTTTCTACAAACTTTTAAGCTTCTATCTCAAAAAAGAGTTTCCCCCATACAAATTTTGCAACCCTTTTTAGCCCCCTTAGGGGTAGAATTTTCCAAAACGCTGAAAGTACTTTATTTGTATTCTATAAAGTAATCATTCCACAAAGTTTGAAGACTCCAACTCAAAAAATAAAGTTTCCTCCATACAAACTTTGCACCCCTATTTAACCCCTTTAGGGGTGGAATTTCCAAAAATCCCTTCTTATCCGTCGCCTACGTTATAAAAGGTTGTATAGGTGTAAATTTCAAGTTTCTAGTTCCAGTAGTTTCGGCTGTGCGTTGATGATCTGTCAGGAAGTCTTCTTTTATATATATAGATAATTAGGTGCCTATGTTACAAAGTAGCCTTGTTTTTTTAAACAAAAATAGATTATGAGACCATTGTCACTTTCTAAGGTTGCGGCCTGAACGCTAGCGGGGAGCGGGGCGGCGAGCGGACGTTCAAAGACTGAACTCGACCAAATGTAAAAAATGCTGACGAATGCTTTATTTATGTGGCTTTTAAATTAAATTAAATTAAAAATCATTTATTTCGGACTAATTCATCCATAATTTGTTAGTAACAATATATTAACTTAAAAACTAGTGTTAGTAACAAAACAAGTAACTTAGCAAAACTAATATCGGCGTGAGGGGGCACGCACCGGAGCATGCACCTCGTCCCAGTACCGCATTATCGGGCAGTCCACCCGTTCCACAAGCGATTGCAGGATGCTGTTGGTACTACCCCGCACCCTCCGCATGAGTGATGCCACCTACTGCGCATTATTGCGTGGAATCCCGGCACGCCCGCCGCCGCGAACATGCCGGACGCACTGCTATAGCGGGGCAGACCCAACAGCACCCTGAACGCATTATTGTACTGCACTCTTATGGCATTGACGGCCCGCTGCGTATACCCAACCCACAGCGCACACGAGTAGAAGGATTGACAAAATGCCTTAAATAAGGTAACTTTGACACCCTCACTACACCGTGCGAACCTACGAGCCAGCATATTACAACGGACCGCCAAGGCCCGGCGCTCTCTCTCTATGTCGAGATCGTCGCATAGCGTCTCCACTACCCAGTCTACTTTGTCTTGTACTTTATCACATGATAAGCGTATAATAGACCTTCTGAGGTACAACGTTATCAGTCTACTATGAGCTATGTACCTACATATATGTGTAAGCTTAGCACTGAATCAACAACGTAAATAACAGGGCAAAAGTGTAACTTTGCAGTTAGCAAATAGTACATGCAATAAATATTTGAATAACTTTATAGCCAGTGTTTGCATGTGTCACTCAAATTAAGAGCCACAGACAAATCACCAGAAATACCGCCACTTTGCTTTAATTTTGTCGTCATTAATAGTCAAATTAGAAGTCGAATTCCAACGCATCCAACGCGTCGCATTCCATTTTGGGCCACAATTCCATGGGTTTTCATTACAGAAGGGGGCAGCTTTAGGATATCGATTATTTATAAATATCAATTAAATATAACATCGACTCGTACTCATAATACAATACACCCAATGAGTAAACTATGTACCTAATTGGATTTGTGTAAGATTGTTTTTCTATGATTTTGAAAGGAAGAGACACGAACATGGAGATATCCCTATGTCATGGCAAGGACATATCACATTTTGTAAGTCGAATTATTTTACCGATCCTGTTCGCACAACGAACATACCTGCCTAATAAATAAAAAATACGTAGGTACAGTAAAGGAAGTTGGTTGGTACCTAGTCGTGTTATTTTCGTTGATGTCGCGACGACAACACGGTACAAATGGAAAATCGTCAACACGAAATGATCATTTTGAAATTGGACTAAAAGTAGGTAATACCATCAAAATTGAATTTGGTGAAAATGTTTTTTTTTGTATCAATATTTTTGTACGACATTTTTTTTTCTCATTCGAAATTAATCTAGCTCAAATAGAATTTTGTCCAGTTCATACTGGACATGACGTGATGTAGTTTCATATTTAAATACGAGCAAAATTGTGTGTGTCGTCTAAGTCGTCTTATATGAAAATCGACTATTTTGTACAAAATTCATACCTATCCTATATTTTTGAAGTGTACGTTATTCCATTTGGACGCGCGTATACTTTTTTCGACCTATATGAAATATGTCAATTATACTTTTAGGTCGTAATTAAATTTTAGCATTATCGAGGATTTTAAAATTGACATTATTCAGATTCGACTAATATAATTTCAAGTTGTCCATTTTCTATTTGTGCTGAATGACAGTATAGGTAAATCAAAAAGATTCGTGTTTCAATTTCCTTAAATAGCATCTGACCGGTCGAAAACTAAATTATAAATGTGGTATCTTGAACGCGGCTTAAGCATTCACTTCTCTCTTTCCCCCACCTATCATCCCTCTCTTTCTATATCCTCAATGTGACGCGTGTTTCGGCTTTGTGGAAATTAAACCAGGATTAATTAATTACTGCGTTTTATTAAGATACCACAATTGGCGACGAGGATGGGATACTGCCTTAAGTAGCTTCTTCACTAGCTTTTTCAAAATCAAGAAATCAAGGTAATAGAGAAACGACATTTGAATTGGGACAAAAAGTCATGGTCAAAGATTACAGGAAGGGTAGCAGGCCATGGGTTCAGGGTTTAATCATAGGCGACTCTATACCTGGGGTAAGCTATATTATAGAGGTTGAAGAAACAGAAGAGGCAGAAAGTGCAATTAAAAAGTTATTTGAAGAAGATTACTGTGAGAGGACATACAGGGTCGGTGTAAGTAAAATACCACCTCATTATATTAAAGTACAGGTTTGTGGACAGGAGCTAGAATTTGAATTGGATACGGGCTCCGATGTAACAGTTATGTCAATAAATGATATAAATGCATATTTCCACAAGTTTGAACTACAAGAGTGTAATGTATTATTTAAAAATTTTGACCAAAGTATAACCAAACCAATAGGTATTTTAAAAAATATGACAGTGTCATTCAACAACATTACAAAAAAATTAAATGTCTTTGTTGTAAAAAATAACGCCCCTAGAGTTATTGGACGAGACTGGTTAAATGAGTTAAATCTATGGCCTCCAACAATAAACAATAGCCTTAATATTGGAACTAATGTTATGCAAAATGTTTCAGACACAGAACAACTTGTAAAGAGCCAGTTCGCAGAGGTATTCAGCCCAGGTTGGGGGAACTTCAAGGGTGAAGCTATATCATTGAAACTGAAACCAGATGCCAGACCCAGATGTTTACCAGTAAGGCGAGTACCTTTCGCATTAAAAGAAAAGGTAAATAATGAAATTTCCAGATTGTTGAGTAATGGTAGAATAACACCAGTATTGCAAAGTGAGTGGGGAACCCCCGTGGTACCCATACTGAAACCAGACAATTCGGTTAGACTGTGCGGTGACTATAAGTTAACAGTTAACCCAAGTCTCGAGATCGACCACTTCCCGTTACCACATGTGGAGGACATTTTAAATACCCTAAAACATGGTGAATATTACTGCGAACTGGACTTAAAAGAAGCCTACCTGCAGGCCCCCCTTAGTCCTGAAAGCCAAAATTGTACAACCATTGTCACAGAAGCAGGTACATTCAAGTACAATTACTTACCATATGGTGTCAGTTCGGGACCAGGGGCCTTTCAGCGTTTAATGACCAAAAAACTGGAAAATATTCCGAACACAATTGTATTCATAGACAATGTTTATATTAAGGGTAAGAGCTTACCAGATACTTATGAAACCTTATGTAAAGTCTTACAAAGATTAAAGGACAGTGAATTTAAATTGAAACTGGAAAAATGTAAATTCTTCAAAACTAGTCTAGAGGTTTTTGGATTTAGTGTAAACAAAAATGGGATTAGTGTTATACCTGCCAACATTGAACCTTTGTTAAACGCAAAACCACCAACAAATTTACCATTACTAAAATCATTTTTGGGTAAAATTAACTACTATGGACGTTTCTTGAAGGACATGGCTACCACACTGACACCACTGTACGATTGCACTAAATTCAACAAATTTAATTGGACACCTGAGTGTGACAAAGCTTTTGTAACTATCAAAAAGAAATTGGCATCTGCGGGCAACTTAAGACACTACAATCCAGAATTGCCACTAATACTAACTTGTGATGCATCGGACACAGGCCTCGGTGCAGCACTGTCAAACAGGGATGAACATGGTGTGATCAGACCAATTGCCTTCGCCAGTAAAAAACTAAGTGAAGTTGAACAAAGATATACAACAATTGATAAAGAGGCCATGGCAGTGGTTTTTGGAATCACAAAATTTTATAACTACATCTATGGACGTTTATTCGAACTGGAAACAGATAACGCAGCATTAGTGAGAATTTTTGGTCCAACAAAAAGCATTCCAAAAATGGCTGCCAAAAGGTTGCAACACTACGCCATTTTTCTCTCTGCATTTACTTATAAGATTAGACATATCAAGTCATCTGACAACCCAGCCGATTTTCTGTCAAGAATGGTGGAAAAAGAGAGTGAAGAAATTAAAAATCATTCTCTATGTACTAATGGAAACATTAGTGCCGTTTGTTATACGAACAATTCGGAAATGGAAACATTAAATTGGAAGAAAATTCAAGTAGAGTCCCAAAAAGATATAATTTTTTCTAAAACAATTAGATACTTGACAGACGGCTGGCCACAAAAAAAAGAAATAGGTAAAGAAATACTGCCGTTTTATAATAGGAAAGACGAATTAACTTTGGACAGAGGCTGCATATTTTGGGGCTATCGAGTATTAGTGCCACAGGCCGTAAGATCAGCAGTGGTGGCCGAACTACATAAAAGTCATTTTGGAATAGTACGGATGAAAGAAATCGCGCGGTCTTACTTTTGGTGGCCTAACTTAGATTTAGAGATAGATAATATAACTAAAGAATGCATAGTATGCTTGCAAAACAGCAAAACACCCACACAGACGCAGAAACCTTGGCCTGTACCACCATCACCTTGGTATAGGATACACGCTGACTTTTTAGGTCCATTCTACAATAAAATGTATTTAGTAATAGTCGATAGTTACTCAAAATGGCCAGAGGTATATGAAATGCCAAATATCACAAGTACTCGCACTATAGACATTTTTAAAAGTTTAGTTTCACGATTTGGATATCCCGTGCATTTAGTCACGGATAATGGTCGTTCATTTACAAGTGAAGAATTTCAGGAATTTTGTAAATTAAATCACATAAAGCACACAATGACACCACCATATCACCCAGCGACCAACGGTGCAGCAGAACGGTTTGTGGAAACATTTAAGTCCGCGATAACAAAAATAAAAGAAAGTGGCTATAGCTTAATCTCAGCCGTTAATTTGTTTTTGTTAGACTATAGAAGCACACCTCAACGTACCACTGGTGTGTCACCAGCCCGGTTAATGTTAGGCAGGGAGATAAGGAACAGGTTCAGTTTATTGCGGCCACCGCCAATAGGTGATGTAGTGCGGGAGAAGGTCGAGAAAAGAAATCAAGGTAATAGAGAAACGACATTTGAATTGGGACAAAAAGTCATGGTCAAAGATTACAGGAAGGGTAGCAGGCCATGGGTTCAGGGTTTAATCATAGGCGACTCTATACCTGGGGTAAGCTATATTATAGAGGTTGAAGGGCTGAAATGGAAGCGACATGTGAATCAAATGTTACCTTGTTCACAGTCTTTAGAATTAACATAAGATAAATGTGTGTTTGTATTTCCATTTGTAAATTAAGAAAAGCATTGACTTTTTAACTGCCTTAAGTAGCTTAAAACGAAACAACGGCGGTTAAAAGGTTAAAATATTAAAATGTTAAAAGGTTAAATAGGTGGAGGAGAGTGTGGTATCTTGAACGCGGCTTAAGCATTCACTTCTCTCTTTCCCCCACCTATCATCCCTCTCTTTCTATATCCTCAATGTGACGCGTGTTTCGGCTTTGTGGAAATTAAACCAGGATTAATTAATTACTGCGTTTTATTAAGATACCACAATAAAAATCGTACAGGATGGTGCGTTGAACCGACGTAGCGGGTGCTAATGGGAACAACAAACACCGAGAGATCGTGAGCCAAACTTGAGTAAAATAAAATATCCGGCTTATTTGCCACCGGTTGGTTATTTCGTAATGCGAGTGGATACCAGGTTTGTGGCTAAATTACAGAGTGAATTTCTATATTGACTTTGACAGTAGGTATAAGGTTATCTAGGTACCTATCAATAGTGAGGCAACGCAACGAATTTATGAGAAAAAATATTTCGAAAGAACTTCATCGTTTCAGCTTCTGCAGTTTTCCTCTACAGCCCCCCTATTCTGTAACTTGTTTTAAGCTCACCTCAATGCTCACCCACAATTATACGTTGACACCGCGATGCGTAGTCATTAGGCGTAGGTAGAGGTCTAGTTTCGTAACGGGTGACCGGCGGGGTGAGCCGCATTAACGCGTAGCGAATGCTATCCCAGCCCCGCTATTCTTTATCAAGTTTTAACCTCACCTTACCGTTCACTCACAAATATATCTTGACGCCGCGATTCGATAGTAACTAAGCCTAGGTAGAGGTCTGGTTCCGTTAGGCGTGACGGGTCGCATTAGCGCGTTACGAATAACAGCCCTGGTCGCATTTCGCAACCGATTCTGGTGAAATTTTGTGAGCAGCTTCAATAATTATATAGATTTTATTTTTGATTCAGATTCTCCAAATAAAAAAAAATTGCCTGAAAGGGGCTTGCGAGTTCTACAGGTCACAGAGCCATGCACTAGTCGTAATTTTTGTTACTTTAAAGAGTTGATACTAATTTTGGCCCCGTGGTCAGTGGACCACTATGGTCCCTGAAAGCACCCGAACCAAAGCCATCGGAAAATACTAAACAAGTGCCAACGACTCGACACAACGACGCGTGAGGCGAGTTGCGCACCCCAACAGTAAGTTAAGTGGTACATGACAAAACAAAAAAAATGTCAAATGGTCCCTCATCACTAAAAGGTTCAGAACCACTGGCCTAGTTTAATAATTAAGTCAACATAACTTGAATTGAAGGTTTACCTGGTAAAGGTCGCGGGAGTCCGCTGGATGCGGGTGGCGCAGGACCGGCCATTGTGGCACTCTTTGGGGGAGACCTATGTCCAGCAGTGGACGTCTTTCGGCTGATATGATGATGACGATGATGAACTTGAATTACGTGAAATTAAGCCTACTATAAAATACCCGTAATAGATATATCGTCATCCTGACGCGTCAGTATGAGACATGCCAACACTTTGCATTAGAATTTGATCTCGATGTTGTTGCGCGTGCTCATTCTAACACGACACAATGAATTGATTTGGAATTGAAAATGTCTAAGATTAACACATTGTCTTCAGCTCCTTCAGAAATACAACTTATCCAGAAGTTTCGGTACGTACACTGTACACTTACATGTACCTACCTAATTTACATAGACCCACTAACTACCCAAAATTAAGATATTCAAAGTAGACATCTATTAAGGAATAACTGTGTCTGCGTCTGGAGTATGTGTCCACTTCCTTGGTACTATGATTATGATCTATTTCATTATTATTATGCAGTATTAAGGTGGTTCGATTGCCATACAAAACGTTATTTGACATTCGTAGGCTAACGGCGTGATATTTTAAGAAACTTATGTAACAAACTTTCATAAATTGGCTTCCCATTTGCGCCAAATTCCCCCTTTCCTAGAATAAACTTGTATAAACTAGATTACTTTGAGAAATTGGTTTGTCACGTGATATTTTGGGAAAACTATTTTTCTCAAATTAATCTAGTTTATACAAGTTTATTCTAGGAAAGGGGGAATTTGGCGCAAATGGGAAGCCAACTGATGAAAGTTTGTTACATAAGTTTCTTAAAATATCACGCCGTTAGCCTGCGAATGTCAAATAACGCTTTGTATGGCAATCGAACCACCTTAATGCATTGCAGAAAGAGAAGAGAGCAGAAAAGTATAGGACTCGTACTCTTTAATACTCGACTAGGTTGCAATAACTACTCACTATGTTAGTGAAATAAACAGCTAAATTACCTCCTCTGAAAATAATAGGTATTATGTTATCAAGGAAATAAAATGGCGCATAAATAATATGTTCACCTCAAGCCTAGTAGTACTATCGCCCAAGGGTACGGGTAGTCTCTAGGATCATTTTTCGAATGAAATATATGTACATATGTGCAGACAATTTTGTTGAGAAAGTGTGAACCCGTACCCTTGGGCGATAGTACGTTTTATAGTGGTTTTGTGTTACGTTTCAAGACATTTGGGCTATTAAATTCCCAATTGTCCGCAGTGCAAACAAATGGGAATATATACTATGGGAAAGCAAATTTCCACTATTCCGCACTAAATGTCGCGGGTGCGAACTACTGAGCATATTCACCTTTGTTCGCACTGCGGACCATCCTCCTAGCGTTATTCCCGGTTGTAAAGGAGCCCGGGGTCCGCTTTGTGCGAACAACTAGCAAAAAAATCAACAACGAGGTGCGGACAACTGGGGATAGCGCGTACATTTTCGCCGTAGAACGTGACGATAAAACCTATCATGCTAGCTGGACAGCAGCGTTCTCATACGCACGTAAAAGGAATAACTGGCTGAACTTTCAGCAAGCAATCATTAAGACCAAATTGTTTGGCTCTCTGAAGAATAATTAACACGTACCTACCCTAGTCCGGTGACTCACATACATTTAAGTATTATGATTCATAATTTAATTTCGGTTGATTGTATGATTCATAATTTAACACCGACTGATTGTAGCCATATTTTTGAAAAAGGTACTGTAAGTGTGTGATCTCGTACAGATTTTATTTACTAACGGGTACATTACATAATTCCGCTGAGTAATTTGTCCGAAAGCATATTAATTAAAAAATTCGGAAAACCATGTTCCCCTGAAGGAATTTTAGATTTTTCAAAATATGATACTAAACTAACCTGTTTATATATTCCATTAAATCAAACTAACTAGGCTGGCTCGACAATCCACATCCGACACAAGAGGACGCCTCTTTGCTCGAAACTGCGCAATGTCTTGCCAGCTGTTAGCGCCAGCTCAGAGTTCGCGCAGAATCCGATCCTTCCAACGGCAGCGATATTTAAGACGACCGGTAGGTCATCGACCAGCAGGTCGGCCCAAGTATCATATCATATCATATCATTGCGTCCATAATTGTACAGGTCTTATACAATAGGTACATATATGCTTTGTTAACCTGTCGATCTTCTCCCATCCTCTCGACGTGGCCAAGCCAGCGAAGACTATGTGCTTTGGTCTCACCTATGATGTTTGGTTCGGCCACCAGGTCTTCTATTTTGGCATTTTATAGGATCCTCCAACTCCCATCGTCTCTTTAGACTGGTCCAAAGATTTTTCGGAGCACCTTACTTTCTGTCACTAACAGGCTGGGTTAAGATGGGGCGGATTAATACGGTCTTATATTCCATTAAATCATCTGCGCCAACATTTTAGTTTTTCGGAATTTTTCAGTGTTTTCTTATTTAACTAACATTTGTTGTCATATTTTTGAAATACTTTAAGGGCCTGTAATAATTCGGAGACCTTGCACAGAATTCGCACAATATTTAAGTATTTAACTAGCATTTGTTGTTAGATACCGGTTGAGTAATCAGCATATATCTGCGAAGAAATTCAAAGGTGTATGTGAAATCCGCACTGGGTCAGATGGGGCTTAGGGGATACAGCGTTCCTTCGTTATTGGCAGGATACCTGTGCCCAGCATCGGCATTGTATACTGTGATCCTGGTGATGAGTCTGGTGCTGGTTTATTAGTAGTATTTTAGACATGTCTCACGAAAGTTTAAATTCGATAAAAAAAAACAATAATGTTGCATTTTCTCGAAAAAGTATTTAAAAAAGCGGCCAAGTGCGAGTTGGACTCGCACATGAAGGGTTCCGTTAAATAAATGGCTTTTTACGATTTATGACGTATTAAAAAAAAACTAGATCTCAGAACCCTTTAATTGAAAAACCCAATGTAGGTAATCAGTTAAGGAATTTATGGAGTTGACATTTAGTAAATATATTGTATGAATTTTTCTTTCTTAATTCTTAGTTCTTAATTCTACATTTATTTAATGTCATTTTTAATTCTGACTACCTTAGGTAGTAGACGATCCTTATTGGAATATTATTATTATTACTTTACTTGCTTATTTACCACACATTTTTAATTGGCATCTTTTATTTTTATCTCAGTGTTTATAATTTGTATGCTGACGATCCTTATTGGGAGATATACAATGCGATGTTATGATTTGTTATTTAATTATTGGTATTTTGAGTATTTTTATTATGACGATGGTGGTGTAAATAAGTACTTATAAAATTACAAGTTTTTTTTTGCCTCATTCAAAATTGATTTATATCACGAAATAAATTAATGTAATATATATAGATAATAAAGGTAAACAGTGCACCAACTGATATACGAACTGTTATGGGGCACCATCATAGGATGGCAAAGACTTGAGTTCAGTAATGGAATTCGCCAGCTTCTGGTCCCGCATAGTCTAAGCCAAAAAAAGCGGCCAAGTGCGAGTCGGACTCGCACATGAAGGGTTCCGTTAAATAAATTACTTTTTACGATTTATGACGTATTAAAAAAAAACTACTTACTAGATCTCGTTCAAACCAATTTTCGTTGAAAGTTTGCATGGTAATCATATATTTTTTTTAGATTTATCATTCTCTTATTTTAGAAGTTACAGGGGGGGGGGACACATTTTACCACTTTGGAAGTGTCTCTCGCGCAAACTATTCAGTTTAGAAAAAAGTGATGTTAGAAACCTCAATAACATTTTTGAAGACCTATCCATAGACACGTATGGGTTTGATAAAAACAAAATTTTTGAGTTTCAGTACTTAGTATGGGGAACCCCAAAATTTATTGTTTTTTTTTATATCTTTGTGTGAAAATCTTAATGCGGTTTACAGAATACATCTACTTACCAAGTTTCAACAGTATAGCTCTTATTGTTTCGGAAAAAAGTGGCTGTGACATACGGACGAACATACAGACAGACAGACAGACATGACGAATCTATAAGGGTTCCGTTTTTTGCCATTTGGCTACGGAACCCTAAAAACAAGAAATCATCAAAGGGTCGGCGGTTCTTCTGGAGTCACATGTGTCCATAGGCGATAGTAACTGCTTAACATCAGGCAGGCTACGGCCTTGTTTGCCACCGTCGTGGTATAAAAAAAAAACATTACAACATGTAATCTGCATTTTTTCCAGCAGTATGGCTGCATCCCACATCCTGAGCGCGGTGGAGCCGACCGTCGGCGGCGGCGCACGCGGCGGGCGCGAGCGCGAGGTCTCCGTCGCGCTCGACGACCGCGAGCTGTGGGTGCGGTTCCAGACGCTCACCAACGAGATGATCGTCACCAAGAATGGCCGGTGAGTAGACGTCACTAGACCTGGCGTTGGCTTTTTGCCAGCAATATGACTGCCTCCCACATCCTGAGCGCGGTGGAGCTCTTGATTCAAGAGCTGTAGGAAAACAAGTGATCAGTGAGGTCATATCTATAAACACGTCACTAATCATAGTAATCATATCCGTGATCTTACAAATTTAAAATTGATTAAATGACCAAAAATAAAATCGTTGAATAGACAAATAAAAAGCATTTTTAAGTCTGCCAACCACACTTATTTTTTGTTTTTGTGCATCCAAGTTAAAATAATTAAATACATATCACGTAAGTAATAGTAGTTTATGCTACTGATACATAATGAGAGGCCTTAAAATACGAGTGTGGTTTTATGAAACGAGCGTCAGCGAGTTTCATAATAGGATCACACGAGTGTTTTAAGACCTATTAATTATGTACAGTTGCATACACTATCTAGGTAAACACATATCATAAGTACTCTAAGATGGGTTCAGAAGCCATAGGAAAATGACCTGCATTGCTACGAGTGCTACCTGTAAGTTATCTTTGAAAAAAAAAAAGTTAAAAAAGTAAAAAATGTTAAAAAAGTAAAATGAAAAAACATTATAAATTGACGTTTCGTATCGATAACTGTTTTAATATCTATAGATACTAGACTAGAGACCCACTGAGTTTTGACAGCTGTTCCAAATTTAAACTCATAACGATACCGATAATCTGTACTGTAATAACATTACAGTACAGATTTTACCTACTACCACAGACAAGAAAGTTGTCATAGTAAAATTGGTTGTAATAATGCTGGTCATTACCGAAGGTTTCTGAACGCATTTTAGAGCACTAATGATATGTGCGTAGATAAAGTAAATTTTCTAATAAACACAACAATATTATATATAGTTCCGTTTCTTTCTAGTTTCAATACGAATCGTTTTGTCTGCAAAATTATTCACATTTTATTCCTCATTGTTTGTAAATATTTATGCATGTTATAAAAATATGATTTACTCACTAGTCATTCAAAATACCGTAGTTAATGACCGCAACATAGTTTCATAGCAAAGTAGGTCCTTAGCCAACAATGAAGTACACGATGCGAATAAAGCTAAGATATAATGTTTAGTAATTACACCCAGTGTATAATCAGGTGGGTCATCAAAGTTACTGAGAGGTCATAAACTTCGTGTAAGGGAACATTAATCAACTGACGTACGAACTGTTATGGGGCACCGCGTGTAATTTGTTGGTAAAACACGTCATTAAATATGTTATTTTATATTTCGAGGTCGAAATATAAAAGCTTAAGTACTCGGGTCTGATTCTGCTTGCTTCGTGATTTCACAAATGAATTATGGGTCAATATATTTAGCCTTTGAAAACGTATCTATTTAATTGTTTGTTTAATTTCAAGCACACTCTCATATCAAGCATAGATACATAGGTATACCTTATTTTGTATCGTGCCATAAAGTTTTGCGTTTGGCGCAAAGCATCTATGGCATTTATAGAACTGGGCCGCACTTAGGGGTGCTATCTATTTGTAATTTGTATATAACTAAGCGTATGGTCCGGTCTGCTCATGATTGCAAGGACTACTAGTAGGTAGATAACTTCATAGTTGTGTTCTGCGGAATTGTCACGAGAACCTTCGCTATGTTAGATTTTGATGATTCGAGACCTTATACAGAATGGGCCAATCATTTTTGCACTTTTGAAACTTTGATGAAAATAAAACCATAAAAGTTATTTTCCTGATTAGATTAGATTAGATTATTTATTTCATGATAAAAAATTACATTACAGATTTGCTTTCATGTTTCATGTTTCATGTGACATTTAAAACTTTAGTATATACCTAATGATTTAATTTTCTTCTGATTATTGTAAGATTTCGTGTTAATATATGATATATACTCGTACCTAATTTTTTACTTGTAAAAGTGCCCTTGGGGCATATTTGCAGAATACCAAAATATGGTGGGGGCTTTGATTTTAAGTGGACTTCCATAGGTTTCAAAAACGCGTTCGGTCGTCCTTTCCCTAAATCTTCATGCGAGCGGGCGGTGGTAGGTATACCTTGAAAGCACTATTCACACTTTAAAGAAATCCGAAAGCAACTCACCGAACTTCAGCGCCTCAGGAAATCCAAAAGCATGCACGATACACAACACAGGAGTCTGCACCAGTGGCACCAACGGAAAGTTTTAGAAGGAAACGGCGCGAGAGTCGCGCAATTAGATGCAGCCGCAGCCGGCCATTTGTTCCAACTCATCAGTTTTGATTTGATTTGATACAGTTGTCTTAATCACAGAAGAGGATGTCCCTGGGATATCGCTTTTCTTTCATGAGTCATGACTCTGGCATTCTGACTTTGAAAGACAGCTAGGTACATGAAATCAAAGTGGGGATACCCCTGTTACATTACATACCGAGAACGTCACATTTTGAATCTAGAATCGAGCCCCGATTTGAATGAGCCTGTACAGTTTTGTAATGTAAGTATAGTCACGGAGACCCATATAGAAAACCCATACCTATACTGAATTTTTCTGATTTTTCAAATGTATATTTCTGGTTTTCTAGCACTAGCCAATAGCCCGAAACACTGCAGTAATGAGTAAAATAATTGAATTATCTTCTGGCAATATACAATTTATTTTATCCAGGAAATATATCTGACATGTGTGAATTTTTTATATTTAGGTAGGTAGTTAGTTCGGCGTTTAGATATCCGAGTGAAGAAATAGATGTGGTATGGCGGACGTGATCAGTTTATTCCTCAGGGAAAGGGAAATATGGAAATTAAAATACATATGTTGTGTTTACTCGGATAGCGTATAAAATAAGTACCTACTTCAAGGGTCGGTTGTTTCCGTTGATAATTGTAAGTTACCTTCCATTCAAATCTGATACGGGAAGTTTGATAGTTTTAGAATAGGATGACTGCAACCGGCGCCATATTTAACGATTCTGGTAAAGTGTGGTCGACGCAACCCGCCCTCAGTTTTCGTACTTTAATGATTATGTTTACGAAGTATGATCACGCGAGTACGTACCAGTGCTAACCGGGCGGCGGCTAGTTTTCAGTAATTAGCGCCGTAGGTCTTGCTCATTAACGCAGGGAAGCTAAACACCGCCGTCCGTGCCCGATATCGGGCTGACCTATCCTTGACGGTGAGCACCGGTAAAACAGTAAGTATTCTAGTTATTTTTACAAGCTTTATATTAACTTCACCTGTTCGTATGTAAGTTATCCGTCAAAATTTGCAATCCATTTTTCAGTCACTTGCTGCATGTTAGTCGATTGAGCTAAAATTTTGGGTACTAAGTATAGTTTGGATGACAATTCAATATTATGGTACCATCGAGCTGATCTGATGGTGGAGACAGAAGGTGGCCCTGGGAATTCAGTACCTATCCTCTACGCCGGGAGAGGGTTATATACCTCGGATTCGGCACCCTCTCAGGTCCCCTTGTAACTTTTTATTTATTATAGAGGCAAATGGCAATGGCCTCTCCCTCAAGCCGCACCTGGGGAATCTTGCGATTCCCTGGGCGGAACCCCCCGACCCCCCCGAACCTTAGGGTTCACTAAATTATAACTTGCCGTTGTCTCCTGGGCGCACCGGCCAAGACACTACCCATTTCTGCGGATCTACCGAATCAAGAGGAATCGGTAGAGTCCAGACACTCGAGGAGGTTACCCGACATAGCGCCCCGCAGCCAGCTCATGTCTGAGCTGAGCCCCATTTACTTTACAATTAGATATTATAGTAAGACACATGTGTAAAATAGCAATACTGTGTAGGTACTTGGCGGCCAGAAAACTGTTATATAAAATAAAGTTAATTCTATTCTATTCTAGGAAAAAACGGAACGCTTATAGGATCACTCTGTTGTCCGTCTGTCTGTCTGTCAAGACCCTTTATCTCGAGAACGCGTGGAGGAGGTATCGAGTTGAAATTAAAACCATATACTCAAGTCTACAGTCCCTTAAAGCTGTGAAAAAAATCAAACTTCTAAGTTAACGTAAAAAAAAAATACGGCCGTTTATGCCGCAAGAAAAGTATATTTCGACACTCAATGGAATCAAAATTTATAGGGTACTTTCCGTTGACCTGGAACTATGAAATTTGGCAAATAATATCATCTCATACTACAAGTACAAGGTAAAATCAGAAAACTATACATTTGTAATTTTGTACGGGACCCTCGGTGGGCGAGTCCGACTCGCACTTGTCCGGTTTTTATCTTAATGCGTCTTTAGTTTTCTATATTACAGTAGGTACCTAAATCGTTCATGTAATGTGGTCACCTGTCACCTGAAATATCTCTGAAGATATTTATTTTTCACTATTCGAGCGGTCATTTCGACTGTATCGGGAATACCTACTCCCAGTGGTAGTCCGCTAGTCAGCAATGCGAACAGAAGGTACAGAGTGTGGAGTGAACACTTTGAAGTGCGGATATTGGGAAGAAGTATCCGCCTAGTTCGCAGTATGGACTGCTGATAATATATAGGTAGTCCTAAGTCGATGTTACAAAATATTTTGGGACCCTAAAAAATCGGTTACTATAAAATACCTTTTTGTTCCAGTCGAATGTTCCCCGTGGTGAAAGTCAGTGCCAGTGGCCTGGATCCGACGGCGATGTACACCGTGCTTCTGGAGTTCGTACAGGTCGACTCGCACCGCTGGAAATACGTCAACGGAGAGTGGGTGAGTTGACTTTTAGACTTTAGACCAATCAACAAAGGGTTTATTAATTCCAACAAAAAACTGGTTATATAAAATTATACGTATACGTACCAATTCTTTCGAGGGCCGGTTTAGCCTAGTGGATAGCGACTCTGCCTACGTAGCTGACGGTACTGGGTTCGAATCCCGGTAAGGGCAAATATTTGTGTGATGAGCATGAATAATTGTTTCTCAGTCTTGGAGGTTTTTATGTATTTATATCTATTAAATATTTCGTCGTCTAGTAGTATATGTATGTATATGTAACACACGCCTTATTGAGCTTACTAATATGGGGTAGTTCGATTTGTGTAGTATTATTTGTCCCCTAATATTTAGTACCTTCCTAGATTCCTAATTCGTACGAAAAATGTTGCGTTCGATTATCGCTGCCTCGACATAATAATAATCCACCAAAATACACTATAAAATAAATAATAATAGCGCTTAACATATATATATATATAAGAAAGAAATAAATAAAAACAAGGAAGCTTCTTGCATGTATACCTACATACCTAATACTAGATAACTGCTTTGCAGTTTTCCGACGGGGTCTGTGTATTACAGGCTACATAGTGGAAAACTATGGATAAAGACTAAATAAAAATGAATATGTAGGTGCCTAAGGTAAACCATACATATACATATATAGGAATTGCTTATTCTGTTTTTGTGGTGTAACGACCCCAAATAAATGTAATACGAGCATGTGAACGAAAATCAGTACCTACCTCCCTCGTTCTTCAAATTGGTCACGTAGGTACGGTCAACCAATTTGATTCCTAGGCCATCACAGAACCTTGCCGTTGTAAATGTTATGTCAATACGGGTTACTAGGATTATTGCGTCGCTATGTAGCAGTTAAAATGACAGGGTTCTACAGTGGCCTAGGAATCAAATTGGTTGACTCTACATTGGGTGCGATTTGCAGTCTCTCATCAATTTTATGAAAATTGTCTTCTATTTTTCTAGCAGGATATTTCATGCATGACCAATTCGTATTATTGATCAGGTCCCAGGTGGTAAAGCAGAGGTTCCGCCATCGAACGCTATCTACATACACCCGGAGAGCCCCAACTTCGGGGCGCACTGGATGAAGGAGCCCATCTCCTTCGCCAAAGTCAAACTCACCAACAAGACCAATGGCAACGGACAAGTATGTATTATTTTACGTATACTATCCTAGTGGACCCCAGCCCCCCTATTCTGTAACTTGTTGTAAGCTCACCTCAACGCTCACCCACAATTATACCTTGACACCGCGATGCGTAGTAATTAAGCGAACGTAGAGGTCTAGTTTCGTAACGGGTGACCGGCGGGGTGAGCCGCATTAACGCGTAGCGAATAAAAGCCCAGGCTCCTTTAGGACGCAACTGCAGGGATAACGCTAATGGCTCGGCCACGACTTCAGGAGCGAGAAATCAGAGCGCGGCATTTTGCTCCCACGTAATGACGCGATGCTGTCGCTGCCACCGTTGCTCGAAGTAGTGGCCGGGCCCTTAGATGAGAACGAGGGCCCTAAGGGGGCTTGGTAGCGCCCTAAGGGGGCTTGGTAGCGCCCTCACCAAATCGAGCAAAACAAAACAAGTTTCTATCAAAACTTTCAGTTTTGGTACAAGCTTGTATTGCCGACTGTACTTTTCTGCATACCATCATCAACTACTTATTGAGACAATTCTAACGAGTCCAAACTCGATGGGGTTGTGTCGTTTTATTGCGGAGTTCCTATGGCCACCTTCCAGCTCCAGCATCAGATCAGCTCCATGTCATCATAATATTGCATTGTCATGCGATATACATATGCATGCAAAATTTCAGCTCAATCGGAAACCGGAAAGTGGGTGAAATTACAATTACTAAATTTGACCCAAGAAAGAATAAAACAAACGGGGTGAGCTAAATAAAAGCTTGTAAAAAAGCACCCGTACCATCCTTTTCACACAACCGTTCGGCGCTTTTGATTAAAAAAGTTTAACTTTCACGATTTTTACAAAAAAAATTTTACAAAATGGGCTAAACGGGACAGAATCTCCTCCACCTCCAGGTTTAGCTTTATGTCTGTGGTACTCTTTGTGTATTCCTTATATTTTTGTTTATGCGACTGTTTGTGTTCTAAATAATATTTAAAAAAAACGCGTATCTATAACTTATATTATAAGTAACTAATCTTACTTATAGTCTGAAGCGATTAGATCTCAGATCATAGAATACTAGAGAGAGGACAAGCCGGCGGCGGCCGTGTCGCAGCTGTTAGCTCAATGGGCATACACTGCCATACGATGTGCACGCGTGCTGATCGCAGAGAATATTACGTTTTCCCAAAATGCCTGATATGATGCGCGTTTATTGTCAAATAAGCGTGTAGGTATACAAGTGTGTGTGTTTTAGATGTCTGCGTGCTTTGTCTTGTCAATTACTTAAGCGTTATGTGGGTTAATGTACTTGCGACAGGCGTAGTCTATACAAATCGGCCGGCATGTCCGATCTCCTTATATTCATACATCTGTGGATTAGATACTTTGTATGAAAAACGTTCTATTCGCTCTAATTTTTTTCTATTTTAATTTCTAGTAACATTTATAAACTATTTTCCGATCTAGATATGTCGGATGTTATACAAAGTTTCATGTTTTAAAATGAGAACCAAACTACGTTTGTATGGATGGTCGAGCTTCCTAGCGACCCTTAAACGCGGTATGTCACATTTAGGTAATACATTTCTGAGTTCCTATATGAAAATATGTGTCGTTCTACTCGTTCTGCATTGGCAACTTTTATCACAATATTCAACAGAACTTTATTATATCCAAACTAATATTAATATAGGTAAATTCAAAAGTACCTAACCAAGTCAGTCCCCTTTTCACGCTTAAACCCCTAAACCGATAAAGATGAAATGAGGTGTGGAGATAGTTTGCACCTCGGGGCCTTCCCTGGATAGGTCCTTTCCTTACTTAGTATAGTTTTCATCCTGCACGGCTATCACAAGACAGCGCGGGAGCTCTCCCGATTTTTCTCGCACTATCCGTCTGTCTCTTATTAGAAAACTTAGAAAGAAACGTATAGTGCGAGAAAAATCGGGAGAGCTCTTGCGCCGTCTTGTGATAGCCGTGCTGTAATCGTGCTGAAATGGGTGGTATAAGTTATTATGGAGGTACAGGAATGCCATGCGGACGAAGCCGCGGGCAAAACCTAGTATCTACAGTCATGGCTAGATAATTAAGATCAAGATTTTTACCCCCATACAACTGCATACAAATATGACTTCAAATTTAATGATGATTTAAAATATGTTTGGCCAATTAGGTATCTGTGTATAAATAAGATTTAATTTAGTCGTTTATATAAAAGTTCTGTAAAAGTTGTGCTTAAAAAATACGGATGGTCAAATGGACAGTTTTTACGAGATCATACTGTAATGTATGAACTTATAAAAAGTGTTGATTTGATCGCCTGTATTTTTTAAAGTCTAAATTTTACAGAAGCATTTTTGCACTATATTAAAAACTGTTTAAACACGGTTACATCCGTATAATCAGAAACAAAATTATTCAAACACATTATAAATTATCATCAAATTTAAAGTCATATTTGTACGCAACTGTATGGGGGAAAAAATCATGTTCTTAATTATCTGGCCATGACTGTATGTCATAAACGCGCCCCGGCTTTACCCAAATAACTAAGTTTATACCTAGGACATTAATTATGTATGAGTCTGTTGCAGTGTGGGTGTAAATTTGAGTTTATTAAGTGCTTTTTGATGTATTGTCACCAATAAAGAGCTAATAGGTAAAGAAAATAAACTAAAAATATTAAATGCTGTTGGTATAAGAGGTTTTGTTGAATTCTCAATGCCACAGTAATGACATCGCATGACATATGTGCAAAGCTTTAGTATAAAAATGACTTGTTGACTGGGGTAAGTTTTAAAGAGCACGAGCGGAGCCCTTGTGGGCGTCGTCGTTTTCGGCTCGTCTAGCGTGGACCCACCTTAAAGTACCTACGCGCAAGTCGTTCGTTACCCCTAAGTGAAAT
Organism: Epinotia brunnichana; assembly: GCA_963854355.1. Lineage (NCBI taxonomy): Eukaryota > Metazoa > Arthropoda > Insecta > Lepidoptera > Tortricidae > Epinotia > Epinotia brunnichana. The sequence goes on along the minus strand of OY977941.1, from coordinate 8,748,733 downwards.
TAGATGTAAAACTAAGAGTAAACTAATCTAACACCCGTTTCCCAACGCATCGAACTGCTCCATATTGATCGATTCCCGTTACCAATACCATCGATTCCCAAAAAGCCATATTGACAGAATACTAATCTGCGTTAATAGAAAGCAGGTGGTACGGAGGTGTGACTGCTACAGTTGCTGGCTACCTCGTTCTCACGCGATATGGCGCGAATGAACATGAAAACAAATATCAGAATATCCAGATCCATATGTTGACGAGTCGGTGTGAAATTTGTAGCTTTACCAACTGTTTAGCGGCATACGCACTATCATTTGTAATAATTATTGTCTCGCCGCTACATTTACTGGTCCCATTCGTGTCAGATTAGACGACTTCTGCAAAAATTAATGGTGTATTAATTGGCCGATTATGTCTTTGTTGTTAAGTGTGTGCGAGTTGTGAAATGTGTAAAGTCACAATTGTGCGTTAATGCTAGCGGTTGGTTGTTAACGGTTTTCAGTATAACTTGACCTAGTGCGAAAATAAAAGTTCGAAAATATCGTAAAGTTGCATTACGTCCGTTATGAGTCATGACGTATTGTCTTTCTTCTTATCTAATTACCAAAGGCGAGGCGTCCAAAGATCTCGATTCGCACACTTTATGACCATTCGATTCTTTATATCTTAGTCTTGGAGTAAAATGAAACCCTAGCCTAGTTGCGGTTTGCATATATCTACATAGAACTGATAGAGTCATATACATAGAACCATATATTTTACATCTCGCCACTGAAACTTTACCTACACTTCATTTTCTAATTGAAACGTTTTTTTATTATAAGTAGAGGGCGGAGTACCGGTGGCAAATTTCACACTAAATGTATGGAGTCGCCTAAGTATTCTTATGATTAAATAAATAACGAATAAATAAATTTTGCATAATATTTTTTAGGAACTTATAGAAATTATCTTACGAGCATACAAATATAATGTAATATGTTGTTAATATCTATAATACATAATAATATGTTTTCTTATCAAAACATTATCATTACTTTTCCTGAAATCGATTTATGAAAATAAATGTTAAGTACTTACTTCCAATTTACGAGTAGGTACCATACTAAGTACATTAGGTAAATGAATAATTTTATTATTTAAGCCTAAAATAATAATTATAAAAAAACGACTCCATACCTTTTGTGTGAAATTTGCCACCTGTACTCCGCCCTCTAATTATAAGTACCTACTTAATTGTGGGCACTAAGGCAGGTGAAAATAATGCAAAAGGGTTAAATTACAAGACAACTATATTTTTAGAAGAAATAACAAAAAAAATACTTATTTTAGGTACATGAAAGTATTCCCTTATTTGTTACACACATAGAGTGGACAAAATAGAGATGTCGTAATTCGCCGCACGAGTGAAAGGCGAGTTCTATAAACTAGCGCGCTTTCCGTATTACCGCCCCTGGTGATATTATTAGTATTCATTCTTGACCTGGAAAAGAGATTTTGTTGCAGTAGGATGGCAAATAGGTACTCTCTTCTGGAACGGCTAACATAAAAAACATAAATAATTGAATACTAACAACCGTATGATCATAAACTATATGTATGATTTAATTTATTGTAACTAACACATTATGGGTCCAGTAACCTGAAATAAATATATATTGAATATTGAATAAACGTTCTACAAGCCTGTTTTAACTAAAATGGCGTTAAAGTTCGTTTGTTTTTGTCTGTCACTTTGACATTTGTGTTCGTAAGAAAGGGACAAAACACATTTTATTTAGCAGAGGCATTTTAAGTTTTATGAATAAGGGGGTTAGTATTTATCCAGGCCCCCCATTTCACCGAATCGACAATTGTCGCCTGACATGACAATGACAATTCGACTTACAATGCTGCGTCGACAGGTTAAGGTGGTTATTGGACAGCTTATTATTGACCCAGCAATGTACGTGGACTTGCCATGGTCAGGTGACAGTTGTCAAGGTGGTGAAATAGTACTCAGGAAACTAGTTATTATATAAACGTAGACACCTTACTTTAAATTAAAATTAACTTATATTCATCATAACATTAACAAATCGACATATTTTTCCAGATCATGCTGAACTCTCTCCACAAATACGAGCCCAGGGTACATCTTGTTAAAGTGGGCACGGATCTCCGTCGCATCATGACGTACCCCTTCCCTGAGACGCAGTTCATCGCGGTGACAGCCTATCAGAACGAAGAAGTGACGTCGCTCAAGATAAAATACAACCCCTTCGCTAAAGCGTTCTTGGATGCGAAGGAAAGGCCCGAAGGCTACTACCAGAGGGACTTTGTGGGAACGCACTATCCGCAACAAAGTTCGTCGCCGCATCAGTATCCACAATGTAAGTTGGTTATTATAGTATTATGTTAATGTTAGCGTGCTGGGCCCATAACCAATTAAAGTGTAGTAACCTTTCGCAGGCTAATTTGAAACTTACGTTCTCTCTTAGCACTCGAGAATCGTGAATTTATGTATAGGTGGTTACATATTTTAAAAATAGGTGTATAAAAGTAACATACTGTCTGGTGCGAAAACTGTACAATCGCATCTCGTTAATACTTAGTTAATACGTGACGTGTGCACAATTACTATATTTACTAACTAGGTATTTGACAGTAGTCGACTGTAAAAATTACTTTACTGAGTCAAAATTGTCAGTGGCAGGATATTTTTTAGCGTGTTTGTTAGTAGTAGGTATATAAAATATAGTTTTGCAACCGTTTTTTGTTTTAAAAAGCGTGAGGCTCGTCTAATGCAAAACACCGGTCAAGTACGAGTGTGACTCGCGCACCGAGGGTTCCGTACAAACTTTCATACACCATACCCGTCATGTCACGACCCCATTCATTCTTGAACAATTTTAAACAGCTCATAGTAGAAGTTACCGTTGCAAAGCGCCTTACTTCTAACTTACAACCTAGTATGTTTGTTTATCAGCGATAGCTTTTTGTCACGCTTACTGATTTCGATTATAAAGAAGGGACTTTAACGATAATCTGATAGGAATTTGAAGTTATAAAATTTCATACAAAAGTAAGTAAATTACAATTTTATTAAGAAACTATTTTTGATACATAAAAAAAAACTAGATATCGTTTTATTTTTCCTGTATTATTTATGTTACTCTTAATTATGAGTAACCACTGTAGAACATAAAATAAAAACGGTTTTAGAAAGTGCAACTCAAGCCCTTTCATATGATGCCCCAATTGATCTATTTACTAGACTTCGATTTTTGAACCCCCCTCATATTCGTCATTTAAACAGAAAATAAAAATTTATTTTAACAGTTGTTCCAAATTTCAAATTGATAGCTTAAGTAGTTCCTGAGATAGGTATTTAACGTTGTGACTGACGGACGGACGTACAGACGGACAGAGTCGCACCATAAGGGTTCCTTTTTTACCTTTTTGGTACGGAACCCTAAAAAGAGCGCAGATGTCTCGTGCGCGTTGATCCTTTATCAATTTTTCGCAATTTTAGCGGTAAGAGCCAAATGCGGGTCCCTGACACTCATAACAACATATCCTCATATGCTGTACTTGGGCTTGGGTAACCATTCATTAAATGCCTTATCCATCCGTCTATCATTAAATTAACTTGTAGGTATCAAGTTCACATTCACACGAACGCGTTTCGTAAAATGTTGTAAAGTAGTTTAGTATTCGTTAAGTAGATGTTCAATTGCTCATAGCAATAAATGACAGAAATGTACTTTTTTTTCCGTATTGTGGCTTTTTGCTGCTTAGGCACTTTGCCACGAGTAAAAATGTACTTAATAGACACATTACCTTCATAGACCTACATATTATATTTTAAAATCATTTTAAAGTTTATCGTTTTTAGGGTTCCGTAGTCGACTAGGAACCCTTATAGTTTCGCTTTGTCTGTCCGTCCGCGGATGATCTCAGTAACCGTTAGCACTAGAAAGCTGAAATTTGGTACTAATATGTATATCAATCACGCCGACACTTCGCTGTCCGTCCGTCCGTCCGTCCGTCCGTCCGTCCGTCTGTCTGTCACCAGGCTGTATCTCAAGAACCGTAATAGCTTGAGATTTTCACAGATTATGTATTTCTGTTGCCGCTATAACAAATACTAAAAACAAAATAAAATATTTTTTTAAGGGGGGCATACAACAAACATCGATTTTTTTTGACGGAAACCTTCGTGCGCGAGTCCAACTCGCACTTGGCCGGTTTTTTTTTATTAGGGTACCTTTTTTTCCATTTCAACCCTAACGTGTGATATATTGTTGGATAGGTATTTAAAAATGAATAGGGGTTTGCTAAAATCATTTTTTGATAATGTTAATATTTTCGGAGATAATCGCTCCAGAAGTAAAAAAAATGTGTCCCCCCCCCCATCTAACTTTTGAGCCATAAGTTTTAAAAATATGAAAAAAATCCCAAAAGTAGAACTTTATACAAACTTTCTAGGAAAATTATTTTGAACTTGATAGGTTGAATCGTTTTTGAAAAAAATTACAAAATAATTTCACACACTTACTGTGACAGACGAAAAACTACGGAACACTGAGCGTGGCCCGACACGCTCTTGGCCGGTTTTTTACTGAGTCAATAAATCAATTAAAAATGGCAACAAAACATTCATATTTCTGCTTTCCATGTTACAACAATATCTATTTTCTATAATAGTACTTATATTATGGACTTACCAATTACTTAGACAGGTGGTGCATAGTTCAAAATCAGAGAGTTCTTTATGTTTCTTTTCTTACATTCTTCAATAAACTTCTTAAGGACATCTGGGTCTTTCGGTGCAATTTTCGCCATCTGTCTCGATTTGGATTTAAAAATGTCCTTACCAAGTGGTGACAGCCCTAGTCCTAATATGGGTTTATGCCAAAAACATTGCACAGGAGCACGTTCGGGAATTGACGCTTTCTTTTGCAACCAATTCAGGAATAACAATGTGTGTGTACATCCACCTTAAAACACAATAAGTTTCTGTCAAAAATTTCATTTTTGGTACAAGCTTTTACTGCCGACTTTACTTTTCTGCATACCATCATCATTCATCAAGTACTCATTGAGACGATTCTAACGAGCCCAAAATCGATGGGGATGTGTCGTTTTATTGCGGAGTTCCTATGGCCACCTTCCAGCTCCAGCATTAGATCAGCTCCAAGTCATCATAATATTGCATTGTCATGCGATTTACATATGCTTGCAAAATTTCAGCTCAATTGGATAACGAAAAGTGACTGAAAAATGGATTGCAAATTTTGACGGACAACTTACTTACATATTTACATACATACGAACAGTGCAAGTTAATAGAAAGCTGGTAAAAAAAAGATAATTACCACATTATTTAGTCCCACTTGTCTGGGCATCTGTCAGTAAACAAATATTGCAAGTGTAATTTTACCTTTTTCCTATACAATTCACTATTATGTAGACATAGGGTATGTTGTATTAGGTAGAGCTAGTCTGATGAGATGATGGAAGACCATAGACACTGCAATATAACCCTATAAAGTTTAAGCTTATTATTCGGTACAAGGATAGTTGGTACACTCAGCGTCAAATACTTTGTAGCAACCAAAGTAGTCAAATATTTTGGTACGCCATATATTTAGTATGGTGTACCGAACTATTTGGTCACTTTGACTGCTACAGAGTATTTGACGCTGAGTGTACTAGGATGGTATGGTTGGCAATAAGTATAGATGGGTCATAAAATTATGAAATTTTCCTAGTACCTACTGAGTTCAATATTAAAAGTATGGAGGAAAACAAGAGTTAGATCTCAGAGAAAGAGATGGATACTTTTTATCCTAGAAGTCATTTCTTAAAGGAATCTAATATGGTGGACGAATTTTTTATGTATGATTAAAAGGTTCTATACTATACTAGTTGAAATATTTTACAGAAAATTGTTTGAAATATTTACCATCTGAATCTGGGCTACAATCACATGCTGTATCAATAATTGTATTGTCGTTTTCATTTATTTTAACAGACACAGTATAATAATTCTTCTCAACTGGTTCCTCTGGAACTACATTGGCTTTAACAATACATTCATTGTCTTCTCTTTTGAGTTTCACAAATCCTATTGCATCTTCAATATAATGATCTTCTGATGCCCTAAAAAACAATACGGGAATAATTACATAGTCCAGGTGCCTTATGTATACAATCAAGCTTAATATGTACAGTTGACTACAAAGAGATTGATACGGCCAAAGTTACAAAAATATGTATATCATCATTCTCCTAGTTATTTCTGGTTGTGCCCTAAAGGAGCCCGGGGTCCGCTGTGACACCTAATCCCAAGATTTGGCATAGGCACTAGTTTTACGAAAGCAACTGCCATCTGACCTTCCAACCCAGAGGGAAAACTATACCTTATTGGGATTAGACCGGTTTCCTCACGATGTTTTCCTTCAACGAAAAGCGAACTGTAAATATTCCGTACATAAGTTTCGAAAAATTCATTGGTACGAGCTGGGATTCGAACCCACGGCCGCCGCTTGACAGCCGCATGCCTGAACTACTAGGCTACCGTAGCTACAAAAATATGTATATACACATACAACCTTAAGGCAATAAAGTCGTGTACACTTAGAAATAGAAATATAGAAATATTTATTCGACAAAAACATGATACACTAGGATACAAAGTCATTGGGTCCCGAGCTAGGATTCCCTGTGTTACAAGACCCAGTAGAACAGCAAGCATACGATATTAAATAACAGACAAGTATAGAATAGATCTTTTACAAATTACAAAGCTACAATAATTTTAGTTCTGTCAGTGTAATGTGTGAGCGTGAGTGTGTGTGAGAGTCTGAGAGTGTGTGTGTGATCATGAGTATTTTGAAGTGAAGGTATAAGTAAGTAAATAAATAAATAAACAATTGATTACTCGTGAGATTAAAAATATGATATAGCTTTAAATTAACAGAGAACAGTTAAGAGCAGTTCAGTCTCACTGTAGTCGTGTTGCAGCAGCCATTTGGTTAGAGTGCTTCTACTAGGGGGGCGATGGGCTGTATAAAATTTGCAGAAGGTCTTTAGGACAAGAGGGGAGATAAATTGGTTGAAACGCTGGGCAAATCTGGATGACTTATTTTCGTAACTTTGACCGTTTCTTTCTCTTATCATTGAAGTTCATGAAATTTGCTGATAACTTACGACAATGTTTTGACAGCTCTTATTACATCAACATTGTACTTTTCACTGGCCAGTAAATACTCTAAAATAATTAACGTATCCATTTCTGGTAAATTACTGGAATCGGCTTGCACGAACCTATTTGATGAGTTCATTTTTGGAGAATCCAAAGATGAAAGTACTAAATACTGCCGTCAAAACTGAACGCGGCGAACAGATGCGAGGAGATTGATAAGTTGTCGATATAATTATGATGTGGGATCTTGAAGAAATGCGGCAGAAACAAAAAATTACAAAATATTTGTTTGTATCAATATCAATCGTGAATCGATCGATTTTTGCTTGTTATGGCCCCTGTCCAGTGGGACAATTTGGCCAGCGTCAAGGTTGGAGGCTACACGAATATCTTTAAAGACCAGGTCCAAAAGGTGTAAGATTTGATCGGTTGAAAAATCTAAAACAAAAGACAACACAATGTTAGACTAACTACAACATACACATGGTCAGTTAGTTTTTTTTTTTTTTTTTTATTATTATAACCATAAACCCACAAAGTTTGCTAAGTTTACAAATTAAAATAGGGGTAGTAGGTAGTAGAACTAAAGTTTAATTTTGAACTTATTAATAAATTTAGCTAGAATGTATACAAATGACGTATTAACAAAAGAGAGGATATAACTAAGGTTAGCAGGACGTTGAATATAGTCAGGAAGGACATCATATAGGGAAGATGAAGTTTTGGGACAGTTGAAAAAAATATGATCTGCAGTGCCCTCCTCCAGGCCACATTCACATAAAGAGTGGTCACGAACTCTGATTTTAGCAAGAAAGGATGGGGAGCAGATGTGGCCCAGTCGCAGTCGGATTATGGTTGAGGTTACGGTCTTGCTAGCTTTTTGAAATTTAAAAAACCAAGGTCTCACAGGAAGGTCTGGCTGAATTCCACCATAATGCCGTCCCTTGGAAAGGCGAGTAATGTTCCATTCCTCTGACCAGTGTTCAGTTAACTGGGTCTTAGCAGAAGCACGCAAATCCTGACTATGGCAGCCAGAATGAGAAGTACAGCCAATATCAATAGCCTGTTTAGCACAGGCATCAGCCTGCTCATTTCCCTCAATACCGGAGTGGCTTGGGACCCATGCCAGCACTACCTCTAAGCCAAGGGAGTCACACCGATGGAGTACCTCACGGGACTTAAGGGTCATTAAGAGATTATCTCTAGACCGAAGAGGGCATTTAACTAGGTCTTGAAGACAGCTAAGGGAATCCGAGAAAATAATTACTTTAGCTATTTTGTGGGATTCTATAAAAGAAATAGCTTCATAAAGAGCAATGGCTTCTCCAGTAAAAACTGAAGTAGGGGGAGGGCTTTTATAACTTAAAACTATTTTATATTGAGGAATCCAAACAGCAGAACCTACATACCCCTCCCTAGTTAGTTTGGAGGCGTCCGTAAAAATATGAAGCCAACCATCCCATTTTTCAGCTAATATTTTCAAGAAATCATTATTGGCCCCTGGAGATGATTTCTTTAATCCTAGGGAGAAAATAACATTAGGGCGATATATGAGGGCATCATATGAAATGTGGAAAATTGGATTACCAGGAGTCGTCAGAAGGAGAGGAGCTTCAGACAATTTTTCGAAACTCTTAATAAGGCATGGGAGATCTTTGTGCGTCCAATATTTGGAAGAAGGAATTACATTTGCTAGGCTATTCATACGATACATCAATGGATGATCAGAGGATTGGGCAGCTCTGAAGAAAAAACGATCAGCAAGAAGCTGTCTCCTTAGTCTCAGGGGAGGATCTAAGCACTCTACCTGGAGGGCGTTGATGGGAGAGGACTTCATAGCTCCACAGATGATACGAAGACATTTTGACTGTATCTTGTCTAGATAAGATAAGGCTATTTTACTACAAGGCTCTAGCAGAAAAGACCCATAGTCAAAGTGACTCCGAATAATGGCGTTATACAAGAGCTTTTGCGAAAAAGGGTGTGAGCCCCACCATGCCCCCGATAGAGCCCTCAAAACGTTAACGCTTTTTTCACATTTATTCCTAATAAAATTTAGATGAGGGATGCCAGTTAATCGGGCATCCAAATAAAGGCCCAAAAACTTCACACAATTAGAAACTGGGATGATCTCGTCACCAAGTACTATGTCAATGTCTGGGATGCGTCGTTTTCTTGTGAATACGACAACAGAACTTTTGGAAGCCGACAAAGAGAGACCATGATCCGAGAGCCAAGCATTCAAGTAACTAAGTCCCGAGTTCAAGGCAACTGAACACTCTGAAACAGAATCGGAGGCATAGTATAGAGCAATGTCGTCTGCATATTGAAGAATGTCACAGAAACAGTTGACAGATTTATCAAGATCAGCAGTATAAAGACTATATAGAATAGGACTCAAAACTGATCCCTGCGGTAGACCTTTCCATATAGTTCTGGGAGGAAGCAAGGAGCCTTGGAGACGGACACAGATGGAGCGATCCATAAAGAGGTTACATATGACGTTGACCATTCTTACCGGCAAACTCAGCTGATGCATTTTCTGCCTGAGTAGCGGAAGCTGGACATTGTCATAGGCTGACGTTACATCAAGGAATACACCCACTACATGCTGACCCCTAGAAAATGCCAGTCGAATGTCTGACGTAAGAATACTTAAACTGTCTATTGTTCCCATTCCTCTGCGGAACCCAAATTGAGAGTCAGATAAAATTCCACGGCTTTCTAGAATCCACTCGAGCCTATTTTTAATCAGATGCTCCAGAATCTTAGCTAGTACAGACGAAAGGGCGATAGGTCTATATGCTGAAGGATCGCTAGGGTCTTTGCCGGGTTTTAGAATGGGGATAATTATCTGACTTTTCCAAGTAGATGGTATAGTTCCTGAAAAATATATCTGGTTGATAATAGAAAGAAAAAATACTTTGGAAGATTCAGAACATTTTTTTATAAACGAATAGGGGATCCCATCTATACCTGGTGAGGAATCCTGAAGATGCTCTAATACGGAATATAATTCTGATGATGAAAAAGGCTCATCCATCCTGTCATTCGAGGGTGCAACAGGAGAGAAAGATGGCAAGGCATCCTCAAAAGGAACATAAGGAGGTGCCAGTTTATCCAGGAAAGAATCAAGCCAAGCAGAGGAGTCATTCGATGAGATGTTGGTTGCGGACATAGAGCCACGGAACCGCTTTATGTTCTTCCAAACCAAAGTAGATGGGGTTCGGGGAGACAAGCTTTCACAGAACCGCGTCCACCCGAGGCGTTTTTTAGTGGACAGCAAACGTTTAGTACGGGCGTTGGTAGATTGAAAGTGAAGGTAGTGATCATAGCTAGACAGATCGCCCGCAAAGGAGCCTTCAGCTTCATTACGCTTTTTAATAGCTGCCGTGCATTCGGCATCCCACCAAGGAGGAGAAGAAAGTTTACCTTGGGCAGAATTTTTGAGAGGCATAGAAGAGTCTGCTGCCTTAGATAGTATAGAAATGAATTTGAAATATAGAGAAAGGTAGTTATCTTCTGAAACTGAAGGAAGCAAGTTTATTTCATTAGAAACGAAAACAGAGAATTCAGGCCAATCTGCCTTGTCCAGTCTATACTTAAGAAGGGGAGAGGGCGAAATTACAGGGATGGACACATCGGAAGGTAGAGAGATTAAGATGGGAAGGTGATCACTACCATGCGACAGCGTGAGGGTTTCCCAAACAATGCGGGGAGCCAGACTAGGAGAGACCAGAGTTAAATCAACAGAGCTTCTGTTTTGGAGAGGAGATGTTCTTCGGGTAGGAGACCCATCATTCAGCAGGCATAAGTTAATGTTATCAAAAACCTCTATGAGACGAGAAGAGTTTGAATCACAAGAGGCAGAACCCCACATGGTGTGGTGGCAATTAAAATCGCCCATTACAACCAAAGGACCAGGGAGGAGGGAGAGAATAGAATCAAGCTCAGAAATAATAGGGATATTTGGGTGAGGAATGTACAGCGAAACAAAAGTTAAATTTAAAGCTTTACAGGCCACTATATTAAACCCTGCTGAATGGGGGGGGATGGGGATCAAGGAAAAGGGAAGGGTACGTTTAATGAGTATGGCACATCCATTCCATCCATCATCATTATCATCCCTAAGACAAGAGAAACCAGGCACCCTAAATTGGGAGCCAGGCCTCAACCATGTCTCAGAGATAGCTAGTAAAACAGGATTGTAATTATTAATTAGGGAAATTACTTCAGTTTTTTTATGCCGAATACTTCTACAGTTCCATTGAATGGCTGTAGGAGCCATTAAAAGAATCAAGAGTACTCATGAGCTGGTGCAACATATCCATGACGTTGTTCGGTAGTGTGTCTGAAAACCTCGAGAAGAAATTCATCAGAGCAGATATTAGTATTCTCATCAGATTGTCATCTGATGGTGATGACGTTCTTGGATTTAAACAGCAGCCATCAGGCTGAGAGGATTGTGGAGTGCTGGTAATGTCATTATGGGCCGCTTTATCATATCCTTTGTCTAGGACAGGAGCCTGACGACGGGGGATCAAAACTGTCTTCCTGTAAGATGTCGACTGAGGATGCTGGGATTGGGGAGAGACCGGAGTGAAGGATTGGGAATTAGGGACTGGGGATGGTGAAACTGTAGGGCGGGTAGAGTCGGCAAAGGTACGTCGAACGGCACGGAAACGGCGAGATGCTTCAGAATATGAGATGCTTTCCTCCGACATAACAAGCTTGATGCTCTTTTGTCTAGCGTGCTCAGGACAAGAAGGGTTTGTGGCAAAATGGGGGCCTGAACAGGAAAGGCAAGAACCATTTTCGTCTTTCACCTGGCAGCTTTCCCCCTCGTGGGGTTGGGAACACTTATAACACCTAGCATTAGACCGGCAGTTTGCTTTAATGTGTCCAAATCGGCAGCATTTGTTGCACTGTATGGTTGGGAGGCGATACAGATCCACAGGGAGAGATGTATAAAAGCAGAACACCTTTTCCGGAAGCCTTTGACCTAAGAATGTGAGGGCAACAGTTTGTGTAGGGATCCAGGATGTAACACCATCGGTGGTAGACTTTCTGTTTAAACGACGGGCCTTTATTACTTTGGCATGATTGGGACACTCAATAGAATTCACAAGCTCCTCCAGAGACCAGTCAGTTGGTATATTCCTCACCAAACCAGAACGCGTTACACTATACATTGGGATAGCACACGAATACTGCAGATTGTCTGTAAAGAACGAGTGGATCAAAAATTGGTTGGCATCATCAGATTTTTCAAATTGTACCGTAACCCGGCTGCGACCAGCAGAATGAATACCTCCTTTAATAATGCCCTTAACAGAATACTTGTGCATTAGTTGTGCGAATTTTAGTATTCTAAATGGTGACCCAGGGGATGAGTCATCGGATTTGACCACCTGAACTATGAATGGGCCCGTGTCATTTGCACCATAATTTAATTTTGTTCCCGGGGCAAACTCTGGCACTGTGTAGGTGTGCTGAATCGACGCAGATGCGGGAATTCTAGTATCTCTTTTATTTAAACTATTGGAATTGTCTTCAGCACACTTACGTTTATCAGCGTGAACATCCACGGACTGGGTAGACATGATCACCCCAGCCATGGGGACGTTCGAGATACCGCCCCCGTCAGGGGGCTCATTCCCACTCATTTCCTCCACCAAACTACTCTAACAATCCACCCACTTACCGGATAGTAGTTATACCACCACCAAACACAAATTTACACCACCAAACACCAAAATTTCAACCGAAAATTGTATAAATTAGCAGGAAGAAAATTTCACACGTGTAGCAACCAGAACGCCGGAAGCCAATCTCCCAATCGTGAATCAAGACAAATTTGTTTGACTGACACTGACAGCTGTCATAGACAAACAAGCTGAATTTTTTAGTTCCTTCCACACGGTCCTGTAAGCCATAAGATAGAGCGAGATAAGAACATGAATGACTTTGGTTTTCTCGCTCTATCTTTTTGCTTGAACGACTGCCATCTGCCATGCAACTCCGTATCAAATCTTTGGTACAATGCATCATATTCACTGTCGTGCAAGAGTAGTATGCAATGGCGGCATCTACACGTTGATTAAATACTGACAATCCACCCATATCACAATATGGATCACATGCGTATTGACGTGTATCGCAGGACTGTCAATATACTGCAGAATTATCCGGAAATTTTGAAATCCACCCACAGAAAATAAAGAATTAAGAGACATGTCTTAATAATATTGTTCAACCAAACGCTTCGTGATATATATCATGATCTCGTCTGTCAATTCTTGTATTTGTACCTTCGACGTTTATTTTATTTATGTCGACGCGACAGGCAGTGTCACTATCAGCGACTAAAATAAAAGGCTCGCCCCACGTTCCGCTTGGTGGATGGTATGAGCGGTACGCAGCTATAAGATAGAGCGAGATGAGAATATGAAAGAACCAGAATTACCGTCTGGCCACCCATAATACTGACGTGATAAATAATTAGCGTTTAAAGGGCCATTCAATACTGCTTCCATACTGAATATTGCTGCAAATACTGACAAACCAGGATCACAGTAATTATTCACCGTGTAGAGGCAGCCAATCTCACTGCCATAGTTGTGCACTGTTCTAAAAGAGACGTTACACGAGCGAAATCGGCAGGACTGCCAAGCAAGGTCACAGAAAGTCTAGTATGGAGTGACCTTGATTTGTTTGGAAACCGTGCTTCCGACACGTATCCACACGTGCCGAATCACGCTGCAGGACTGCCGATTTCGCTCTTGTAGCGTCTCCTTAAGCATGGCCGTGATGACCGTAGCTTAATACCTTCACCGTACCAGTCACCAACACAATATCCTTTATGCACAGTTAGCGGTTGGTTCGTGGCGTCGCAGTCCTTGTACGGCGGCAGCAACGCCGCCTCCCGAAGGCCCACGCCGTACCCCCCACGGCCTCCCTCTCGGCCACGGACGCTGTCACCACCATGTAAGTTTCAGTAATGAGGAGTTATATTTACTATTTACTCACATTTCAGTATCTTGCACGCGCTTACTTCCTCGAGTGCTTTTTTAATGAGTCGGACGAATGAGCCCACAAAACAAATGTGAAAGCGAATGAGCCCACAAAACAAATGTGAAAGCGTTAACACGCAGAAGCTAAGGATACTTACCAAAAATATTAAACTCATCCTTTTTTTGGGGTGGTAGTGCTAATGTACCTACCTAAATTTATAAGAGCTGAGAGGAATGCTCTCAGAAAGTTTGAGTGACAATAGCATAGTGTCTTAAAAAACCTCTTTGTAGAAACTGCCCAGGTAGGGTCATTTCGCCGGTTACGCGACCACCTTCGGTTAGCGACCACATGGAGAACATGGTTTTTTCAATTCAAGATAACATCAATTCTACAAAGCCTATTGAAACAGTCAGTCGTATGTCTTATTGTTTGTAGTTATGGAATAGGAATTTACAAAAAAAACGAGAAAACATGCTTTCAGTTCTCCAAGTCAGCTAAGTGGTCGCTAACCGGCACATGAAATTAGGTGGTCGCCAACCGGCGAAATGACCCTACCCTATATGTGGAAATCAAAGAACTGCGAATATTCACATCGCCATATTGTTATTTTGCTTCGTGCAAAAGGGATGTGACCTACCCAAAGTACCCAAGCAATACCAAAAATGCTGTTTATTAGAGGTGTTTCCTTAAAACTTGGCACGTGTTAAAAAAAACTTTAATAATAAATAAGCGCCCTGTGTTCCTAGATTGTTTTAACGATCCATTCCAAATTCCAGCCACATACAGTAGCTCAGAGCGCGCTCCAACGGCGAACACGACGAGCTACACCTGGTCGGGCGGGAGCGGGTACTGGCCGCAGGGCTCCCCCCCGCAGCCCCCCTCCTCGCCGTACCGCACGCCCCCTTACCCCGCTCCGCTGGAGTACCAACCACCGACCAGCGCGGCACCGGCGCCGCTATACCCGTTGCAAGTAAGTTGACACTGGCTGATGCTGCGAGGTCCCCCTTTGCTGTTCCTCACGCCTCTGTACCCGGCGCCACTGGCTGGAGTATCAGCGACTGGCTTAGGGGAAGAATTACAGTTAGTCTGAGACCGCCTACTAGAGCGTCACCAACGTTATCCACCATTGCGCTTTAGTTAGGTATATTGAACATCCACTACTTGAGTCAGATTGCAATATTTAACACCATACCATTAAAAAATACATTGAAATTTCAATCTTATTTCGTCTCTGATAGAGTTGAATTTCTTTAGTTTAAAAAGACCTAAACAATACAAAACTCTATTCCAATTGAAAATGATTATAATGGGAATACGTCATATCAGGAGGTCGATGAGCCTTAGGAGTTTAAAAATATTGTGTGGGCCCATTAAAAAAAAAAATTGTGCAGTGTTTGACATTGGGGAAGGATGTTTTACGCTCTGACCTAATTATGGCATCCTAAGATTAGAGAACGCTACAAAGAAACATTGAAAATGTTAGTCCATCCTCTTTTCACTTCTCGCCATAGCTGCACGGGTCTTGCAAATTGTGCAATGTATTCGCACCTTCAACATGTATTTTGTCAAGATACTCGTAGTTAACAGTTTTGATTGTTTGATGTTTGATTGCAGTACGAAAATCCAACGCAGCACTCCCCGTATTACCAGCATGCGTACGCGCCGTACGCACACCACGCTATCGAAGATATTTCATATTGGCCTAACGGGTGAGCGGTATACTTTTCTCTCTCCATCTTTATCACTCAAAATTCAAAAAGTACAACAGAGGGCCTACCGCGAAAGGCATTCGAAGTGTCCCCTCTCTGTCATACTTAGGAGTTCGTACGTAAGTGCGACAGAGAGCACTAAGTTAAATCCTGTTGAGCTCGTAAATAAAGTATGTACCTATAGGTATGTACGTTCCTAAAAGTTCAAAAATGTCTGAGTAATCTTATGCCCCTATCAATAATTGTGTTCACATATTTTGGTTCACATTTTCCTTGCACATATTTTGGAACCCGACTCTACTTCCTCGCTCGGACAATGGTTCCCACCGAAGTTAACATTAAATTATTGTTTTTCAGCTTAAATAGTTACGGTTACCAGCCATCCGAATACGTCGGCACGGGCGAGGTCTCCTACAACTCCGAAAGTATGCCCTTCGGACCCACAGGGCCCCCTCTAGAAGCCACCCCGGCCACAGAGGGTCGCGGATCCCCCCCAGCGGACCACGAAAGAGAATACAAGTATAACACCGAAGAACGCCATTCCCCGTGCGAGGAGCCTACGTTGTCACCGCGCCCGCCTACTCAGTGATCAAGTGATTCAAGGACGATTGGGTGACCCACGAATCGATAGATCGTCGATAGATGCATTGCCTTTGACTCAATGCCCCTTGTGCTCTTGACTTGAACTTTTAGTATGTATAATCCAACAAAAGTGTGGAGGGACCGCCCCGATCGTCAACACGCGCCTTTGTTACGTCAGTACCGGCTTGCCTAAAATTTATTTTTAGGCAAGCCTATAGTTATTTTCACGTGCCGCCATTGGTAAGGTGTCTATAGTGACTTCAACAAAATACTTATTAAGATTTCATCTGGTATAATAGTGCGATGGTCGATCAAGCATTTCAAATCTGGGGACCGAAGATCGATCTGAGTGGTTTAATGCATCGATCGAGGTTCTGTCAATTGGTGCGGAAACCCTTAGGATAGGTATAATAAATAAAATTATTTTATTGCACGTTCGTCTGTGGATAGGTAGGTAGTTAATTTTGCACGAGCTGTGATGAAAAGTTTGACTCGAGAAAAGCTAACATATTGTATATTAAAATAAAGATGTTATATGAAATTACTTAAGATGAAATACGTTCAAATCGCAGTCGCACAATCTAAGAAACAAAGTTCAAATTGTATTGGCAGCCTTTGCAACTTTTTTATTTCAAACTAGTCTAAGAACCTGTTGCCTCCCTTCTCGCTCGTTCCCTCCCATTCATGAGACCCAGCAGTGGAAAGTACATACATAGGCTGATAATGATGATGATGAATCTGTTCAGTTCACACCAATGATTGGCGTATCTAGGTGACGGTTACGGATCGGTGACTGTAGTGTCGGATCGGATCCGACAGCAACGACACTTTTTGTTTGAAGCATGCTCCGATATCGGACTGGGCGGTGTGAACCTTATACTTACTATACTCTTTGGTGTGAACAGTGAGTGTGTTTCCCATACATTTACTTCGATATCGTTATCGGATCCGACACCGACAGTTACGGATTAGTGTGAACAGGCTCTAATGCGCCTCATAATTAGCTGGCTGCTTATGATGTAGAAATAGTGACCTCGACTCATCAGATGCTCGCACGACGGACAGTAGAGTGCTAAAACCTGTGTCCAGACGGTCCTGCACGGCAGACTGCACGAGCGTACGAAGATGTACGATAGAGCGAGATGGAGATATGAGCCAAGTCTAGACTAAATTGTGGCTTCGTAAAGTGGACTCTTGGGTGGACTATTAGAATATTAGTTATTTTAACTATAATCAGACTACGAGTTTTGATATAGTTTAGTGAGACTTTTCATCACAGCATACAATTAAGTGGCTAAAGTCTATTTAATAATATTACGAATATTTTTACTACTTTTGTGGTTAAGATCCTTCCTCTACTAATTTATGATAAGATGTATATTTTGTAAATTGTACTTTTGATTGACGAGCTAATTTAATTTAGCTACAGAATCATTCTAAGTGAAAAAAACCTAATTTTTTGAAAAATGTTCGCTTACACCTACATTTATAACTTATTTGATTGAGGCTTTCCACCAGCGAGAAGAAACGAGAAATTTATCCTGTCTGCGATGTCCTTTGTTTTATCGCCTAGTCTCTTTTTATGTCATGCTCCCTGGCAACCCCACTTTCGATTTCGGGATTTCTGAGTGATGTGAAAAAATTGTACCAAAATTGTACCGAATTAGTACTTACTTGAAAAAAAATGTACCTCAATAGTTTCGAGAACACAATAAATTATTTTAAATCGCAGTTTTAATTTATTATTTTAATTTTTTTTGCGCCTGATGAATAATATTATAAAGATATGGAGTTCGCTTTCTGGCGCAAATTTGGTAATTTAACTAGCTAACTAATAGGTAGCTATACCTCGTTCAACAGTAAAAACGAGGGTACAATTTTTTTGGGCCTTATTTTACCTAGAAAACTTAGATTCTACGCGAAATTCCTTCTTTTAAAGTTTGGGGTTGACAGGGAGGGAGTATGACATCTCTTTATGCCGATGCATAAACCAACTTAAGGGGACGTAGGTTCGTGGTCATCTCTCCCTCTCACTGAGCATAAGCGTGAGCGAGATGGAAGTGCGTGTTTGGAAGCGCGGATATCATGTTTTTTAATTTAAAATTTTTGTGCGTTTTAATAAATAAAAAGGTATAAATAAATAGCTGATTTCCCTCAAACATGACATTGCCGATTTTTAGAACCAATTTTAATATGTTTAGCTGTTGTACCTAATCTGATTTAATTTTTTAAAGTGTATTTAAGACCTATGTTCGTGATTTTTTTCTATCGAGCGAAAGTCAAAAACTCAGGATTTGAATAGCTGATTTCCCTAGAGAAAGGCCTCAAGATTGCTAATTAAATTTAAGGCAGCCTTATTATAATCCAAACAAGAGCTAAATTTTTTTTTTAATCAGTTTTTGAAGCTCACGTCGCCTTAAGAAAACACAATTATCTGTATGTAGGTAGTTTCATTTATGTTTGGGCAGACCTTTTTAAATTAAATATTAAATCTGAGGGGTAATCACGTAAGGTTTCGAACGCGCGTTAAGACAGTAAAAATTTCAGTTACTTAAATTTGACATTTAGATCTACCTAACGTACGTATTATACAATGCGTTACGATATCGACCTGCAGGTCAATAAATTGTCTAAGATATTAGGTTCTAACTGCAAATAGCCTGTACAATATGAAAAAAATGTTATATCCCATTATTAAAATTTGAACCTTCTGATTTAGTAAATAAAGTCACCATTTGCCTGAATTGTATTGTTATACTTGATTATTTCAAATGAACTTACCGTTCACAAAATGACATTATTTTAAGTTTCTTGTAAAGAGATGTTCACATTAAGGAGACGCTACACGAGCGAAATCGGCAGGCCTTCCGAGGAAGCACGGCTTCCAGCCAATCTCCTCCTCCACTCCATACTCGATTTTCTGTGACCTTGCTTGGGTGTCCGACAAATTCGGCCCGTGGAGCGTCTCCTTTACCAAGCATTCCAAGTAAGCATCTGATCGCACGAAGGTCAAATTTCGGGATATACGGTTTCACAGATGTGCCAGCTATGAAAGAATCTTAAGGCTCTTCTACATAATAGGCCATCATGGACCATCATACAGGACGCAACAATGCGATAGAGGAAAAAAAACATACTTCCCTGGCATTCCAACCCATAACAACGTGTGGAGGAGCCTTTAAACAAATGAATTATTGTCTGTGGATTATCTATGAGGATGACCGGAAGCGGCAACTTCAAAAGGTCGGATTCTTGCGTGGTAATAGTGCGCACAAAAATTCATTTAAAAACCCTTTTGTCACATATACATCTCGGCTTTCAGCTATATTTGTTACAAATGCAATATATGAAGCTCGCTCACATATAATTGATAATAAACATGTTTTCTGTTACAAATTTCCAATGTTTTCTCATTTTCATTTCCTGTATTATTGTTTCCCTATTAATGAAATGATAGATCGGGCGTAGGAATGTAAAGTCTTATGTACATACATGTAGAATTTCTTTATTTCTAAACATATATTTCTCGTAGTAAAGTACTAAGTAGTACTAACAGATTGTGTATATTAATATATTATACTAAAAAGAAGCGGTTTGTGTCGAAGATACAACCGTTAATTAATACTTCTTTGTTGTTCCGTATACAGGGTGTTTGGTCCATCGTTTGCCAAATTAAAACGTCAGGTAGTTTGGGTCATTTGCTATCACTTCCAGCATAAAAAAAAAATTGTAGCCACGGGTTTTTTTTTATTATATTTTTATATATTATATAAAAAACAAACCCATTGAACTTTTTTAGAACCCTTTGTTTTTTTTTTTAATATTTAAAAAAACCCGTGACCATAATTTTTTTTTGAATGCTGGAAGTGATAGCAAATGACCCAAACTACCTGACGTTTTAATTTGGCAAACGATGGACCAAACACCCTGTATATCCGAATTAATTCACTAAAATCTGTATAATTACAGATTAATCGGTATATATGGCAGCATTGACTGACGTAGCTCATTTGACTCGCGATACATTGAACGAACATGGCGGTCATGTCAGCATTATTTTCATGTCCGCCACATAAACTAAATAACATTTTGTGATTAACAAATAAAGAAGGCAAATAAAGAAGGATGTTTTACATGTAACAAACAATTATTTAAATCAGATTAGAAGTAAAATGTTATTCCGGAAGTCACGTGATACATTTTGAACTGTACCCTTATACATGAACGCGAGCAAAGAAGTATCCACTTCAAAAAAATACAACATATCATAAGTTTTATAAATGTTATGTAGAAAATCCACATTTTTTATACATAGAAACAAAAAACACAAAGAAAATATAAACCAGAAGAGATCAATTTGCTGTGGAGGCGCTGTCAACACTAAAAAAATCGGTCAAGTGCGAGTCTGTCTCGCACACCGAGGGTTCCGTAAAAACTTTCATTTTTAGCTTTATTAAGAAAAAATCTATGTTGGTTTTTCAGAGATAATTTTTTTTCAAGTGAACCAATTTCGATACTTAATTCTTTTTTAATTTGCTGGAAAGTACTTTCAGAGTATTCTATATACTATATATCGTACAAATTAGAAGGAAAAAAATCAACACAAAAGTTATAAATTACAAACTTAAATATTAAATGATTTTTGAAGAATAAAAAAATACGATAGATAGAGGTCTCGTCTCGTTATACTTTTCCGGTAATATTTACGTTAAGGGGATCCCATACGCCAATGACCTTCGATCTGAATCCCTTGGTTTTCTAATGTTTGTTGTAGCTTATCATATTAATAACAACAGCTGTCAGCAATAAAGTATCCCATATTTACTTCAAACATCACTGTCTTCGAGATATTTGGCATCAAAGTTGAACAATTTTAGACCAAAAAACAGGTTTTCTGGCCATAACTTTTGTGTTAATTAGTTTAAAATCAAAAACCTACACACGTTTATAGAGACATCAGAGACAAACCCAAATCAAATATGTAGATTTCGTATATGTTAGATCTTTCACAGCAATCTTATAACAAAAAAGGTGTTTTTTTAGACAGTGTTTAAAAAAACCATAAAAAAAAAACTACTTATTCATTTCTTTGAAAATATGGTAGACCAAAATGGAGAATAAAGATTGAAGAATCGAAAGCCGTTTGTTTTATAATTCTATCTGTAGTGCAAAAGTATTTGTATCGATTAAAAACTAGTCAAAAATCGATGAAAACCTCGGGTAGCCCCTTAATGGTAATTATATATATTATTTTGAAAATTTTCGCTCGGTAAACTTCGGAGATAAGGGGGGGGGGGGGGGGGGTATTTTTTTCTAAATTATCCTTTGTAAATCAAAATTTTACCACTATAGCAAAAAAAACTGTTTTGGAATGTGCAATTCAAGCTTTTTCATATGACACCCCACTTGGCCTACTAACTAGACTTTAAAACTTTGCCCCTTCCTCATATGCGTCCTATTTTATAGAAATTAAAAATATATATTTAAATTTTTCATTTTCCATACACGTGGATTAGCTTTGTTTACAACTATTCCAAATTTCAAATTGAAAGCGTAAGTAGTTCCTCAGATATTTAACTTTGTGACAGACAGACAGACAGACAGACGGACGGAGTCGCACCATAAGGGTTCCGTTTTTACCTTTTAGGTTCGAAAAAAGTAAGGATTATTTGTGAATTATTATTATTTATTAGCTCGCTAGCGGTTTAGGTATGAATGTGTGGACTTCATGTTTTAAATTGCAGACCCATACGTCAAAAAAATAAGGACATAGAACCGTTTGAGATGATTTTAAGACCAATCTTTGCTCGAGTTCTTGCCCAGGGAACGACGCTTCTGGTCCCAAAAATGCCTTATATTATGATCATTGATCACGTCGCGTCCATTGTTTCACGGCAGGAGACTTATAACTGCAACTAGCTGCAAATAACAAGATGATGATGCTGCAGATAAATTAAATTAAATTACACACAGTCACACATTACGGTGTTAGATCTTTCCGAGTGTACAAAACTCGTCAATTGACTTCAATTTCAATGGGGAATGGATGAAAATTTTAGAATTGCCTGATTTTCTTAGTGTTAGGAATAACCTTCCTTAACACCAGAAAAAAATTGCAGACTTTTCAGGTGCGTCAATTATTTTTGAAAAATATAAACAGTTTCCTCACTTACGTTTTGGATTTAGGACGGCGAATGACACATTTTCCTTAATTAGTCTCATATTACAAAAAATATCTTGAAAATCCGTGGTAAACTGACACTGACAATGATATTGACAGCTGCAGCAGCTATATTTGTCATTGCCAGGGTCAGATATTCATAATATTTTTTTGTAATATGAGACGAATCAAGGAAAGTTTCTCATTCGCCGTCCTAAACCCAAAACGTAAGTGAGGAAACTGTTTATATTTTTCAAAAATAATTGACGCACCTGATAATACTGCAATTTTTTTCTGGTGTTAAGGAAGGTTATTACACTAAGAAAATCAGGCAATTCTAAAATTTGTCTGTGAAAGTGTAGTCCATTCAAAAAGTGACTCTACGACAAGTCAATGGGGAATGGATGAAAATTTTAGAAGTGCCTGATTATTTTTTGAAATTGGGAATGGATGAAAATGTTAGAAGTGCCTGACTATTTTTTGCAATTGGGAATAGATGAAAATTTTAGAAGTGCCTGATTGTTTTTTTGTTGATAGGAATAACCTTCCTTGACACCAGAAAAAAAGTTGCAGACTTTTCGGCTGCGTCAATTATTTTTGAAAAATATAAATACTTTCCTCACTTACGTTTTGGGTATAGGACGGCGAAAGAGACACATTCTTGATCCGTCTCATATTGCAAAAAAAAATCTTTTTTTTTTAAAAAAGGCAAAAATTAAAAGTCTAGTTAGTAGGCCAAGTGGGGTATCTTATGAAAAAGCTTGAATCGTACATTCTTAAACAGTTGTTTTTTTTCTATAGTGGTAAAATTTTGATTTACTGATACACGTCACAAAGGAAAATGTAGAAGAAAATACAATTTGAAAATAATATATCGGTACTATTAATATGTAGGTACGTTAATACTACCGGAAAAGTATAACGAGACCTCTATCTAGCGTATTTTTTTTTTATTCTTCAAAGAACATTTAATATTTATTTTTGTAATTTAGTACTTTTGTTTTGATTTTTTTTCCTTCTAATTTGTATGGCAGTATTCCGAAAGTACCTTCTAGCAAATAAAAAAAGAATTATTATCGAGATTGGTTCACTTGAAAAATATTAATAAATAAATAATTATCTCAGAAAAACCAACATAGATTTTTTTTAAATAAAGTGTGCTGAAAGTTTATACGGAACCCTCGGTGCGCGAGACATACTCGCACTTGACCGGTATTTTTATCATTGTCAAATGTGTCAAACGTCTTAAATTAGTATGATGTCCTAATCATGATACGGTCAAAGAATTTAATTTCCTACCCACTTTGGACTTTGTCAAAGTGACGTAACGTAAGAGACTTCTTATGATTTTATTTACAGTGTCACTTTGAAATAGTCCTAAATGGGTAGGAAATTTAATTCTTTGACTGTACTTGATATGGTAACTAAGAAGTAACTGTTCCATAATATATTGGACAGCTTTTACTTTTTAAGAGACTTAAAGGGTGGCTTACTGCTAATATTATTCACATTGAACAATATCATTAAAAGTTCAATTATTATGTCACGTCAGAATATACATTTTGGAGAGTGGCTTTGATTATTCTTCCTAAATATAAAGTAGAATGAAGTTAAAGAGACTTATTTCATATAACTTTACTTCCTTCTGCTTGAACAGTTATATTGTGTGAGTTGAAGAAAAATTATAATTCTTCAAGTATCATTATTTATTTATCGCGTTATACAGTGTTGAAACACGCTTTTTTTTTTTTAATTAGCTTTTTTTTCTAGGCTCATCTTTTCCTGGCCAGACTCTACTTATGTAATAAAAAACTATACCATATAACTTACGATTCTCAACACGCTTTTAACAGTTTTCTTTATTATAGACCCGGAACAGCTGTGGAACAATGAAAATAGCAAATAAAATAAGGGTTCATAATGCTCAATCGATCAATATTTACAACAAATTACCATCAAATATAAGGAATATAGAAAATAAGTGATAAGTAATCATTCTGTTCTGTACAAGTAAACATTGAAAATTAAATTAAGCTAGCCTAAAATAGTAGTGAGTAAAAAATTTACTACAAACAGAATACCTACACAAAAGTAAAATAAAACAAATAAAGATAACATCACAAATAGAAAACTTGGCCCAGATCGGCGCCAGGCGGCAGGGTGCCCAGAAGGCTGCCTGCATTGCCACGTTGTATGGCAATAGGTACTTATACGCTGATGCGCCAGCCTTCTGGTCACCAGTCATAATGTATATTTAACGTTAATAATTTCGAATGAAAAATAATCTTCATATATTTGTTGCTGATAGAAAAAAAACTCATCATCATATCAGCCGAAAGACGTCCACTGCTGGAAGTTCTATACCTAGTCTTACTTGTTAAAGTGGAATAATACGAGTACAATGCGATTATTTGCGGCGCACGCCGCCAAATATTATTACTACATAATCGTTTGACAATCCGTTCTACGCAAAACAAATGGCGGCGCGCAGCGCCATCTAGTTGTCAGTTGTCAAAATCATGCCGTGATTTTAACCAAAGACTACAATATACATACTGAGATAGACAGGCAACTCGAAGAAATTGAGAAGGCATAAAGCATGCTTGCGTATACAGGCGCCATCTCTTCTGCGATACTTAAACTTTTCTTTGAATGTACAAAACATACAAAAAGTGCGTCTGTCGTAGGGTTTGAACCCCGGCTCATCAACTCCAAATACCGCCGTCTGTACCCCTAGGCTACTGATGTCTTAATACAACACGGCGAATTTTGAAATACCTTGACAGCCTAAGCCTAGCAATCGCTAGAGCTTCAGAGAGTTCGCGTCCTATCAAGAAGGTGGCACTGTGTTCAATAAGAAACTGGATTTGCATTAAGTTCTAAGTTCGCGTAGCACGATTTTAACAACTGAACTCCGTTGGCTTATAGGCACATCCAGAGGCTTGCTTCATTAAGGTAGCTCTTCTAGAAGTTACAATTTTATAGCTCTAAGCCTGCATCACACTGGCGCGGCCTGCGGTGGCGGACCATAGTAAATTTGACAGCTAATGACAAGTTTTCTATTGTCCGCCGCGGCCAGGCCGCGCCAGTCTGTGAGAGGCCTTGAGCCTGCATCACACTGGCGCGGCATGCGGTGGCGGACCATAGTAAATTTGACAGCTAATGACAAGTTTTCTATTGTCCGCCGCGGCCAGGCCGCGCCAGTCTGTGAGAGGCCTTGAGCCTGCATCACACTGGCGCGGCATGCGGTGGCGGACCATAGTAAATTTGACAGTGCAGATGGGGACGAGACGATCCTACATGGTAGTCCACCGCGTGACACAGGTCATGACATAGAACAGCTTGCAGGACTGCAATGCGGTCTGGTTGCGGCTTCACAAGCAATTTGTCTATGGTCTTACCGGGTGATTTTCTAGCAGATCTTCAATTCTCACAGTATAGCCAATCGCCACAAAATAATCTATCTCGGAGCTTGAATTCTGCATACATTGAATGTGGGTATCTGCATCATATTCGATATTATGCTGGAAATTTAATCATTAATTTTATTTATATTTTGTGATAATGATAACTTTATACCTACCAGTACAGGCACCATCACAAACATCGTAAAGTAAAAATAAGAAATGATGTTAATGACTTGAGCGTCGAGCGACTACTGCGACATGAAAACTTCGTTCGTTGGTGTATCTCTATCACTCTCATAGATGCGAGCGACGATTAGAGAGATGCACAAACCTACGAAATTTTTAATGACATTTAAGGTGGTTCGATTGCCATACAATACGTTTTTTGACATTCGCAGGCTAACGGCGTGGTATTTTAAGAAACTTATGTAACAAACTTTCATCAATTGGCTTCCCATTTGCGCCAAATTCCCCCTTTCCTAGAATAAACTTGTATAAACTAGATTAATTTGAGAAATTTCCCCCTAATTATTAATGTGGGAAAACTAGTTTCCTCAAATTAATCTAGTTTATACAAGTTTATTCTAGGAAAGGGGGAATTTGGCGCAAATGGGAAGCCAATTGATGAAAGTTTGTTACATAAGTTTCTTAAAATATCACGCCGTTAGCCTGCGAATGTCAAATAACGCTTTGTATGGCAATCGAACCACCTTAAGTGAAAATGTTTAGGTTTGATGATTTAAAAAAACGCATCAATCAACTGATTTGGAATTAAGCATTAGCGTCTGCTAAAGAAATTACAAATTAAAGGGGTAAAAATGCTTCGGTCGATTTGGACTCGAACCAGCGACCTTCTGGCACACTGGTCCAGCAGCTCTGTACGTCTGAGCTATGGCCTTAAGCCTCTGCTAGACGGTCGCCAACACGCCCCTCCGACCGAGCGACCTTGGTCCGCACCGACCGTGTAGACAGTTGTTTTGAGCAAAATTTGACACTACAGCGTGCAGCGGTGTGCCGACCAAGGTCGCTCGGTCGGAGTGGCGTGTTGGCGACCGTCTAGCAGAGGCTTTATAGAGCCGTGTAGCGAAATCTACCAAGAAGACTCACTGTCGCTACACGCGTCCGACAGACCAAGGTCACTCCGTACTAGATTCCCTTTGACGTTCGTTCCTCGGCAGTCCGCCGCGCTCAATAAACGTCTGTACGCGGCTTTAGAGAGGCGTGTGTAGGTGTTTTATGGTGTTAACCGTGTAGGCTCGGACAAGAATAGGTCTACGGTCTCCCCCGCCTGTCGTAGAAGGCGACTAAAGGGGGTCATCGGGGTCGCAGTGTTTCTGGCGGGGGCCGGGGCACTCACCTAAAAACCCCAGGGAAGGCGACCATCATCATCCTAGGACGAGCCAAATGTGGCGAGGCGCGAGGAGGGCTCCAGTGCGTTCAGTATGAGATCCTGGAGTCCTCCGCATGAGAGCGCAGATGCCGGCCGCCGTGGAGTTTTTAGTGGATAGAAATACCACATAACCCAGTCAGCCCCCGAGGATTGGGTACCTGGTGCGAACCAGTTTTCTCCACGTACAAAAAAAAAAAAAAAAAGGTTTTTTTTTTTTTTTTTTTTGCACATTTATAAATACTTTACAAGAGTGAAGTAATGAATTTAACTGACGAACTGGATAAACTAAACATAACCCTCAATAGCTCAGTTGGAGAGGAAGGAGAGAATGGATGCCCCAGCATAACAACTGGTTGCGGGTTGAAATCATGCATAAAGCGAATATTTTTTTATTAAACGTAGGTACCTATTACTAGGTATAACAGAAAAAGTGTACATAAGTATACATAACCTTTTTAAGTAATAAATACTTGTATTTGTTGTACCTGATCCAGTAGCTGTGCTAATGTGCAAGATTCTTCCGGTATTGTAAATGTAATGAGTCTCTGTTCACCATTTCTTAAGAAAATTAACATCTTGGCTGGCTTGTCGTCTGTGGTACAAAATAATTTCCTTTCAATAGAAAAGTTCACTACTGACCTTCATTTGTGCTTCAAACAAAGCTAAATAAAGATATAAATAGTAATAATAAATAAGTTCAGATTAAATTTGGCATTTTTGGAACAGTTTGATTTAGATATGCTTCTGATACCACCAGTACTTTATTTATTTTTCCTATAAAACTCAGCACAGCTATCACGAGACGGCGTGCGAGCTCTTTCGATGTTTCTCGCACTATGCGTCTCTTTCTAAGTTTTCTAATAAGAGAGAGACGGATAGTGCGAGAAAAATCCAGAGAGCTCGCGCGCCGTCTTGTGATTGCCGTGCAGTAAATACCCTGAGAACTTTACGGTTTCGCTCTATGAAAACACAACAATATATCGATAGCAGCCATATTTTTACACCAAAAAATAGGTTGGGTAATTTGACTAAATATTCATTAATAATCCACCTAAATTTAATACCGATACGGTAAAAAATAATGAAAAGTAATCATCATAAATTCCGTAAAAATCAGGCGAAAATGGTATTAAGTAAAAATTAGCTTACACGTTCGTAAAACTATTTTGGACGATTGGTGCAAAATAAAAGGTATGACGATTAGAAAACTGGTTAAAAAGTACGACTTGAGTCCCGCGGGCGTGCACAAGATAATAAATACATTTGGTGACTTCTGTACTCTCCAAGATTTGCCTAAATCTGGAAGAAAACCGGGGACAACCGACTTGGCATGAGAAAAGAAAGTCGTAAGAATGTTTAAACAAAATCCGCCCTTTCAGTTCGAGATGCGGCAAAAAAGAAGTTTCTTCGGCTATGATACAAAGAATCAAACTAAGATGCAACCTAAAGACCTATAAAAAACTAAAACAACCAAAACGAGATGAAAATCAAACAATAGCTGTCAGAAAACTGGCAAGGAAATTATACGACCGTATATTGACCAAGAAAAATCAGTGCATTATGATGGATGACGAGACCTATTGCAAATTGGACTTTAAAGCCTTACGAGGACCTCAATTTAT
The DNA here is from genome assembly GCA_963854355.1 of Epinotia brunnichana. NCBI lineage: Eukaryota > Metazoa > Arthropoda > Insecta > Lepidoptera > Tortricidae > Epinotia > Epinotia brunnichana. The sequence goes on along the minus strand of OY977941.1, from coordinate 8,719,662 downwards.
TACGGTGCCGGCTTATAGAAGGTTACTCGAAAACATAAGGCCATCAACATCGAGAAATTTGGCAATAAAGTATTAGCGTGGCAAGCGATTTTTCAATGCTTTATGCGATCGCAATACTTATTTACTACAGGGGCTTTGAACGCTACGGTATACAGTAACGAGTGCTTACAGAAAAGATTACTACCACTTATAAAGAAGCACAGGAGTAGCACTTTATTTTGGCCATACTTGGCTTCTTGTCATTACTCTAAAACAACGAAGGAATGGTATAAAGCCGATAAGGTAGAAGTAGTGGATAAGGAGATGATTCCTCCCAAGTGCCCAGAAGTTCACCCAATTGAGCGATATTGGTCTATCATGAAACGACACCTCTAAAAAAACGACACCTCTAAAAAAACCTCAGTTGAAAACTTTAAAAAAAAGTGGAACAGGGCATCATCAAATATGTCACAAGTGATCGTCCAGAATTGAATGAGGCACATCAAAAAGAAAGTTAGGTTGCAGGCAAAATATATAAAATATGACGAATTCGTCATTCAAAACAGTTCTTTATAAAGACTTTATTTTTCAGTTTCTTTTTGTTTCATTATCAGTTTTCACGCAGAATAAAAATAATACCATTTTGAAGTTGTCTACTTTATTTCCGGTACGGTCCTTAGAATTATTCATATTTCAATAGTAAAAGTTGTTTAAAATAACATATAAAAGCCGTATACAAATAATTAGCCTGATATTGAGTTACCTATTTCCAAAAAAACCGTAATTTTCTCAGGGTAAAAGTCTTCTGGCGTATGGGCTTATAGTAGCTGTTCTGACAAGAAGAAGCTTATATTAACAGTTATAACACCTTACCATTTAAAGACAACTTCTCCATGAATCCCAATAAACTAAGATCGTCCGTTTTATGGGTATCCATATTTCTGCAACAAATAATATATCAGCAATAAATTACACTAACGACGTACGGTAATATTTTATACAAGAGATCGAGTAACCCGGTACGTCAGATTAAAAACACGTAGTAACTTCTCATAAAAATTAAGGTAGTTTGAAAAAATATTTCATAATTTTGTGCAGTGTTTGTTAAGTACCTACCTAGAACGTTCCAAAGTATGAATAAGACAATATGGGTTCTTGAGGTATTTTCTATACTTACACTTAGGTTGCAGAGCCGGCACCACGAACAACTATGTGAAGCAAAAACAAATAAACTGTGCCTGCGCAGTTTTGATTTATATTGAATGAATGGTCACACGCGTTCACTTTGTATTGGCACTTGTTTATGAGTGAATATTGTGAAGTCAATGTGAAAGAACAAAACGCAAACGAATTCGAAAGGCCTCTCACCGGCGCTACCACGAACTTCAAATCTCGAACTTTGTAATCTCCGTCTCTGTCGCTCGAGTACCATAAACCATAAGTGCGATAGAGATGGAGATATACGAAGTTCGAGATTCGAAGTTTGTGGTTGTAGAACACTAGAGCGATCCATGCATTTTTAGTGCAAATAAAAATATGGTTATGCGATATGTCAATTAGTATTAATTGTTTCGGCTGCCGCCAGCGAGGTCCGTCTTTGACTAAATTTTTTGGGTATTTATTTATGTTCTTTATTTGTAGTTGCTCCCATACAAACATTTGTTCCTCTCCAAAAACTGAGCTATAACCACGAACTTCGAAGTGTCTATCTCTATCGCACTTGCATTATTCAGTGACAGGGATGCATTTATTATACAAACTTCCATTTTCGTGGTAGCGCCGCTGGTTCGAATGGCATCGTAAAAAATCTTAGGTCACAGGTCTATTTTGTAGTCGGTTCGCGGTTGAAATGCAGTCCGTCTATAACCTATAACTGCCCCAGACGGATTCCAATAGGGAAGTAGGTAGGGAACATTACGCAAAACTCTTCGTAGGTGGCGACACTAGCAGCGTTGACGTTGTATCTCGTTCCCACTTGAGGTATTGTCTATGCAAGCATCCTTGTCACTCATTTGACAATCAATTGTGCATGTGTGTGTGAATCCTTATATTTCTATAGGTTTACTATTAGTGGTAGTGCTGCCTCTGGCGGCAGAACATTGCAGTAATGTTCCCTATTGGATTGGAACAAAGGTCGGCAACCTTTTAGCAACCAACGGCCACATAGGAACATAGGAACTAACAAAAATAACTTCTTAATTATTTGTAACTATACCAGGCAATTCCCAAATTCTGAATTCAACGACCTTTACATACAAAACAGCCACAGGCTAGCGGGCCGCCTGTTGCCGACCCCTGGATTAGAACATATTTATTCTAATATTGTACTCATCAGAGGCCTTTCAGTCTATTACAGACTATAAACAGTGTTAAGGCGAGGCCGGTTCATGGTCTTCTCTCCCTCTCACTGAGCATAAGCGTGAGCGAGATGGAAGTGCGTGTTTGGAAGTGTGTAACATCACTTTTTAGTACATATTAATTGTTTTTTGGAATACTGGATGATTTATTTAAAATCTATCCGGTTATTGTCTTAGAACACTAAAAAAGCTATCTTTTTTATAAAAAAAATACATAGATTGTCGTTGAAAATTTCGAAATCTCGAACATTTAAGTTTATTTTTATGGTGATATTTAAGATTTTTTTACAGAGTTACCAAGTCATTTTATTATATTATGTTCGGTTATTGTTTTTCTTTGTATCTTTTTCAGTCTACAGTAATTTTTCTGTAGTAGGAGTCTTCATTATTTCTTCACACTGGAAGCTCAAAAATCAATATTTTCGTCAGATCGTGAACCGGCCTCGCCTTAAGAGGAGAGACAGCGTCTCTTATGACTATACTAGCCCCGATGCAGAAGAGTTCGTCCAGTAGGTACTTAACAACTATCACATTTACATGCTTAGATCAAACGACTAAGTACCTAATAGGAACAATATTAGTAATGTTTAATGTAGTTTATTTGCAAAAAGATAGCATCACTATTAGCCAGGGTGAGAGCAAGCGCCAACAGCATTCTAAAGGCAATATCGTGGAGGTTTGACTGTCCAATCCTATCTTACTGGATTGGACAGATTAAGGGCGTTGCCCAATTTATTATTTAAGAATATTTATATACTTGCTGTTACTAACCTAATTTAGTATTAAGTCACATGTTACTAACACACTTATGGATCATTAGGTCTGAAATAAAGTATTTTTATTTTATATTTTTTAATTTCATTGTTAAATAAAAACCCTAAAAGGTTTTTCTTGTAGAAAAAAGGGGCACTTAAAACTATTGTCCTATTCAAATTGTGGTCTCTACTCCAACTGCACTTCTTGACTCATGGGCTTGAAGCAGAACCGACAGCATAATATATATAGCTTTGCGGTGTCGCTTTCCCTAGTAATGGCCCCTTTTTTAGCCTGTTGAATTCTTTACCGAAAGTTTGAAAAAAGAAACGCAAAATTTCTTCTGCTCATAAAAGTAGTATCCTTATATTTTAATTGTGTTACTGTGGAATATTTTCATACATCTGGAGCTATTATACAACTAGTATTAGACGGTATTGAATTTTTATCGATAACACTATTTCCTTACAAATGGCAGAACCTACAAAACTGCTCTGACTATACGAAAACATATGCATCGGGGCTAGTATAAGCCGATAATTACGGGAGTGGCACTATATTAATAAATTAATAATACATATAAATATTATACTAAGAATATTGTACTATATAACCCAAAACCCAGTGACAGTTGAGACTGAACAACTTTCCCCACAGAACATGGGATGAAATACTTTTTTTATTTTTTTCGGTCATTTGGCGCGTTTAATATGAGCCCAAATATTTTTTTTTCATATTACATGGGTCGTCCTTAGGAAAAGTTGTTCAGTTTTATGAGTACTGAACTGTCTCTGGGTTTCGGGTTAAGTATACGGGGTTTATGTAACACCTATTATGAAATTAAACTGAACAAATTTTAACTTAACAGGTTTATTGTTTAATCAGTACCATTATAAACCTAAAAATAATATATACTGTTTATGTAACACCTATTAAGAAAATAAACTGAACAAATTTTAACTTAACAGGTTTATTGTTTAATCAGTATCATTAAAAACCTAAAAATAAAATATAGGGTAAATCGCCAGTAACTGGCCACCGATCAATAACTGGCCACCTCATACTAAAAATGAACTCTATCCACCTATAATATAATTAATTTTAGCATAAGTTTTTAATTACTGGCCACCCTTCAATAACTGGCCACTTTATACTAAATTGATGTCTATTGTAGGTGAATATAGTTAATTTTTAGTATGAGGTGGCCAGTTATTGAACGGTGGCCAGATACTGGCGATTTACCTACTATGCTAAGGTTAGTTTTAGCACTTACACGTTATACGTGTTTATGCATGTACTTACTTACAGCTAGCTTTAATGTAATACCACAGTAATACGGCGGATTGCCGCTATATTGTAGAACGTATCGTGACGTCAATCCCGCTAATCGTCAACTCGCCGTATTAGGTACAAAACAGCGCTGTTTTGTAAAACAGCTAGCTAACACTTCTTCTGTCTCTATTTTTCAAACCGACTTCAAAAAAGGAGGAGGTTCTCAATTCGTCTGTTTTTTTTGTGTGTTTGTTAATATAACTCGGTAATTTATGAACCGATTTGAAAAAATGTTTCTTTGTTTGAAAGCATATATATACTTCTAGATTGGTCCCATTGTCACCATAATCCAGTTCTGATGATGGGATCCTGGAGAAATCGAGGGAACTCTTCAAATTTTATAGGCAAACTTGAAGCAATTTGGCTACTGATTTGAAGTCGGTTAAAATTTTGTTTTTAAAGTAAATTATTTCTATTATATTATCTATCAACAGTATGGGAACCTGGAGAGGATTGATCCCTAGGGTACACTTGGTAAACTTGATTTCAAGTTCTACCAAAAGTGATACATTCATGTATGCCTAAAGGAGACGTTACACGAGCGACATCGGCAGGACTGCCAAGCAAGCGCACAGAAAATCTAGTATGGCGTGATCTTGATTTGGTTGGAAACCGCGGGACTGCATGCAGGCCTGCCGATTTTGCTCGTGTAGCGTATCCTTAAATTACGTATTACTTACTATACTACTTAACGTTCTATCATGGCGCGTTGTGACAAATAAACACACCCACAAAATTTGTATTTCCTTCACTTTTCGTTAAATACTTAAATCCAGTTAAAACTTACCGAAAATTAACTGTGGCTCGACACAAAAATATTCCACCGTCCGCCATTTGCAAACTACTGAGTGCTAATTTTGTGGGTGTGTTTATTGTGTAAGTCGTTTATTTAATTACATTGTCTTTGATTACATTAAAAATACGTGATCACTAGTTTTGAGTACCGCATTTTTTATAACCACACTATGTATGGGGATACTTAGTCCTTTTATTTGGGGGTGACATGATCCCGGGATCTTGTGTGTGTGTCGTCGCGAGCGATCAAGTCTTAACTACGATTCATAGAGCTGTCGATGATACATTATTTTTCACCCGACTACGACAAAGCCAAAAGGAAGGGTTATGATTTTAGCAGACTATGTATGTATGCATGTAGTATTTATGTATGTGTGTTCCACCGTAGCGGCAAAACTACTGAACCAATTTAAATCAACGATGTGTCAATCAATTCCCTATTATAGTCAGAGTGACAAAAGAGACATTTCGTATGAAAAATTATGTGTGTGATGATGTTGATTATTACTTTATTTAATTTGGAATATTATTTACAGACTCTTAATGTTTTTGGAGATTATAAAGAGTCTGCTTGTTAGTGATAACATGATAATGATAATAGACAATATTACTACCGATTGTTAGAAGAAACTTTATGTACCGAATGTCTTACTTTTGATTTAATTGATTATCAGTTTTGTGTTGTCATGTGGAAAATAATAGAGTTACTTATTTAAAATGATGGAACACTATGGTTTTAATTTCCAGATTAGTCATTAGCACTGTTAAGTTTTCGACGTTGTGCGATGGACGTTCAGTCGAATTATCAGCGTTTAAGGCCGAAACGCACTGAAAGTGTGCGCACAGAATGTGAAAGGGTGCGCACAGAATACCGCGGCGGGACGCGGCGCGGCGCGGTATTCTGTGCGGACCTTTTCATATTAGCTCGAACATTACAACCGGTACTGCCTCCGCACCGCGCCGCACCGCCACCGCTGTCTGTGCGTTTCGACCTTTACTGTTCCGTTAGTCGACATATTGGACGAGGCAGTTGTCTTCACAGAACACTTAATACTATAGAATGGCGATGTGGGTGTGGCACGCGCGCCACTAGAGTTTGAGCATGCGCTCAAGCTTACGTACCAACGTCATCCTCACGCCGTGTTGTTGTAGGCTCGGTGGAGACAACACCGGTCCCGATGGACCGGCCATATCCCGCGCTATAGTATTTAGTGTTCTGTGGTTGTGTTGTCCGGGGTTGACCTCAAGACGCGCGCCTCGCTGGTCGCGGTCGCGGCCGGGGCCGCAGCGCGCGCCGCCGCGCCACGGGCAGGTTGCCGCTTTTGGACCTCCCCCTTTGAACGCCGACTGGAGCGTGACGCGAATTAACAGGAACACTAGATCCAGGTCGCCTTGGGCGACATCGTGCAAGAGAGATCTGTGGATAAAGTACACATTTAGAGAGTTGATTTTTTCACAGCTTCAAGGGACTGTAGACTTGAGTATATGGTTTTAATTTCAACTCGATACCTCCAGGCGTTCCCGAGATAAAGGGTCTTGACATACAGACTGACGGACAACAAAGTGATCCTATAAGGCAGTGTTTTTCGACCTTATTCATGGCGCGACCCCCCCCCTAGAGTAAGAAAATATTTCGCGACCCCCCACTGTGCGCTGTTCTTAAATTATATTTCCTATTTTACAAATATGAAATCCCCACATGTTTTAAAATCCAAGCAGCCGCGATCCCCTTCAAGAACATTCGCGAGCCCCCTGGGGGTCACGACCCACAGGATGAAAAACACTGCTATAAGGGTTCCGTTTTTTCCTTTTGAGGTACGGAATAACATATTTACTTATTGCGTGAGACAGAATAGTAAGTAGCAATAATAATAATCAATTCTTTATTTCGGAATATTAGAACTCCATAGTTATATTAGTGGCCTAGTAGGTCACTAATCTAATTTGAAATATATACTTACATAAAACAAGCAATAACCATATTATAACAGGGAACAATAAAGGCTTAAATAAATAAATAAATAGTTATATTAGTAACACACTTATAGCACAGTTTATAAACCAATACAGTCATTCGAAGAAACTATCTAGACAGGGCAATCGTGCGGGGTGTGGGGGGCGAGAGCGGGTGGGGCGAGTCCCAGCTGCATACGTGTAGCTGGAGGCACATGACGTTCTCAAACCCGCAAACATCAAAGGCGTCGGTCCACTGGTTACTCTTTAGGCCTCTCACACACTGGCGCGGCCTGGCCGCGGCGGACAATAGAGAACTTGTCATTAGCTGTCACATTTACTATGGTCCGCCACCGCAGGCCGCGCCACTGTGCTTATAGCTAGGATAGAATTAAAAAAAAAAACCTGCTTCAAAATTTATCTAAAAAGTACGACCCTTTTGATCTGCTCGATCCAATACGTAAATATTGGACAGTCATACTTTTCAGCAATGACGTTTAGAATGCTGTTAGAGCTCTGTCTGATTCGTCCAAGCAGAGGTACTATTCTATTTTCACTGTTCGGAAATGTGCCAATAGATGGTCTAAGCTGGAAAGTAGGCAATAGCTGTAGCACCTGAACCACCACTACTACAATGTTTCATTGTAGTAGTGGTTGGACAGTTTGAACAGCGCTTCGACCAATCACAGGGCGTCGAGCGAGAGGACCTTCAATTAGGTACTTAATTTTGATTTCAAATTATAATTATTTGCAATTTTCTCGCAGTATGCGTGAAAACCACTATGCCGAAAGTGCAAATAGCTGGACTAGTATCTACTCTAACTCGTCCATCTATTGCTCACTTTCTAGCCTCTACAACAATGTACTACTCTGATTGCTGGAAACCCGTCGGTGCTTTCTAAATGCATTCTTATATTGAATTTTCAGGGCGCTGTATGCTTGTTTAGTATACCGCACCCACAGGCTGCTCGAGTAAAAGCTCTGAGAGTACACTTTAAATAGCGAGCATACCTGATTGAGAGAACTGTTGGAAGTCTCCTCATCAGAGCTCAAAGTCAGGTCAGGTTCTGGTTGTTTTCCTCTCGGCTTTCTCACTCTTTGTGGCTTTTTCTCTTGAACGGGCTGTGCAAAAAACATACAAATAAATGACGAATAAATTATCTTTTTTTCAAAGGCTTATTGGTAAGGGTGGTATTCCCCTCGTCCAAGATTTCTGTCCAATGTGCATTGCGCCTCACTCACTCTTCAAGCAAAATGTGAGACGCGAATACTTTTGATCAAAGATCTTGGACAGAAATTTGACGAGTGGTATACCCCGAATCCCACCCTAAGATACAAATCTGCCAAACCACAGTGCGGTTTGTTGGCCGACAAAGCTCCTAATTTATTCAGCAATTTATTAGCTAAAAGCTGTACGAATAGTAATATATATGTACGGTATTACTTTTGCTAGGTACAGTACAACACAAGAATCTGTAATAGTAGTTTATGCAATCGTTATATAATGTATGCTTTTTAAGTCGAGTACCACGTTTACGCCACGAAGCTTGCTGAGTGGCCTAATTAAGATACGAGACTTAAAAAGCTAATTATATAACTATTGTATACAATACTTTTTCTACGAGTCAACGGAAATAATAATTTATTAAACAAACTTGGTATCTATTGAAAATCGCCCTGCTGAAATGAAGCGCAGCAGCTTAGTAATTTTGCGCGTTGATGTCTTCACAGTTATCTTATACAGCTCCTGGATTCATAAGATGAATGCTGGCGGTTATCTTATGAAACCATGCGAGCTCCGTGACGAGCTCGTGGAGCTCCAGGATTAAAAAGTATGTGATCTTAGTTTCGTGTACGAAATCTTAATTCAAAGATTAAAGTCGACGAGTAGAAAAAGGTACTTAGGATGACTGAATTTCATTTTTACAAGCTTTTATTTAACTTGCACTGTTCGTATGTATGTAAGTTGTCCGTCAAAATCCATTTTCAGTCACTTGCCGTTACCCGATTGAGCTGAAATTTTGGGTACTAGTATAGTTTGGATGACAATTCAATATTATGGTACCATCGAGCTGATCTGATGATGGAGACAAAAGGTGGCCATGGGAATTCAGTACTTACCCGACGTAACCACGTTGAGTTTGGGCTCGTTAGAATCGTCTCAATGAGTAGTTGATGTTGGTATGCAGAAAAGTACAGTCGGCAATAAAAGCTTGTACCAAAAATTTAATTTTTAACAGAAACTTACTTTATTTATTTATAAAGATATACATAAAAAAATCCTTTCTATAAAAAATTACAAAAGATGTTAAGTTTGACTCCCTAGCCGTACCTCTCCCCCGGTCATGCTAGTGATCGCTTTTATTTTCGATAAAAACCATTCGTCAGTTTTGTATTTACATACTTGCTACAGTAAACGGCAAACTTCGTGCGCAAATGAGGGGAAGTGGGGGGGGCAGCTTGCACGTACAATTCGCCTTTGCGCAGGCAAGGTCATTTGCGCACGAAGTTTGCCGTCTACTGTAGTAAGGGACAAATGGTTTAGGGCGCGGCTTGGACGCCAGCGGGCAGCGAGCGGCTGTTCATATATTTGATGGAGTTCAATCTGTGAACGCACGCTCGTCGCCTCGCTGCCCGCTGGCGTCCACACCGCGGCCTTAAGGCGCTATAGGTTCATGGTCTTCTCTCCCTCACGCTGAGCATAAGCGTGAGCGAAATGGAAGTGCGTGTTTTGAAGCGCGGATATCATGTTTTTTAATTTTAATTTTTTGTGCGTTTAAATAAATAAAAAAGTAATCACTAAGTTCCCTCAAACATGATATTGCCGATTTTTAGAACCAATGTTAATATGTTTAGCTATTTTGCATAATTTGCTACGAATGTTTTAAGTGAATTTTAATATGTTTTAGACCTATGTTCGTGATTTTTTTCTATCGAGCGAAAATTGCTTAATCGTTTTTCGAATCACTGATTTCCCTGCAGAAAAGCCTCAAGATTCGTATTTTTTTGAAACCATATTATTATAAACAGACGCATTATATTGTTTCAAAAACTATGTTCGCTTCACTTCGCTGAACATATAGCGCCTTAAGTCCGACTAAAACGCGATTAGGTAGGTTTGGTATCATTTGGGCCATCATTTCGTGCAACTCAAGGATCCACATAACATTAGCGTCGAGTCATCCTCTGTGGCTCGACATTGTGCTGAGTGGACTCGTTTTTAGGGTTCCGTACTCAAAGAGTAAAACGGGACCCTATTACTAAGACACCGCTGTCCGTATGTCTGTCTGTCACCAGCCTGTATCTCAACAACAGTGATAGTTTGACAGCTGAAATTTACACAGATGATGTATTTCTGTTGCCGCTATAACAACAAATACTAAAATCTGTCTGTCTGTCTGTCCGTCCGTATGTCACAGCCACTTTTTTCCGAAACTATAAGACCTATACTGTTGAAATTTGGTGAGTAGATGTATTCTGTGAACCGCATTAAGATTTTTACACAAAATAGAAAAAAAAAACATAAAAAACATTAAACCCATACGTGTGGGGGGGTACCTATCTATGAATAGGTCTTCAAAAATTATATTGAGGTTTCTAATATATATTTTTTCTAAAATGAATAGTTTGCGTGAGAGACACTTCCAAAGTGGTAAAATGAGTGTCCCCCCCCCTGTAACTTCTAAAATAAGAGAATGATAAAACTAAAAAAAAATATAATGTACATTACCATGCAAACTTCCAACGAAAATTGGTTTGAACGAGATCTAGTAAGTAGTTTTTTTTAATACGTCATAAATCGTAAAAAGCAATTTATTTAACGGAACTTCATGTGCGAGTTCCGTTTTTTGCCATTTGGCTACGGAACCCTAAAAACCTGAATAAATAAATAATTTTTCTATATATTTTTTTTTCTTTTACAATCTTACACAAATCGGCTTAGTCCCAAACTAAGCAAACCTTGTACTATGGGTACTAGACGACGATAAACATACTTGTACAGGGCGTCCCACGCCTATGCCACATGGAGGGAATGTACCTTGAATATTGTAGATGAAACATTTTACTGAAAGAAGACATTATTTGTATTTATTAAACAATTTAAACTGCATTCATAGATATTTAAATAATTACATGGTTGGACCGGGAATCAAACCCGCAACACGAGAAAAAAAATACCTTGTAGCTTTATCATACCAATCGAAAGGCTACATCATAAGGATAATTTTTTGGTACATAACATAGTGTCAGAAACAAAAGGAAGACCATGCATTTTAACATTTGATGTGATTTTTTTTCCAGGAAAATGAAAACCTGACATTGCCTTTAAGTGCATGATAAAATTATAAAGAGATACATAATTAGTAGGTACTATCGGCCAAAGCCAGAGTCGACCACCTTAAAGGCGTATTTTGGTTCCAGCCGTATAGCATTGCAAGCGATTCTGTTTTGAATCTGGTCGACTCTGGCTTTGCCCGATGGTACCTGGTTGTATGCAACAAATCGAGTTTCTGTCCAATCAAGTTACTGCCGAAAGACGCGTAAGTGATTTTGTCAATGGGACTCATTTTGAGCATTTGATAGATTAAATTGATTCATTTTGAATTAAAATGTTAAAATTCATGGTCTTCCTTTTATTTCTGACACTATGTTACGTAGCAAAAAATAATCCTTATGACGTAGCTTTTCGATCGGTATGATAAAGCAACAGAGTATTTTTTTTTTCTCGTGTAGCGGGTTCGATTCCCGGTTCAACCATGTAATTATTTAAAAATCTATGAATGCAGTTTAAATTGTTATTTAAATTAAAATAATGTCTTCTTTTAGTAAAATCTTCTACCTACAATATTCAAGGTACTTTCCCTCCATGTGGCATAGGCGTGGGACACCCTGTATAGATAAATAAATACTTTAATACATAGAAATCATCCATGACTCAGGAACAAATATTTATGCTCATCACACAAATAAATGCCCTCACCAGGATTCAAACCCGGGACCTCCGGCTTCGTAGGCAGGGTCACTACCAACTAGGCTACAGGAGGCTCCCAAACAACAAACGTGATTTTTTGCCGTTTTTATAGATAGTACGGAACCCTTCGTGCGCGAGTCCGACTCGCACTTGGCCGGTTTTTTTTTGCATTTCACGAAGTGTCTAAATGTATGTACTCGTAATAGGGGTGTAGACACTAAATAAAATAATCAATAATGTTGCATTTTCTCGAAAAAGCATTAAAAATGCAGTCAAATGCAGAAAAAAACAACTCAAGAGGTTAAATAATCACAAAGTTATAAGCGTCCAAAGTTTTAAGAGAGAGGTATGTTCTGTCCCTTTTCCGCAAAACGCACCTTCATATGAAACGATTACAATGTCGCTAGACGATCGTGACGTCACGATTCCGGAGCGTTTTCTCTAACAGGCAACATTAAAACGGTTGTAGCTTCGTAATTTTTTGAGATATTTGAATGGGATTTTCGCCATTAGGCATATATTTTTGCCTTCTTTCTTTTGAAGTATTAATAAATTTTGAGTCTACATCCTGTTTACGCAAAAAAGAGCGGTTTAATTTCCGAACGCATGCAGCGACGTCACACAAGGCTGTAAAAAAATACCACATCATCGTTCGACAACATTCAATACCTGTCACTACAGCGGTCACTTGCGTTTCATACAAAACAACGTATTTTTGGATTTTAATTAAACTTGTATATAGAGAAAACAAGAATTTATCATTTTAATGTCCCATCCTGAACACACCCCTATTGTGTAATTTTGTATCCTGTGTAATAAACTCATTTCTTCCTTTCTTTCTTTTATTTTATTCATAATTAAGTTGGGTATTTTTTAACCCTTTACCAGGCGAAGGGATATATTCCTCCCACATCTTATATTGGTTACCGTAGTCAGGTTTTAACTCCAAACCTCCTACAAAATATTTTGTCAATCCCTGAAAATAGTATTTTATGATCTTCATTCACAACACGCTTCTAAATTGCGTAATATATCTTTGGCAGCCGTTTAAATTCACTTGAACTGTAATTTCAGTAAACTACGGAGAAATTCGAACACTTTCCTTAATTTCTATGGAACAGAAGTACATAGGTCGAACAATTTTTTGATATTTTATAGATTTTGAGTGTTGAAAGGTAATGTAATCGTAAACATTGCTAAATATTCATGCATTATTGTGTATGACCAGAATTAGGATGTCGGTTGACATTATCCCATGGCCTTATTAGAGTTTAACTGTGCGGGAGCTATTCTTCCCATGGCCCGGTAAATTGTCTTGTCATGTCATAAAAACTCACGTAAGTAATAAAACTGTTTTTGTGTTCAACCGAGAGCGAATTTATGTACCTAGCTATAAAATCTCTTTTTAAAGACTTTCCCTGATAAAAACTTTGGAGTTAAACCTTGACTTTGATAACCGATTTAAGATGTTGGTGGAATATATCCCTTTCGCCTGATCAAGAATTATAATACGACAAAATCGAGTATGACAGTTAATTACTTAGACAGGCGATGGGATAACCGTTACCCACATTTTTATTTCTGGTTTAAAGGAACATCTCCGACTTTCGTAAATACATTTTTTACAAGGCGCTCAATACGGCTGTAACAGTATATAAAGTACGTATGAAGACACGCTAGTTCTTAGGGGCCTGGTAAAGGGTTAATACACATTGAAGATATTTGGAAACGTGACTTACCGTTTTACTATTTAAATTCTTCACTTTTGTCTTCAATAAGTTTAATTTAATGCCATCGGTAGTGCTGAAAGTGCTGAAACAAAACTATCATCAGGCTCACCCGAACTTTCGTAAAAATAAATAGTCTTTGTGTATGTGGTACTCACTTATGTTTTTCTAATATGAATTTTTCGAGGGCCTTCTTCCTTTCTACTTTCTTACTCGTTATGAGTACACTTTTAGGTTCTTCAGTAAATACTCGTTTACATCTGCAAAATAAATACTAATCAGTACCAGAAATAATGTAGTACTCATGCGATATGCATTGACTATGGAACAACATTACATTACATAATTTTGTATCCGTTGCATTGTAACGACATGTTTGTTCATAAAAAATAGGTACACATATTATTTTCCGGGTTCTGTCACCAAAAAAATTTGAGAACCGCTGACCTAGACTATTCTAACGAGCCCGACGCTACGGATTCTCGTGTGTTTAAGGAATTCTATGGCGGGCTGGATAATTCGTGAATTCAATTATACTATTGATGATTTGACGATGGAATTCACGGGAACTTCGGCTCAAAAGGACGCTAATTGAGAGGCGAAAACATTAAAAAACGGTAAACCTTTCGCAACGGCTGAAGTCGAATCCAGTGTAGCCACACGACTTGCAGAGCGCCAGCATCCCGTCCACGTAGCGCGGCGGCGGCGTGTGCGCGGGAGATTCGGGACTATGGCTGGCTGCTAAAGGAACAATTATATTTAAAAACGGTAAACCTTTCGCAACGGCTGAAGTCGAATCCAGTGTAGCCACACGACTTGCAGAGCGCCAGCATCCCGTCCACGTAGCGCGGCGGCGGCGTGTGCGCGGGAGATTCGGGACTATGGCTGGCTGCTAAAGGAACAATTATATTTAAAAACGGTAAACCTTTCGCAACGGCTGAAGTCGAATCCAGTGTAGCCACACGACTTGCAGAGCGCCAGCATCCCGTCCACGTAGCGCGGCGGCGGCGTGTGCGCGGGAGATTCGGGACTATGGCTGGCTGCTAAAGGAACAATTATATTTAAAAACGGTAAACCTTTCGCAACGGCTGAAGTCGAATCCAGTGTAGCCACACGACTTGCAGAGCGCCAGCATCCCGTCCACGTAGCGCGGCGGCGGCGTGTGCGCGGGAGATTCGGGACTATGGCTGGCTGCTAAAGGAACAATTATATTTAAAAACGGTAAACCTTTCGCAACGGCTGAAGTCGAATCCAGTGTAGCCACACGACTTGCAGAGCGCCAGCATCCCGTCCACGTAGCGCGGCGGCGGCGTGTGCGCGGGAGATTCGGGACTATGGCTGGCTGCTAAAGGAACAATTATATTTAAAAACGGTAAACCTTTCGCAACGGCTGAAGTCGAATCCAGTGTAGCCACACGACTTGCAGAGCGCCAGCATCCCGTCCACGTAGCGCGGCGGCGGCGTGTGCGCGGGAGATTCGGGACTATGGCTGGCTGCTAAAGGAACAATTATATTTAAAAACGGTAAACCTTTCGCAACGGCTGAAGTCGAATCCAGTGTAGCCACACGACTTGCAGAGCGCCAGCATCCCGTCCACGTAGCGCGGCGGCGGCGTGTGCGCGGGAGATTCGGGACTATGGCTGGCTGCTAAAGGAACAATTATATTTAAAAACGGTAAACCTTTCGCAACGGCTGAAGTCGAATCCAGTGTAGCCACACGACTTGCAGAGCGCCAGCATCCCGTCCACGTAGCGCGGCGGCGGCGTGTGCGCGGGAGATTCGGGACTATGGCTGGCTGCTAAAGGAACAATTATATTTAAAAACGGTAAACCTTTCGCAACGGCTGAAGTCGAATCCAGTGTAGCCACACGACTTGCAGAGCGCCAGCATCCCGTCCACGTAGCGCGGCGGCGGCGTGTGCGCGGGAGATTCGGGACTATGGCTGGCTGCTAAAGGAACAATTATATTTAAAAACGGTAAACCTTTCGCAACGGCTGAAGTCGAATCCAGTGTAGCCACACGACTTGCAGAGCGCCAGCATCCCGTCCACGTAGCGCGGCGGCGGCGTGTGCGCGGGAGATTCGGGACTATGGCTGGCTGCTAAAGGAACAATTATATTTAAAAACGGTAAACCTTTCGCAACGGCTGAAGTCGAATCCAGTGTAGCCACACGACTTGCAGAGCGCCAGCATCCCGTCCACGTAGCGCGGCGGCGGCGTGTGCGCGGGAGATTCGGGACTATGGCTGGCTGCTAAAGGAACAATTATATTTAAAAACGGTAAACCTTTCGCAACGGCTGAAGTCGAATCCAGTGTAGCCACACGACTTGCAGAGCGCCAGCATCCCGTCCACGTAGCGCGGCGGCGGCGTGTGCGCGGGAGATTCGGGACTATGGCTGGCTGCTAAAGGAACAATTATATTTAAAAACGGTAAACCTTTCGCAACGGCTGAAGTCGAATCCAGTGTAGCCACACGACTTGCAGAGCGCCAGCATCCCGTCCACGTAGCGCGGCGGCGGCGTGTGCGCGGGAGATTCGGGACTATGGCTGGCTGCTAAAGGAACAATTATATTTAAAAACGGTAAACCTTTCGCAACGGCTGAAGTCGAATCCAGTGTAGCCACACGACTTGCAGAGCGCCAGCATCCCGTCCACGTAGCGCGGCGGCGGCGTGTGCGCGGGAGATTCGGGACTATGGCTGGCTGCTAAAGGAACCATTATATTTATAGTAGTGTAGTTCTGATAAATAGTTTAAGGGCAAGCCACCAAGAAGTGATTTCTTTAGACATACTGCAATAGGCTATTCTATGACTTTTTAAAATATATTTTAAAAGGTTCCTATAGATAATATCGCTTTATGCAAATTAATCATGGTTGAAATTTGAACGTTATATATTCGCGCCAAAAAGGCAGCCGCCATTATCGTGACGTCATAACTAGAAATAAACATCGAAACGTCAAATGTGCGTGTCTTTCTTATCTACGCCTTCTGATTTTTGCATTTGCTATTCTGACGTCACAGAAGACAAAATGGCGGTCAGCGTTTTCGGTTACGTGACATACAAATAATAAAACTACGATTTTAATTTTCAAATAAAAAATAACTCTTCTGTTTTTATAACAAAATAGTGTTATATACGTATTTCTTATCAGTTATCACTTATGGTGAAAACCCCGGTAAAGGTGGCGGGTGGCGCAGGACCGGTCACTTTGGAACTCTTTGGGGGAGGCCTATGTCCAGCAGTGGACGTCTTTCGGCTGATATGATGATGGTGAAAAACTAAATATACAAAATACTTTGATTATTAAATTTTGATAGATGAAAATACCCTATTGAGGACATGCCTAAGGCCAGATGGGGTAAATATAAGACACGGGTAAAAATAGGACTAAGTTTTTAACACTTAAAAACTTATTCTACCTACTTTATTCCTATTCCATTTAAAAATAAGCATTATGTGTAGACTTCCTTCAAATGGAATAGGAATGAAATAATAAGTTTAGAGTGTTAAATTATTTTTACCCGTGTCTTATATTTACCCCACCTGGCCCTACATTTAACACTTTAAACCGTCGAGCTTCGTGAAGGACAGTCGCGAATGACCAATGCAACCCTTCAGTGTCTACTGAAGTATGCTGTACGTACAGACAATAAACTTTTACCTATATTCAGTAAAAAACTGCACACTGTCCATATTATTTATTAAAATGTACAAGAATATTAACATTTAATTTAGAATGACGAAAAATCTTAAATTTGAAATGGTGTGATTATGTGGTGTGCCTAAATCTGAATAACTACAAAATTTGTACAAACAACATGAAATCAAATCATTTGTATTGTACGAGTACATCAAATTCCTCATATCACTGTAGAGGAGGACCGCAATTTTTATCATTAATAATTTTTTATCTTTTATGCTACAAATGTGCTAATTAAATGTATTCTCTCTCTATTATACAACTTATTTATTGATTAAAATATTTTTCAACACACCTGCTCGTAAAGTAGGTCTTATTACAGCGTATTTACACTGATAATGCAGAATATTACCCATGCCGTGCCTTTTACATTACATTATCGCACTAGTGCCTTTTCATTACATATCTTTTTAAATATTAGCAAAATAATGCAGAATATTACCCATGCCGTGACTTTTACATTACATTATCGCACTAGTGCCTTTTCATTACATATCTTTTAACATTTTCATTTTTTTTTTTCTCGCAAATGTGTTGAAAAACGTCGTATGAAACACGTGAGCATTGGTCATTACAATTCTCGTCTCCATTAAGCCTTCGCCTTCGGCTCAGGCTTAAAAACCGACTCGAGTGTAATGACCAACTTAGCACACTTGTATCATAATGTACTATTATGAAACTTACAATTTTCAAGACATGTAGACTGCGGTTGCAATGATACATTAGATGAGCTACCACTGCTTACATCGCCTGCAAGCATCTGTGAGACATAAAAATAGATATTAAAAGTATAGAAAAAGCTTACACGAAAATAAAACGGTAATTAAATTTTAAGATAACAATCATAATTCATAATACTGACAAAAATGTAAGTCATGCAGTGGACCTGGGGCCTATTTACCCGCATGACGTGTAAGATGTAACTAAATTGCAAGCCAAACGTTTTGTAGTAAAAGGGGCTGAAAGAGAGTATGTTACACTTTTTTTTAGCATAATGTGACGTCACGCTCACGCGGAAATTTAACGGGTTACATCTTCATCATTTTTTTTATTGATAAAATAATAAATACGTGTCCAATATTTTTGATGATCTAACTGACGGACTAAATAGAATAGGGGTGTATACACTAAATAAAATAATCAATAATGTTGCATTTTCTCAAAAGAGTATTAAAAATGTAGCCAAATGGAGAAAAAAGCAACGCAAGAGGTTAAATAATCACAAAGTTATAAGCGTCCAAAATTTTAAGAAGGGGTATGTTCTGTCCCTTTTCCGCAAAACGCACCTTCATATGAAACGATTGTCATTTACTATGACGCTAGACGATCGTGACGTCACGATCCCGGAGCGTTTTCTCTCTCTAACAGGCAACATTTAAACGGTTGCAGCTTCGTAATTTTTTGAGATATTCGAATGGGATGTTCGTCATTAGGCATATTTTTTTGCCTTCTTTCTTTTGAAGTAATAATACATTTTGAGTCTACACCCCTATTGTATATTTTTTAGCCAGGAAAGTACCCAATTCAGCTGCACGTATCTCGGTAGGAACGGATAGCCCCGTCAGGGTTTTTATTTCATCAGACCAGCGGGTGTGTGATCTGCCACGTCGCCGCTTTCCCTGGACTTTACCGACCAAAACCAGTTTTTCAAGATTATCCGGATCTCTACGCACTATATGCTCAAAATATCCTAGAATTGTTTGGTAACATATAGTGGATAGCCTCGTTTTTATCCTCAGTTGTTCGAGTATAGACTTGTTGGTTCTCTTGGCCACCCATGGTATATCTCTTACGTCTCCAGCACCACAACTCAAATGTGTCAATTTTCTCTCCGATGCATGAATTCGATAGTCCAGGATTCGGCGCCATAGAGAAAGATGGAAAACACCAGAGTTCTTAGAAGTCTATTCTTGGTTTTAGTTCCGATTCTGCCATATCCTAGGAGCTTAGTCATTGCAGCTTTGGCCATCTGGGTCCTCCTCCGAATCTCCCTCTCGCCCTTGGTAACTCAGTATTGATCCGAGGTTAAACCCGGGTTACTTTGGCCCTGGGGGGCAACATTGCCCACCCATGAATAAACACTTTTTATTAATCCAATATTCTTACAGACAATGCCACAACGCTAAAGCAACGTTTGTTTTAACGTATCATAAATAGTTAAGACAACAGTCATTAAAATAATAAGAGTTTTAAGGATGGGCAATGTTACCCCCCAGGGCCAAACTAACCCGGGTTTACACAAAGTTTCTGACTATTTGCTACCAGAGTACTTAATGGTCTGGAGCCATTGAGCGATGAGATCTCCAGTAGCGATGAGATCTGAAAGGCCTACAAATCATTAAAATATCTACTTGTATATAATAGTCTTACCGGATGGTTTTCTAGTAAATCTTCGATTGGGGAAGTAGAGCCAACCGACACGAAATAATCTATCTCGCTGGTTGTATTTTGCATACATTGTATATGAGTATCTTCGGAAAATGGAACATTCACCTAAAAATTATGACATAAATTTGTATTTATGAATGAATTTGAGATGAATGGAGCTAAATAGTGTCTTAACTCATTGTGTACCGCTGACGCACATGTAGGTCAGTAGGTCGATCACGTAACGCATTGTACGAACGTCGGGTAGGTCTAAATGTCACTTTTTATATGGAAAATTGACAGTTGAAATGTACCGACGCGCGTTCGGAACGTTACGTGATTACCCCTCTGGTCTAGTTTAATAAAATTAATACCATTCTAAACTGGAAAAGAGTTGCATTTGTTTTAATAATAATAATATAATAATAATATTTGGGGACCATCTTACACAAATCAACCTAGTCACAAACTAAGCAAAGCTTGTATACTATGGGTGCTAGACGACGATATACATACTTATATAAATACCATGACTCAGGAACAAACATTTGTGCTCATTACACAAATAAATGCACTTACCTCCTCCTCCTCCGGCTTCGTAGGCAGGGTCACTACCAACTAGGCTACAGAGGTCGTCGAAATAGTTAAATAGTTTTGCATCGTCCGATTTTGAAAACAGAACAAAGTCTACTCTAATTCTTATTTTGATATGATTCCAATTTTATTGTCAATGTTCCTGGTACGGATGACACCACAGGTTTTAATGTAAGTGGAAAAAAGTCCAATCTTGTATAAATTATACATAATTATCGATACATAGTATAAAACAAAGTCGCTTCCCGCTGTCTGTCTGTCTGTCAGTCCCTATGTATCATTTTTAAAACTACGCAACTGATTTTTTTAATAGATAGAGTGATTCAAGAGGAAGGTTTATATGTATAATACATGCATGTATTAATTGTATTATACATATAAACCCGTGCGAAGCCGGGGCAGGTCACTAGTAATTTATAAATGTGAGTTTGTACGTGCAAAAAGTGCTAGCAAATACATTAGAATAATGGATTAAATATAAATACCTGTTCTAGAACCTCTTGTAGAGTACAACTTTCTTTGGGCAGTGTAAACGTGATAAGCCTTTGTTCACCATTTTGAAGGAATATCAACATTTTGGCCGACTGGGGTTCCAAAGACTGTTCTGAGGGTCTGCCACTGGGGGGAACTTTGTTACCTGTGGACCAAGTCAAGTACTGTAAAAAACGTGTTTTTACCTCACTAGCTCCGAAAGCCCTTTTTATTCTTTAAAAACAAATATCAAAACTGCATTTTTTTTATCCACAAGAGTGCAAAGAATCCACACGTGTTATTAGTTACTTTTTTAAACATAATAACAAGTAAAGGCCAGTCCAGACAGGACAATATTCGCCCATCTGTTTTTTATATAGTATATTCCTCGCTTTAGTGAGGTGAAAAGATTTGTGTTACACACGGGTGCAGTTATTTCACGTCTCGTGTGTTACAACACTCGCTACGCTCAGGATTCTATTTTTGAACCACTCGCTTCGCTCAGGTTTCTATTTACGAACCACTCGCTTCGCTCGTGTTTCAGCTCGTGTTTTTTGAAAAATAATTGACGCAGCTGAGAAGTCTGCAACTTTTTTCTGGTGCTAAGGAAGGTTTATTCCTATCACCAAAAAAATATCAGGCACTTCTAAAATTATCATCCATTCCCCATTATGTGTGAAAACCAAAGCCTTACCTCGTTGTGAATTCATAGGAGGCACACGTTGCACAGGCCGTTGCTGCTCCTGACTCCGCACCAGCGTTTGACGTCCATTATCCCTGTACAGATAACACTAATCATCATCTTCATCATCACCATCATATCAGCCGATCCACTGCTGGACATAGGCCTCTCCCAAAGAGTTCCAAAGTAACCGGTCCTGCGCCACCCACAACACTAATCAATCAACGTGTAATTAAAAGAGATCAGTGATGTTGCACCAAACACATGTAAACCAAGTTATTTTAACCCTTTTAGATGCCAAAACCTAAGAGTCTTGCCCACATCGCTAATAATGACAATATGTGTTACAGTGTACGCTATCAAAATCACGTAAAGTTCATAATCAAATCACAGTTGGCGTGTAGGTGTCACTTTCGTAGGTGAGGTATGGCATCCAAAAGGTTAAAGGATATTTAAATCAATTAGATTAGTATAGTCGCGATACAGCAGCGATGTCGTTGCGGTACCGCACCCCATCAATCCTGCCTTTACCGCTATCGCCAGAATGTTTTCGCATTGACGTAGAATAGCTAAAATTTTGGCAAACACCGTTTTTTCGTTAAACAACCAAAAATTGCGATACCGTTGTTCTGGCAAAGCGCGACCGTCTCTGCAAGACGCCGTGTCTGATAATTCTTATTTAAAACGTCTCCTTACCCAGGTCCCGACCAGGAACTGATTTCGGTTACGGTTATACCGGTATGAGATCGGTATTCCATGACGGTACCGTTATGACGTAAAGGTTATGCGCGCCGCGCGAACATAACGGTACCGTAACCGTTTTAAAATAACGGTTAGCGGTATTAGTTTTAAATTATACCGAAACCTTTATAATACCGGTATTATAAAGGTAGCCGAAAAAAATAAGCGAGCTGGCACTCTACAGAGGAAGCATTGGCTACTGAACATTTAAAGACAAAAAGACAAAACCGCAGTGCGGCTGCCGGCGGTTTGGCAACAACGCCAGGCCGAAGTCGATATATCGGTTACCTTTAAAAAGCGGTTACGGTACCGGAAAAAATAAAAGTACCTTTATATTTCGATTGCGAAATATAAAGGTTCCGCTACCGAAACCGCTATTTGACAACCGATATGACGTCATACCGTTAAAATAAAATACCGGTATTTTTCGGTTAGATTTGCAGTCACTGGTCCCGACACCATTTTATAATAGTTTTGTTTAAGAAATGTTGTCACCAAATGTTTAGCTCCTTAGAACAACAAGAAAAAGTTTATCAACAGAGTAGTTAGATAGCACCTTAGAAAAGCTGCTAAATGCTCATACACGCATATTTGAAACATTATAATGAATGGCATTAAACCAGTACAGGGTTAGAGAACATAATGCGTACGAGTAATTCAGTGTGAAAGTCAAGAAACAATGTATTCATGAGAAATAATATATCAGATATAAAATAACTATTCTTAATACCTTTCTGATTATAGTATATCCTAATACTAGATGGATAATGGGGAATGGATGAAAATTTTAGAAGTGCCTGATTATTTTTTTGGTGATAGGAATAACCTTCCTTAGCACCAGAAAAAAGCTGCGTCAATTATTTTTGAAAAATATAAACAGTTTCCTCACTTACGTATTGGGTTTAGGACGGCGAATGAGACACTTTCCATGATCCGTCTCATATTACAAAAAAATATCTTAAAAATCCGTGGTAAACTGACACTGGCACCGAACTGGATATTGACAGCTGCAGCAGCTATATTTGTCATTGCCGGGGTCAGATATTTAAAATATTTTTTGTAATATGAGACAAATCAAGGAAAGTGTCCTATTCGCCGTCCTAAACCCAAAACGTAAGTGAGGAAACTGTTTATATTTTTCAAAAATAATTGACGTAGCTGTAGAGTCTGCAAGTTTTTTCTGGTGTTAAGGAAGGTTATTCCTATCACCAAAAAAAAATAAGGCACTTGTTAAATGTTCATCCACTCCCCATTCAAATCCAACAATGATTGCAATAAAAGTAACAAATAAATCTTATATATAATTATCATCTAATATAACTTACCTTGGACTAGCTGGATCAGACACTGGCTGGTCGAGGCGGATCTGTAGGGAGCGCTTCTCTGCCTTCAGTTTGTCATTGCGTTTGCGTAGCCTGTTCAATAGAGCTTCCTGCTCTTGTTCAAGCGTGTTCTCTAACTCCACCTTAAATAATAATACTATTAACTTAATGATTATACTAGAGATGAGACGAAAAGGCTGGAGGCAGAATATAGTCATCAACTCATCAGTGATGATAGCGCATACGCTGTCATCAGTTGATGATAAATACGTTTTCAGTGAAAAACGCCCAATGTCGCGAGGTCTCGTAAATCTCAAAATCTAGCGAGACTAGTTTTGTGGTACCGCGGGATCTCGGCTAGGTCTGAAATCTCGCGAGGTTGCATTTCCTAGTCATCACATTTATTAAATTTTGAAATGTTGGAATCCAGAAAGAAGAGTTTACAGTTATGCCGTAGTTCGGCAATCGGTGCCGTAAATCGGCTACGAGCGTAGCGCGTCGTAATAGGGTATTTTCATCTATCAAAATTAAATTATCAAATACGAA
This sequence comes from Epinotia brunnichana, assembly GCA_963854355.1. Lineage (NCBI taxonomy): Eukaryota > Metazoa > Arthropoda > Insecta > Lepidoptera > Tortricidae > Epinotia > Epinotia brunnichana. The sequence goes on along the minus strand of OY977941.1, from coordinate 8,695,370 downwards.
TATAACACTACTTATTTCGTTATAAAAACATAAGGTTTACTTTTTATTTGAAAATTGAAATCGTAGATTTGTTATCTGTATGTTACGTGACCGAAAACGCCAACCGCCATTTTGTCTTCTGTGAGTGACGTCAGAATAGCAAATCCAAAAAGAAGTTCGCGTTATTTGACGTTTCTATGTTTCTACCAATAGTAGTAGTCTGGGGTTTGGTTTTGCAGTTATGACGTCACGATAATGGCGGCTGCCTTTTTGGCGCGAATATATAAAATTCCAATTTCAACCATTATTTATTTTGCATAAAGCGATATTATAATGAGGAAAAATCAGTTGACTATCGAACCTATACGAACATTTTTTTAGCCTATTGTTGGCAGTGAATATGTTAAAGAAAAGTATTTCCCATGGCCACCTTCTGTCTCCATCGTCAGATCAGCTCGATGGTACCATAATATTAGATTGTCATTCAACCTATACCTTAACAGTGGCGGAGCGTCCATACAAGCCGATTCCCACCGGCTTGCCTAAAATAAATTTTTAGGCAAGCTTATACTTAAATACTTACTCTAACCTCTTCCATAACTTTATTTGTTCCGGGTTGCCTATCGAAAATTTTCCCTCGCCACCACTGTACCTAATAATACAATGAATAAGGTACAGCCTTAACCCAAAATGTCAGCTCATTCGGTTGAAGATATATGCTTCAAAATTGAGTTGCAAGATTCCAACCGAACAAACATAGTTACTTAGTTAAGTACATACATAGTTGGGTACATAAGGCCTGGTTCGTAACAGATTTGCCAAATTCAAAATGCTGGCACCTAGCAGTCATGAAACTTATCTCGTTTTTGTTTATAGCATTGACATTTCCAATGTCACCAAATTATGTAGGCATCGTTTCTTTATGTGTAAAAGCTGATAAAACGAAATAAAAATGAATGAACGTGAACGCCGTGAGCAGATAGTCGCCAAATGGATGGAAAATACACAGCGTCCTAACCATTTCATCGCAAGAGATTTAAAAATCCCAAGAAGAACCGTTGATACGGTCCTGAAACGATACTTAGAGACCTTGTCTACCGCTCAGAAGCCTCGAACCGTAGAACATGGTGGTGCTCGTGATCCTGGGCTTGATAGGAAAATCATTAAGACGATTTGCAAAAACCGCAGCATGTCGGAGCGAGACATAGCTAAAAAAAATCTACAAGTCAGTCAATGGTGAGACGTGCAAAGGAACGGGCTAGTATGAAGACAAAGAAGAAACGGAAGGTGCCGAAAACTTCGGAAAAACAAAGATGCACTATCAAAACTAGGGCTCAAAAGCTGTATGACTTACCGAAAATTTTCATTTGATTCTGGATGACGAAACCTATGTGAAGGCAGACTTTTCGACACTTCCTGGTGATCAGTTATATACGATAGCTGATGGAGAAACTCTTCCAGATTCGGAAACCACCATAGGAATGGAGAAATTCGGCTCCAAGTATCTGGTTTGGCAGGCAATTTGCCCATGTGGTGATCGCAGCCGTACATATGTTACAACTGGCACAATTAATAAGAATATTTACATCAATGAATGCTTGAAAAAACGGCTACTACCGTTCATTCAAAAACACAACAATTCAGCCTTATTTTGGCCAGATCTGGCTACAGCCCACTATGCGAAGGATACCCTTAACTTCCTCAAACAAAATGATATCCAGATCGTGCCTAAAGCACTGAATCCGCCGAATATTCCACAGTGCCGTCCTATAGAAAGATATTGGGCTCTCGTCAAAGGAATCTTGCGTAAGACAGGTAAGACTGCCAGCAACCAGCAAGACTTCCTGAGAAAGTGGAACTCAGCTTGCAAGAAAGTTGCTAATGACACTGTCGCAGGGCTGATGGAGGGCAATCGACAAAAATTGCGGCAAGAGTGGGAGAAAAAGAAGAAATCTTAATTATAGACGTAAAATGATAATTTTACAGTTTTTTTTTAATAAAATCATACAATTTAGACAAATAAACCACTTGACTTACAGTTACAGCTTTTTCAATTTGGCAGATCCGTTACGAATCGGGCCTTACATTGCAAGTTAATAAGGCTTGTTCACGAAATAAAGTAGCCATAAGAAAATGTAAATAAATCTTGTTTTTCTCACAGCACTTCAAACAAAAAACAGTCAATTATATCACTAAACATTGTAAAAAGAATGTACAATGCAATTTTTTGTAAAAACCCTAAGAGTTGGCAAACTGTCTGACTTTCTTTCGAATGCCTGCCATCAGCGTATTTATTGATTTTTTTGTGAACTGACGAGAGGCTGCGTTCCATATTTTTTTGAAATCAGCTTCAATGTCGGCCACTGCCCCCTTCTTGAGCAGGTATCGTTTGATACCTTTCAATCGGGCGAAGTTCTGGGCAATTTGGTGGGTTAATGTTTTTCGCGACATAACTACTATTCTTGTTATCAAGCAAATCTAAGGTGGCTTGAGCGTAATGAGCAGAAGCTAAATCAGGCCAAAATATTGGAGGACGTGTATGTTTCCGATATAAGGGCAGAATTCGCTTTTTAATACACTCCTGTGGGTAGTCATCTCCGTTTATTGTACCGATAGTGAAAAAGCTCGTACTTTTAAGCCCGCATGAGCAAATAGCTTGCCATACAAGGATTTTTTGGGCGAATTTTTCAAAAGCCACGCTCTTATGTTCTTCTGGAACGTCCTCGCCAGCTGCACACGAGTAAAAACTGGGGCCCCGGTAACGTTTTCATGTCTTTTTTTACATATGTTTCGTCATCCATTAAAATGCATCGGTCGTTATTTTGAATTAAAAACTTGTCCAAATCTTTAGCTCGAGATTTCGCTCTTTCAAGCTGGGCAGCAGTCCTTTTCGGCATTTTCTGTTTCTTCCTGGTCTGTAAATTATTTCTCTTTTTGGCGTTTTGTACGTTCCCGACCGAAGTTTTTAACTTTTTGGCTACATCGCGAATACAGGCCGATGGTTTTCGACGGAAAGACGCTACTATGTCCGTGTCCAATTTTGGCTTCACGCAGCCTTTTCTGCGACCGCAACCTGGTAGATCACCTAGAGTATTAAATTCCCTAAACATACAGTAGGATATTATAATTAATTTACGAGTTTTTTCATTTATCCTCGGCATCTTGATTTTATCTAGTCAATGACATATATTATAAAATTTATCTTCAACTTGACAATACATGTGTCAAAATATCATGCATTGGCATAGCAAAAGCTTTCTATATAATTATGAAGGCCCAACTTTTGGTGGCTACTTTATTTCATGAACAAGCCTTAGAAAGCTTGTAAAAATGTTTTTCACTTTTCATGCTCGCAAAGTTCGCCTTTGTGCTGGATGTATGCTGCACAAAATGCCACTTTTATGCTCTAGTGCACAAAGTACAATTGTTTTAAAGACTAAGATAATCGGGCCTAACAGCCACACACACAATAAAACTTCGTAGAATAAACTTGTCATTTGATTTGATTTGTTTTAATACATTTCACATCCCTGTTTTCCATTACTAAATTAATAAAACCAGATAAAATAGGAGTCATTTATTATTTTAAAACGTATTACATATCTGTCAATCAATCTGGTAAGTTTCATGGACATTGGATTTTTTCTCTTGAAATTATGGCAAATCGAGAAGAACGACGTCGCGAAACTATTTGTAATTTATACAGTACACATTCCCTACGGCCGAAACTGAAGATAGTGAATCATTTTGTGCAAATGGGTGAGAGCCGAAGCTCTGTTTATATTATTTTTGTGTCCTTTTCTTTGAGAAAAAGTACTACTAGAAAGACTGGTTCAGGGAAACATTCCAGCTTTAGCTAGTTTTCTGAGGGGGCTCGATTAAAGAAAAATACGGCCGGCCGAGTCGCAAAATCTTACAGAGAGCTCAGAGGAAAATCAAATATGACAGCAAAACTGTAAAAACATATCTTAAAGACATGGGCATCTTCAATCGTTCAAGAAAAGTTAAGCCCGCCGTCTCCGAAAATCATAGACTTACTCGGAAAATGTGGCTACGTCATTTGGTCAAAACATGTAAAAACTAGCGGTTTTTGCGTTATGGGATTTATGGGTGACGAATCATAAGTCACTTAAAATGGAAATTCGTGGCAAGGTAACTTTTATTTTGAGAACACCAATAGTCCAACGGACGACAACGTGAAATATGTCGAACATACAAAGTTTCCTAAAAAAGTTTTCTTAAGAAGGATAAAATTGCACCTAAAAAAATGCTTATATCTGTATTTTCGACAGCGATGGACAAAGTACCACAAAACTGCCGTAAATCATTTCGCATTAAAGTAAACTTTTTTTAGCATTGAACGTCGTGAAAATACACTATTAAAAAACATTAATATTTATAAAAATAACCATGTGTTTTTTTATTTAATACTATATTGAACTTTGTGCAAATTTCACTCCGCATACGTTATAACTCGGGCATAAATTAGCCATTTAACGCCTCGACTTAACTATCCACCCTCGCCGGTGGTTCGGGTGGATATAAACATCTCAGGTTAAATGGCCCGTTTTATGCGCTTGTTGTACTATCTACTAATGTCTTACCTTTTCCCTGCGGAGTTTTTCCAGATTAGTTTGCTTAGCAACAGTCTCGGCTTCAAGCTTCTCAATCGTGCGCCTGTTGTTGGCTAAGAATTCCTGTTCTTGCTCCAGAGTCTTTTCGAGGCGACATTTTTCTTTAAATAACTGTAAAAATATTCGAACTCATTACAAACTGTAAGTTGCATTTATTGATAGCCAATATCCTACTTTTCCCATCAGGCTAAAGCTATTTTTTTTATATGGTAAAGGGAACTGAAACACAGAGGTTTTTATCCCTAAGGGCCGGTTGTATTAAACTGTCGGAAATCGAATGTTATGGCCATTCGAATCTGATTGTATGAGAACCACGACAGATTTTTTTTGGGATAACATGCCTACGTCAAATTAACGTATACATAATTTATACGTATATATCATTTTGGAGTCCACAACACTTCACAAACACTGTGGGCGTTAATAACCCGAAAGATTTTAACCACGCATTCCTTAGGTCATTAGCAAAAAAATTTATATGAACTCCAGTCAAATCCTGCTTAGTTTTGAAGATATCATCATTTTCATGTAATTTATTTGTTGTGATTACTAAAGTGCATTAAGCTCTTTTGATAGAGACGTTGCTATCGATGTGTCCAAGTTTCGCGTCGTTATTGACACACATCAAAATGACAGCTACCACTCACTAAATTCATTCTTTTTTGGAAAAATAATCGTTACCATTTTATTAAAAGGGATCATTTCCTTAGAGAAGCGATACTTATCCAAATTTTATTTACAAAAACCAAAAAAAAGAGGATTTTTTTTTCTGAATTTGAGTTTGGTTCATGTAACATTTTTTACTCTTAATGACCTCCGGAATGCGTGGTTAAAATCTTTTCGGGTTATTGACGCCCACGGTGTATAGGTTTGTTAAGTGTTGTGGACTCCAAAATTATATATATTGTACTAGCGACCCACCCCGGCTTCGCAAGGGTTTATATGTATAATAATACATGCATGTATTTTACATATGAACCTGCCTCTTGAATCACTATCAATTAAAAAAAAACCGCATCAAAATCCGTTGCGTAGTTTTAAAGATACATAGGGACATAGAGACAGCGGGAAGCGACTTTGTCTTATACTATGTAGTGATTGTATGTTTGCTTTATCGTACATAAAACATGACAAAATGATTCCTTCCCTTTAACGAATCTCTTCCAGCTAACCTTTGAGAAAATTAATTTAATTGTCATAGTGACAATTAAAAAAAACTGGCCAAGTGCGAGTCGGACTTTTTTTTATTTTGTTTTTAGTATTTGTTGTTATAGCGGCAACAGAAATACATAATCTGTGAAAATTTCAACTCTCTAGCTATCACGGTTCTTGAGATACAGCCTGGTGACAGACAGACGGACGGACGGACGGACGGACGGACAGCGAAGTCTTAGTAATAGGGCCCCGTTTTACTCTTTGAGTACGGAACCCTAAAAAGGTATGTTCCAATTTCCTCGAATGTACTGCGCAGGGACTGATTTCGGTTACGGTTGTATAACCGCTATGATACGATATGTTCGCGCGTCGCGCATAACCTTTACGACATAACGGTACCGTAATGGAATACCGGTTTCATACCGGTATCGGTATGAAACCGGTATTCCATTACGGTACCGTTATGCCGTAAAGGTTATGCGCGCCGCGCGAACATAATGGTACCGTAACCGTTTTGAATTAACGGTTAGCGGTATTAGTTTTAAATGATACCGTAACCTTTATAATACCGGTATTATAAAGGTAACCGACGGGTCTACAGAGGAAGCATTGGCTACTACACATTTAAAGACAAAAAGACAAAACGGCAGTGCGGCTGCCGGTGGTTTGGCAACAACGCCAGGCCAAAGTCGATATATCGGTACCTTTAAAAAGCGGTTACGGTACCGGAATAAATAAAGGTACCTTTATATTTCGATAGCGAAATATAAAGGTTCCGCTACCGAATCCGCTATTTGACAACCGATATGACGTCATACCGTTAAAATAGAATACCGGTATTTTGCGGTTATGCAGTCCCTGGTACTGTGTCCTTGTGTCCTTGTGTATTAGGGTCTTGTTGGGGAAATATTCTCATATCATTCATATTCCTTTTTAACATTTTATTTCAGAAACCTTTTCCAGTATCTTTCAAGATCATTGTAAATGTATATGGGTAGGTTTCCTATACATACACCCAGCCTATGGAGTAGTAGAGGTATGGAGGAGTCCAGTCAACGAGAATAGGACATAGTTGACAGTCCCCAGGATTTAAGGAATAACCGATGATGATGACCTTTATAACAATAACAATCATAAAAGTTATCAATTTCAGAAAAAAAAATTACTTGCCCTGCATCAGTAAACACTATTTGTTTGCAGTTGTTTAGTTAGTATGCATGAGCCTTATAGAGCTTACTATGTTACTAGGTCAACCCATCTAAGATTCATCTTTTTTACAAGCTTTATATTAACTTGCACTGTTCGTATGTAAGTTGTCCGTAAAAATTTGCAATCGATTTTTCAGTCACTTCCCGTTATCCAATTGAGCTGAAATTTTGCATGCATATGTATATCGCATGTCAATGCAATATTATGATGACTTGGAGCTGATCTGATGCTGGAGCTGGAAGGTGGCCATAGGAACTCCGCAATAAAACGACACAACCCCATCGAGTTTGGGCTCGTTAGAATCGTCTCAATGAGTACTTGATGATGGTATGCAGAAAAGTACAGTCGGCAGTAAAAGCTTGTACCAAAAATGAAATTTTTGATAGAAACTTATTTATTTATTTTCTAGACTGGTAACATCAAATTGAAACTAATTTTATAATAAGACCTAAGGTTAGCTATGCTATGTTTTCATACAAATAAACCTACTAACACTTTTGCTACCAAGAATCCACTTAGCGGAGTCACTGTTCATAGCCGGTCACAATACCCGAAATCCACAGTATCAGCGATATGTGCTACAAAAATGTCGACTCTGAATGTGTTCAGCTATTGTCACTAAGCCAGGTATTCATTAGGCAAAATTTTGTTAATAAACACTCTTTATAAACAGTGTTTATTAAACAAATGTGTCGACAACCGGTATTGTATTATATTAAAGAATTTATTAAGTTCAAATTTTTTAAATCTTTTCAGCTTTTTTTCTTTATGATTACCTATTTTGTTATGTTAACATAGTGTTTATGTATTAATGAACCTCCAGGTCTTTTGATTTATGTCTATTGGTACTATTTGTGTGCCCTTTATATTTTTGTTTATGTGACTGTTTGTGTTCTAAAAAAAAAAAAAATGTTGTCTAATATCCTGATTTTATATGAAAACATAGCTCAGCTTACTTCTGATGGGAAAGCAGCAGCCTACATTTTAAGGCAATTGAGTTCTAACCTGGATTAATTTCGTGGACAGATCTTTTGTGAGACATTCCTCTTCCCTTTCATAGTGATGAGCTAATGTTTCCTTTTTTTTCTTCAATTGGATTTTGGCTTGCATTTTGCCTTGCTTCAACCTTTTTTGGCTTGCTTTGACCTTTGGTTGCTATAAATTAAATGAATTATTTAATATTAAATTGTAGCATATAGTCATATTTCTGAAAATATATTTTCAATTAATTAATCTATTCTATTTAAATAAATTGGGTAAATTGACATAAGCTGGGGCGAACAACATGAGGGAGACAAATGATGACATAGATGTCATAGATACTTTCTATGACTTGTTGCCAAATTTATACAGTATCGCACGCACGCACACACATACACTCTTGCTCTTAATAGATTGTGCTTCTTGTTCCTCATATTTTATGATGAAATTGTAATTCCTCTGTTTCTCATTTTACTTGGCTAGTTCACCAGCCTGTAATCAGCTCCCATAAATGTTATCTGTCCATGCATCAGATATATAATTATTTTTAGTAAAGCCTTAAGCCGGTTCTCATGTCCTAGTGTGAGGACCACTGATTGTTCTACACTGAGCCTTTGTGTTAATACAGTAACTATGTTTGGTAAATGAATAAATTGAATTGACATAATGTTTCCATCTGCTTGGTCACAGGCATAAGTGTTGTAAAGAGCCAATCCATCAAGATCTTATGTAATATATAATATACACATGATAATTTCTTTAATGAGTTTTAATTGGACCAGTCAACATTCTGAGATTGTATAGTATTATTCACTAGATATGACTTAGTGATAATTGTAAAATGGGCCAATCAACTTTTGGACCCACAATATTTTGTTCGGTAACGCAAGATACAGAACTGTCATGTTTGTTAGAGAAACTGCTATAAACCAGGTACCCAATAGTGTATAACGATGGTTTACACCAGCAGTTACGATATGCCACAGATTTTAATTGGATTGATAGACACAGGTTTGGGGGCGTCCACAAATTATGTAACGCAAATTGGAGGGAGGGGGGGGGGGTCCGGCCAAGCGTTACGGTCCTGTTACGTTGGGGGAGGGGGGTGTCAAAGTTTGCGTTAAGTCACGCACGATTTTTTATAATAGTATACTTAAAAAAAGTTTAGTTTTTCACATCCCTAGTTTGCGGTATTTGTCTAAAAAAATATTGGCAACACCGAGCGCGCGACGCGACAATGACAGACAGATACAAAAGTCTACCCTCCAAACGAAAACAAAATACAAGTGCAGTACTGCAAGTGACGCAGTTGTTTGTGATTTTTGCCGTGTGTTACGCTAAATTATAAGTAAATTAATATATTTGAAGGATGATGACATCGAAAATAGGTGAAATTTATCAAAAGGCCTTTAAGGCATACAAAGAATTTCACTCCAGTATTTCAACAGCCACTGCACAGCAACATTTCAATGTAATTTGTTACACACTTGTTACACTAATGTTTCATAAAAAAATGCAGATTTATGGTTAAAAAGTATCTAAAATACCACTTATCTTTCTATTCTGAATATTACCCTGAAGACTTGTTACGTAACGGAATATAAGAAGGGGGGGGGGGGGTCCCAGCTAAGCGTGACGGTGCTGTTACATGAGTGGAGGGGGGGGTTAAAAATTTAAGAATTTTGCGTTACGTAATTTGTGGACGCCCCCTTTGAAATAGATTGATTTGAAAGTTTGTAAAAAGTAACACAGGAGACAGAAAAAGTTTGGGTGAAAAAGTTGATTGACCCAAATACCCATTTAGTGATGGGGCATCTCCTAAGCATGCTAGGAGTCCAAATTATAAGATTTTTCTAAGAAACTTTGTCTCTTTTGTCTACTTGATTATTGGGACAGCATAAAAACAAGAAAAAGTCAATCAACCCAATTACATGAGTAATAAGTACAACTTGGAAAAGTTGAACAACTTAGAATTGTTGTGTTGACTTGTGAAAGAGCCCATGTGGCCAACTTACAGAATAAACATTTGATTTTAATTTTTGAAAAACCTTCGACATTTTCATTTCAAAGTTAAACCGATTTTGTTGAAATGTAGCTAGGAACCATCTCAACCACATCAGCTTTCGAATAAATAAAAACCGCATTCAAATCAGTCTATTCGTTTAGGAGCTACGATGCTACAGACAGACACACAGATACACAGACACGTCAAACTTATAACACCCCTCTTTTTTCGTCGGGGGTAAACAGTAACAGTGAGTAAACAATTAATAAAAACAATAAATTCAAATTTAATGAATATTTGCTCATCACATTTTGTCCATCTTTTATACCCACATTTATGCTAAAAGTGGCACTGGAACACAAGTTTCATGTGCTGTGCCTACCCCTTTTAGGGATAAAGGCGTGATGGTATGTATGTATGTATGTATGTATGTATGTATGTATTTGCTCAGTTAGTGCTTAATGAATGCAAGCATCATTGTAAACAGATCCCAATATCACATGGCTATGCAACAGAATTCCATACAATGAACAGTGAATAACAAGTATGCATATAACATAGATAACAATGTATACAAACAAACATACATATGTACATGTGTAAATACATACAATTGAAACAGAAGCTTGTCGCAGCGCAGGATTTTCCTCTTGTAGGGCCTTCACTCTGAGCTTATACATGTCCAGCTTCACTTTTAAGACCCTGAAAACATTAGAATAAACTATGTGATTTACTACTACTAACTAGATTTAATTATAATTTGTGTCACCAGCAAAATAAAAGAATGTCCAATAAGATCCTGGCATGAGTGGAGAAACTAAATACCTATTTTGCTGTTGAAGAGATTTGATCCTTGTTCGTAGCTGGTCACGGGAAACCGTGGCCGTAGGCAACAAGGCAACATAACCCTTCCCATAAATAAGAGTGGCCCCTCCATCGAGAGAACTGGAGTAGCTCTTCGACGCTGGATTGTCAATTTTATTCCCTGAAAACAAAGGAATAATATGTTTCTGCCAAAAATTTAATTTTTGGTACAAGCTTTTATTGCCGACTGTACTTTTCTGTATACCATCGGCTACTCATTGAGACGATTCTAACGAGTCCAAACTCAACAGGGTTACGTCGGGTAAATACTGAATTCCCATGGCCACCTTCTGTCTCCATAATCAGATCAGCTCGATGGTAGCATAATATTGAATTGTCATCCAAACTATACTAGTCTAGTACCCAAAATTTGAGCTCAATCGAATAACGGCAAGTGACTGAAAAATAGATTGTAATTTTTGACGAACAAGTTACATACTTATATTTACATACATACGAACAGGTCAAGTTAATATAGCTTCTAAAAAAAATATCGAAAACGAATTGTCATTTTATAAAAGCTCACGAATGACCAACATATTTGACATATTTCTTACCTGGGGAAATCACAGAATCATCCATGAGGACGGTCAAGTCAAAATATCTACGAATTGAACAGTAGGTAGTGATTATAATTTATATCTTGTATCTAGACACTGCAATGGTACATTTGAAACCGAGCTTCAACGGAAATAATAAAATGCGATTAAATACACTTGAAAACTGTCGTTGTAGGCGCCACCCATTAAGCACGCGAACGGTGTTTTTCTTCGAGAATTTCAAGATACATGCAGATATTGCAGATTAAATTTCTTTCCACCTTCGGTTTTCAATTTTAAAATTTTCATCGGATAGGTTATGTCAAATTATGTCATCTGTCCCACGGTGTTTTCAGTGCCTCATAACATAAGCCTTATAAACGTCAAAATAATTACGTGTTTGAGGAGACCTATCGTAGGTTTCCGTTATGCACCTGCAGGTGGCAGTCCAAAGCGGAAGCGGAAGCGGGGTTGACTAAGTATGATGGGGTCATGGATGTCATGATTTGTCAGCCCCAATTTGTCAGAAGCTGAGTAATTGGAGGCATGATGCACTGCTGATCCAACTGTCAAACGAGTTATACTGAGAAATGGCATGTACATGTGGTCGTATGTCGTATTGATACATCTGTACGACACACCTAATTCTGACTTCGACATGTTGTACTGACAAATTGTGGTGAAATTATATAACCTGTAGACCCCATGACATTCAAGCAAATTCCATTTTACGTAGTTTGATTATATCCGAGACTACATTTCCACGTTAGTGTATTCGATATACAATTGATTCGACTAAAAAAACTAACAATTTATAGACACTTTATTATTAAAATACAACATTGAATTTACGGTTAGAGCATTTTACATGAAATGGAACGTAAGCAACCCAACGTTCTGTCATTCACGTCATTGTCAGACTGTCATCGTCACACTGAAAATTGATTAATAATTGCCTTTAATTATTATTTATCGTGGGCTACGAGTGCGCTGATTGGGTTATTGACGATTGTGAGTCAATAATATTATACCAAACTCATAATAGGATACCAAACTGATGTATCTACTGCTTGAATAACTGTTTCATGTTCGTACCGGACTGTGTAACCTCGAATACTTAAAAGATATTAAACTCATAAATTGTCTTAATTATTTTTAATTTCCCGCGACCTTTACCAGGTCATCAGTCCACCTTGTGCCTACCCACGCCACGCCTTCCAATACGTGGTCGCCACTTGAGAACCTTTCCGCCCAAACGGCCATCGGTTCTACGTGCAATGTGCCCCGCCCACTGCCACTTACGTTTAGCGATTCGGAGGACCATTGTGGCACTCTTTGGGGGAGGCCTATGTCCAGCAGCATGCTTTTCTCAGGTCGTAACTCCGCAGTGCCCCCGTGCATTGCTGATGGTCCAATGCCATTATGTAACAAGTGCAAATTACTGGGTTTTACGCTCGATTCAAACCTTAACTGGAAGGGCCATGTTGACCGGCTATGTGGTAGACTGAGCAGTGCTGTATTTGCTCTAAAAAAGCTAAAACCGCTGATATCGAAACGGTCTGTGTATTTTCCAATTTCCACTCCTTAATATCATACCTCAGATCATAAAAAGGAATAGATATGAATCGGAGGCGTGGCGCGTGTTGCCGCGACATGGCCAAATGGGCATGTCACTGCCCGCCGCAGGTTAGTCGCAATTTGCCGTGAATCTAAAATGTTCTCCCACATTTATTCAAAATGCCGAATTGTAGCGTGATTACATGCAAAAATAGGAGTGAAACTAATAACTACAAGAATAGTGAAGTCACGTACCACATTTAAGTATTACTATTTTCACTTATAAGTTAGTAGAAACAAATATATTAACAAATAAACGCAACGCCGCACCATATGACGACCGCTTTAGCCTAGTTGGTAGTGACCCTGCCTACGAAGCAAGAGGTCTTGGGTTCGAATCCCGGTAAGGGCATTTATTTGTGTGATGAGCACGAATATTTGTTCCTGAGTCATGGATGTTTTCTATGTATTTAAGTATTTATTTCTCTATATAAGTATCTATATCGTCGTCTAGTACCCATAGTACAAGCTTTGCTTAGTTTGGGACTAGGTTGATTTGTGTAAGATTGTCCGCAAATATTTATTTATTTTTATTTCGGAATTGAACTAACATATCAAACAAAAAAGCGTATTTTTGTTCTATGCGTTGTACATTGAACGTTCAATACAAGAAGATACATGTACAGTGCAAAACCACGGCGCAATGTATTAAACCTCTATCGATATGGACGCTGCTTGAAATTTTTAGTGGTACGGCCGCTGCTTCGCGTCGTGAACTAGAGCGGTGGCAAAGTGTAGTTTTACAGTTTACGGGTAATCGATAAAATAGAAGTACGATATCATACATGTGATTTTATTTCGACTACTTTCGCTGTTTTATTTTATTTCATTACTTGTTTTGGTTGGTTGCCTATCTTAAAGGTACTTAATATACAAGTAAATAATTATATACTTGCATATACAATTTTACTCGTAATAGTTGCAAATAGCTCCAGAACAACTTCAAATGTGATATTATTATAAATAATTTATTTGAAATTAGTGTTTTTTACTTTCATTTGAATTGTGATAATTGAAGAAGAAATTTCGGTTTCTTAACAACCCGTGTTATTTAAACTTGTACTTAGCTAGAAGTTTAAACATAAACTTACCATTTTGGTACCCATCAATATCTTAACATAATATTAATTTAAATATCAATGTCGATAAAACATCATTTCAACGTTTGTCGCCCCCCTAGTGTAGTGCGTTTAAGCTAATCACAGCCCTTGTTTGCATGTTGCCGTAGACTCACTGGCAGCGCCCGAGTCTTTGTTTTTACACGGTTCAATGTGTGTGTGGGCGCTGCGGTGGGAGAAAACTTGGGACATCGGTTTTGGTTGAAATGAAGCAGTACGGCACTTCTCTCTATTTTTATGTTCTGAGTATCATACGGTATATAGTCATATGGGGCAATTCTTCAGATGCCAAGCGAGTATTATTAATACTCCAAAAACGCGAAATTCAACTACTGGATTAAAACACAGACATCCGTGTAAGAAACTGTTTGAAAGTAACGGCATAATGACGCAATTCTCACTGTACTCGTACATGTATGGGGTATTGATGTTCGTGATAAGTAATTTGCCAATGTTCAAGCGTGTTGACGTCCCGGGCAAACAACTCCCATCAACAGGGAGACTCAGAACGGTCCCGCGTCGCATGGCTCTTTCATGTAGGAGCCCTAGAGTGATAGGCCCAACCTATTACGAACGATTACCCGCCGAATTGCGAACGGAGTCATCTGACGAAACATACGAACGCCAACTGAGAATCCTTTTATTGAGAAACCCATTATATTCAGTAAAGGAATATATGGACACTAAACATTAATAGTATCACTTTTTTTGACATTCCTAATTATTATTATATCGTTATTTGTATTTTTCATTTAATTTTTCGTTTATTAAGGTAAAGATTGTTCAGATCTTTATGTGATTATAACTTAATCATTTCATTATTTTTGCCAAGACATTAATCAGTTGTATTTTGAACCATATTTTACTTTAATTTATATAGGTTACTTTAATTTATATTGTAATTGTATATTATGAAATGAAAAATCTATATCTTAATCTATATAATATGCCAATTCCTGCTTAATAGTACATGGAAATCGTGCTCTAAAAGGGGAGTAGCCTTGCATCAAATCGGGTACTTCTGTTTTTTTTATTAAATCCAAGTTTTCCAACTCGAAAACCCTCCGGATCATTGTCAAATTTTTGACAAACTATAAAATTTTCAGACTTTTTTCAGTTTCTACCAATTTTTACCAACAGGGACCATCTTCACGGCAAATATTACTGTGTACATTTTAAACAAGACTAAATTTGCAACAAAATAAAAGTAATTTGGGTACGTTTAACCAAATAGTTTCTAAAATACAGCTATTCGAATGTTAGCAAAATTTCGTAAAATTTTTTTTTTTTAGTTTAGTGTCTGTTCAACATTTTTTCTACTGAGTGTTTTGTGTTAACTTTTATGTACTAGGTATAAACTATTTATAGAACAGAAAAAGACAAAACAACAAAACCCTGTGTTTCCAGGTCCTCGACATATGACGTGGTGAAGATCACCGGCGAGGACATAGATTTGTTGGTCAAGCTTTGTGGCTTGTCACAAGATGGAGGAGACCACACTCTTTTATTTGAAAAGTGTGGGAGAGGAGAAATCTCAGATATCACTTACTTGACAGGTTCCTTCACGCACCAAGCAGAACCCGTAATGACACTGTTCCTTCACGCCTTCAGTGGATGTGATACAACATCAGCACTTCTTGGCCAAGGAAAAATGAAATTTCTCTCGACACTGAAAAAACAGCCACGCCTCAAACAAAAGGCTACGGTTTTTCTTAGCCCCAATGCCACACCTGAGCAGGTCACCAAATCAAGAGAGAGCTTCCTCGTCTCACTGTATGGAGGCAACAGTGAATCCCAAAACTTCGACGACCTTCGCTACCAAATGTTTACGAGGGCGGCAGCTAAGACCAGCATGAATCTCGCCAGGTTGCCTCCAATCCAACCCGGTATGCTGCAAAATTTCACTCTTGGCGAACATACCAGCAGGTAAAATTTGTTTTATTTCGCCAGTAATAATTACCTTCCTGCTTCAAACGATATTATTTATTCATAACATGTTGAAAAGTTAAGATATTTTTTTAGCTTCTGGATGTAGAGCACGCGAGGTCTCATTCCTCAACTGATGACATAACCACCAGCTCCTCAACCCTGGCTAAAAATGATTTTCTCCAACTGCAAAAAAGGTCGTACCAGCACTTGTAGTTGCAGAAAAGCAGGACTCAAATGATTGGCTGTTTGCAAACACTGCAGCGGCCAGTCGTGCGAGAACCAACCAGACTTGATATGTGACGATATTGACGAACCATTCATCGATGACATGCTGGCCATACACCATCCTTCCTATCGTCCAATTGGCATGACGCTGCAGGCTTGATCCACTCTGCAGTTCGTCTATACACACCACACACGATCAATTTAAATTGTCCAATCGGCAGCGACGTTCAGTTGAAGTCATGGCATCACCGGTGACGTACGACGATGTTTTAGCCGTATTGGGCATTTTTCCCGTGAAAATGAAAAAATAAATAGAAAAGATCGAGCAGAGTGGTGCAAACAGTGGTTAATAAAAAGAAAAAACGTACCTGTTGTGATATAAATACTTTACTTTTCAGCTTCGCGGTGCCGGGCTGTATTTTCTGTCTGTTTGTCTGTCTATCACCAACAAAAATCTTGACCCGACAGAAATGACGATCGCCGACTGCCATACACGGCCCAATTGGCATGATCCAATCGCCATGATCAAGCCAAAATAATCGAAATTCGATTGTGCCGTCAAGTATAAATGTCATGCCAATCCACTCCCTCACACGGTCAGTTCTAACTGATCCAATCGGTAGCGTCATGCCGATTGGACGATAGGAAGGATGGTGTATGGCCAGCAAGATGACGATTTCGAGCTGCCTGAGCCGGTCGATGAAGAAATGCTACCAAAACAAGCTCTCTCCAAAAGGAGTGCTTTAGATTTAGACGATCAGTCTGGTCCATCAAAGATAAACAAGAAATAGGAATAATAATTTATTTCCATCCAGTACTGCATACCATGAGGTTATTATTATCTACTACGTTTTTTTGTAAATTTTAATGCTTTTGTTTTATGTCGGAGTTCATTTTACAAACCCGTCTATTATTTTGTTAATTCTCCTCGGCAACTTGGAACAGCTGTATCTAAAGAACTATCAGGTCTTCATAGACAAAATTGGTCTCGTTTTGTTACTAATGGTGTAGGTACTACTTGAATAACTTATACAGACATATGACGTAAAATGGGTCCATAGTTGCCCACATTGACGAAAACCTTAAAAAAACGTCTAATATTATAATTTTTTGGAAGTTTTGCAAATTTTTGAACAACTGTACCTTACAAACTATTTGGTTTATTGCCTTCTCACTTTAACCTATTTTGTTGCAAATTTAGTCTTCTTTAAAGTTTGCAATGTAAAATTTGCCGTAAAATAGGTCCCTGTTGGTAAAAATTGGTAGAAACTGAAAAAAGTCCGAAAATTTTATGGTTTTTCGAAAAATTTTCAATGATCCGGAGGGTTTTTGTTTTGGAAAACTCGGATTTACCATAACCACTTCATCACATAAAACATATAAAAAAATCAGAACTACCCGATTTGATGCAAGGCAAATTGTACCAATTCCATGTACTATAACTAATAAATTTAAAATCATTAAGACAATTTATGAGTTATAATATCTTTTAGTCGAGGTTACGAAGTCCGTTACGAACATGAAACAGTTATTCAAGCAGTGACGTGAATGACGGAAGGTTGGGTTGCTTACGTTCCATTTAATGTAAAATGCTCTAATCGTAAATTCAATGTTCTGTTTTAATAATAAAGTATCTATAAATTGTAAGTTTTCTTAGTCGAATCAATTGTATAACGAATATAGTGATGGACCGTTCTCGAAAATTTCTGAGAACAGAGAAATCGATCGAGAACGTTCTCGGAAAGGTTCTCTCAATCGGAAATTATCGAGAAAGTATCAGAAACTGTTTTTTCTATTATTTTTCTTTAAGTGGGTCCTAGGTCCCTAAGGGCTTTATTAGGCACTGATTAAAAGATAATTAATATTCAAATACCGTATCACTGTCTCACTCTTCCCGGGAATTTTTCCGGGAAATCGGAAATATTCTCTCAAAATTGGTGTCAATCAATATGGAACTACATTTTTTATTGTAAATATTTATCATATATTAACTCTTCATGTTTAAAAAAAGTAAAAGTAAGAATTTAAAAAATAAATAGTTATTTTGAGACCACTTTTCACTTCAACTGGGGATAATTAAGAGTTTGAAACGATGTGTTTGGCAAACCATGTAACGTTTTTGAAGTATTATACCGCATCACATAACATGCACATATATACTTTACACGATCGTTTTCATTCACGGTTCTGATATGGTTTAAACTTTATGTTTTGGCTTCATTTTTACTTTTTGTCTGATAAATTGATAGAGCCTATGCTCTACATAAAGAATAGTCTTTAACTGCTTTAACAGATACTGATACATCGTAGTCAATCCAGGTACTCACCTGCTTCCCCCCCTCCATGTAAATAAATGACCTTTATCGTATACGATATACGCTCTATTGTCTACTATCTACTTAGACCGACCTACTCGAAAAATACCACGCTAAGCGTAAGCACACGCACATTTAATGTATGCGTAAAACAAGAGCGCTCTCGATTGATGAAGTCTACGTTCCGTCCAGCATCAATCCAAATTCAAAACTCCGAGAGCTTCCAGCTGGAACTTCAAAACCGTTCCAATTGCCTAGGCGGCGATGTAGACTGACTGAACGACGGGTTTGTGGAAGCTGTTCGTGCCACTGGGTCTAAGTTCTTCAAGGCCTAACGGACCAACAGAACTAAAAAGCTCTCTAGCTCTACTCAGAAGCTCATGAAGGAAAGGAATAAAATGATCCTACAATCTTCAGCCGATGCGACCTTGTACCGGCAGCTCAATAAACAGATCTCCAAGTCCCTTACCCGCGATCTGCGCCAATTCAATACAAATCGTATTGAAGAGGTCATCCAGCGTAATAAGGGCTCTAAAGTGTTCTCGAGAGATCTGTCTATTGCGCAGAGCCAGCTCGCCAAGTTGAAGACTGAAGATGGTAGAATCGTTTCTTCTTAACCTAAGATTCTGGGTGAGATAGAGCGCTTTTACGGACAGCTATACTTGTCAACTCGCAGACCCGAAGTTAGTCTCGCGGAAGACCCTTAGAACTAGACTAACCTGACACTACACCGACGACATCCCGGGCATCAGCCTGTACGAGATTGTAATGGCTCTCAAACAGCTTAAGAACAACAAGTCTCCCGGTGAAGACGGAATAACAGCCTAACTCCTGAAGGCGGGTGGAAAACCGGTCCTTATGGCCCTTCAGAAGTCGTTCGATTCCGTCTTACTGGGAGGGAGAACGCCAAAGGCATGGAACAGAGGGGTAGTGGTGCTGTTCTTCAAAAAGGGTGACAACACCCTGCTGACGAACTACCGACCCATTTCACTTCTGAGCCATGTCTATAAGCTGTTTTCGAAAGTCAATACAAATCGTCTCGTACGCAGATGACTTCCAGCCTCCCGAACAAGCCGGTTTCCGAAGAGGCTTTAGTACCGTTGACCAAATCCACACGCTCCGCCAGGTTATACAGAAGACTGAGGAGTATAACCTGCCTCTCTGCTTAGCTTTCGTGGACTACGAGAAAGCCTTCGATTCGGTCGAAACCTGCTGCTGCTGCTGCTACTGGGCTGTATTACAGTCTCTCTAGTGGTGCCAAGTTGACTACCGCTATGTATATCGAAGTACTGAGGTGTTTGTACGAGAACGCCACTATGTCAGTCAGGCAAGGAGATGTTATTTCTCCAAAACTGTTCACCGCTACACTGGAGGATGTTTTCAAGACACTGGACTGGAGAAGGCTAGGCATCAACATCAACGGCGGCTTCGGTTTGCGGGCGATACAGTAGTCTTGGCTGAGACCATGGAGGACTTAAGTACGATGCTCGATGACCTCGGTAAAGCTTCCGAGCGAGTTGGTCTAAGAATGAACATGGATAAGACGAAGATCATGTCAAATGCCCATGTAGTACCAACTCCCATTACAATCGGACACTTTACGCTCGAAGTTGTAGACGATTATGTATACCTAGGACAGACTGTCCAGTTAGGTATGTCCAACTTCGAAAACGAGGTTAATCGTGGAATCCGACTCGGCTGGGCAGCGTTCGGGAAGCTACGGCTCATCTTTTCGTCCAATATTCCGCAGGGTCTCAAGACGAGAGTCTTTGACCAGTGTGTGTTGTCAGTGATGACCATATGACACTGAAACGTGGTCGCTTACTACGGGCCTCTTAAGAAGGCTCAAAGTAACCCAAAGGGCAATGGAGAAAGCAATTTTGGGAGTTTCTCTGCGTGATCGCATCAGGAATGCGGCTATCCACAGTAGAAGTTCTACTGCGGATAGCCGCATTTCTAATATAGCCCTCCGAATCACTAAACTTAAGTGGCAGTGGGCGGGGCACAGTGTACGTAGAACCAATGGTCGTTGGGGCGGAAAGGTTCTCAAGTGGCAAACCACGTACCGGAAGGCACGGCGTGGGTAGGCCCCCCCACAAGGTGGACTGATGACCTGGTAAAGGTCGCGGGAGTCCGCTGGATGCGGGTGGCACAGGACCGGTCACGTTGACACTCTTTGGGGGAGGCCTATGTCCCGCAGTGGGCGTCTTTCGGCTGATATGATGAAGCGTGAATACATTGATGTCTAACCCTTTAAATAAAAAATAAACAAGTTAGCATACAATGCAATTGCCGAAATTTTCGTGAATGTTGCAACGCAGATACAGACTTTTTAGATTTTAAAACTCATTTGTTATCATTATATAAGTAAGTATAATCGTAATAACCTACAAAACAGATCTACTTTTAAAACATCTAATTTTTTCCGCGGAGAAACGTTCTCGACAACGATTGAAATTTCCCGGAAAATTCTCTGGAAAGGAATTCTCGAGAATGAGAACGTTCTCGCTGGCCCATCGCTAAACGAATATACTAACGTGGAAATGTAGTCTCAGATATAATCAAACTACGTAAAATGGAATTTGCCTGAATGTCATACTAAGGCTGGCCGCAGACACACGGAATTTTCATTCGGTTTCCATACGGAATGACAGGTGGGAACGGGACGTCGCTCTACACATGTATAGCGCTGTCTCACTTGCACATGTCATTTCGTACGGAGACCGAATGAAAATTCCCTGTGTGTGCCAAGTCCCTTAGTCAGCCCCGCTGCCGCTTCCGCTTTAGCACATCTGTCGAATCATAACGGAAACCTACTATCCTCAAACACGCTGCGATTTTGACGTGTACAAGGATGTCAAGGATAATAAGGAACTGAAAACAAAAACACCGTGATTTTGACGATGTTGTTTGTTGCGAGCAAAGAGAATATAATCACGAGCTTGGCGGTATCTTTCATAACCGCGAATCTGTAATCACGCAATTGGTCAGTATGTATATTGTAGTCTTTGCAATTGGTTACTTGATAATTGTTTTAAGTAATCGTAAAACACAATATCTGTTTTGAATTAGTTTCTACATTGAATTTTGTGAATATTATGTGTTTCATAGCTTCAGCTTCATAAGACTGATATTCATGCTAACAGATTGCAGACGCAACTAGTATTGTCGGCAAAGGACACAATAGTTATTTCAGTGTTTTGAAATGGAATCCACAGTCTCAGTATCCAAGGTACAGTATTTATAAGCAATTCATATCTGCACAAACAGTAAAGGTAAATATTGATCATAATATTCTTTCCACAGGGTGTGTTCCTATTTCCTAGTACATTTAAAAAACCCAAAAATGCTAAACATAAAAGCAGTTTATTTGAAAAACAATTCCGGAAAGAGCCATGGTACAAAGCATATAAAAATAATTGGGAGAAAATAGAATCTAGAATCAGGGTAAGATATATATATATATACATTTCAATGCCATTATTGCTTGACAAGTGACTTAATATAAGTTTATGAATTATGGTGTAAAACAGATGTTGTTAAATTGAGTAGGTATTATTTATTACATAGTTATATTATGACATGTTTTATCTTTCGAATTCGAATACTAAACAAGGATTATTCCTGCCGGTATATGTTTGAAAAATAACCTAGTTTTTTTTTAGCTTTTTAGCGTGGACATAGAGCGTAATATATAAAATCTAGCCAATTTTTTATATCTAAACCCATTTAGGTCTAGTTTTCCCTCTGGGTTGGAAGGTCAGATAGCAGTCGCTTACGTAAAACTAGTGCCTATGCCAAATCTTGGGATTAGGTGTTAAAGTGGACCCCGGGCTCCTTTAGCGGCACAACCAGGAATAACACTAGGAGGAGGAGGATATTGTCTACACAATATTCCATGACTAAACATTAGGTTAGGTTAGGTTTATGTTAACACACATTACATATTTCTTACAGGATTTACATCAGAAAACCTATGATGTTCTGTTAAATGATATGGTAAATTACATAAAATCATTCTATGGAGGCAATGAATCATTAACCTTAGAAGGAGTCATTCCAAGCGCAACACTCTTGACGGGGGTCAACCAACCTGACCATGTGTCCCAGTTTGAGACACTTATATCTAAAATAAGGTTTGTCATCTTGCTTATAATTTTTTTACACCCAGAAATACCGTATATTTAATACAACACAGTGTGTGAATTTTAAAGACATGATAAATACCTAGGCATGTCTGGATCTATCAGTAATAATGTGTAAATTTTTCTTTACCATGCATACTGAAAAACGGGTGATTGACAGCAAGGTTAGTATTTTTTTGTTAGTCTATTTAAGACTACCCACTGTTGAGCAAAGGCCTCCCCTTTTTCTCCAGGTTAGGGTATATTAATTCAGCCTAAATTGTCTTCAAGTTACAAATAAATATTAGGGGACAAGCTTATGCAGACCATCTTATGCTCAGCAGTGGACTGTCACAAGTAGAGATGGGTCGCAGGTATTTACCCAATCTACCCACCCAGTTAAATACCCGGTAAATACCCATTTACCTGGTATTTACCTGTATCTACCCAAATCGACAGGTAAATACTTTTGACTATGAAGATTGATTGAGGTGTGCAATGAATGTGAATTGTCATTGTAAATTATATGTAAATCAACAAAACAAATCATTATACGTATTATCTACATATCTATTATCTATTTCTATTACATATACAAAACTCTTGCATTACTGACTGATTGACAGACAGCACACAGCCTAAACCGCTAAAGATATAAGCATGAAATTTGGAACATATATTCTTTATAGTATGTGAATGTGTACTAAGAAAGGATTTTTTTAAATTCAACCCTAAAGGGGGTGATATAGGGGTTGAACCGTTGTATGGAAATCGGGTTAGGCTCGTAAAACACACTTACCCGAAATGTGCACTTTCTGTAAAGGTGCACTTTCCGCAAAATGTACACTCCCACAATGTAGACTTTCCCAATTTGGAAACTTTCTCGAAATGTGTACTTTTTCAAACAGTGCACTTTTGCAAAATGCACGGTTTCCCAAAATGAACACTTCCCAATTTAGGGCACTTTCTCAAAAGTTACACATTTATTATTCAGACACTTTCTTCACACACACACACGCACACACAAACACCACACACAAGCACACACACACACGCTTCATACTTTTTTTTTAAATTAACACACATTACTGTCTTAAATTTAATCTCATCTAAATCGATTGTGTGAGGAGCCTTAAGTTTGATGGCAAAATATACTTTTTTTACGGTCCCGTAGTCAAAATTGCAAAAACGGAACGCTTATAGTTACGGTCTTTCTGTCCGTCCGTCCGTCCGTCTGTCCGTCTGTTTGCATTTGTACTATTTCATAAAAACCCTTAAATAAACAGGGACACCCTTACCCCTAAAGTGTACTTTCCGGGAAAATATACCTTCTGCGAAAGTGCACATTCTGGGAAAGTGCACCTATTGAAAAAGTGTACATATCGGGAAGTGCACTTTTAGAGACAGTGTACCTTCCGAGCAAAAGACCCTTCTAAAGAAGTGCACCTTTAGAGAAAGTGCACATTTCGGGAAAGTGTGTTTTACGAGCCTAACTCTGGAAATCGTTGATTTGGAAAGTTATAGACTTAAATCTTTGTATGAAGGTTTCATACTAAAATGCGAAATAAATGATTTAGCGTTGTAATAACAATACATCCTGTAAGGGGGTTGATAAAGAGTTGAGAGTTTGTATGGGAAACATGTCGTTTTTAAAGTTAGACATTTAAAACTTCGGTCACAAGCTCCTACTGTACAGTCAAAAACATTGAAGTAGTGAATAAAGTTAACTTTTAGTACGAGTATGAGGTGGCTAGTTATTGAACGGTGGCCAGCTACTAACGATTTATCCTATTTCAGTTTTATTTCTATTAAATATATTGTTGTCTAGTAACCATCCCTGACTAAGAAACAAATATTCAAAGATATTTTCACACCAAAGATTTTTTAAGTTTTCTTAATTTCTCATTCTATTACTCCAGGGATGAAGTCACACCACACATTGCAATGGTGAATTCTCAAGATGCATCTACGGTGAAGCATTTAGTTGAAAATGTAGTTTGGCAACTGGTAAATGGATATGAAATTATGGTAAGAAATTCCTGTTGACATCTAGAGCAAGAATCAGAAGATTATCGCACCTAAAATTGGCCGAAAGTAAAAAAAATCCTTCACTTCCGGTCATAATTGTAAGGGTAGTTATATTTACGTCATGTGACAACAGTAAGAGACATGTGGCATCATCTAGCCCTTTAATCGTAGAGCAAGTAAACTTAAGTCTGTCAGTCCTGAAATGGCCGGAAGTACTTGGCAGACGGTGTCAAAGGTGGCCAACTTTTTTTTTACTGCATACCAAAAGAAAACCATACATGAAAGTTACTTCTAAATATAAATTATCTTGTCTGTTACTTTTTAGGATGACAGTGCCGTAGAATCAGATGATGAAACGTTGCCAACAAAGAAGAAATTAAAGAAGAACCAGTGCACGATGAGAGTGTTACAGAATTGGTACAACAGCAAATACATCAGTAGCTCGCCTAAGAAAAAACACACTGTGTGTATGAGGTCACTGGTTATCATAATACCTGATTTTGAGAGCTTCAACTGTAACGTGTTACAAGATTTTGTCATGATCATCAGGTGAGCCAGTGTACTGAATAATAAATGGTTTTACGTCATACCTGGCCATAAAGTAGGGATTACCGCACGCTATGCGTGCGGAAAACCCCACTTCCTGGCCAGATAGAGACGTAAAATGTTGTACTCACCACGGGCGGTAATAAAGAAAGCCTCAGAGCGCATATTTATCGCCCTTGCCTTCGGCTCGGGCGTCAAATACCTGCGATCTGAGACATTCTTTGTTTAACCGCCCTAGGTAAGTAATGTACTATTATCTACCTATAATGTGTTCGGAAACCATATATAATGACCACCATTATTGCAACCAGTTACGTAACATCAGCGTTTTATCTGAACCAGTGTTATTATAATGTATGAAAAATGATAATAACATCGATATCGATGTTATTATGGAAATCTAGTTGGTCATGATTTGAAATCTAGTCAGCCATGGCGGTGCAGTGGCGGTATTGGCGGTTATTCTAATGGTTCCCGAACACATCGTTGAGGATTTATAATATGTGGGTAGATAAAGTAGTGTATGTTATCATCATCATTATCATTATCATCATCATCATCATCATCATCATCATCATCATCATCATCATTCTATCAGCCGAAAGACGTCCAATGCTGGACATAGGCCTCCCCCAAAGAGTTCCAAAGTGACCGGTCCTGCGCCACCCGCATCCAGCGGACTCCCGCGACCTTTACCAGGTCATCAGTGCACCTTGTGGGGGGCCTACCAACGCCGCGCCTTCCGGTACGTGGTCGCCACTCGAGAATCTTTCCGCCTCAATGGCCATCAGTTCTACTTGCAATGTGCCCCGCCCACTGCCACTTAAGTTTAGCGATTCGTAGGGCTATATCGGTTACCTTGGTTCTGCTGCGGATAGCCTCATTTCTGATGCGACACAGAGAAATTTGGGTGACTGAGCCTTCTTATGAAGTAGTATAAGTATGTAACTGTACATAATTAGGCATTTTTCTACTCGTCGACTTTAATCTTTGAATTAAGATTTCGTACACGAGACTAAGATCACATACTTTTTAATCCTGGAGCACTACCAGCTGGTGACGGAGCTCGTATGGTTTCATAAGATAACCGCCAGCAGTCATCTTATGAATCCAGGAGCTGTATAAGATAACTGTGAAGACATCAACGCGCAAAATTACTAAGCTGCTGCGCTTCATTTCAGCAGGGCGATTTTCAATAGATACCAAGTTTGTTTAATGTTTGTTATTTCCGTAGACTCGTAGAAAAAGTATTGTATACAATAGTTATATAATTAGCTTTTTAAGTCTCGTACCTTAATTAGGCCACTCAGCAAGCTTCATGGCCTAAACGTGGTACTCGACTTAAAAAGCATCCATTATATAACGATTGCATAAACTACTAATATAAACACTCGTGTGATCCTATTATGTAGCTCGCTCAAACAAATAATAATAATAATAACTAATGACAGTTTATTTTTATTTTTTAATTAATATTTCCTGTTTCAGCTCGTACTTGTCGTCCCTGCCGATAGTGTTCGTGTTTGGCGTGGCCACGTCTGTGTCAGCGCTCCACAAGTCGTTCCCGTACCACGTCTCATCCAAACTGCTCATAAAAGTGTTCCATACACATTCCTCTCCGATATACATGAATCAGGTTAGTTCATAAGTTTTCAGTTGATGCTATAGTATATAGATCACTGTACTCGGCAAGTCTGTGGTTCAAGTATACCCAAAAGGCATACAATGCTCTGCGCATCCAATTTAATAATGCCTTCAGGGCGCTGTTGCGGCTGCCGCGCTTCTGCAGTGCGTCTTTTATGTTTGCCGAGGCGCGTACAGACGGTTTTGACGCCGTTTGGCGCAAAAAGTCTGCCTCTCTCCTGAATAGAGTGCGCGGGAGCAGCAACAGCATCCTGAAAATGATAGCTGGTAAGTTTGATTGTCCCTTGACAAAAATACTTACTGACCGTACCAAATCCCTTTTTACCATTAAGTACTAACCTAGACTAAGAATAAATAACACCAGTGGACCTCATAGTTGTCTTGTAATTAATAAATAAATAAAAAAAATAAAAAAATAAAAATAAAAATATAGAAATATAGGGTGTCACTAAAACAGACGCCAAACCACAAACGTGTGATAGCCCAAATCAAACTAGTTAAAAAATTGGTTGTCTATAAAGTCGGTTTACGGACGATAATTTTACGTGATAACGTCATAAAGCCGAACGCTGGGCTCAGGCGGAACGGGACAATGAGTCATACTTTTTCGTGCGTGCTGCCGATGTTCATATATTTATAAGACGTTATCACGTCAAAAACTTGAAGAGAAAATAAGTCACGTTTAAAAAAAAACATACTTGATGGAGGTTGAGCTTTGAATTACCATAAAAAAATGTTTTTAAACATGACTTGGTTTTTAGGGTTCCGTAGCCAAATGGCAAAAAACGGAACCCTTATAGATTCGTCATGTCTGTCTGTCTGTCTGTCTGTCTGTCTGTCTGTCCGTCCGTCCGTATGTCACAGCCACTTTTTTCCGAAACTATAAGACCTATACTGTTGAGATTTGGTGAGTAGATGTATTCTGTGAACCGCATTAAGATTTTCACACAAAAATTGAAAAAAAAAACATTAAGTTTTGGGGGTTCCCCATACTCAGAACTGAAACTTAAAAAAAAAATCATCAAACCCATACGTGTGGGGTATCTATGGATAGGTCTTCAAAAATGATGAGAATGATGATGAGTGATTTTCTAAACTGAACAGTTTGCGCGAGAGACACTTTTAAAGTGGTAAAATGTGCCCCCCCCCCCCCGTAACTTCTAAAATAAGAGAATGATAAAACTCAAAAAAATATATGATGTACATTACCATGCAATTTGTCATACTTACCTGGAGGGGTCAGCCACGTACAATTGTAAAAACCAAATTTTTGATACCAAATAAATATTTTTGATTTTTTTTTTTTGATTTTTTCAATTCAATTCAATTCAATTCAATTCAATTCAATTCAATTGTTTAT
This sequence comes from Epinotia brunnichana, assembly GCA_963854355.1. NCBI lineage: Eukaryota > Metazoa > Arthropoda > Insecta > Lepidoptera > Tortricidae > Epinotia > Epinotia brunnichana. The sequence continues at coordinate 8,667,098 of OY977941.1, read as the reverse complement.
TGCGTTTCATGTAAGTATAATAAGATCTTAAAGTTAGGTACAGTTTTAACATGAGCTCTGGTTGAGCATAGCAATTTCTTAAGACTACAAATTTATAATGTCAAAATACGGAAAAGCTTCAAACAATAGTTAGAATAAAGATTCGAATAATAAGTAGGTATATTAAAAAAAGTAAGTAAATTGTATTTATATTATAGTTTTGTTTACATTAAAATAATAATAAGATGACATTTTTATTGCAGTAGAATTCGTCATTACTTATATAAAATTTCGTAAGTTACATTATAATTTAATTTAATTTGGTCTCGGCGTCATTCAGGAATTCTTGTATGGAATAATAGGATTTCTTACTCAAATAAGTTTTAAGTTCAATTTTCAATATATGTGTGTTAGTTATATCTTGAAACTTTTTTGGGATTTTATTAAATATTTTTATTGCCATGGCAAAGGGGCCAGAGCTTATCATTTTCATTTTAGTGTCGGGTAGTGCCAGTTTGTTACGGGGTCGTAAGTAAGATGCACGTGAGTATTGTGGAAATAATGACATGTTGTTTTTCACAAATATAGTGGCTTGTAAAATGTACATGGAGGGTAGAGTTAGAATTTTTTGTTCAATAAAATGATGTTTGCAGCTTGTCATCTTGTCCACGTTAACTAGTATTCTTAGGCAACGTTTCTGGAGTCTAAACAGTTGTATTGCATCTGGACTGTTTCCCCACAGTAATATTCCGTATTGTAGCCAAGAGTGTGCGTAAGCATAGTAGGCACAAGTCGCAGTTTTTATGTCGGTGCATTTTTTTAACTCATAGAGAGCGTAACTGAATCGGCTTAACTTAAGGGATGTTTGATGTACGTGTTCTTTCCAATTTATAGAAGAGTCTATGTGAATACCCAGGAGTGGAGCGGTATTTACACATTCTAAATTAGTTTTATCGAAACTGTAATTTATGTTCAAGCTGCGTTTTTGGTAAGGTTTAAATTCGATAAGTTTAGTTTTGGAAAAGTTAATTTTAAGGTTGTGGTCTTGAAGCCAGGTTACGATGCTAGATATAGTTTTGTCTAATTGATTTTTTAGAATATGGTTATTGTCACACGGAAATACTAGGGATATGTCGTCTGCGAAAAGAGTGCAGGAGCACTTTATCGTTTTGGGCAAGTCATTAATATATATTAGGAATAGGATGCATCCGAGAACACTGCCTTGAGGGATTGATTGTGTAACCCTGCTCATTTGTGATTGAATTTGATGAATGTTACCAGTTATGTGATTGTGGTATTCAATTTCTACATAATGCGTACGATTTGAAAGATATGAAACAAACCAATCATAAGGTATTCCTCTTACACCGATTCCGCGTATCTTTTGTAGTAAAATGTCATAGAGAACTCGATCGTAAGCCTTACTCATATCAAGTAATACTCCAATGGCGTGTTTCTTGTTGTTTATTATATTTAGTACGTCTTGCATATATTTAAAAACAGCTAAAGTTGTTGACCGGTGTTTTCTGAAACCGTTTTGTGCATCACTAAATATGTTATATTTCTCGCAGAAGGAATATAATCGCTTAGCCATTGCAGTTTCAAATATTTTTGAAATAGTTGATAACAGAGCTATGGGCCGGTAGTTGGCGCAGTCACTTTGTATACCTTTTTTATGTATTGGTTTTATTACGGAGATCTTCAATAAGTCCGGGAATATGCCTTCGGCAAAGGACTGGTTTATTATGTACGTTAGTGGGAGGGCCAGCTCCTCAGCACATTCTTTAATTAGTAAAGGGGGTAGTTCATCATGGCCACAACTTCTCTTATTTTTCAAGCTTTTTATTATTTTAAAAACTTCGTTTGGAGTAGTGGGATTCAAGAAAAATGATGTTTCTGTGCGAGTAATGGGTGGCCGTCCTTTCGGTGGTGTGGTACCGGTGCTAACTGCGCCCACCGATGAGAAATAGTTATTAAAGTAATTGGCAATTATTGTTGGGTCTTCCGTCTGTTGTGTGTTTATATTAAGTTTAATATTGGTTCTAGTACTTTTTGGAAGTTTATTGGTTTGTGTTTTAACAATTTGCCACATTGACTTTACTACGTTATTAGAAGTTCTCATCTTTTTGATATTTTGTAGCTTTTTTGATACGGCAACTGACCTTTTTAATAGTTTTCCGTACTGTTTATAATTTTGGTTTAGGATGGGATTATTTACTCGGGTAGTGAATGCTTTTAATAGCCGCTTGTGCCTGCAAGATATTTTTATACCGGAAGTTAACCATTTTTTGTTATTGTTATGTAGTTTCATTCTTGTCTTTATTTTCGGAATGTATAATTCCAATAAATGCAGTAATATTTTTTGTAGAGTGGTATAGTTTTCATTTATAGTTTTCCCTATTGTCATCATGTTGGTAAAATCTATTTTTCCTAGCTCTGATTTGAATTTTTTTATATTATCCTTGCTATAATGTCGTTTTCGTGTATGCCAACTACTTCGCGTATTTGTTTTTATTGTTGGTATACTAACAAGAACTCCTTTGTGGTCTGAAAATCCGTAATCATTTACAGTTACAGTCATGTTACTTAAATGGTTTGTAAACACAAGGTCAATACAGGTTGCACTTTTATCTGTTACTCTTGTCGGTTCCTGGACATTTTGTTTGTAATTAAAGCTAGACATTAGTTTTAGAAGAGTTTTAGAACAGTTTGTATTTTCAAGTACATTGACGTTAAAGTCGCCGCCGATCGTGACATCTCTTTTGGCGTATTTCTTTTGTAAATGTTTTAGGAGTAGTTCCATTGACGCGAAAAAGCTATCAGGCATCCTTTGGCTGTTCGGCCAGTATACATTAACTAAGATTTTATTAAGCGCTGGAATTTCAACGGCGCATACTTCAAATAAAGACTCAATCGACATATCTACTATTTCCTTACAATCTAAACAATCCATATCTTCTTTTACAAGTATGCATACTCCTCCTCCCTCTGCGTTATGGCGACAGTAGTAAGAAGCGAGTTTATACCCATGAATCCCTAAGAGATCAAGTTTAGATGGAGAAATCCAAGTTTCAGATATGCAGAGGGCGTGCCAATTATAATTTTCATCCGTTTCTGCTTCAATTAGGTGGCGTTTATTTCTGATGCTGCGTATATTTTGGTAGAGAACGTTAAGGTTACTTTCGAAAAAATTTTTTTGGTTCTGGTTCTGTGGCCGGCTCAGTATCAGAGGTATTCTTGCGTGGTTCTTGTGGCTCGTCTTCTTTTTGGTCCGGGTTCCTATCTTCCTCAACGGAAATTTCTGCTACCTCTGCTACCAGTTCGGCTGTTTGTTCTTGAAAGCTGGTTGATGTTTCGCGGTGAATTTGTTCTGGTTCCAGGAGTTGAGTTTGAGACGTTGACGCCGCCGGTGTGTATTTTTTTCCATTAATATACAGTATATTATTTCGGATGACCGCGTGTTTCCCGTTTTCTCGGGCACTTTTAAGGACCTGTTGCAATTGTTGTCTGGTCCGTAGAGCTTCTACATCTAACACTTCTGCTATGGCGTATCCAGTGTTTCTGAAGTATAGGGAATTTTCAATAACATATTTTTTCATCCGCTTGTTGATGAGTTCGATTAGTAATGGACGGCGTTTTCCTTTTTTTCCAATGCGTTTTGCAGATTCGATAAATCCGTTAATTTGTACGTTCAGTATGGTACTAAACATATTATTGATGCGATGACATATTTCCGCTTCAGTTTCGCCGTAGTTTTCGTCCAAGCCATAAACTATGAATTTTTTATGGTTATCGTTGACTTGAGGAGACTTTATATTGAGCTCTGAAATCAATTTCTGGTCTAGATGAGAGTATAATTGACTTAATTCCGACTTGAGCACTCTATTTTCTTTTTCAAGAGTATCTATTTTCATATTTATGCTTTTTAACTGCTGTGCCTGATTATTTTGTTCAGTCATGATTGCGCTATTATTCTTTATTGTATCTTGTTTCAGTTTGTCGATGGCAAGGCTAATCTCTTTTTTTATTAATTTTTCAATTTTTTGTAACTTTGTATCAAAGAGATTGCTGATTTGTTCTAAAGTTATTTGTTGGTTGCGCGAGTCTCTTCCAGGGCCTGTTGTGTCGTTTAACACGCTCAAGTTCGTGTCCTCAAGGGTGATGTTGCCTATAGACATATCTGTGTTTTCAGCTTTCTTATTAGAGGATTCGGACTGACTCTCCTGTACCTGTTTCATAACAGAGGGTGATGCCGGAGTGTAGTCGTTGCGCCGCCGGCGGGTGATTAACTCACATGAAGGACATTTCCAAGCCGCGAGCTCTTTGTGATGCTCCCTAAAATATGCGGATGTGAAATTTACGCATTGGTAATGGTAGCACCCTTTACATTGGGCACAAAATAGACGCTCTAGCCTTTGAGTATTTGTATCGCAAGCTAAACACAACATGTTTTATACAGCTAAACACGAGACGAAATCAAAACAAAAAAGTAAGTAGCAGGCTAAGCGACTCTGACACTTATTGCTACAGCTTAGGGGCTTGGCACTTGAATCACCCTGTCGCATAGACGGCAGCGACAGATGCGGCAGGTGGTGGAATTTTGTATCGATATAGTTATTTCTGTGGTGAAACTTCGTGTTGTCAACAGCGACACCTGGTGGTTGATGGTGGAACTAATATCGTAGGAAAATTGATATATCTGTGCGATGGTACTCTTGTCAACAGCGACACTTGGTGATTGTTAGCAGAACTAAGTTTCACGTAGACGACAACGCCACCTTGGGATAGTTGGAGTTACTTTTTCCTACTGTCGGGAAGGCAATCAACTTTTCTGTTATGAATCCAATGTCCTTATTTATTTTTAGGTTATACACTATTGTTTTGATTGTTTTTCGGCACTTGTGGATATTTCGGTCTTTGTTATAATGCGTTCTACGAAGTAATTTAACGTAACACTGCACTTAGAACAAATAGTATTCGCGAGAAAGTCACTTCAATCTCTTATATAGTTTCTGCTCGTATTTCCACTGTTTTAGTTAATTTCTATTTACACCTTCACATAATGCTGTGTATTTTGGTCCCACTCTCATTTTTAACGTCATTTTGGTCTTGTAAACGTAAACAATCTATTTTAAATACTTAATTAACACAGAGCCGATGTTGACAGTCCAAGTGACCACAGACCTTTTTCCTTTTTGATGCAAGCTTCCACCGAAAATTGGTTTGAATGAGATCTAGTAAGTAGTTTTTTTTTATTACGCCATAAATCGTAAAAAGCAATTTATTTAACGGAACCCTTCATGTGCGAGTGCGACTCGCACTTGGTCGCTTTTTTTTTATAACTGGGCTTGGGCTATTACCCGTCTTGGCGTTGGTTTGAGGGACACCCTGTATATGCCAAAGAAGCGGTGGCCAGAAGTTTGTAGGCAAAATGGGCTCACAAAAGAGTCTCTCTCCCAGGATCGTGCAAAGTGTATAATAACGAGCAGGAAACCTGGCAATAGTCCGGATTGCTCTAGGTAAGAAGAAGTTTGATATAGAAATGTAGAAAAAAATCTTTCTTTTCTTTTTTGTACAATAAGTCGTAACTCTCACATAAATAACACCCCATGTCACTCCCGCATTTGAATTCGTCAAGCTGTGAAGACATTAGAACCAAAGAAATGACCATACATGGACAATTGGACAGGATTGGATCCTTTCTCTGTGAATAGGATTTTAATTCAAATTGGTGCTACTGATGTATTGAAATTAGATTGGATTCATATTGGCCGCTGTCCTTTGGTTATTATGCGGGGTTAGGCTCGTAAAACACACTTTCCCGAAATGTGCACTTTCTGCAAAGGTGCACTTTCCGCAAAATGTACACTCCCAAAATGAACACTTTCCCAATTTGGAAACTTTCCCGAAATGTGCACTTTTTCTAACAGTGCACTTTTCCAAAACGCACGCTTTTCCAAAATGTACACTTTCCCATTTAGGGCACTTTCTCAAAAGGTACACATTTATTATTTAGACATATTCTTCACACACACATGCATACACACATACCACACACAAGCACACGCACACACGCTTCACACTTTTTTTTAAATCCGCACGCATTTTTGTCCTAAATTTAATCTCATCTAAATCGATTGTGTGAGGAGCCTTAAGTTTGATGGCAAAATATACTTTTTTTAGGGTCCCGTAGTCAAAATTGCAAAAACGGAACGCTTATAGTTACGGTCTTTCTGTCCGTCCGTCTGTCCGTCTGTTTGCATTTGTACTATTTCATAGAAACCCTTAGTACTAATAAACATGGACACCCCTACCCCCAAAGTGAAATTTCCGGGAAAATATACCTTTTGCGAAAGTGCACATCCTGGGAAAGTGCACCTATTGAAAAAGTGTACTTATCGGGAAGTGCACTTTTAGATACAGTGTACCTTCCGAGAAAATGACCCTTCTATAGAAGTGCTTCTTTAGAGAAAATGCACATTTCGGGAAAGTGTGTTTTACGAGCCTAACCCATTATGCGCTAGTGAAAACGCACTTGCTAACATGATTCCAATCTATTTGTCAGTGTTTTTTTTATATATCGCTACTAGCTACCCGCGCGGCTCCGCCGCGTATACTAAGAATCTAGGCGGAGCGACGGTATAAAATATAGCACATACTTAATCCTGTAGGGCCATTCTACATATCCCTTATATTCCCCCCGAGATTCCTTATAGGGATAAGTTCGCCTTTGTACCTACTTTACATAATCTTACATATCATGTTTATGTTTTAACCTATTTTGTGTACAATAAAGTGCTTACATACATACATACATATAACCTACCTACTGAACAAAGGGTTTTTAGAATAGGATGGGTATAGTTTCTGAGATTATCCCCATCATACAAACTTACATTTCACAGACATTTCACCTGTTTATTATTAGTATCGGCACTGGCTATTTATAGGTAGGTACCGCTTAATAGTTTTATATCTACTAATTTATGTTTTCCAGTATTAAGTCATATCGTTTTGACAAATTACAATTTAGTCCCTGGGCGACCGAGCTCTGCTCGCGTGAAAATGGAGAAAATACGGAGCAAAAGAATTTTCCCGGACATGAGACCTATCTAGATCGATATCTCGCCCCCGTAAACCCCTGTATTCCAAATTTAATCGAAATCGTTAGTGCCGTTTCCGGGAACGTAATTGCAAATATATGTACAAATATTGCTCGTTTAATTACAAAATTTATATAACCAACCTCCCACCTGTAATCAAAATATAATTATCTGAACCTGAAATAATTTGGATGGTATTCAAGTCAGGTCAACAAAGTCGCCAAAAAAAAAATTTGTAATCAAGTTTCGTTTTCTACATCTTTCTTTATACTGGAAATTAGGCGGAGCCTATCGGCGCCTACGGCATTGTACTAAGTAAGGTTTAAAAAGCCGTCTATGGGGTCCACGACAATTAATGGATTTAATTAAACCTCATTCTTATCCCAACATCTCGAATATGGGAAAATAAGTTTGTATATAAACTTTTCAGAAGTAAAAAAGAACATGGCAAGTAATACTAACGTCTCTGTCAATAAAAAAAAACTACATTTGACACAATACGTCTGTCAGTTTATGTAAATAAACAATATTTACAAAAGGCCGATTACTTTCTATTTTTCTTACTTTTCTTAGTGTTGTATCCATATGTGGCCGACTCAACATTTATAATTTCTCATGCTGAAGAACTTAATACAGGTTTGAGTTTAATTCTTGTTTATTATTTTACATTGTCATCTCGAGTCAAAACAGAATTTACGCCACGTGATGTCACGCAGCCAAAGTCACGTGGTCAGCGCACACTTTAAATATATATTTTAGTAGCTTACCGATAAAAAATGAAAAAACGAAAACCTTATTGCAAATCTGCAGCATGGGACGAATCCAGTGACATAACATTTATCAAAATCGGACCATAACTGTAGATCTGATGGCATGTACAAAAATCGGGCTCGCGTAATAATAATATAGATAAGCAACTTGGCAACGATCGAAATACACTAAACAGCAAAGAAAACGAATACACTTGAAATAGAAATCCTATGAATAGGTACTGCATTTTAAATGCTTTTGAGCTTGAGTACAGTATACCTAACTGGAAATTTTCTACGTTTACTTTCAGGTGCTCGAAGATATATTCCTGAACCATTCGAGTCCACTCCACTTGTCCGGGAAAGCGTTTGAGCTGCTCACTGACGTATTCCTGTTTTACGATTTCTCGGTCACTGGACTTATTCAAAGCATAAAGGTAAATGTTGTATTAGTATGTAATTGGTGTAAAGATCTCGAAGGACAAGAAAACAATTAAAACACCCTTTGTTTACAATTTGGTCTGTAATTTCTTGTGGCTATAGTAATATCAGCTTATTGTCTATGTTTAAAATAAAAATTCAATTACATATATGAATGAAATTAAAGTATTTAAAGTATTCAATGTGGAAAAATAGAATCAAGCAAAACAACAATAAAAAAATTACTTAGACATGCTAGCAATCGAATTTAAACTTTTGTGAGACATGTTTATAACAATATTATTAATTACACGGTTATACTCACGAATTAAATGTCACTACGGGCGACATGTTTCGAACTTTTCGGGAGTCCTTCAGGATGAATGTTTTCGCGGCATCGTCGCTTGAAGAGTGCTTAATATAATATAATATGTCAGTTTAAACGTATAATTATTAGTACATAATAGTGTAGTATTAGTAGTAGCAAATTTAAAAGATCCACAATAGGTGGCAATCAACTTTTACTTGACCCTTCGGTTTTTCTTCATTATCAGTTTCCACAACATCTGTACTTATGTGTATGTTGTAAAGTGTATTATTTCTTATAGCCAGATAAACAGTCTATTAGAACATATATGTTGCATCTCGCGAAAAAAGTATTCTACCAGAAAACATGGTTTTCCAGGCGACAAACCACAATTTTCATACTATGTCCGCTGATGAACCGGTGAAATTGAGGTCAAATTAATATTTTGAATACAGTTGTCATGGAGTTACACGCTATAATTAATTGGGGCAGGAATGCGACAACAATTAACAACAGCAGACATCGTATTTTCTTGTAATCACCTTTTAAACAGCAAATAGTAGAAATGGGGAGGACACTAAAAAATTGATTGACTCAGGTAACAAATCTAACATATCCCGTTTCCTCAGTATTGTATGATGGAACACTACTATGGAGACAACGTGAAATCCCTCTGTTGTTCACGAGACGATATCGAAGATACGGCCGCCAAACTATCTCCAGACGACATAGAAACTATTAGACAGCTGCCTTCCTTCCGGCCCTTCCTCGAAACCCAGGATTGTGAGACCAAGATCGGCCTCTTTGAAGACGACAATTTCTTCAGAGAAGTTATGTGCCAGGAGTTGAACAAGCTACACGATTACCTGCACAGTTTTTATCTCTGTGTGCGGTTGTTGGCGGCGTTTTTGAAGGATTTGCCTAAAAATGTTATTGGGAAAACGGTAATTATTTTTCGTTTGTTGCTTTACTACATTTTGACGGTTTCTTGACGACCGATACGACGGTATTGCGGCAAACTAAAACGGGGAAAACCTGCTACAGTAGTTCTAGTATAAGTTTTATCGATACATATACGTTTTCGAACGCGTTTGCGTTTAGTTTCAATTTGTATGGTATCGCGTAGTGCGTAGTTAGTAATAGTTACCACCAAAGGCGCTGTTCGTGTTGCCATACAAATTAAAACTAAACGGAAACGCGTTGATTATGTATTGTATCGATAAAACTTATACCTCTGCCTCTGGTTACGAACGAAGGCGAACAGTGAGATAACTAACATACGATATATTTATTTATATTATCACTTTAACTGGAGGCGTGTGTTCTCGCAGCAAAAGCGCGCCATCCGCGCGATGGCCGGTAAGCCAAGGGATGCCCCAGCGCGTGACCTTTTTCGCGATCTCAAGATTCTGCCCCCGCCTTGTTTACTCATTTACCAGATCTCAGTGTTCACACACGAGAACTTGGATATGTTCAAGCGCAGAGGCATTAACACAAACTACAACCTGCGCAGTAATAGACACCATAAAAGGCTGATCGCCGAATCACACAGACTTGCCAAGTCAGAGCGATCCGCGTACCTCTATTTACAATCGCCTGCCAGACTCCGTAAGAGATGCAACTTCCACCGCAGCATTCAAGGTCAGACTGAAAAAGTGGTTGACGCAGGAGTCATTCTATTCGTACGAACAATTCTTTAGTATACCAATGATAATTTAAATGTATAAAATATAGTTTGACATATATAAATAAATATTCGTAAATATTGTACCCTGACTTGTAGCAATTGTTATTAAAATATTTCTTTCTTTCTTTCTTTCTTTAATACTTCATTTGTCTTTAATACTCTTTGGGGGAGGCCTATGTCCAGCAGTGGACGCCTTTCGGCTGATATGATGATGATGATGACTTCATTTCTAACTACTAATTAACGCATTTCACAACGTGAATTTTATGTGTATGTGGGCGGCAATCCACTATGATTGGTTATTTATTTGTCATAAGTTATTTATCGATTAAATAATCATTTTAAGTAAGTTCTTACTATGATTAGTTCATAACTAAGTATGAAATGATTACTTTGCTACCGTTTTATAATTTTGTAATGTGATGAAACAACTATATCCTCTTTTGTTAATATCGGGAAAGTTCAGTACAATGTTTATTAATTTTGATGTGTCACTTTGTAAGCATTTTAAAACAGTAAAGAGTTTAGTTCTACGAGTAAATTGTTATTTAACATTTGTATTAATATTTTAGGTTACTTGTTAAATAAATAATTAAATAAGGATTTGTATTGGTTTCCAACCACAGCACGCCATTACCCAAGCGTAAGGTGGCGTGAGGTGATGGAGTGGGGTTGGTTGGAAAGGCTATTTAAGTTGCACGCCATTTTTCTCTTCTTCACTGTTGAACTTCGGTTGTGTAAACTTACTCTGCCAATTTGTTAATAAAAAGTGATTTGAATAAACTTCTTCATCTATTTATTCAAACTTGTGCCCTCTGTCCACGACTATGGACGAAGCCAGCAATGTGTTGCCACCTGATGGCTTGAATAATCAGGCGACTAATGGGATGTCGCCGACATGTACCTGTACTATAGCTGCCCGGTTATTACATAGAACGCAATTGAAGTCGCGGGATTAAATATAACCTTTGCCCATCCTCAACGTGTATTCTATATACTGGTGAAATAATTTTTGAAATCAATTAACTAGTTCCGGAGATTTGCCCCTACATACAAACTTATAAAGACTAAAGACACTTAGAATTTTACCTTTTTATTATATTGGTATACTTAGATTATGAAAATGTATTACGTTTGCTTATTTTTCAGGTCCGTGAAATATACACCAAATGTGCCGGTGAATCAATAACTCAAACCCCAACTTTCAAAGAATGCATGCAGCTGATAAACTTCCAGTCGCAAGTCAAACTTCTAGACAGTATTCAGGGTGCACTAAAAGTCATCAATTCAGAACTACAAAATGTGTCCCCAGTGAAACCTTTGAGGTCCACGCCTACTAAGAACAATACTAAGTTGGTGTTAAATAGTGAGCTAGGGGAAACCTTTGCTAAGACTGTTAGAGTGCATTTACTCACGTTTTTGAGACAACTTGAGAACGCCAGTACGGAGGCTACTTTACTCACAGATGTTGCCAATGATGCTGAGAATGATATGGAGATTGTCCCGGGAAATAGATATAAATTGAAAGAGGTATGTACCTACTTTACTCACAGATGTTGCCAATGATGTTGAGAATGATATGGAGATTGTCCCGGGAAATAGATATTAATTGAAAGAGGTATGTACTTTACTAATATATTCTCTCGATGACCTCTGTCGCCTAGTTGGTAGTGACCCTGCCTGCGAAGCCGGAGGTCCTGGGTTCGAATCCCAGTGAGGGCATTTATTTGTGAGATGTGCATAAATATGTTTTCCTGAGTCATGGATCTTTTCTATGTATTTAAGTATTTATAAGCATCGTCGTCTAGTAGTACCCATAGTACAAACAAGCTTTGCTTAGTTTGGGACTAGGTCGAATTGTGTAAGAATCTCCCCAAATATTTATTTTATTTATTTATTTATTATTGTCGTACAGTAGCGGAATGACAAGGTTCGTCACTTTTGAACCTTAACATCATAAAAAAAAAGTCGAAAAGTGACGAATTTTTTAATTCCTCCACTAAACATTTTGTCTAATCTTTTCTGTAACGTTTTTCATACGTATTTTCTTTTACGTTATCTTTTATAAGCGAACTGATAAAGACTGGAATTCGCTTCCGTCTGTATTCCTTGTCAATTAGACTGTAGGTATCTTTAAGGCAAGAGCGATAGGCAATTACTGAATTAGTGAGCTACATCTTTGACCTTTCCACTTTCCATCATATGAGACTAGGTCCAATCGCTGGTCAGTTGTACATAAAAACCTTAGCAAGTCACTTACTTGCATAGCTAACATGTTGAAATGAAGAAGTAAAGATGTGTATGAAGGTTGGCTTGCTACAAATAAACTTCGTCTGTACCGCCTCTCGGAGGAATTTTGAATGCTTTTGACATAGGTAGCGGAATCCTTTTTAACTGACCTGCCTCTGCAATTGCAAATTCCTGTATCTGCAAAAAGCATGTGCAATGTGCATCAAGGAATCTGATACCATTCAAAATTCTAACATAGTTTGAGTTTTACTTCGTTCCATTTCAAAACAAAACAGACTACTCTATTTCCTATTACAGTAGCTCTAGTATAAGTTTTATCGATACATATACGTTTTCGAACGTGTTTGCGTTTAGTTTCAATTTGTAAGCCAACGCGTAGTTCCTAATAGTTACCACCAGAGGCGCTGTTCGCGTTGCCATAAAATATGAAAATAAACGCAATCGCTTTCGGAAACGTTACAGTTGATTCAAATTACATTGCCAATTTTTCATGTATGGTGGGCGGTTAGAGACTAGAGTAACTTGCGATTGTGAACTGTATCATAATGTAGAAAGGTTGATTTTCAACTGAACAAAGCGCTTTATTACCTGCTTTTTTCAGCAATTACTACGCGCGACAAGAGCCGACCGCATTCAATCGGAGTTTGAGATGATTCGAGCACGCTTTGTCAGCTACCTCGAAGACATGTTTGTTAAGGTAAGGTAAAGTCGCCATCAGATATATCGGAACAAACAAGGTGCTCACAAATATCTGTACACGACTATTGTCAAGGCGTTAAGGCGCATGCTCAGGTATTTTTGATCACCTTGAAGAGTATGTGGGGAGTTGGGGACACAGATTGCTTAGTAGGCTTTTCGCCGTAGCGCGCCTTACTAAGTAATGTGCCGGTCTCACGGCAGTCGTATCCCGGGACGCGCACTGAAAGCACTGTTCGGTACTAAATAATATGAGCTACTCTCCTGCCGTTTCGCTGACCTCGACACGTCGACCTTCTCACCCCACATTGGTGAACCCGTCGTCAGGTAGCGAAATGGTGGACGGGAAATACGTTGGTCTCGTGGCCGCGGAACTCGCGCGGACGATGACGGACCTCGTCAGGCTGGAGCGCAGGGACGCGACCCTGGAGCTCGCCCGGCGAGTGGAGCAGGGGAAATGGGTTCAACCCATTACCAAATACCGCGCAGGTCCAACCACCGTCAGTGTATTAGTGATTGATGATGATGTAGTCCCGGCCGATTCCGGCCAGAGCGACTGCGTTCAGGTATGCTGTTGACGGTCGTGTGACTTATGTAGCCAATCTCTTCGTGAAGGTCCTCGCACATTGCGGGCATGTGAGCACACCGTTTAAATAATAATAATTGATTGCCGCAGGTGGTCTGGCTTTCAATGCATCGCGCTTCGAATCTAGCTCAAACCGCCGCTCGGTTTCAAAATTAGATATTTTTGTTTTAACCAAATGTCGCCACTGGCAGCCTCCTTCTCCCACAGCGAGGGCTCAATGCGACACCTTTTCATGTGTCGCTTTAGCACATCTTTATACCTGAGGAGTTGTCCGCCATGCTTTCGCTTGCCCTCCTCAAGTTCCGAATAAAAGATGCGCTTCGCCACTCGCTGTTCTGACATTCGTGACACGTGCCCGCACCACCGAAGCTGTCGACTAGTTTAAGTAAATGTTAAAGCACCGCAGGCCGACGCAGTGCCACGACGCGCTACGAGCGTAGCGCGCCCTGTGGTTTGGGGGCCGCCAGCCGTAGTAAGCTGGCAGAGGCCTTCGCGCGAGCAACAGCGCGAGGCCGGCCAAGGTAGGCAGTCGGCGGGACCCGCGCCGAGAGGCGAGCGGCCACAACCTACGACGGCGGCAGGAGCACGGGCGGTGTCCGCCCTGACAGCACAGGTTCTGAAGGACACTTACCTCCACAACTACGGGGCGTTGGCACGCAAGTGCCGAGAGCCCTGCCGCTGGAGAGGCCTAACAGCAGCCCATATACAGTCCAAGCTCGGATTCATATTAAGAGGCCCCGTGGACCGTCTGATATCGATTTTGAACCAAATCGGACTGTATTTCAAGAATTTCAAGATGGCGGCAACTTTTTTACAATCCAAGCTCGGATTCATATTGAGAGGCCCCGCGGATCCTCAGATATCGATTTTGAACCAAATCGGACTGTATTTCAAGAATTTCGGGCTTACTAGGGCCCTTTCGTCGGCGTACGCGGTCGAATGCGGAAAGCGATCCCGCGGCGCCCCTTTCTTAAGGCGGAGCTGGCAATCGTTGGGGTTTTAGACGGTAGTCCAAGGCTATTGCCGCGGTTAGTCCGTCATACCCGCCCTGCCCCTTCCCCGTGGCGGGCGGGATGCGTAAAGGCATTTCCCCAACGTAAAAAAAAAGGGCCCTTTCGTCGGCGCACTAGGAGGACTAGGAGGCCACTCGTATAAGTGTAAGAGTTTCATTCATTTCAATGCGTTACAGTTTACAGTGCAGTGTAATTTAGTTGTGTTTAATTTAACTTCAAGTGTTTTCGGAATGGCTTTAAAGGGTGCAGATACCCGAATTACCGCATGTTAGATGTACTCGTAGTCGCTAAGCGACACAATACGGCTATAACCTTATATAATAGGGAACATTATGCAAAGCTCTGCCTAGGGGGCGACACTAACACAAACCGTAAACAAACCGCCATGACGTACAATGTCATATTTATTAACCTAACAACAATAACAAGTAATTGAAGGGATGTCTACAAAAACAACATAACTACATTGGAGTTGATTTTACAGGAAGCGAAAAAAACGTAATTTCACCTAAAATATTATTTCTTTAAACAATACCTTCCATTTACTATGCAGGCGTATGGCCATAGAGTTACACTTGCATCTTGGATCCCATTAACAATCGGTTATCTCTTCGAAAATATGTAAAATAACTTCGTCACTTATGCTGTTTTTGTAAAATTATTGGCGGTTGTTATTTTTGTGCAAAAATCATTGATATTCCTATAGTAAAAATAATTATTGAATTTACGAAAACCGTTTCATTACCAAATGTATTGCATTTAAATTAAATACATAAATGTATAAGAGAATGTAATTATTATTGTACTATAAGTTTCGTAGAGCTGAGTAATTCCATTTTAAAGATAGACGGGTAATTTTGGGCAAAAGGGTTCCTAATTAAACAATGTATATTGCACAATTGTAGCGTCTTCACAGACGGACATAATCATAGCAATAACTCGATTTCGTAAAATATGTCAGTTATGTTGTTTTTGTAAACAGCCCTTCAATTGATGAAAACGCGTTAGACTACAATACTTAGTTTTATTATCATTCGTGTGTAAAATACCTGTACTGTGATATTAAAATGGCATCCTATAGCCATTTAAAGATGAGGATGTGGAAGAGGGCTTTTTTTTGCTTTACGTCGTATTGCCGCTTCCCATAGTTTTCTTATCATCGGTTCCTTCGGAAATGAACGATGCCCTTCATTCTTGCATCCAATTACGCAGCACTGATGCATTTTATTTATTGAAATATTCTCTTCCCTATTTGATCCAGAGCTTTGAAGGACTTGTCAAAGTTGTCAAAAAAACTGTTTACTAATTGTGATAATGCTGCAGATCTGGCGGCAGAACATTGCAGTAATGTTCCCTATTAATTAACGACGGGCCACCTTGAGCGTTCCGAAAATCACTTTCTATAATACAAGTGTATAAGTATGGCTACAGTGAAATGATGTGCATTTAAAAAACGAACCCAATCTATCTACGTCGTAAAGACGACAATAGATCGCGTTCCGCTCAATAGTTACATCGTGCGTGTATCAATGAGATAGGGATATTCACGAAATTGTTGAAACTATCGTCTCTACGCCGCATTAGTGATTCTTGGTTATGGAGTGGAATGGAAGGATAATAATGTCGAAAATATGTTGCATTACTGCTGTTGTGTCATACGGTATGGCCACTCCGAGATTATTTATTTATTCGTATGGCATTACTAAATTACAGAGTCGCTTTACTTAACTATTACAATGTAATGTCCAAATTCTTCACCCATTGGGTAGCGTTTGCGTCAGGTGAGTGCAGGTCTAAGATATTCCCAGAGAATTTCCGGTTCGGACAGTCGTTGATTATGTGGTGAATCGACTGCACAGGCGCTCCGCAGTCGCACGCTGGTGATGCGCGCCAACCACATCTATGCAGGTACTCCGCACAGCGTCCGTGTTCGGTGCGCAATCTGTTGAACTGGCACCATAGCCTTCTGGGTGCTGAGAAGCCCCAAGGTTTGCATGTGGGGTCGTAAGTGCTCGGACTGCTGGCTGGAGCGTTGGACCGCCACTCTGCTTTCCAAGCTTCCTTCATAACGAAGCCATGATGTTTCAGGTTATGGGCGGTCTGGTAAGGAGGATGCCGGGACCTCAATCGATGCTGTGGTGGATGTTGAAATTCCTGGTAGGCGGGCATATTTGGGTTGTTGTATATTTTATTGGCCTCCTTCAATAGCGCTTGCTGCTGCCTGAGGTGCGGCGGTGGGATATGGCTTAGAGCTGGGAGCCATTGTACAGGAGTGGATTTGATGGTACCCGATATGCAACGCATAGTAGTTCGTAGTTGTACATCGATTTTGTCCGTGTGAGAGCTATTCAGCCAGGCTGGAGCACAATATTCACCTGCTGAGTAGACTAGGCCCAGCCCTGTGGTGCGAAGGACATCAGCATTAGCTCCCCAAGTTGTGCCAGTTAATTTATGGAGAATGTTGTTCCGAGTTCCGAGTTTCTTACTTAGCTTTTGAAGGTGTGGGCCAAAAGTTAGTGAGCGGTCTAAGGTTACGCCAAGATATTTAGGACAACTCCGAGATACAATGTCAGTAATCAAAAAGAAATAGAGTGGAATAAGATTAGGCACCGATGCTGAAGAGTTGCCAGCACGGTATTGCTAATCCGTGGTCAGCAGACCGACCCACTTATTAGGGGATATTTTCCATTCAGCTTCCGCCACCAACCAACAACAACAACAATGTACGTAACAATGTAATCTTTGGCCCCGCAAGAGAGACCTTTGTAATAAATATTTATTAAGTCACTCGAAAAATTTGTTTGTTCATTTAGCCAAGCTCTCTCGTTGGTATCGCTTACACAGGCACAGGAAACGCGCACTAGTTCGTGGAACATAACGGCTCGAGGAATTTGCCGAGCGCGTATAAGTGGAGCCTGGGAGACGGTCGTAGGTAACAACGAGCCATGTTGTTATACGATCCGCTCACACGCTGACGCCGCGATTGCCGAGTTCGTAAGTGCAGCCTGGGAGACGGTCGTAGGTAACAACGAGCCATGTTGTTATACGATCCGCTCACACGCTGACGCCGCGATTGCCGAGTTCGTAAGTGCAGCCTGGGAGACGGTCGTAGGTAACAACGAGCCATGTTATACGATCCGCTCACACGCTGACGCCGCGATTGCCGAGTACGTAAGTGCAGCCTGGGAGACGGTCGTAGGTAACAACGAGCCATGTTGTTATACGATCCGCTCACACGCTGACGCCGCGATTGCCGAGTTCGTAAGTGCAGCCTGGGAGACGGTCGTAGGTAACAACGAGCCATGTTGTTATACGATCCGCTCACACGCTGACGCCGCGATTGCCGAGTTCGTAAGTGCAGTCTGGGAGACGGTCGTAGGTAACAACGAGCCATGTTGTTATACGATCCGCTCACACGCTGACGCCGCGATTGCCGAGTTCGTAAGTGCAGCCTGGGAGACGGTCGTAGGTAACAACGAGCCATGTTGTTATACGATCCGCTCACACGCTGACGCCGCGATTGCCGAGTTCGTAAGTGCAGTCTGGGAGACGGTCGTAGGTAACAACGAGCCATGTTGTTATACGATCCGCTCACACGCTGACGCCGCGATTGCCGAGTTCGTAAGTGCAGCCTGGGAGACGGTCGTAGGTAACAACGAGCCATGTTGTTATATACGATCCGCTCACACGCTGACGCCGCGATTGCCGAGTTCGTAAGCAAGCCTGCGTCTCAACTACATTGTAATGTTGTAATGGAGTCAGATCCATACTAATATTATAAATGCGAAAGTGTGTCTGTCTGTCTGTCTGTCTGTTACCTCTTCACGCCTAAACCGCTGAACCGATTTAGATGAAATTTGGTGTACCGATAGTTTGAGCTCCGGGAAAGGACATGGGATAGTTTTTATCCCGGAAATCAATCCCTAAACGGGGAATAGAGGGTGAAAGATTGTATCGAGCTACGATATAAACGAGTTCTACGCGGACGGAGTCGCGGGCAGAAGCTAGTAGGAATATATAATAGTTTATGTGACTGTACATAATGAAGGGCATTAAACACGAGGTGTGGGTTCGCCAGCCAATCGTTACGAAATGCGTTCAGTAGCTCTAGTATAAGTTTTATCGATACATATACGACACGGCATGGCACAGTACGATACGACACGACACGACACGACACGGAACACCGCATACATCATGTACTATGAGATTGTCTGTCTATCCGTCTGTCACCAGGCTGTATCTCAATAACCGTGATAATTAGACAGTTGATCACAGATGATGTATTTCGGTTGCCGCTATAACAACAAATACTAAAAAACAAAATAAAATAAATATTTATAGGTACGGAACCCTTCGTGCGCGAGTCCGACTCGCACTTGGCTGGTTTTTTTTTAATTTATTAAATCAGTATCTTTTATTTTTATTTATTTGTAGGGTCTGCAGCCGCCAGCCACACAGACCTTCCACGAGGTTTTATTCTTCAGTGACGTCAGCAGCGTCAGGAAACAGATCGTCGGTTCGCCGCGCGGAGCTGTGCACACCGCGTTGAGCAATCCTCACCATTATTTACAGGTAGATATGGGTCATATTCGTCAGCCTCAAATATGCGGTTGTATCCTTTTATTGGCTTACACAACTGTAGGGCGAGTATTGTATATTTGACAGCTGTGTTTTTCGTATATTTGACACTTGAAATGCTTGACAGCTAGGGGTCATTGGTTAGCATATCTCTGGTGGATGCTTAATACCCTTACATATGCCGTGCAGTGTTTAATATATTAATGAACCATAGATTCCATTTTTTTTAATCTGTTATGTCTTGAATGGAAACATCTATTCTTGAATGTCTATGTTTCCAATCTATTTATTCAAATAATTATGTCATAGCAAAAAAAAGACAGTTATACGTCGTTGCTAGTATTATTTGTCAGGTGTAGTAATGTGCAAGATGAATATAAAGGGATTAAAAGTGGCTGATTTTAATTAATACATATTTGTACAGTTTTACATAAAGCCACGAAATATATTTTTAAATTTATGAATACATAAAGAACATCCAAGACCCATAAACAAATATTCCTGCTCAACACACATATTGACCGCCAGCGCCAGTTTCGTAGGCTTGCCTGTGACTTGTCACGACCAACTACCCGAAAGAGGCCGTTAAATTGACGAAATTCTTTGTTTCAGTGCTCATGCTGCCGCCTATCATCATCAGACAGCGCCTCAGCCACGCTCCCCGACGTGTGTCTAGCGTACAAGCTGCACCGCGAGTGCGGCAAGCACATCAACCTGTACGACTGGCTGCAGGCGTTCGCCGCCGTGCTGTGCGGCAGCGAGGAGGCAGACGCGCTCACACAGTAACGTGTTCATTTCATATTGAACTTTATACATGAGTAAACATGGTCGCTTTCTGCATGTATAGCAGTCAGGCGCCTCAGCCACGCTCGACGTGTGTCTAGCGTACAAGCTGCACCGCGAGTGCGGCAAGCACATCAACCTGTACGACTGGCTGCAGGCGTTCGCCGCCGTGCTGTGCGGCAGCGAGGAGGCAGACGCGCTCACACAGTAACGTGTTCATTTCATATTGAACTTTATACATGAGTAAACATGGTCGCTTTCTGCATGTATAGCAGTCAGGCGCCTCAGCCACGCTCGACGTGTGTCTAGCGTACAAGCTGCACCGCGAGTGCGGCAAGCACATCAACCTGTACGACTGGCTGCAGGCGTTCGCCGCCGTGCTGTGCGGCAGCGAGGAGGCAGACGCGCTCACACAGTAACGTGTTCATTTCATATTGAACTTTATACATGAGTAAACATGGTCGCTTTCTGCATGTATAGCAGTCAGGCGCCTCAGCCACGCTCGACGTGTGTCTAGCGTACAAGCTGCACCGCGAGTGCGGCAAGCACATCAACCTGTACGACTGGCTGCAGGCGTTCGCCGCCGTGCTGTGCGGCAGCGAGGAGGCAGACGCGCTCACACAGTAACGTGTTCATTTCATATTGAACTTTATACATGAGTAAACATGGTCGCTTTCTGCATGTATAGCAGTCAGGCGCCTCAGCCACGCTCGACGTGTGTCTAGCGTACAAGCTGCACCGCGAGTGCGGCAAGCACATCAACCTGTACGACTGGCTGCAGGCGTTCGCCGCCGTGCTGTGCGGCAGCGAGGAGGCAGACGCGCTCACACAGTAACGTGTTCATTTCATATTGAACTTTATACATGAGTAAACATGGTCGCTTTCTGCATGTATAGCAGTCAGGCGCCTCAGCCACGCTCGACGTGTGTCTAGCGTACAAGCTGCACCGCGAGTGCGGCAAGCACATCAACCTGTACGACTGGCTGCAGGCGTTCGCCGCCGTGCTGTGCGGCAGCGAGGAGGCAGACGCGCTCACACAGTAACGTGTTCATTTCATATTGAACTTTATACATGAGTAAACATGGTCGCTTTCTGCATGTATAGCAGTCAGGCGCCTCAGCCACGCTCGACGTGTGTCTAGCGTACAAGCTGCACCGCGAGTGCGGCAAGCACATCAACCTGTACGACTGGCTGCAGGCGTTCGCCGCCGTGCTGTGCGGCAGCGAGGAGGCAGACGCGCTCACACAGTAACGTGTTCATTTCATATTGAACTTTATACATGAGTAAACATGGTCGCTTTCTGCATGTATAGCAGTCAGGCGCCTCAGCCACGCTCGACGTGTGTCTAGCGTACAAGCTGCACCGCGAGTGCGGCAAGCACATCAACCTGTACGACTGGCTGCAGGCGTTCGCCGCCGTGCTGTGCGGCAGCGAGGAGGCAGACGCGCTCACACAGTAACGTGTTCATTTCATATTGAACTTTATACATGAGTAAACATGGTCGCTTTCTGCATGTATAGCAGTCAGGCGCCTCAGCCACGCTCGACGTGTGTCTAGCGTACAAGCTGCACCGCGAGTGCGGCAAGCACATCAACCTGTACGACTGGCTGCAGGCGTTCGCCGCCGTGCTGTGCGGCAGCGAGGAGGCAGACGCGCTCACACAGTAACGTGTTCATTTCATATTGAACTTTATACATGAGTAAACATGGTCGCTTTCTGCATGTATAGCAGTCAGGCGCCTCAGCCACGCTCGACGTGTGTCTAGCGTACAAGCTGCACCGCGAGTGCGGCAAGCACATCAACCTGTACGACTGGCTGCAGGCGTTCGCCGCCGTGCTGTGCGGCAGCGAGGAGGCAGACGCGCTCACACAGTAACGTGTTCATTTCATATTGAACTTTATACATGAGTAAACATGGTCGCTTTCTGCATGTATAGCAGTCAGGCGCCTCAGCCACGCTCGACGTGTGTCTAGCGTACAAGCTGCACCGCGAGTGCGGCAAGCACATCAACCTGTACGACTGGCTGCAGGCGTTCGCCGCCGTGCTGTGCGGCAGCGAGGAGGCAGACGCGCTCACACAGTAACGTGTTCATTTCATATTGAACTTTATACATGAGTAAACATGGTCGCTTTCTGCATGTATAGCAGTCAGGCGCCTCAGCCACGCTCGACGTGTGTCTAGCGTACAAGCTGCACCGCGAGTGCGGCAAGCACATCAACCTGTACGACTGGCTGCAGGCGTTCGCCGCCGTGCTGTGCGGCAGCGAGGAGGCAGACGCGCTCACACAGTAACGTGTTCATTTCATATTGAACTTTATACATGAGTAAACATGGTCGCTTTCTGCATGTATAGCAGTCAGGCGCCTCAGCCACGCTCGACGTGTGTCTAGCGTACAAGCTGCACCGCGAGTGCGGCAAGCACATCAACCTGTACGACTGGCTGCAGGCGTTCGCCGCCGTGCTGTGCGGCAGCGAGGAGGCAGACGCGCTCACACAGTAACGTGTTCATTTCATATTGAACTTTATACATGAGTAAACATGGTCGCTTTCTGCATGTATAGCAGTCAGGCGCCTCAGCCACGCTCGACGTGTGTCTAGCGTACAAGCTGCACCGCGAGTGCGGCAAGCACATCAACCTGTACGACTGGCTGCAGGCGTTCGCCGCCGTGCTGTGCGGCAGCGAGGAGGCAGACGCGCTCACACAGTAACGTGTTCATTTCATATTGAACTTTATACATGAGTAAACATGGTCGCTTTCTGCATGTATAGCAGTCAGGCGCCTCAGCCACGCTCGACGTGTGTCTAGCGTACAAGCTGCACCGCGAGTGCGGCAAGCACATCAACCTGTACGACTGGCTGCAGGCGTTCGCCGCCGTGCTGTGCGGCAGCGAGGAGGCAGACGCGCTCACACAGTAACGTGTTCATTTCATATTGAACTTTATACATGAGTAAACATGGTCGCTTTCTGCATGTATAGCAGTCAGGCGCCTCAGCCACGCTCGACGTGTGTCTAGCGTACAAGCTGCACCGCGAGTGCGGCAAGCACATCAACCTGTACGACTGGCTGCAGGCGTTCGCCGCCGTGCTGTGCGGCAGCGAGGAGGCAGACGCGCTCACACAGTAACGTGTTCATTTCATATTGAACTTTATACATGAGTAAACATGGTCGCTTTCTGCATGTATAGCAGTCAGGCGCCTCAGCCACGCTCGACGTGTGTCTAGCGTACAAGCTGCACCGCGAGTGCGGCAAGCACATCAACCTGTACGACTGGCTGCAGGCGTTCGCCGCCGTGCTGTGCGGCAGCGAGGAGGCAGACGCGCTCACACAGTAACGTGTTCATTTCATATTGAACTTTATACATGAGTAAACATGGTCGCTTTCTGCATGTATAGCAGTCAGGCGCCTCAGCCACGCTCGACGTGTGTCTAGCGTACAAGCTGCACCGCGAGTGCGGCAAGCACATCAACCTGTACGACTGGCTGCAGGCGTTCGCCGCCGTGCTGTGCGGCAGCGAGGAGGCAGACGCGCTCACACAGTAACGTGTTCATTTCATATTGAACTTTATACATGAGTAAACATGGTCGCTTTCTGCATGTATAGCAGTCAGGCGCCTCAGCCACGCTCGACGTGTGTCTAGCGTACAAGCTGCACCGCGAGTGCGGCGTTCGCCGCCGAGATATTTTCTTGTAATATGAGACGGATCAAGAAAAGTGTCTTATTCGCCGTCCTAAACCCAAAACGTAAGTGACGAAAATGTTTATATTTTTCAAAAATAATTGACGCAGCTGAAAAGTCTGCAACTTTTTTCTGGTGCTAAGGTTATTCCTATCACCAAAAAAATAATCAGGCACTTCTGAAATTTTCATCCATTCCCAATCAACATTTCGTAAGTTATCATACCATACCTACTGACAGAGCGGAAGGACTTACAATGTTTCGTTTCCGTCTCAGATAGCTAATACATACGGCAGGTTAAGGCAAACTTACCTTAACCTTTTAACCGTTACCGCCCATCCGCATGATTTTATAGCATCGTTTTAACTTTATGGCAATACATATTTTAAGCTCCTTTAAACTGAACGTACTCTACTGCTTCCGTTAAGAGACTATAAAGCCCTTAAGAATAAGAATAATTTATTACTTAACAAGCACATGATTACAGATTATACAGACATTATCCGTGGGGTTCCAAACTAGGCTGAGCCTGTATCTTGGGACCCACTGAGTCGGTTAACAAATCTCTTCAGACACAATTCTCACAAAGCACGACATGAAAGTAACAAAGGGAAAATTTAAACATTTCATATAATATGAGCGCTGCTAACTTATCAATGGGAACACAAATTCATCATTAAGAGGATTGTGAAGTGCCGATACGCGGCACGAGTAGGTATTTAAAAAAATTATACCTGTTTCACACCGCTCTGTGCCTCACCCGTATCGTGCGATAGAGAGAGTAGCTAGTCCTGGAGGCAATTGCCTACATTTCCTTGTTGAAATATTGTTCCGGGTGATAACGTTTTTACCCCCCTAAACTTTAATGAAATGGAATAATTTTGGTATTATTGGATTCAGTACACTATAATCTATGTCTGTACGTTTTCTTTTTTTAGTAAATCAGTTTAGATTAATTAAAAAAAAAAAAACGGTAGACAAAGTTTTTAAGTCAAAAATATCGATTTTTAGTTGCTAATAACTTTTAACGCAAGCAATATTTCTTAAAAATCAAAACGTACAGACCTAGTTTTTCATTATATCTACAACATGTCCAAAAATTATAATAAACGAAGAATGTTTACGGTGTGAAAAACGTTATCGCTTTTTGTATGAAAAATTACAGGTTCACAATCCTCTTAATAAAAACAAAAATTATGCTGCTTTAGTAGAAGAGAGTTTGTGTATGAAAGTGTGTGAGTGTGTGCGCGTGTGTAAGTGTGCGTGAGAGGGGGTGTTTACGTGTGTTAAGTGTTTGTTACGAGTGTATGTTGAATTGTTAGGTACCTATTGGAAAAAGCAACCTTAGATGCAGGGACGTAAAATCTCTTCCGTACCACTATACGAGAGTTCAGCAAACCATTTCCTTAGAGTGGACTTAACTTTGCGTATGGTGCACTTTTTTATATATGACTTTACAGACAGCATTATAAACAAAGGGGTGGATGAAGAATGCGGAGCGTTGGGCATGTGCCGAGTTGACAGAGGGAATGGGGACTCTATATATGCGTCTACTCGTGATGCAATCTATAAGCGGCAACTTTGCAGTACTTCTGTGGACTCTAATGACAGCATTCATGATAAACAGTTGCCTTACTCTAAGTAGACCTGTTTCTTGATAAAGAGTGTCCGTGGGAAAGCGAAAAGGTTTTCTCATCATTACCTTGATAACTGCTCGTTGCGAGCGTTCAAGGTCAAGAAGTGCTGTCTTACCAGCGCTGCCCCAGACCGCAATACAGTATTGAATAATTGATTGGCACAGCGCGTGGTAGACTACGCGTAGTACCTCCGGAGGTGAGCAGTCCCTTAGACGTTTTACTAAATAAATCAATCTTTATTTGTGTATTTGTTATGTTATGCCGTTAAAATTATTATTTTTTTACCAATATTTGGGGACAATCTTACACAAATCGACCTAGTCCTAGCAAAGCTTGTACAGTCAGCTGCAGGGGGTTTGTATGCATCACTATGCAGGGGGGGGGGGGGGGTACCTTTTCTCTGCGCTGACCGTACTTTATGGGTACTAGACGACGATAAACATACGTCTATAAAGAAACTAGCTGTTGCCCGCGACTTCGTCCGCGTAGAACATTTTATCGTCTTAGAAAATGATTTCTCTCAATACACATCCAAACTTTGTACCCTCTTTTAGGGGATAAGTAAAAAAAAAACGTTGATGTTCATTTTCTAGTTTGTGAACAAACAGTCTAAAACCAAATTCAAAAATATTATACTAAAAATGTCTTGAAATACACAAACTTTGAACCCCCTTTTAACACTTAGGGGATGAATTTGGAAAAACTGAAATTAGTTTTGTAGTCTTTTAACGTACAGAATAAGACCAAAGCTGCAAAGTTACAAATCTCTTACTCACACTTTAAAATTTTCATGCTCTCCATTTAATATTTGAACCCGCTTTTAAACCCCCTTAGAGCTTGAATTTTTCTAATCGCTGAAAGAACTTTTTTCGTATTGTAGTAAGTAATCTTACTACTAACTTTTAAGTCTCTAGCTCAAAAAAAGTGGTGCCCATACAAAGCTTGCCCCTTTCTTAACTCCTTTAGGGGTGGAATTTTCTAAAACTCTGAAAATACTTTAATTTTAATTTTAATAAGTAATCTTTTAATAGTATTAAGTCTAGTTCAAAAAAAAATGTTTCCCACACAACACTGGCTCCCCTTCTTAACCCCCTAAGGGATGGTTTTTTCCAAAACCTTTTTTTGTAGTTTTATAAGTAATCTTTCTACAAAGTTTCAAGTGTCTAGCTCAGAAAAAGTGTTCCCCACACAAACCTTGCACCCCTTTTTAACCCCCTTAGGGAATGATTTTTGTAAAACGCTGAATGTAGTTTTTTTGATGTTCTAATAAGTAATCTTTCTACAAAGTTTTAAGTCTCTATTTCAAAAAAAAGCGGCCAAGTGCGAGTCGGACTCGCACATGAAGGGTTCCGTAAAACAAATTGCGGTTTACGATTTATGACGTATTAAAAAAAACCTACTTAGGTACTAGATCTCGTTCAAACCAATTTTCGGTATACAAAAAAAAAAAATACAAAATACAAAATAGTT
This sequence comes from Epinotia brunnichana, assembly GCA_963854355.1. Classification (NCBI taxonomy): domain Eukaryota; kingdom Metazoa; phylum Arthropoda; class Insecta; order Lepidoptera; family Tortricidae; genus Epinotia; species Epinotia brunnichana. The sequence goes on along the minus strand of OY977941.1, from coordinate 8,640,162 downwards.
TATTTCACAAAACCAAATATAACATTGAATTGAGGCTGTCCGTCAGTGACCAAACTAGGCTGAGCCTGTATCTTGGCCTACTGCGAGTATAAGTTTGCATGGTAATTTACATCATATATTTTTTTAGTTTTATCATTCTCTTATTTTAGAAGTTACACACATTTTACCACTTTGGAAGTGTGTCTCGCGCAAACTATTCAGTTTAGAAAAAAATGATATAAGAGACCTCAATATCATTTTTGAAGACCTATCCATAGATACCTCACACTTATGGGTTTGATGAAATATTTTATTTTTGAGTTTCAGTTCTGAGTATGGGGACCCCCAAAACCTAATGTTTTTTTTTTATTTTTGTGTGAAAATCTTAATGCAGTTCAAATAATACATCTACTTACCAAGTTTCAACAATATAGCTCTTATAGTTTTGGAAAAAAGTGGCTGTGACATACGGACGGACAGACAGACAGACAGACATGACGAATCTATAAGGGTTCCGTTTTTAGCCATTTGGCTACGGAACCCTAAAAAGTAGATTTTCCCATACAAACTTTGCACCCTATTTTACCCCCTTAGGGTAGAATTTTCTAAAACACTGAAAGTACTTTATTTGTATTCTAATGACCAATTTTTCTACAAAGTTTTAAGTCTCTATTTAAAAAAATAATTGTTTCCCCCATACAAACTTTGCAGCCCTATTTTACCCACTTAGGGGTGGATTTTCCAAAACGCTGAAAGTACCTTATTTGTATTCTAAAAACTATTTTTTCTACAAAGTTTTAAAGTCTCTAGCTCAAAAAAAAAAGGTTCTTGCATACAAACTTTGCACCCCTATTTTACCCCCTTAGGGGTGGAATTTTCAAAAATCCCTTCTTATCCCTAGCCCACGTTATAAAAGCAAGCGCGTTATATAAGCAATTCGGCTGTGCGTTGATGAGTGAGCGAGTGAGTGAGTGAATAAGTCAGTCAGGACATAGGCATTTATATATATAAATAAATACTTAAATACATAGAAACCATCCATGACTCATGAACAAATATTTGTGCTCATCCCACAAATTAAATGGCCTTACTGGGATTCGAACCCGGAAGCTCCGGCTTTGTAGGCAGGGTCACTACCAACTAGGCTACAGAGGTCGTCAAAAGTTTGATCTGTCACTTTGACATTTACTTTCGTGAGTAAGGGACCAAACACATTTTAGCTAGCGGATGCTTGTTAAGTTTTATGAGGTTACTAGCTTCGCACGGGTTTATATGTTTGCATTAATACATGCATGTATTATGCATATAAACCTTCCTCTTGAATCACTCTATGTATTAAAAAAAACCGCATCAAAATCTGGCCTACATAGGACAGACAGACTGCGGGAAGCGACTTTGTTTTATACTGTCAAATACTGTGTAGTGATGAGGGACGAGTATGTACTAACAAGTTTAATCCTGAAAACTCCCACTAATTACCCACAAACCAAATGCGCAAGCAAAAGTTTTATTATGGCTGCGGTTATCTATAAGGAGGAGGTATTTCCCCAGTTGGGCTCCTCCAAATATGAGCGAAGATGACATGATTAGATTAGATTAGATTGATTTATTACACAATACAGACTTCATTATAAATTACGTTAATGTCAAATTAAAAGAATCCTTATTGTGGTCGTCTATACATTTGAATACAACAAACTTATAAACAACAATATTATAAAAAAAGCGGCCAAGTGCGAGTCGGACTCGCACATGAAGGGTTCCGTGAAATAAATTGCGGTTTACGATTTATGACGTATTAAAAAAAAACTACTTATTAGATCTCGTTCAAACCTATTTTCGGTGGAAGTTTACAATGTACATCATATATTTTTTTTAGTTTTATCATTCTCTTATTTTAGAAGTTACAGGGGGGAGGGGGGGGCACACATTTTACCACTTTGGAAGTGTCTCTCGCGCAAACTATTCAGTTTAGAAAAAAATGATGTTAGAAACCTCAATATCATTTTTGAAGACCTATCCATAGATATCTCACACGTATGGGTTTGATGAAAAATTTTTTTTTGAGTTTCAGTTCTGAGTATGGGGACCCCTAAAACTTAATGTTTTTTTTCGATTTTTGTGTGAAAATCTTAATGCGGTTCACAGTATACATCTACTTACCAAGTTTCAACAGTATAGCTCTTATAGTTTCGGAAAAAAGTGGCTGTGACATACGGACGGACAGACAGACAGACGGACATGACGAATCTTTAAGGGTTCCGTTTTTTGCCATTTGGCTACGGAACCCTAACAAGACATACGGCAAAATGTAAAAATACATTAAAATAGCATGCCGCTGTGTCTTAACCAGGGACCGGAAACCTAATCAGGTTTTTCCATTGGATTTTTTTAGAAGTTGTTTTTATAACCCTATCCATAATGGTAATCTTATGATAAGGTAACCTTACTGATAGGGTGACCCTATTGTTATGGTAAGCATATCAGATGTGGTAACCAGAAGTTAACCCTAAACAAAACCCTATCTCAATAGGGTTACCATAACAATAGGGTTACCCTAACAGTGAGGTTACCACATTGATAGGGTTACCAAATCGATAGGCTTAACCTTTTCAACACTCTGTCACAGAGAAAAGTTGTCAACCACACGCCAAATCAACCAGACATTTAATGCGGAGTTAAACCTTATGACAATGCAAGAAGGCTGCTATCGCGCTGGGCTCCTTGGCGCATATATCAGTCGTTGGCGCTGAACCTGCAGTGCGGATATATGCGCGCGTCGTTGGCGTCGAATAGGTTAAGCCTGAAAAGGGGTTTTCCGGTCCTTCGTCCTAACTCTCTGGAAGACCCTTCTTATGTTTTAAGTTTAATACTACTTTTATAAGTACCGTACGAAATCCGTACCGGAAGGCGCGGCGTGGGTTGGCCCCCCCCACAAGGTGGACTGATGACCTGGTAAAGGCCATTGTGGCACTCTTTGGGGGAGGCCTATGTCCATCAGTGGACGTCTTTTGGCTGATATGATGATGACTACTTTTATATTTGCAGGGCAAGATTCACCCGAGCCGTTGCTGAGCTGCAGTTCCTCGGGTTCATCAAGTCCTCCAAACGAAAGACTGATCACGTGATGCGCTTGACATGGTGATCCATTGCCACTAAGCAGTGTAGTAAACCTACAGAATAGGGGTGTACACCAAATAAATAACCAATAATGATCAATTTTCTCGAAAATTTCCGCAAAACGCACCTTCATATGAAACGATTGTCAATTACTTAGAGCGTTTCTCTCTAAATTTAAATTAAAACGGTTGTAGATTCATATTTTTTATTATTGTCACTAGGCATATTTTTTTGCCTTCTTTCTTTTGGAGTAATAATACATTTTGAGTCTACACCCCTATTGAATTATTAGTACAGATTGTTATGGTGCGGATTCTCTTGACTGAATTCACTTCTCTTTGTGCGGAGTAAACAATGCGATTGTTTTTAATTGTTAAGTGTTAACAAAGCGATTCTCTTTTTTTTTGTTAAGTGTAACCTCTAATTGGCACTGTAATATAAACGTAGTAAACGTCAACACGTTTTCAACCAAAACGCGGCTTTATGTCTAAGGAAGGACTAATACTTAGCAATGTTGTCCATTTTGTATTTACACAGTAGACTTTAATAATAAAGTCGCTATTCGAGTAGAGTATGTGTGGCACGAGGCTATTGTGGATTTGTTGTATCGCAATGGGTCTTAAGATAAAATCCGGTCTAGAATAAGAAGCCGCACAGTGTTATTCCACCTTTTTTATGGCGCGACCAATTTGTTGAAAAATAATTCGCGACCCACCACCACCCAGTGTGTTGTGCACCCTCTGTAGTTGCAAACTTAAATTTTAAAGTATCAAATCTAACATGACTTATTTAAAAAATACTAATAGCTGTCACCCCATTCAAGAGGCTACGCTACCCGCGACCCAGGCTTAAAAGCACTTCTAGCATATACTCCATACAAAACGAAAAAATTCTCATTGTTATTGTAAATTTGTCGCTCAAAAATGTCATGAATATTTCGAGATTTTTTTCAAGAGTGCCAAGTCACTGCGCAATAAATTGGTAGATTATCGGCAAATCAAAGCGATGCGATGGAAGCGAAGCCGATTCAGCGATAGAAACAGCAGCAGTTATATATACACTATTTATTATATTAGTAGGGTCAATCAACTATTTCTGTCCTGTTAGCCAGGAGACAAAATTTCAGAGTTTCATGGAAAAAACTTTACACACGGATTTCTAACATTCCAAAAAGATGGTCCCATACAAAACGGGGTTGAACATGACAAGATAAGGCCACATTTGGTGAAATTAAACCGACAAAATCGCTGTTAAGTATAAAAAGTGACCCGGTGACGTAACCATGGCAACTAATGACAGACACAAAGTTGATTCACCCATTAGGTAATCGCAGCTTCAAACTGCGTTCTGTGTCTAAGAGGTTATTCAGGAACACATTTTTATGTGAACCACTCAATCCACCTTAGGTATACTGTTTGTTGCCGTCTTATTTATAATTAGGTACTTATATGAAGTATGCGGTTCTCACTTTTTATGAAATAAACGTGTTTTTTTTATATACCTTGTTTTAATTATTTCATTGTTGAATTTCTCAAATTATCCCAGACAATTCATCATTGACCGAGGTAATATTTAATCTTTTTTAGGTTGACACCCCAAATAGTTTACCACAAAATAATAGGTAAGTCCAACCTAAGCCAGCGAAATAGTTCGCATAATCATCACCTTTATATTAGTCTAGACAATTTATTGCCTCCGTCTCTATAATTATATATAACCTACTCGTAAAACTAGACAAGTCAAACAGTCAAAGTTTAATATATTCGCCGAAATCACCTTGGGGTTTTTGGGTCTGTGTCAAATAAATATTTGTCCGAGTTGATGTTTTAGGTTATTTACTTTTTTGTATGAAATCGTCTCGTTCTTGCCGTCTAGTGGCTACCGTGGGCTGATGGTTTAGTAGCATTTGTAAGCTGTTCCAGTATCACTTACTTACTTATCTGCTGGACTTAGGGCTCCCCCAAAGAGTGCGACAATGACCGGTTCTAAGCCACTCGCATCCAGCTGACTCCCGCGATCTTTACCAGGTCATTAGTACACCTTGTGGGGGGCCTACCCACGCTGCGCCTTCCGGTACGTGGTCGCCACTCGAGAACCTTTCCGCCCCAACGGCCATCGGTTCTACGTGCGCCCGCTGCCACTTCACATTAGCTACACATATACTCTTTTGAATTTCTTCGCAGACGAAGGTTTGCAAATTTGTCGACGACTGCAACGACTTTGTACTTAGCTGTTACAGTGACTTCACATTGATCGGCTATCGATATCTAGTTTTATTCACACTAGCGGATGTTGCACTCATGAAAGATTTAAAAAATATGATGAGTGGTTCTCGCCAACAAACTGTTATGGTTATTATGGCAGTTTGGCGGGTAAGTACTATAACATATGAACAGATGTAGTGCATAATTGTTTATCATCGTATTTTCTCGGAAACGTTCGTATCTATTTGTCATGCTATTTAGTTCAGTCAACCTCAGTACTTTTTGTACTGTGACCGACTGAAATAGCAATAAGGCACGTTCGTACGTTTCCGTGAAAATACGATGGAAAACAGTTATGCACTAGGTACATCTGTATAAAGCTATGTACAGTCAGCATCAGATAGTTAGCAGCAGCCAAGGTAGCCAAATATATCGCAACACGTCTTTATTAGGTACTATAGGAGTAAGGATGTGTTACGATATATATTTGGGGTAACTAATACATATATTATGACGCTGACTGAACTAAGTACTTTTTGTCGCATATGGTCCCGTTCGCAATTCGTCCCGTTCGACAATTCGTCCCGATCGCAATTCGTCCCGTTCGTAAGACACTTGTCCCACCGCCGGCGAGTAGCGAGTACTCTCATAGTAATTCTTACTCGCGCGAGTAAAAGCTTCGCTCGTCGTCGTACCTACCCGGGACGAATTGCGAACGGGACCTATGCGACAAAACTCTTTTCGAAAATAAATGAAGAAAAAAGTTACCCCCTAGCTAGAGGATGAGAGACGATGCGTACGGTGAAGAGAGCGTGTGGCTTAGTGGAAAATGTCCGGTTGGCCGTTCCAGATAGTGCTGGATTGAGGAATCCCTCATGGTCGTAATAGGGGAAATCGGTTTGGCCGTTCCCCCCAGAAGGATGCTGGGTACCTACTGACTTTTTTCTTTTTTTTATACAACGACGGTGGCAAATCAGATTACGGCCTGCCTGATGTTAAGCTGGTACCGTCGCCTATGGACACTTGTGACTCCAGAAGAATCACAAGCGCGTTGCCGACCCTTTATGCACTTGAGGATTCGCTGTGTTGGCAGATAGAGACATGCAGGTCCCTCACTCCCAACGCAGCGCATCCTATCCTAGGGAGCTCTGGCGACCTTACTCACCACCAGGAACACAGCACCACATGCTTCATAGCATGTAATAATATAGCAACACTACAAAGCAGTGCTATTATGGCTCCGGTCTTCTGTAAGGTACTTCCCCAATTGGGCTGCTCCACATACGAGCGAGATGACATTCCGCTGTGCCCTACCTCTCCTAAAATGGCTCAACATACTACTGTGGTCACTTAAAAAAATCTGTCGGGCTGGCTTGCCTTCCCCTGTAAAACAGAATACGCCCGTGGTAAGTTATCAACGGTTTTTGACCATCGGGGTAACTAGAGTTTTGGCTAATGAAAGATGAGCATGAGATTTTTTTTTTAATTTTTATATGGCAACTGTAGACCTACCTAACCTACCTAATATCAAAGCGAAACCCGGGCTCGTTAGGGCACAACCGGGAATAACGCTAGGAGGATGAGGGTGATGATGTGACGTATTAAATTTGTAGCCGCTGACCTAAATCGCAAAATGCTGGACAAGGTAGCAACTCTGGGTATAGAAGATTTGGACACACCTGGGGACGCTTACCTGGCACACGGCGAATTTAACCCGCTATTAACAAAAAATAGAATACGTGAAATCACATATATACCAAATAAAGACATGAGGCGCTGGCCCCGAGGGACGGCGGCTCCACGTCCCCTTATAATTAAATAAATGTAAAATATGAAACACAACCAACACTAACATCCTTAACTCAACACATGTGACATAACACATACAGCTTACACAGATCTTTTAGACATAAGTTAGCTGACACAATCCTACGGGAACTAAAGGATGTAAACCCTAATAGGTAATTTATAAACGTTTTCTCATTCTCATTCTTATTAAATTTGTATGTACTTTATATGCTAACTAATAAAGGATTTTTGACTTTCGAGCGCTCGAAAATTAAATAAAAGTAAATACGATTTTAGTGTCAAAATAGCAGGCACTAACTTTCAACCGATAGAATTAAATACGAGTGGTCAATACCACTCGCTTTTCAATTTTCTATCGCTACCTATTTGAAAACAGCATTTCGTCATTTTAGTCCGTTTTCGAGTGAAAGATTCGAGCGCTCGAAAGTCAAAAATCGGTCCCCTGTTACAAAAGCACTAACCATAATAAATTGGACGGTTTTTACAAGCATTCTACATTACAATACTACTAATGACCATTTATTTAAACTAATACAATGACATGTAATATTAATAATATTATAAATAAAAGACTTATGACTTATGACTTATTTATTATGACCACTTTGTTACTTATAAAAAAATATATAAAAAATAGAGATTTTTTTTTCTTTGGTTACAATGATCGTTAATGCGGCATTAAAATGCGCTTTATATTGATATACAATTAAAAAAATTACATAATTTACAAACATGAAAATCAAACAATTTCTGCTGGGGACACAAAAAGCTGCAGTAAAAAGTAGAATGGCCCAGGTACCGTCAATGAGTGGATTGCAAAAAAATTGTACATAATTAAGGACCTTAATCTAATCTATGCTTTAACTTTTTTCCATTGTGTAACGAAAGTTACCCATATAAAATGTATGGGTAATTGCCGTTACACAATGGAAAAAAGTCAAAGTGTAGATTAGATTAATGCTCTTAACTATGTACAAATTTTTTGCAATTCACCCTAATATCATCATCTTGTGTCATAGACGAAAATACTAGTAAATAATGTCATAGAGAGGTGAATTCAAGTATTTTTTAAATTTGACGTTTTAGAATTGACACACAATCTTCTAGCTCCCACTTAATTACTAATTAGGCCCATCCATGGCGACAATTTTATAGGTAGGTAGGTAGGTAAGTAGTTACAGAGCGAATCCCTTTTCCATGACGGATCCCATTCCATTATGCCGATGTTGTATACGGTCCACGACTGTTAGCACGCACTGATCGCATTGTGCAACGAGTACAAAACGCATGTGCGCGGTACTGCTTCGGAATTCCTCCTCGAACACATGTGACTCCCTACTTAAATTCGGCAGGCATCCTCAAAATGGCATTTTGAAGAGAGCTTCACTTGTCATTCTTGTTGTTCGGCATCTTAAAAACTTCAGTACCCGAGTATTTGTTTAAAAAGGTCACTTGGCGTAAAAATAGTTCCACAGTGTATGGCCTTAGATCAATCAGCCAAAATTTCATAATTCCTCATCACCACACCACCGCTTTTCGGGGTAGTTTTAAGTACACAGCAACCAAGTGTTGGAATAATATACCTCCACCTCTCAAAAATATTAATTGTCTGAGCAGTTTTAAATTAAAATTAAAACGACACCTCCTCCAGATACAAAAAACTCTACATACCCTTGGGCGGTCGAGTCTTGGCCTCGTATCTTTGATGCTTACTATATACGTGTCATTTCAAATTGTTTATTATTTTATTTCATATTTTTTATATACTTGCTTACTTAACATACATATTTATACAAGTACAACCAAACCACAGTCATTACATAATTTAAAATATACACAACATTACTCACATTCCAATAAGATATTCATTCCCTTCCGACAATATTAATTAGAATTAAAACTTATTATATGTAAGGGTCTGACTGAAAATCAGCGTTGCAGTGTAGGTACTCAGTAGGTACTCACTGCAACAGTATGCTGAGTCTAGCCCCTTTTTGGCATCACAAAATGTAAATGCCTCGTACGATATTGTTTGAGTGTGTTTGTCTATTCCTAAGTCTAATTTGTACACTGTTCCTTTTGTATAAAATGTGATGTTGAATAAAGTTTTTCTAGGTATGTCTATGTCTATGTCATTGGCTTCGGTTTTTAACTGGCACTGGCACTAATATGGCACTGAAACGTGGTCGCTTACAATGGACCTCATAAGAAGGCTCAAAGTCACCCAAAGGGCAATGGAGAGATTGGAGAGGGCTATATTGGGAGTTTCTCAGCGTGATGGCATCAGAAATGAGGCTATCCGCAGCAAAACCAAGGTAAACGATATAGTCCTCCGAATCGCTAAACTTACGTAGCAGTGGCCGCCACATTGCTCGTAGAATCGATGTCCGTTGGGGCGGAAGGGTTCTCGAGTAGCGACCACGTACCGGAAGGCGCGGCGTGGGTAGCCCCCCCCCCCCACAAGATGGACTGATGACCTGGTAAAGGTCGCGGCAGTCCGCTGGATGCGGGTGGCGCAGGACCGGTCACTTTAATGGCACTCTTTGGGGGAGGCCTATGTCGTCGACGCAAACTTTTGTGCCGCGTAAGGTAATCTGTGATATGAAGTTATTCGGTGATAGCTACTTTAAGGTCTAATAGCGGAGTTACTCGATATCTTTACGGCTTGTAATAATATGCAGTAGGTGGTGGCACTGTCATTCAACTTACTTACGTGCAGCAAGTATTTGAACGCATCCGTCAAAATTAAGAAAAAAAAAACTAAAAAAAAACTCAAAAAACCTAACTGTCACCGATTAGCCACCTACTGTACCTAAGTTTCCCAATGAGTGAAACCCCATCAATATATTTTTTAATGAAAATAGATTATCTCCACTTATAATAAATCTCTAAATTAAAAAAAGAATCAGCCAGTTTGAAACTAAGCTTTGTGTGGTACGAATGTTCTCAGCATCCCATGAACGGAAAAATATGAAACATTTTATATAGGTACATTATTATTCTAGCTGTAACTTAGGATAGTTTTTATCCGACTGCGACACTTAATTAATTTTCCGAAATATACGACTTCATTTAATTATTCATTTATTTTTATTAAAATCAAACGTTGCTCCAACTGTCAGCTATAAGAAACGTCAAATTTTCGTCAAAATGGCGGAATTGCTTTGCCTTTCACTTATTAATAATTTAAATCCAGTCTACGATAGACCTTTACGATACACATGCCAAAAGTTAAACCATAAAAAATATTCGATTGTGATATGAGAACTTATATGCGCAAATGTCGCATTATGGCGTAATTTCAAAAAATGTATTTACAAATTTGAACAATATAATTAACACGAATTTGTTTTTTTTGAATGGCAATGGCACGCGTTCTTTGCGCATTCTGCCAAAGCGCTACTACGAAAACCGAAACTCGAAGTTCGTATAACTGCATCCCTGTCACTCGAGTATTGTTAGTGCGATAGAGATAGAGATACCCGAATATTTTCGAATTCCGAAGTTCGTGGTTATAGCTCAGGAATCGAAACTACACCCCGTAAGCCGCGTCCGCTGCGCCATGTTTTCGTGGTTTTTAAACATCAACCATGTTTTGCCAATCAAAACAAAACCCTATTTGTTTGCCGAACCTGACTGAAAACATGTTAGATGTTTAAAAACATGGAAAACATTGGTGCAGCGGACCCGGCTGTAGGTAGACACTAAATAAAATAATCATAATGTATTTTCTCGAAAAAAGGATAATAGAGAAAAAATCAACGCAAGAGGTTAGGTATATGTATAGGTAATCACTAAGTTCCAAAGTTTTATGTTCTGTCCCTTTTTCACAAAACGCACCTTCAAATGAAACGATTGTTTTTTACTATGACGCTCGAGGATCTTGACGTCACAGTCCCCGATCGTTTTCTCACTCTAACAAGCGACATTAAAACGGTTTTGAGATATTTGAATGGGATTTTCGTCATCTTCTATCTATCTATACCTACATATAAATGCCCTGACTGACTCACCCACTCACTCATCAACGCACATCCGAAACTACTGGGGCTAGAGAGTTGAAATTTACACCAGAACTACCTTTTACAACGTAGGCAACGGATAAGAAGAGTTTTTGGAAATTCTACCCCTAAAGGGGTCAAATAAGGGTGCAAAGTTTGTATGGGGGAAACTTTATTTTTTATAGCTAGAGACTTAAAATTTTGTATAAATATTACTTATTAGAATACGAATAAAATACTTTCAACGTTTAGGAAAATTCTGCCCCTAAGGGGGTAAACAAGGGGTGCAAATTTTGTATGGGGGAAACTTTATTATTTTAGCAAGAGACTCAATACGTTGTAGAAAGCTTACTTATTAGAATACAAATAAAGTACTAAATAAATAAATAAATAAATATTTGCGGACAATCTTACACAAATCAACCTAGTCCCAAACTAAGCAAAGCTTGTACTATGGGTACTAGACGACGATATAGATACTTATATAGATAAATAAATACTTAAATACATAGAAAACATCCATGACTAAGGAACAAATATTCGTGCTCATCACACAAATAAATGCCCTTACCGGGATTCGAACCCAGGACCTCTTGCTTCGTAGGCAGGGTCACTACCAACTAGGCTAAAGCGGTCGTCAAACTGTACTGCCAGCGTTTTGGAAAATTCAGCCTCTTAGGGTTAAAAAGGGTTGCAAAGTTTGTATGAGCGAAACTTCTTTTTGAGATAGAAGCTTAAAAGTTTGTAGAAAGGTTACTTATTACAATACAAATAAAAAAAACAGCGTTTTGGAAAATTCCACCCCTAAGGGTATGAAAAAGGGGTACAAACTTTTTTAAAAAGATCGCAAGCGACAAACCTTTGCTGAAATATTACTTATCACAATACAAATAAAGAACATTCAGCGTTTTGGAAAATTCCACCCCTAAGGGTGATTAAAACAGGTGAAAATTTGTATGGAGGAAACTTTTTTTTTGAGCTTGAGTCTTGAAATTGTGTAGAAAGATTATTTATTAGAATACAAATATATAGGTAAATTACTTTCAGTGGTTTCAAAATTTCCACCCGCTAAGAGGGGGGATAAAGAGGTGCAATGTTTGTGTAGAAAAATTTTTTTTTAGGTAGAAACTTAAAACTCTGTAGAAAGATTAAGTACCTACTTATTAAAATACAAAAAAATACCTACTGCCAGCGTTTTGGAAAATTTCACCCCTTAAGGGGTTAAAAAGGGGTGCATGGTTCGTATGGGAAACACTTTTTTTTAGCTAGAGACTAGATAGATTGTAGAAAAAATACTTACCTATTACAATAAAAAAACCGAGTGTTTCATTTTTAATTTTTCCCTGAAAAGCGCGAGCGTTCAAAGTTTGTATGGAGAGCAAGAAAATTTTAAAGTATGATATTGGTAACTGCGATCTTAGCCTGTTTAGACTACAAAACTTATTTCAGCGTTTTTTTAATTCATCGCCTAAGAAGGTTAAAAGGGGGTTCGAACTTTGTATAGAGAGCAAGACATTTTTAAAGTAAGAAATTTGTAACTACGGATTCAGACTGTTTACTATGAGGGTTCAGAGAGGGTTCTTAGTTTGTATAGAGAGCAAGAGATTTTGAAAGTAAGAGATTTGTAACTTCGGTTTTAGATTGTTTTCTAAAAGTCTAGGTAGAAAATTAATTTAAATTTTTTTTTTATTCATTCCATCAACAAACATTTAGACGATAACATGTTATACGTGGACGAAGTCGCGGGCAACAGCTAGTATTATAATATAACTACTTGAGATTATTTGTGTTGGCCAAATTACATGAAAGTAGTCCAAATAAAAAGCGACTCTACCAAGGTACCTACACAATTGAAATTTAAATGATAGTTTTAAAAAACTTGACCACCTTTAATAATCTCAACAATACTCAAATTGTAATGTTAAACGCTTAAAAAGTAAGTCTACAACTTATAAACTAACTTTGTTGGGGGATTGCCTTGCCGCACCTCCCTGTCGCAGGGTGGCCGGGCGAGTGTGTGGAGCAGAAGGCCCAGTACCTACGATTGTCCAACATTGTCGCTTCCAGGGAGGGCCAAAGTTTGCCTGACGCATTCTACATAGCCTAGCTTGAACGAAGATCTCCTTAACATATCTCCTTGGCAAATCGGCATAGGTACGTACTTGTATGTAATATGCAATGCAAAATGCAAGAGACCTTTTCTCATATGAAAAAAAGTAACTTAGCATTTTTTTATTTTATGCAATGTACCTATATATTTTGTCAGACGATTCAGTCTTGTGTTATGTCAAATACAAGAAATTAATGGCTTTTCTATTGTCAGCTAGCTTACGAAACTACACGGGCCACTGCCGAACTAACAAGCAATGTCGCGGGAACAACGAGTGTTGAAATGTACCTATCCGTACAATCAAAAATGCGTCTTATAGTAGTAGGCAATTAGTAAGCGTCGAATTGCATTGAAAGAACGTTAATATATAACCTTAAGGTGCGTTTTCGTTTAAACGGTGACAACACAAATGATGTGGGCACATAACTCAATGACATGTTTAATTAGACGAACTTAAAAAAACAGTCGCATCACACATAGGCTGATGACGCCACCTTTATGTACCCAAATACCTGTGTTGTAAAAAGCGGCCATGAATTGCTAATTTCTTAAAATAAAGAATATCCCGTCGCGACCTTTCAAATGTCAATATAATATACTTACCTATCTTTTTTTGTTTTGCTTAGCTAACGACTGGTTTTAGGGTCTAGTAGGCACTGTAACCGGAGACCACTGGCCTTTAAGCTCGAACTTTGACCCTGGTTTGCCTGAGAAGGTCATGAAGATTACGTAAATTATTAATGTGATATTTCATTTTGTCACCATATTACCCACGCTATTGATGTAATTGGGTAGGTATGTGCATATGCATACCTGTATCTGTCCACAAATGCGCATAATTCTGTGACAAAAAAAAACAGTTTCAATTAATAATTTAATCTATTGCCTCCCCCTAACATAATCGGATCCACGTAAGCGTCTGTCGTTTATGTACAATTATATTTTACCGGTGCGAGAATAGAGCCCCGCTCCATTAAAATTTACTTAGTTGCACTGACATATTGCAGGTACCGTATCTGCTTCTGGGTAGGTAACATGATAGGTTTTATAGTCATGTTTTACGTTACATTGTAAAACTTGACCATATAACCTATGGTGCTAGGTGGGCTGGTATTACTGTATTTATGCACCAAACCACTGTTGCGGCTATCATAAAGGATCAAAGTGAGAGCCCATTACAATTTAGGTTGAAGTTTGTTTCCTAGTACTCTCTTAATAATTCGTCATCAGTACTTTTTTTGTATTTTAATAAGTAATCTTTCTACAAAGTTTTAAGTTTCTACCTAAAAAAAAGTTTCCCCCACACAAACATTGCACCTCTTTTTCCCCCTCTTAGGGCTGGAATTTTCCAAACCACTGAAAGTAATTTACCTATATTTGTATTCTAATAAATAATCTTTCCACACAATTACAAGTCTCTAGCTAAAAAAAAGTTCCTCCATACAAATTTTCACCCCTTGTTATCCCACTTAAGTGTCGAATTTTCTAAAACGCTGAACTGACTGCTGACTTCATTTGTATTGTAATAAGTACTCTTTCAACAAAGTTTTAGGTCCCTCGATAAAAAAAAAAACTTTTTCTCTATACCTACAAACGTTGCACCCCCTTATAAAACCCTAAGAGTGGAATTTTCTAAAACACTGAAAGTATTTTATTTTTATTAGTAATCTTTCTAAAAAGATTTGAGTACCTAGCTCAAACAAAAAATCCCCTATACCAACATTGCACCCCTTTTCCATCCCCTTAGGGGTGGAATTTTCCAAAACGCTGAAAGGACTTTATTTATATTTTAATATGTTATCTTTCTACAAACTTTTAAGCTTCTATCTCGACAAGGAGTTTCCCTCATACAAAGTTTGCGACCCTTTTTAACCCCCTTAGGGGCGGAATTTTCCAAAACGCTAAAAGTACTTTATTTGTATTCTAATAAGTAAGCGTTCTACAAAGTTAAGTCTCTAGCTAAAAAAAAATGTGTCCTCCATACAAATGTTGCACCCCTTTTTAACCCCCTGAGGGGTGGAATTTTCTAAAACGCTGATAAGTAATCTTTCTACAAACTTTTAAGCTTCTATCTCAAAAAACATAACCCTCTCTCCTTCGGCAGTCGGGTAAAAAGAGTTTCCCGCATACAAACTTTGCAACCCTTTTTACCCCCTTAGGGGTGAAAATTTTCAAAACGCTGTAAGTACTTTATTCCTATTCTAATAAGTAGTCTTTCTAAAAAAATAAAGTTTCCCTCATACAAAATTTGCACCCCTTTTTAACCCCTTTATGGGCAGAATTTTCCAAAACGCTGAAAGTACTTTTTTGTATTTTAATAAGTAACCTTTCTACAAAATTTGAAGTCTCTAGCTCAAAAAATAAAGTTTCCGCCATACAAACTTTGCACCCCTATTTAACCCCTTTAGGGGTGGAATTTCCAAAAATCCCTTCTTATCTGTTGCCTACATTATAAAAGGTAGTTCTGGTGTAAATTTCAACTCTCTAGCCCTAGTAGTTTCGGCTGAGCGTTTATGAGTGAGTGAGTGAGTGAGTGAGTGAATGAATGAGTCAGTCAGGACATAGGCATTTATATATTATATGGATTGCGGGTGGAAGTATTGTTACTATGATTAGAAAATATCCTGGAACAAAAAATCAGAAAAATGCATGAAGACCTTAGGAAGTTTTCGAACAAAACACCTTTCGGAGTATTTAGGTGACGAATTTTGAATACGAATGGTTCCCCGGTCTTAGGTTGGACTTTATGTAGAGGTACGTTCCTCCTCCCTTGAGTGGTACTCAGGTAGGTAGGTACATATTATAACGATAGCTGTAGCTTGGCCACGAATTGTGTGATTAACAAGAAGCTAAATATTGATTGGTTTCATCCCTATCCTTGAGGTCACACTGCCTCGTGGGAACCCAGTCCTACCAAGTTGGTCTTAGACTCGCGGAGATTTATTTTATGCAAGGCAATAGGATGTAGGTACCTACCTAGACTTCAGAAACTGAAAAATATTTATTGCCACAAAGAACCTTAAGAGGGTATCCTAGCAGCATTTTTCCATACAAACGTATTCCCCTATTTCCTTCCTGGTTTATCCCTCTAGAGGACTCGTTTTTTTTTATAAAATCTAGGTGTACTGTATGTATGCCCCTGTCATTTACTTTTTCCCAAAAAATAATTACCAAATCAGATACGAATTTTCGAAAACCTAAAAAATGCCCCATTTTTACTGTCATATTCAGATGACTACCAGACAAATATGAAAAGTTTTTACTTTAAAACAAAATAATAGAAACATAGATCTACTCTTCCTCTAAATTTCAACACCAAACATAATTGAATCGGCGCAGGTTTGGCGGAGAAAACAGGGGAATACAAAGCATCGATCTTGTCAAGATTTTGTAGTGAAAATCGGTCTGAGCTGCGGTTGTCCCTATCGCGCATCGCACGCGGTCGCTTGGGCGCAACGCGACGGCAATAGTTTGTACAAATACCTATTTCTCAATTATGTCGCAGACCGACTACGCTCTTAACTATACAAGTACACGTGGAGAAATAAAAAATACAAAAAAAAAGATAAATAAACCAAGAATAACACTAGGTATACAAAAATAAATTAAAGGAACTAGTGGGCAATGTCAGCAGTAGTCAGCATGTGCTGGGCAACGCGGCCCAGCGCTGGTTTTCCATCCACTGGATCGTGTACTACCGACCCTGCCTCGTAAAAAAATTGGTACCTAATCTGTAAAATATAGGTTAGTAACTGGCTGAGTATTATTATTAACTCTAGGGAGACAGACAATCAAGATCCTATTGGGATCATTAAGCCATTAAAGTAACTACCTATAAAAATGATTAAGTAGCCAAATAACTAATTAAATAAAAATAGAGAGAAGAGAACCTGTTCATGGTAACATCAGATTATTAACAGGTGTATAAAACAAGATTCCTTTTCTTCCAAACGGCTTTATATCACGTAGGTGACTTAAAGTCAAAAAAAAAACAAGCGATGGATTTAAATATCAGTCCAACGTTTAATTGGTTTTATTTTATTTGCTTACAAATGTTAAGTAGGTAGGTATTCAATAGGGAACTTGCATCTTAATATTTTATTACGAAAAACAAAAGTATAATCCAGCATTAAAACAACTGTAGCATTAAAACTTTGTTATGATTTATTTTTCTGATGTTATATGCATTTGAAATCTGCGCGCGCCGGCACCCCCCGAAAACGCTCTATACTAAACGGGCTTATGCTATGACGTCACAGCATAGACTTTACTATGGAGTAAGTCATTAATTTGCGATTATCTCCACAAAATTTACGTTTAAGTCTATACTTGTCATACAAAATATCATTTCTAATTTAATATTCTATGTAACTGTTACGTTATTTTATCGAAAAAAGAAAAAATAAATTTTCGTCATTTTAACGTTAGTTAGTTAAACTAATTTTTTTTTTTTTTTTTTTAATTTATTGACCAATATAATCTGAGTAGTACATTTTGGTATACATTTTTTCACCAGCGGAAACCTCTAGGGTTTATATGCTGATGAATAGTTCGCTATGGTACATTAATTTACTTGAATACATCACCGTTATAGGCTCATAATTATTACAATACACTCGTATTGGGTTCAGATAACGTCAGATACCTAAAAATCGTTTTTTTTTCTTTTTTTTCTTTTGTATGATATCTCTTCGTATATCCGCATCGATTGAGTGCAATTTATTCGAAATTGAAGTCCCATGCAAGTTCCCCATTATGACATTCCGTCTCATCTCGATGTTTAACCGTGATATTATCAAAGTTCAAAGTTACGCGACTTGATATTTGAGAAGCGTCATTAGTTTTTTTTAATAATATGATTGGGATGTCAGCATTAGCCATTTTGTTTGAAATTGAATTAGCTTTGATGGATGTATGCAGCCTAACGACGATGCTTAGTTTTACCTACTGCAATTCGTACCTACTAATATTATTAATGAAAGAGTAGGTAACTCTGTCTTTCTGTTTGTTACGCTATCACTTGTAAACCGCTCAACATGATTTAGACGAAGATGGTTTGATTCTCAAAACTTAGGTTACTTTTTATTCTGTAAATCATCCTTCAAGGGATCTTCCTTAAAGTATGTATAAAATATATATAGTCTATACATTGCATAAAATTAGATAGGGGTGGAAACTACTTTCCACCCAACTTTCCAATACTACGCATACTACACATACTACTATGCGAAGTTGCGAATCATAATCCTGTTACAGCCGTCTCCTATTTCCACACTAATATTTGATAGAGCAGTCCCGGATAATCGTTAGAGCAGCTATGCCAGCTATCTATCTTCTGACTATCTGTCAGTGCAATTATTAGTATACCCATAGATGGTATTTTCTATCGTCGGTATCGCAACACCAAGGATAGTTTAATAGGAAGGATTGGGCGTTTTTAAAAAAAAGTGTACAAAGCTTTTTTTTTCAGAATTCGAAATTTTTTGGTTTTTCTTACTCAGAATCTGTCAACTCGGCACATGCCCAACGCTCCGCATTCTTCATCCACCCCTTTGTTTATAATGCTGTCTGTAAAGTCTGTGACATAAAAAAGTGCACCATACGCAAAGTTAAGTCCACTGTAAGGAAATGGTTTGCTGAACTCTCGTATAGTGATACGGAATAGATTTTACGTCCCTGCATCTAAGGTTGCTTTTTCCAATAGGTACCTAACAATTCAACATACACTCGTAACAAACACTTAACACACGTAAACACTCCCTCTCACGCACACTTACACACGCGCACACACTCTCATACACAAACTCTCTTTGTACTACTAAAACAGCATAATTTTTGTTTTTATTAATGATGAATTTGTGTTCCCATTGATAAGTAAGCAGCGCTCATATTATATGAAATGTTTAATTTTCACTTTGTTGCTTTCATGTCGTGCTTTTTGAGACGTGTGTCGGAAGAGATTTGTTAACCGACTCAGTGGGTCCCAAGATACAGGCTCAGCCTAGTTTGGAACCCCACGGATAATGTCTGTATAATCTGTAATCCTGTGCTTGTCCAATAATAAATTATTCTTATTCTTATTCTTAGAATCGTTGATATTATCGATCCTCATACAAGAAAAAAAGTGTCCCAGATTTTACTATGTATTTTTTTTCTTCCAGTGCGTCACGATCATATAAATAAAAAAAGACTGCATACAAAAATGTGACGACCTGGAATGGAATATTTAGGACACTTTTTTTCTTGTATGAGGATCGATAGTATCAATAATTCTGAGTAAGAAAAACAAAAAAAAATGAATTTTGAAAAAAACGTTGTTTTGTACACTTTTTTTGAGAAACGCTCGATTAGAAATTGTACTGCATTCATGAAATGTATTGAATTCGATGACACATGAATGGCAGCAAGAAAAATTCTTGACCCACGAAGAATGCAGAGATTAACTGCGAAATTGTAACCGGGTATCAGTGTCACAATTTTGAAGCCAAGCGGCGCGCAGTACTCGACTCTAAGACCACCAGCGGATATACGATATTATCATGTCGGAGGGGTGGTGTGGTAGGTACCACAATTGCCGCGAAAATTGCTTAATGTCTACCTATGTAAGTCACCTCAGGGCACCCGCGACGCTCTCAGCAGTACAAAGTAAATAGTCTCTGCGGCCGAATAAAACTAAAAGATTCATAATTAGTCCGTTTAACAAAATCCGCTCAACCAAACAATAAATTGACCTCAGTACTTATTTTTTTAATAAAACATTATTCTACCCTATTTGAAATTAATAAGTATTGGCTATAAAACGATAATAGCATGTTTTGGCAAATTATTTCATAGTTAAATTGAATTACAAAAAGGTAAATTCAAATTCCGGAACCAGTTCCGGAATTCCGGAATTGAGGGCCGATCTCGAAAATCAGTTCCGGAACTGAAAACCACCCGATATTGCAACCCCTAGTTACTATCACTTATTTTACGGCCATGGATGATAGGGAGTTTCCAAGCTACGGTAGCCTAGTGGTTCAGGCATGCGTCTGTCAAGCGGCGGTCGTGGGTTCGATTCCCGGCTCGTACCAATGAGTTTTTCGAAACTTATGTACGGAATATTTATCGTAAGCTTTTCGGCGACGGAAAACATCTTGAGGAAACCGGTCTAATCCCAATAAGGCCTAGATTTCCCTCTGGGTTGGAAGCTCAGATGGCAGTCGCTTTCGTTAAACTAGTGCCTATGCCAAATCTTGGGATTAGGTGTCAAAGCGGACCCCGGGCTCCTTTAGGGGCACAACCGGGACTAACGCTAGGAGGATGATGGATGATAGGGAGTTTTTATTGTGTTAAGTAAGTTTTGTACCTATGAACTCCGTAAAAGAATTCATCCAATTAAGATATATGTAGACTATAATGAAATTATGAATCTGTTATTTGTATTATTTGACATTATGGTTTTTGATTATTTATTTGTTTGTTAGTATTAGGTATAGAATTGACATTTTTCAAAAAAAATAAATTTTTACGTTTATTAATAAGTACGCTGGTACTGCAATTACTAGTTGTATTATTTATTTTATACTTATGACATGATTTCTTTTGATTTAATATTTTTTTGCAACGATTGGTACCTTACCTGTATCCAGAGGGGTAATCAGTGTAATCAAGTAACGTTCCGAACGCGCGTCGGTACGATTTAACTGTAAATTTTCCATATAAAAAGTGACATTTAGACCTACCCGACGTTCGTATAATGCGTTACGTGTTCGACCTGCAGGTATGACCGTATTGTTATTTTTATTATTACCTATTGCTTTATTTCTTACTAGCTGTTGCCCGCGACTTCGTCCGCGTAGAACTTATACTTAGAAAATATAATGCAAACAAACTTCTACTTACCATCTTAAGGGATGATTTCCGAGGCAAAAACTATTCTATATCCTTCGAAGGGTCTCAAATTATCTCTATACCAAATTGCATCTAGGTACATGGATTTTATCCAAACCTTCACCCCCTATTTCATACCCTTAGGGAATGATTTTCGGGATAAAAACTATCTAATATCATTCTTCGGGACTCAAACGACCTTTATACCAAATTTCATCTGAACGGGATTCATCCAAATCTTCACCCCCATTTCACCCCCTTAGGGAGTGATTTCCGGAATTAAAACTATCCTATGTCCTTTCCCAGGACTCAAGCTATTTCTTTACCAAATTGTATTAAAATGGGTTCCATCCGAATTTTCACCCCTAATTTCACCCCCTTAGGGGATGATTTCCGGGGTAAAACTTTCCCATGTCCTTTCCCAGGACTTAACCTATATCTACACCAAATTTCATCAAAATAGATTACATCCAAATTTTTACCCCCCCCCCCTTTTTTCACCCCCTTAGGGGATAATTTCCGGGATAAAACCTATTATATGTCCTTCCCCGGGACTCAAACTATTTATATACCAAATTTCATCTAAATCGGGGCAGCTGTTTAAGTAGCTCCATACAAATTTCCACCCCCAATTTCAGCCCCTCAGATATAAAAACTACCCTTTGTCCTTCCCCGGAGCTCAAACTATCTGTATACCAAATTTCATCTAAATCGGTTCAGCGGTTTAGGCGTGAAGAGGTAACAGACAGACAGACACACTTTCGCATTTATAAGTAATATTAATATGGAAGTATGGATTATTAGTATGGATAGTATGGGTTCTTTCCGCTTGTCTTCCAAATAGAGGTGTAGCTGTAGACTCACTTCAAAAGAAAGAAGAAACGAAAAACTCATTCAAATATCTCAAAAAATTACGAAGCTACAACCGTTTTAATGTCGCTTGTTAGAGTGAGAAAACGATCAGGGACCGTGACGTCACGATCCTCGAGCTTCATAGTAAAAAACAATCGTTTCATTATAAAGGTGCGTTTTGCGGAAAAGAGACGCAACAAACCCCCTCTTCAAACTTTATACACTTATAACTTAGTGATTACCTATACGAGTATAGCCTCTTGCGTTGTTTTTTTCGAGATAATACAACATTATGATTATTTTGTTAAGTGTCTACATCCCTATTTTCGATAAGATAAGATAAAATAAGATTTCTTTATTGTCAGAACTGTGTACATTTAGTTGTTTTGGGTAAAATAAAGTCCAACAGCTTGCCCATTTCGGACGTACAATATTAAACTCAAAGCTAGTCAAATATACTAAAACAATAACAACAATAGTATTTCCAAATAATTTTAACCATATTCACACATAAAATATTAATTTAGATCTATCCGACATCCGTATTCTCTTTTAAACCACGAACTTCGGAATTCGAAAATATTCGGGTATCTCTATCGCACTAACAAATGACAGGAATGCAGATATACGAACTTCGAGTTTCGGTTTTCGCTGAATACGCAAAGAGCGCGCGCGCGTGCCATTCAAAAAAACCAAGTTTATATTGTTCGAATTTGTTGTTACAATTGTGGAAATTACGCCTTAATTCGACATTTGCGCATATAAGTTCGCATACCAAAATCGATTAATTTTATATTTGCTTTTGATACCTATGTATCTCGTCAATGTATATCGTAGACGGGATTAAAATTATTACTAGGCGAAAGAAAGGCAAAGAAATTCCGCCATTTTGTCCGTAGTATTTCTTATTAGTCTGTGATTTTGACGTTTATTTTAGCTGACAGATGTGGCGGCGGTATACTTTAAGAATAATAAATGAAAAATTAAATGAAGTCGTATATTACGGAAAATAATTTAATTGTCGCAGTCGGATAAAAACTATCCTAAGTTGCAGCTGGAATAATAATGTACCTATATAAAATGTTTCATATTTTTCCGTCCATGGGATGCTGAGAACATTCGTACCACAGAAAGCTTAGTTTCAAACTGGCTGATTCTTTTTTTAATTTAGAGATTTATTATAAGTGGAGATAATTGACATGTTTTCAATTTGTGTACCTACGAAATGAATCATAATTAAATAGTAAATTGTGTAATTATGTAAACGATCGTTTTATGAAAAGTAATATAAGATAACTATATAACTGTAGGTACTTATGTAAAATTTATATAATGAGATTTAATAAACTAAACTCGTTTAGGCCTACACGGCTTGTCGTGCACTAAAAGCGCCGGCCGGACATCGCGGCATGCCAGCCTGAATGATATTTTGCGCCGGGCCCTCGTCACTGCCGGTGTGCCGGCAGTTCTAGAACCATCGGGTCTCGCGCGGGACGACGGCAAGAGGCCCGATGGCATGACCCTGGTTCCCTGGAAGTTGGGACGGCCCCTAGTATGGGATGCCACATGTGTGGATACTCTTGCCCCGTCCCATTTTTCAGGGACTTCGACAAGGGCTGGGGCTGCCGCTAACACAGCTGAAAACCTCAAGCGGCGCAAATATGCAGCCATTGATTCTGGCTGCATGTTTCAGCTGTCTGGGGTTGAAACGCTTGGGCCGTGGGGGCCCGGAGCACACGCAGTGTTCAAAGAGCTCGCGAAGCGAGTCGTAGAAGCAAGTGGTGACCAGAGGGCTGGCGGCTATCTCGCGCAACGGATCAGCATTGCTATCCAGCGCGGTAATGCCGCCAGCCTTATGGACACCTTGCCGCACGGCACCGATTTAGAGCCGGTTTTTTATTTGTAAATATGTAGTTTTGTTATTTTTTGGTTAGGATGTACATATATAGTGTGAAATAAATTAGGATATGTAACTAAACTAAACTATGGAATTTAAAGGTGTATGTGAAGTCCCCAACCCGCATTGGGCCAGCGTGGGGACTACTATCCATGCCCTCTGATCCATGAGAGAAGGCCTGTGCCCCGCAGTGGGACATACGAGTAGGTATATAGCTGATGATGATGATGAAGTATGGAATTGTATAAATTAGCAAAGTCACTTGCACTTTCGTTATACGGGTGTATAATAAAAGTGCAAGTGAAGTATAAAGTTAACAGTAGAAGAACTAAGCATGTATTTTCAAGTGAATAATGAGCAAAAAGTATAGAAGTTTAACTTTTTTTACATTGCACTTTCTTTTACTTACATTTTATATAGTTAGGTAGTGTCCAACCATATTGTAATAAGAATTTAATAACAATTCAATATTTGAAAAACTATACCTATCTAAAACTAAACTACTTATAAAATAAAATAACTTATATCTAAAACTAAACTACTTATAAAATAGGTAGTTTATTTATTTTATTTTTTTAGTATTTTCTTTTCTTGCAGAATTGAACAGATAAATTGGTACTCCTGATTTTATACAATACCTATCCTAATTTTCTGTGCTCAAAAAACTTATTGTACTGATAGGAAAAATTCACTGAGTTAGTTACCAAAAAGCCTATTATCCGTTTTTGTTAATCAGAAAATGTATAGAAACCTCTTGGAACTATTGATACCTACATAATATTGTATAAAACAAAGCCTACGCACCAATTTTAATAAAAATCATAATAAGTAAATAACGGCTGTAAAATGTAAAGTTTTTCACATTTTGAAAATCCAGTAAGTTAGCAATGTTACAAACTGACTGACAGTTTAGAAGATTGTGTGCATGGGGGGTCTCGTTTCTCTGTAGCTGAATGTACTTCAAGTAAGTGTAAATATGAAATGAAAAGTTGCGGTTTGTAATTATCTACCTATTGTGAGACCCTCAAGCCCGTCCACAGGAAATGCTGGCAAACTTACTTAATATGTCAAGATTTATGCGCTAAATACTGTAGGTACATTATAATATTACTGATAAAATTATTTGTTTAAGTACTCTTCGTTGTTTGAAACACTAATGATAACCAACGTAAGGTTACAAAATATGAATAAATCATAATTGACAGTGACAATGGTCAAACGACGAACCTGCGCGTTCTGGAAACACCACCCTTGACCCAATACCCTTTTGTCATATTTCATATTAAGTGACAAATTATTAGGTAAATAGTTGTGAATAAAACCTTCAAATTGCTGTTAAACACATACGCACACATAGGCGTGTCGAGTAGGCACGCTTCTATCATGATCGCACAGAGATTCGCCCAAATGTCATCCGTATATTACGCGATATTGAGCCTTGTTAAGACTAGCCCAAAGTTTAATTTGATGTGTATTCGTATCCCTAAATGTGATCTTAGTCCGGTGATGTAGGCACAGCTGATCATCGATGACCGAATCCGGGTAGCCGGTATCGAATGTTTGCGTCGTTTTGACATTAAGTGCGTTAGATTGCCGGGAGAAATGTATAAAAGATTTAGTCACGAGTGTTTAGACATCAGTCGCTCATCAGTTTCTCATCGAACAGAAGTACTCTAAACACTAATAAAAATGAAACTGGTGGGTTATCAATACTATTGATATATTTGTATATCATCAATATGTATAATTATTTATACTTAATAATATATAGGTTTAGTGAAGTGTGTTTTAAAAAAATCCTGTGCGGTTTGAACTGCCGCCTTACCTTCTAGGTTCTCGAAGTTGCAAAAGACCACCAGGGAACATAATATCACCAGAGAATAATTTGATGTATTGTGGATTAAATTGACATGTTAATTTGCCATTGAATTCGCATTATCAACAAGTTATAAGGACAGCTGAAAAACTGAGATTTAATTTGATAGCTCGTGTAACAGCGACTGTAAATTCAAAGTGGTGAATTACCGATGATCTGTCATGTCATGTGACGAGGTGTCTGAACAAACAAAAACACCTTGGATACATTCGAGTCTTTTGTTCTTATTGTATTGTTTTATGTGCAGATTATCCTGGTTGTAGCCGCCCTCGTGGCAGTCGCCATCGCCGCACCCCCCAAGGATCAGAGTCAAGTTAAAATTCTTCGTTCAGATTTCGAACAGCAGCCTAATGGAGGATACATCTTTGCGTAAGTATAATTTCCCGCAAGAATCATCGCCGACATAATGGATTTCGCTATCTCAAACGATTTCGTTGCAATAACAATTTTGGAACGACTAGGTACCCAACTGAATCCATCGAATATTCTAATATCGCCTTATTTTTTTCAAGTTTAGAATTAATTAAGCGTTTGTTACTAATATTTCAAACAACTAGAAAATTTTCGAAAGAAAGTCTTTGATTTATTTTTCTTCTTTTAAATTTCAGAGTCGAGACGGACGATGGCACCAATAGACAAGAGCAGGGTGAGGTTAAGACCGTGAACGATGAGGAGAACAAGCCTCAGGACGTGGTCGTCATGCGCGGATCCTACTCCTACGTCGACTCCGATGGCAAGCCCCACTCCGTCACCTACTACGCGGATGAGACCGGCTTCCACGCAGAAAGCGATGACATCCCCAAGGCCCAGTAAGCTCACGAACCAGTGCCATGAACTCTGTGTACCTAGTTTAGCCATAACATCATCGGGACGCGAGGCGCGGCATCCGCCTAGCATTTCCCTAGTTACTCTTTGTTATTCGATGCTCACTGCCATATTTTTTTTACGTTTATACAATTTTTTGTTGACATGTACTGTGAATAAACTTGATTGAAGAGAACAAAAGATTTTAATTTAAACCATGGCGTTATTGCTGGTTTAATGATGGCTCGTAATGATTAGCTTGTTCGACGTGCATTTTGTTGAGATAATTTTAGCGTAATTTAAATTTTTATGGAAAAAATGACATTCAATTAGGCACCTCGATTGAAGACAGACGGTTAATGTGGGGTCATTTTTGATGTTTCAATTTGTAATAAAATGGTTAACATGTATTTCGATGTTATCTCGCAGCAGAAATAGTAAATGTGAGTCTCGTGAGAATCTAGACGCGGAGTTAATTATATTTTCGGTTGGAGTGGGCAGGCTGTTGTTATTTATGATTTCCTAGTTATGGAAACAGGCGTTGAGATTTTGAAATGAAACACAAATGTATCTTTGACCCTTTAACCGCCATCGCCTGATATCAGACTAAGTGACAGTGTAAATTACACTTTTTTGATAGAAACTTCTAACTTATTTGACGTTCGGCGGATAAAATTGTTAATTATTCAATTATTACGGGCCAATAATAAATCTATTGCACCAGATTCATCATCCATCGTCCTCCTAGTTTATTTCCCGGTTGTTCCCTAAAGGAGCCCGGGGTCGGCTTATTAGTGATGAAACACTCCTCTTCGCTTCGCTCGTCATCGTATCATCACCGACCGAAGGAGATTTTGAGTGCTCGACCCATTATTGTAGTAATCACTTTAAGCTCTAGGCAAATATCAAATGTAGTCAAATTGAGTTCTAGACACTCCGAGACCAACCCAAATTTTGATTATTCGATACATAACTTCAAAACAAGACTATACCTACCTAAAATATTACTGCTAACGCGTGACTGAAAAAAAAAACTATACCTAATTATAATTATTGAACCTGCCTACATTATAGAATATCTGGACAGAAGCTGGACATACGAAAGCATTTTTGCCCAACCTGAAACGGAGAACTACGTTCGCTTCACTCGCTCGTTCAATAACAGTATATTATCATATGCCTGGTTTACACTGGGCATGAGCAGGGAAGTGGGCAGGGAAGTGTGCAGGACGGGCGTAAAATGACGCCTGTCCTGCACACTTCCCTGCTCACTTCGGTATAGTGTAAACCACAGGCAATATATAAGCAACACAAGGCTCACAAGGTGGCCTCATGACCTGGTAAAGGTCGCGGGAGTCCGCTGGATGCGGGTGGCGCAGGACCGGTCATTTTGGCACTCTTTGGGGGAGGCCTATGGCCAGCAGTGGACGTCTTTCGGCTGATATGATGATGATGGTCATAGATAAGTAAATTAATACCTACCTGTGCTATTTGGAATAAATCGCAGACAAAGCGCGTGACAATCATGGGACAGAGCGCATTACGGTCACTATGTCATTACATTGAAGTGTTACCTAACCCGACAATAAATCATGACAGTCGCAGAACTCTGTAACAATTAGTATGTTATAATTAAATCAAATGTTGAGATAATTCATCAGCGGCGTCTCACGGCACGGCACTAATCACATCGCAGAACAATCTTTATGAGACCTCCGAAATCATGGTCAGGTTCTCATGACAAACAAATACCTAATTAGACCGTATGTGTGTAGCAGAGCCCTGACGTATAACATTACAGTCCTTCAGTCATTGCTTTATGTCCCGTTGAAACAATACACATTGGTGCTATAGGGGTTATGGACGCCTCGACATTAAAATTAACCTGGGATAGAGATAGTTTGAGTCCCGGAAAATGACATGTGATACTCTTGTACACATTACAAGCTATTTATGACATAAAAGGGAACATAATCAGTGTTAGGTACGCATCAGCGTACAAACCAATAAAAACCAGCCAAGTGCGAGTCGGACTCGCGCACGAAGGGTTCCGTACCATTATCTATAAAACCGGCAAAATAAATTACGTTTGTTGAATGGGAGCCCCCTGTAGCCTGGTTGGTAGGTGCCCGAGGACGCATGAGCAGATGGGATGTTGATGTTGATGTTGTGAAGGGACGCCTGGCCGGAAACAGGCGGGCAGTCGACTGCTCGTCGCGGTCATTCAGCCCAATTCGCTTAGTTTGGAGCCTCAGGTTACTGTCCCGGCGGCATTCCCACATCAAACTCTTCAATTCTTCTCAAAAAAATCAAAATTCAAAAATTATTTATTTGCAGAATTATGGTACATTACATTACATAATTGATGGATTTTTAAAATAATATGGTCAGCATAATTCACCATTTTAGTGGCATGCAAATTACAAATTACAATCAAAAAATAATCAAAAACCAGAAAACAAAAATTATAAATTCTACGTTCTAAAATGCATAAATTCATTCATATTATAAAAACAATTGTCATGGAGCCAACGACGAAGTTTTGACAAGAACAATGTATATGGCAGATTTCTTATGTCTATGGGAATATTGTTATAAACTTTGATAGACATCAACAGTTTTTGTTGTACATGGCTGTCTTAAAAACTGGTTGCTTAAGCTTGTACAAATCCCTGTTGCGTAAACGTGGATTTTGGGTTGGTTTCTCAAATAGCTCAGGGTTGTTTCTAACAAATTTTGCATGCTCATAGATAAAAATGCCTGTCAATGTAAGGACATTAAGCTTTTTAAAAAACGGTCTACAAGATATTTGAGATCCAACTCCACAGACAGCACGAATACAGCGTTTTTGCGTCACAAACACTTGGTTAACATTTGTCGAGTTCCCCCAGATGATAACTCCGTAGCGGAGAACAGATGCAACGTAGCCATGATACGCCGTAAGAGCGGTTGACTCATCTGTTACACTCCTCAGTCTTTTTAAGGAAAAAACAAATTTATTTAACTTGTTACAGATATTAGTAATTTGTTGCTTCCAGTTAAGACACCTGTCAAGTATGAGACCCAAGAAACATACGTCATCACAACTATTTATGGGTTTTCCTTTACAATTCACAGCTAGAGACGCTTGATTAGTCCTATAATTAGAAAATTGAACCCAATGTGTTTTATCTACATTCAATACTAATTTATTATTATCTAACCATTTTTCGATGTCATTAACTGCATTATTTACTATTATTTATAATGTCAAAATGTCCCTATTATCGGCTACAATAATTGATAAGTCATCAGCATACATACTAATTTCATTCGATGTCACCTGAGGAATGTCATTTACATAGAGTACAAAAAGTAACGGTCCCAGAACGCTACCCTGGGGCACGCCTCTTTGTGTATTTTGAAACGTCGATCTATATTGCGTCAATTCATTTTTATTGTTAAGTCTACTAACTTCTACACATTGGCTTCTATTTGATAAGTATGTCTGTATCCAGTTATAAGCCCCGCCCCGGAAACCATAATTGTAACATTTTTCCAGTAATATCGTGTGATCGACGAGGTCGAACGCTTTCGACATATCAAAGAATACAGCTACTACAGAATTTTTCTTATCAATATTTTTGGTGACGCTCTGCAGTATAATTAGAAAATTGAACCCAATGTGTTTTATCTACATTCAATACTAATTTATTATTATCTAACCATTTTTCGATGTCATTAACTGCATTATTTACTATTATTTATAATGTCAAAATGTCCCTATTATCGGCTACAATAATTGATAAGTCATCAGCATACATACTAATTTCATTCGATGTCACCTGAGGAATGTCATTTACATAGAGTACAAAAAGTAACGGTCCCAGAACGCTACCCTGGGGCACGCCTCTTTGTGTATTTTGAAACGTCGATCTATATTGCGTCAATTCATTTTTATTGTTAAGTCTACTAACTTCTACACATTGGCTTCTATTTGATAAGTATGTCTGTATCCAGTTATAAGCCCCGCCCCGGAAACCATAATTGTAACATTTTTCCAGTAATATCGTGTGATCGACGAGGTCGAACGCTTTCGACATATCAAAGAATACAGCTACTACAGAATTTTTCTTATCAATATTTTAATAAATATGCAGCATGTGTTGTCGATCTGCCCTTCACGAATCCGTACTGTTCCTTCGCCAAAATGTTATTTTTGTCTATAAAATTGACGATCCTATCTTTCATAATCCTCTCAAATATTTTAGAGAGAATTGGAATTAATGTAATGGGACGATAATTATTCAGGATTCTTTTGTCATCTTTTTTAAATAACGGCTTTACAATGGATTGTTTTAGTCTTTCAGGGAATAAACCTTGCTCAAGGGATTGGTTGATCAAATAACTGAGTATTGTTTTTATTTCTTTTGCAATCGATTTTAGTATGCGAGTAGATATTCCATCGATGCCTACTGCATTCGTATCACGCAAAGATTTGATTACTTTCTCAATTTCATCCTCTGTGCAGGGTGCCAGAAATAAACTATTGCTGACACTACCAATACTAACAATACTGTGTCCCCTACTCTGTTTTGAGGTTTTATTGGTAATGCTGACAAAGAAATTATTGAAAGCTTCAGCTATAGCTTGTGCGTCCTTAATGTTTGATGTATCTACTTGTATGGATTCTACACATTCTACTAGTTTAACACTATCATTTTTATCCTTGATTACATCCCAAGCAGCTTTACATTTGTTTTTTGCGGTTAAGAAATATTTACGGTTATTATTTTTCCGAGATTGTACAATGCACTGCTTTAGCAATTTAGTGTATCTCTTATAATATATCTTGTTACTTATCCTGTTTTGTCCCTTGATGAAACAACGAGACATAAGAATGCGCTTCGTTTTACAAGATTTTTGTATTCCTTTACTGATCCACTTTGGTTTAGAATTGTTACAATTAATTTTAATTCTTTTGTACGGAAAACACAATTCATAGAACATACAAAGATCATCATGAAACATAGAAAATGCTTTATTAAAATCAGATTCGTTAAAGACTTCACTCCAACTTAAATTATTCATACACTCTTTGAAAATGTTGATATTTGCCTTGCTGTAGTCTTTAACATACTTAAACCATAAATTGATCTCGGGTTTTTTGTTATCACATATAAATTCCAATGTTTGGCAAGTGTCATGATCTGACAGGTGAAGCGTGTGTACTTTACCAATTACATCTTTTGTTATGTTACTTGCAAATAAACCAAGACATGCATTGTATCTATTAGGAACCTTTATATTTAATAGCATCTTGAAATTATGTAATAGATTAACAAAATTTACCGAGGCGTAATTATCCTTTAATATGTTAATATTCAGGTCTCTCGTTTTCCTGCAGAACAGAAGGACATCTTTAAGGTCGATATACCTCAATTCCCTCTCCTCTAACATGTCTTTACCGAATGTGTTAAACCGTGCCTTTCGTAGCGCCTTCAATGCTGCCTGACTGTCCGTGTATATCACTACCCTTCCAGTCAGTTGCTTTGTATCTCTTATAATCTGTGCGCACCTCGTTATCGCACACACTTCTGCTTGGAAAGCGCTAGCCTACCTCCCCAGTGGGATGAATACTCTTTCACGCAGTTTAGGTATAACTATACCTGCCCCCGCTAGTCCTGTTGATTTCCTTCTTGATTCATCAGTGAAGCAGGCCGTCATCAGGTGCACAACGTCTATCTTCCAGTTGTCTCTGAGCAGATGGGAGGTCCCGGGTTCGAATCCAGGTAAGGGCATTAATTTGTGTGATGAGCACAAATATTTGTTCCTGAGTCATGGATGTTTTCTGAGTACTTAAGTATTTATTTATCTATATAAGTATGTCCAGTACTCATAGTTCAAGCTTTGCATAGTTTGGCACTAGGTCGATTTGTGTAAGATTGTAAAAGAAAAAGAAAAAAATATGTATTTATTTATTCTGTTTTTTAGTATTTGTTGTTACAGCGGCAACAGAAATACATCATCCCACCAAAAACATAAATGTATAAAAAGAGAGCCAAGTTCAATAAAAAATAAACCGGTCAAGTGCGAGTCTGACTCGCGCACCGAGGGTTCCGTACAAACTTTCGTACACCATACCCATCATGTCAGGACCCCATTCATTCTCAGCAACAGCTCATAGTAGAAGTTACCGTTGCAAAGCGCCTTCTGCATTTTGGTACTAACAACTTACAACCTAGTATGTTTGTTTATCGATAGCTTTTTATCACGTGTATTTTATCACATGGTATTTTTTTCTACATTTTCCTTAATAAATCAAAATTTACTGTACCACTGTAGAAAAAAAATAAAAACGGTTTTAAAAAGTGCAACTCAAGCCCTTTCATATGATACCCCATTTAATCTATTTACTAGCCTTTGATTTTTTAACCCCCCCACATTCATCATTTCAACAGAAAATTACTACCCTTTTAACAGTTGTTCCAAATTTCAAATTAATAGCTTAAGTAGTTCCTGAGATATTTAACGTTGTGACAGACGCACGGACAGACGGACAGAGTCGCACCATAAGGGTTCCTTTTTTTCCTTTTTGGTACGGAACCCTAATTATGCTTGGCTGTGGGCTTCGCCGCAAAAAGAATGGAGATCTAAATGAGTGCCAAGTTCTATGCAAAATCCAAATATGTATTTATAGGAACAAAATAACATTATTCATGAACAAGTATTAAACTCTATGTCTTTGCTTTATTGGATACCTATAACGATTGCTGTTATTTAAAAATGTGAGATCTTAAACAAGGTTAGATTTGATTTGGCCAGTTTTCATTACATCAGTCATTTTATAAAGTTATTCCACATAAGGTAAACGCAGGTATTAACGACCCCCCTTAAGGCAATTTTTAAATCGACCTTGGTTTTTAAGTATACCTACTGGCCGCCACCACATGTACTGTTTTAATTTTATATGCTAGTGTTAAGTATAAATATTATATTTATTCAGTCAAATGCCTATAAATAAAATATAATCTTATTAAAAAAACATAAGAAGTGACGAAGTCGATTGTTGCTATTACCGGCCCAAAATAACGGCTGTGATTCTATTAACGATTTTATGCAGCTATTACCGCTCGTTACCCGGCTATGTCCTAAAACTACGAGTATAAATTGCCTACATTTTATGAGTCGGTAATACATTGTCCTTACATATTGTATTACCGACCCATAAGAGTCGGTAATGACAACCATAAGAAACCATTACCGACCTGTAGAGGTCGGTAATAGCAAACATGAGAAGCTATTAGTAATAGCTTCTCGTAGTTGCTATTACAGACTCATATGGATCGGTAATAGCTTCTTATGGTTGCTATTAGTGACTCCTTAGATCGGATTTGGGTCGGTAATAAAATATGTAACGACAAACGTAAAATGAATTACCGACTCATAAAAAGTAAGCAATTTTTATTCAATTGACCTTCTGACTACAAAAGCGATTGTTAGTGATTAATATAACAAAAGATATGAACAAAATAATAGGTCTTTAAAAGATAAACAATTATTTACGAATGTTACTATAAAATATCGATCTCCCTAAAATATCATAATTTTGGTTAAATTGAGAACGCTAAAATAAGAAAACTAGACATCAATTTATATGTCGCTAATAGATTTTTACATAGACTAATAGTTTATATTCAATCTGGTCAAAAAAACAACTTGTGTTATAATACAATACGAGTATAATAACATAAAAGAAAGAAAAACTAAACATTACTGTGCGGACATAACCGACTCATGGGTCGTTGATTGCTGCCGCAACAAAAGCTGGCGAAGCTATCACCGTCCTTTTTTAATTTATAGTTTTATCGGTTAAAATGGTACTTTTTCAATCAAATGTGCTAAGAAATCATACTTGAAACTTAAATGGATATAATTAATAATACACGATACAGTGTAGGGTTCACAAATTCGTCTAAATGTCTTAAGCAGAAAAGTCACGTTCTTACTTGGAGGAACAAGACCTAGTATGTCGGGACCTGCGTCCGCGCTTCCCCCGCAGGAACTGACGTGTTTTATCTGTTTTGCGCACTGCTACACACACTGAAGTAAAAGTATACGATGCTCAAGGAACAAGCGCGTGTATATCTTTCCCTACTTATAGCTAGAATAGTTCTGGAAACGTAAAAAAAAGACTTACTATAATAGATCGGTAATACCTTCCGATTTTCGATAGGTCGTTATTACCTGCGTTTTTTTTTTTTTTAATTCTGTTAAAACCTGGCCCAGTCAAATCTAACCTACTTTAGGATCTCACATTTTTTAAATACCAGCAATTGTTATAGGTATCCAATAAAGCAAAGACATAGAGTTTAATACTTGTTCATAAAGTTATTTTGTTCCTATAAATACATAAATTTTGCATAGAACTTGGCACTCATTTAGATCATCATTCTTTTTGCGGCGAAGCCCACAGCCAAGCATTATTTTTGTATTGAACTTGGCTCTTTTTTTTACATTTATGTTTTTGGTGGAATATCATTACTCTTTGTAAAGAAAACTAGGCAGGTATTGAGATTTACTTCTGTTCTGTGTATAATTATGTGGTGCCGCGCGCCGCCGTCAACACACCGTTGGCCGGTTGTTTACCACCACTTATTTTTTGGCTTAACTTTATTTTTATATTTCTGTTATATAGCAAATATAATAATACATATACCTATTGGGATAGTTTCAAATATCTGCTTGTAACGGTTCCAACGCTACAATATTATAATAAAAAATTTTTTTATGGGGACCCACCCTATTTTTTAACTTTTTATTTTTTATTTTTAAATCTGTAGTGAAACACTGGCTTCTCACATTGTCCTATGAGGCAACAGAAGACATCGTAAATTCCACAAAGTCAAAGTAAACCCAATCAAAATACCATTTATTATAGTGGGACCCCCCCCCCCCCCCCCTTCCTCCACACACACACACACACACACAACACACACACACACACACTCACGCGCGAGCGCGAACACACACACACACACACACACGATATACACTAAACTAATAAGCACAAATTCACACACACTCAAACAGAGAGTAAGTAGCGAATAAGCATAGAATACGTGTTAGTAGGTAGTGGAACTAGTGTTAGTTTTTTTTATTTTTTATTAGTAAGTTTGTTCTTAATACTTAACGACTCTTGTGTGTTTGTACCTAAAGATTAAATTAATTAATGTTATTGTTGTGAATCGCACTGGCAGAAGGCCAAGATACAGGCTCAGCCTAGTTTGGTCTCTGATAGTAAGAAGTCGAATGGATGTTTTGTTTTTGATAATAAACCTTTTTGTATTTTGTTTTGTATTTTTTTTAGATTTTTTCCTATGCTTAACACAATTACCGAGCTGGATTCCAAATTTCATCCTTCTAGGTCATCTGGAAGTAGGTTAGGTTTAGGTACTATATGCCAGTCAGTCAATGCTAAAATTTACGACTTTTTGACCTTCATATCTTTATAACCGTTTGAGCTAGCTTCATGAAATTTGGGCTTCTAGATGTCCTCATGGATATAATTAAACACACGTAGTTTTATGTGTTTACGTTAAGGAGGTTTTGAGTTATAGAAGGGTCAAAAGTGGTACCAAGTGGTTCGTGTAATATTACACTTGGCGCAGACTAGCCAGTTCCTTTGCTTGAACTTGGCTTCACACGCTGCCGCGTGTCTAGATCAGTGATAATTGAAAAAAACTGTCTCCTATCACGGTTGATGAGATACAGCCTGGTAACAGACGGACAGACAGACATACAGACAGACAGACAGATAGACATACAGACAGACAGAGACGGACGGCGGAGTCTTAGGAATAGGGTCCCATTTTACTCTTTGAGTACGGAACCCCAAAAACAACCTCTTACCCTAAATTCACCTTCGTCGTTCCTTCGTGAATCTGTGTTTCTAAACATGCTATGGACCTATTTCATCCCGAGGTTTCACTTGCGTCCTTTGTAATACGTGGGCGGAGGCGCGAGAGCTGCTAGTAAAGGTTGTATTTATTCAAACGGGGCAGTGAGGGAAAATCTGAAACTACAAGAGATACGGAAATTTGCTCAGTTAAGCGAACAGAGTTTTTGAAACAATATTATAAGGCGTCTGTTTTTAAAAATATGGTTTAAAAAAATACGAATAGTAATCTTGAGGCTTTTCTGCAGCAAGATCAGTGATTCGAAACATGATTAAGCAATAATAAGGACAAGAAAAAAATCACGAACATAGTTCTAAAATTCACTAAAAACATTCGTAACAAATTATGCACAAAAGCTAAACATATTAAAATTGGTTCTAAAAATCGGCAATATCATGTTTGAGGGATGACTTTTTTATTTATTTAAACGCACAAAAAAATAAAATTAAAAAACATGTCATTCGCGCTGCCGAACACGCACTCCTATCTCGCTCACGCTTATGCTCAGTGAGAGACAGAGAATACCATAGTACTATTACTTATTCTGTGCCATGAACCTATGCTGATTTTAGAAAAAAATTAAAACTGCATTCACAGTTTTTCAAAAAAACCTCATACACCCCGAACACACTCATAACATAATAGTCATAATCGAACCCGGTCAAATCTGTGTCAAAATCGGAATGTGTTTTTTTGCGTAACACAATAGTGCTGCATACAGGGTGTGGCCTGTAATAGGAGCAAATATTCAAAAGGACGCTTCCTTAGAGCACTTGCAGTAACCCCATGTGACCCATTCATTTAAAAAAAAATTGGATTCGGAGAAATTTTTATCTAAAGTTTAGTATTATTTAATTTTTTTTTGTGTTTTTAAAATAAAAAAGTTAATTATAGCACTCTAGAAGAGTAAAAAAATACAATTAAACTTATTTTGGAGAAGCATTTTTTTTAATTAATTATTTTTTCAAATAAAACCACGTGAAAATAATTGTTCACAAGCTTAATAATCTACCGTTTAATTTTTTGCCCCTAATAATGCAATAAGTTTATGCAATCGTTATATAATGTATGCTTTTTAAGTCGAGTACCACTTTTAGGCCACGAAGCTTGCTGAGTGGCCTAATTAAGGTACGAGACTTAAAAAGCTAATTATATAACTATAGTCACTGGAAATAGTACATTACTTACCTAGGGCGGTTAAACAAAGAATGTCTCAGATCGCAGGTATTTGACGCCCGAGCCAAAGGCAAGGGCGATAAATATGCGATCTGAGGCTTTCTTTATTACCGCCCGTGGTAAGTACAAAATTTTACGTCTCTATCTGGCCAGGAAGTGGGGTTTTCCGCACGCATAGCGTGCGGTAATTCCTACTTTATGGCCAGGTATGACGTAATAATAATTTATTAAACAAACTTGGTATCTATTGAAAAACGCCCTGCTGTAATGAAGCGCAGCAGCTTAGTATCTTTGCGCGTTGATGTCTTCACAGTTATCTTATACAGCTCCTGGATTCATAAGATGACTGCTGGCGGTTATCTTATGAAACCACGAGCTCCTTGGCGAGCTGTATATGAATGCTACTATAGTACAATTGCACTGTTTTAAAATTGACATAATAGTGAAATACGACGAAAAACCGATATGTTCCACTACGCCTATCTTCTGTTTTTTTTTCATCTCCACAGTCCAACTGACGGCTTTGAAGAAAACAATTCTGACCTTCTTTTAATGAGAATAATTAATCGAGTGTACGGCCACGGTTGTTGGAGCTCTGGGGGTCAATTCAACCAAGTGCATTAAATAGGAATTAGTTAGGTATTGTAGCGCGCTCATGCTTCCACGATTACGAACAGTGGGGATCTAATGCTCAGTCCCCACGTGGTATCTAGAGATGCTTGATGTTTTTTCACGATATGGAGCATGAATATCTCGATATTGAGCCATAACATCAAGCGTCTCTCTAGTCTCTCTAGTCTCTCTACCTGGGGATTAAGGGCTGCAAGGTGCGTAATTTCAATCCGTGGATAATGGAAGTTTGGCAGTTCTGTATAGGATGACAGTGGGCGGCTTCATATTTAACGATTACAGGCAAATATGGTTAACGCAACCCCACCGTACGCATAACCATTCACTTGCTTGTGATAACAACAGGTCTCACTTGCTTGTGGCAACCACAGTTGCCAATTTCGTGCACCCCTAAATTGCTTCTGGCAACTGTGGTTGCCAAGCAAAGTATGGGAGGCCTTGAAAAAATAATTTGAAAGCAATTTAGGCTACCTTTTTTAAATCCGAAAGCAAGTGAGTGGATAACATGCTAGAGCAAGCGTGTGTCAAATACAAAACTGATTCCAATTGAATGCATGTAGTCGAACGGATCCACTGTTTGATCTTATGAAATATTACTGTATTATGCAGATTTTGTTGTCTGCTAATTAATTGATGTAACCGTATAACAAAGATTTTTTGATCTGTGTGTTAACCTTCACAGTATAACTACGCGTTGCCATACATATTGAAACTAAACACAAACGTGTTCGAATCGATAAAACTTATACAATAGTTAGTGACAAAAAAGGCCTATACGCGATGAGGGACAGATACAACATTGTATATTGTATCTCGTTCCCACTTGTGTTATTGTCTATGCTCAATACTCAATACTCAATCATTTATTGCAATATCACAAAAGTAGGTACAGATGTTAACTTAAAGCTCATTGTGAACCCTGTTGGGCACTGCAATGTTAGGGAGAGGAGGACTTACTGATTGTTTATAATGTATGCTACAGTGGCGGCCCGTGAGAATTTTCACTGGACAACCCGGAGCAGAACAAAGGGCTGTTTTTTCATGATTTACGAGTTTGGTTATATATAGCAAGAAATGTTAGGCAAGCCGGTGGGTTTCGGCTTGTATGGGTGCTCCACCACTGCTATGCTAACAACTGTCACGTCAGTCATGTGTGTATGGGTGCTCCACCACTGCTATGCTAACAACTGTCACGTCAGTCATGTGTGTATGGGTGCTCCGCCACTGCTATGCTAACAACTGTCACGTCAGTCATGTGTGTATGGGTGCTCCGCCACTGCTATGCTAACAACTGTCACGTCAGTCATGTGTGTATGGGTGCTCCGCCACTGCTATGCTAACAACTGTCACGTCAGTCATGTGTGTATGGGTGCTCCGCCACTGCTATGCTAACAACTGTCACGTCAGTCATGTGTGTATGGGTGCTCCGCCACTGCTATGCTAACAACTGTCACGTCAGTCATGTGTGTATGGGTGCTCCGCCACTGCTATGCTAACAACTGTCACGTCAGTCATGTGTGTATGGGTGCTCCGCCACTGCTATGCTAACAACTGTCACGTCAGTCATGTGTGTATGGGTGCTCCGCCACTGCTATGCTAACAACTGTCACGTCAGTCATGTGTGTATGTGTGTGGTGAAGTGAATTCCGCTATACCTGCTTATTCTTCCTCGATGGTTCTTCGTCAGTAGGCAACTCGACCTATATCTACCAAGAATTATTTATAAATTTCATAATATGAATCAACTATTGCCCAAAAACGAGATCTTTACACAATCATTTATTAATGTTATCAAATTGGATTCTCGAAAACCACGCCCCCTTTGACAGAGACACGCTTAAGCCTTCCGCGAACGAGAAAAAGAGATGCAACACTCTTTGGGAATGGCTTTATTGGACAAATTTCGATAAGTGTATTTGTATTTCATTAAGTGCGATTTTAGATGAGCTAATTAATACTATAGCATTTTAACTTGATTGTATCGTAAAATAATGTATTGTTTGAGTAGGCTGAGTAAAAAAAAGGAAAATATATAAAGACCCAACTTTGGAATATTTTTTAATCGAGGAAATGTTAAGCAATCATTTATCGATTAAATCAGATAAACCATCATATAGTCAAGAATCATATATCTGAAAATCAGACCTTATTGTGTATTAATCTAGTCAGAACGGCGTTTCAAAGCACGCGATAATTTCCAAACTTAATGAAACTAAATTAAGGAACGCGGGATGTACCGCGCGATCTCGCCAACTATTGCCTAACCCTTCCAGGTTTTAAATAGTGGATTTATGTGTAACACAGTAACTATGTAAAATTAATTGTATTAAATAAATCAAAAAAAAAAGTAATAGCTAAAAATGCATAAAACATGTTAGGCATTTTACCTGTACGTTAGAACTAGGAAATAAATAATATACGGTTGAGACTTAAATCTTATGTTGCCTAATAATTATATGCTTGGTCAAGGTACATTAACTAAGGTTTTTGGCTAGAAACTACTCTTATGCCTATTATGAATGCCATTATCTTCTGTTTTACTTACTTTTGAGTTTGACATAGAATTAGGAAGTTCTTTTCAAAGGGTTCCGTACTAACTTGTTAACCTCGTTAACTAGTTTTCGTTCCTTTAAATTTACATATATATAATAAACATACAATAAACCATTTATTTCAGGCATGTAAGGCCCATAGTTACAAATACCTTAAAGGCTAACATACATAGGTACAATTATAAAGCTAACTACACTTACTTAACTACACTTGGTGCTACCAAAATTTAACTGCCTTCCTCTGCTGGAAAGCAGTTTGCTTCCTTTTCGGACATTTTCAGTTAATAATGATGATGTCTTTTATATTTTCTGAATGCCTGTCTATTCTATCAATGTAACAAAAGTTTTATGGTATGTCTGAAGTTTTACAAGCTTTCATTTAACTATGGCACTGTTAATAAGTAAGCATGTAGTTTAGAGTCCCCAAGAGGCACTCTTAGATCATTAGATAAGAACTCCCCACTGGCACACAAACTTCTCAAGGTTTTGCCTAGATGGGTATGTAACTAGTAGCATGTATTTCTTTCGTCTTAATCAATAAATAAAAAAAATAAAAAAAAAGCGGCCAAGTGCGAGTCGGACTCGCACATGAAGGGTTCCGTAAAATAAATAGCGGTTTAAGATTTATGACGTATTAAAAAAAAACTACTTACTAGATCTCGTTCAAACCAATTTTCGGTGGAAGTTTGCATGGTAATGTACATCATATATTTTTTTTAGTTTTATCATTCTCTTATTTTAGAAGTTACAGGGGGGGGGGGGGGGGGGACACACATTTTACCACTTTGGAAGTGTCTCTCGCGCAAACTATTCAGTTTAGAAAAAAAATGATATTAGAAACTTTAATATCATTTTTGAAGACCTATCCATAGATC
The DNA here is from genome assembly GCA_963854355.1 of Epinotia brunnichana. Taxonomy (NCBI): domain Eukaryota; kingdom Metazoa; phylum Arthropoda; class Insecta; order Lepidoptera; family Tortricidae; genus Epinotia; species Epinotia brunnichana. Next base: position 8,598,467 of record OY977941.1, on the reverse strand, counting down.
CCACACGTATGGGTTTGATGAAAATTTTTTTTGAGTTTCAGTTCTGTGTATGGGGACCCCTAAAACTTAATGTTTTTTTTCAATTTTTATGTGTAAATCTTAATGCGGTTCACAGAATACATCTACTTACCAAGTTTCAACTGTATAGCTCTTATAGTTTCGGAAAAAAGTGGCTGTGACATACGGACGGACAGACAGACAGACAGACAGACAGACATGACGAATCTATAAGGGTTCCGTTTTTTGCCATTCGGCTACGGAACCCTAAAAAGACATCAGTCAGATCAAAAGAAAAAAAAATTGTGAGTGGAAATTTACTATGAAACTCCTCTTCTGCCTATATTTTTATTTCTTTCTAGTAACAGAAACTTAAAGCGGAGTCTATTGTGTATACATACAAAGTTTAATGTTGGGCCAGCATGTTGTTTTAATATGAGAACAAAACTGCGTTTGTATGGAGGGCCGAGCGTCCTGGGGACTTTTAAGTACTTAATTTTTATAGTTGTCATTCAAATTTTTCTATCCATTTTCTGCCACTCGACTGTATCCGATTGAGCTGAAAGGCATACTTCCGTAAATTCGGTGAAAATGCAATATCATGGCACCACCGAGCGGTAATAGTGAAAATGAAAAATGGAAAATGTTTTTATTTCATAAGTTTTGTTCTTTTACAAGGGTCTTTTGGGGCTACCTAGTAAGTTAAATATATACTTGTGTCAGGTAGTCCTGCTCTTCCATCGATACAAGGTGCCATATAAAATATGAAATATTTTACTTAATTTAAATTTTTGTATTTTTAATTACTTATTACTACTTTTTAATTACTTAGTTTTAGTTAAATCTACTTTGACGTCCTTCTTTTCAAATACTATAGTGGCATTTTGTGACGTAGGTACTGGCATGAAGGCGAATTTAACGATGACGACTAATTAAGAAATCATTAAAGTTACTGCTGTAGCGTTATGAACTGATTTAATTATGTTTATTCTCTTTAAGGCTTATAGCTAATTTTACATACAATTAATCTGCCAAACCACAATGCAGTACCGTAATGTGCAAGGTGTACTTAAAATAAAAATAAAACAAAGGGATATCAAACTATGTCTTTGACTTCCGGAGACAGCGTCCTTCAATGTTGTCTCAAGAGGGTGTGCAAGAAAGACATGTTAGCCACTACAACATACCATTCGTACTACAATTTTGTATTAAGACATCGTCTAGGAAAATTGAAATAGCGTTACAGTTATCTTTCAAGCACTAGTTAATAGTTTTGACTGGTATGTAATTTTCTTTGCAACCCATCCATTTGTACTACGAAAATGCCAGTTCGTGATAACCATTCAATGCAAAACAGGGGATCCGTTGTAGTGTTAAACTGTAATAGACCACCGACGGTTATTTGTGCAACATATGAGTGGATAATTCCTGCAGCATTTACAGTAATTTTCGGTTAAAATTGGTAAATGACTCCGGTTCGTGGTGTACGAGCATCGTCGAACATTTAAGAGGCCGCAGTAAGCTCGGCCGAATTTCACCTTCCCATACAAACGGAGTTTCGTTCTCATTTTAAAACTACGTGTTGGATTGTAACGAAACATTGCATATACAATGACATGAGGTATATCTAGGTCTGTAATTAGTTTATATGGCTCCAGTTTATAAAACAAACGAAATACAGCAAAAACAAGTAATCTATGAAAAACTTAAATTTGCTGTATTTTTTTACATATGGTATCTGAAGGTACATAAACTAATTACAGACCTGGATGGTACTTAACTTATTCTAAGTACAAAGTTTCAGAGCAAACTAGATAGTCGTTTTAAAATGAGAGCGTAACTACGTTTGTATGGAGAATCGAGCTTACTGCGGACTCTTAAGTAGATCCTAAACAGCTGGTAGGCAAGGAGACGTGTGCGGGCCTCACGTTCTAGCGATGGCATAACTAAAAAATATCGGCACAAAGCAACCCTGCACCTATAAATGGAATATTCGGATCCCACGGTAACAGTAGTTAGCTGAGTATAACGAGAGACGGATTAGGAGCTCACAGAGGTAAAATAATTGTTAATTGTGAACGCTCTACGCCTATTGAGAGCGGGCTACCAAATTTTACGTTTTCCGTGCGAATATTTTACTTTTTTGTCGGTTTATTGTTTAATAATGGTAACAAAATAGGATAAACAAGTAGATTACGAGGATATCAAACAATGCATTACAAGAACTTGTGCTTTACTTAAATTGCAAGCAAACTTAACTTAGATGGTACGGCGCAGCGATGCGTATCTACTAGGAGTATGTGGTGTGAAGAAAACACCTGACTAAATGGATCTACCTAACGTATTTTCTTATGTTAAACATTCCGATCATTGGCCATTGGTTAGTTAGACTGGTTCAAGTAATCAGGATTTACTGATAAAAGTGATAAACGACTTTCTGATCGGAATACCTACACCAAAAAAAATCGTTATTTTTATATCTCTAACGAAAATAAATAATTAAAAGTAGTAGGTACTTAAAGCTGATTTTGTATTGAGTACTTAAAAAAACACTAGTAAAGTACCTACATATTACACACCGATATGATGTGCTGTCGATTAAAAATTACAATAATTCACAAAATAAATCTTGTACGCGTAATTGATAACCATCAAACAATTCAAAAGTGTTATTCAGAAGGTTTGTGTGTTGAATATCCACTGTTTAATATTTAGTCCACGCCTTAAGACTACGGTTGCATATATTCTAATAATGATCCTATTTTACATACATCTCTCTAGGCTCTTCTAGACCTTATGGAAAACCTTTCTGAACAAAAGAGTATCTTTATCCGTAACTGAGATACTGAAATTAAACTCTAACATCTAAATCGTCATTTACATAGTAGTTCAATATCAGCGTCATTACGGTCAATTTCCTTTTCAGATGCTACGCTTTCTTTCATGTATCCTCCTCTGCTCGCTAGCAAGCGGGCAGACGCACTCCCCTCCTTTCCCCCGGGGGGTGACCCCACTGCCCTACGCGGGATTGGTCCCGGGCCTAACCCCTATACCTCCAGTGGCCCCTTCTATTTTCCCGTTCGGCCGTACTCCGAGACCCCTGGCCCCTGGGCTTAATGGATATAACGACCCGTACTACAACCCCACTGCGGGACCCGCTGTGCCTATCCTGACGTATAGCAATGACCATGGAGCCGATGGCAGCTATTCTTACAGGTGAGTTTTCACAAAAATAGTTATTTGTGCAACAAGAGAGCAAAGTTCTATTTTGCTGCGAGTGCTGATTTTGAGTCCCGAGGAAGCGAAATATTCTAAAATTGAATCACGAGCGTAGCGAGTGATTCAAAGTTAGAATCTTGAGCGCAGCGACTGACTCAAAAGCACGAGACGCAAATACTTTGCTCTCGAGTAACACGTACAACTTTTCACCTCAGCAGTGAGAACATAGTCACGTTAAAAATACCTATATCGATAGGCTTTTACGTACTTATTCGTCTCGTGGATATTCAGGAAGAAAATTAGATTCGGGGCTCGTTACTGCTTATTTAAACTCCTCAGCGTGGCTAGTTAGTTACTAGAAGCACGCGAGTTACAGAGAACTCATTTATTACACACATTAAAACACTTATAGAGAACACATTTTAGTAATCTATACGAGTCTCGCATGACACTAACACAACACTAAAAACTAACCGTACCTTTTATTGTTAAAATACTGTCACTCATATTCACACATTTCACTCATATTTTCGAGCTATTTTTTGAAATATTCAATCTAATATCTGTTACGATTACGCGCGTCGCGCGTGCGCTCCAAAAACTATGCGTATTGTTGTTAAATACTGTCTTCTTCAATGAGTTCACTAGGTATATATTTCTTAGTTAGATAGATAATTAATTAATCCTAGTCGTTTTTATATTCAAAACTAATATCAATAGCGCAAGCATGAACAATAATATTACGAATAAAATGTAAACAATTTAACAGCGCACCGGCTTTTTTAAAGGGGCGGGGCGCTGGGTGTGCGTTTGGAAACTGCATCTGTAGTAGACGATCTTAAAAATTAAGATTGTTCAAAATAGAATCATTGATTGTTCAGCGTATGAAAATTCATATTTTTACCTATTTAAGCAAAACTGACTTTATTTGAGATGCTCCATGTTTTTTTCTCTTCAATTTATAAAATTCCTTTGTACAAATGTTTTTGGTAATTTAAACTTATAAGTATGTTAAGTGTGTTTTCGAACGTGTAACTTGGTTCGCGCTGTTTTGGGGGTCTACTTTTAAATTAAATTTAATTCGAATATCGAACTATGAGTCCTATTTCTGTCGTATTCTTTTTTCGTAATGAAAATGAAAGGGACAGTGCTCTTAAAGTTGAAATATTATGAATTTGTAATAGACCCCACACTATGAAACGTCAGTGCGCGATATCAAAATTAAAAAGATACTTTGACTCACGGAGTGAGCAAAATCGTATTTTGCTCACTATTTTCACGCAGCAAAATATGCTTGTTTGAGCTGCTGAGGTGAAAAAAAACTTTAAGTAGTAAGTGAGTTACGTTTTTGAGTCCTTTAAAATACCGGTTTAGGAACTTTATTATAGTTATATATACAGTGACTTGTAACTTCATGTGAAAATAACGAAAACAGTAGGTCGATCACGTAACGCATTGTACGAACGTCGGGTAGGTCTAAATGTCACTTTTTATATGGAAAATTGGCAATTAAATTGTACCGACGCGCGTTCGGAACGTTACGTGATTACCCCTCTGAGGTAAAACAGCACTACATGCAATTGCAAATGTTAATGTGACGCATAGTTTGAAAATGTAAATAAACGTAGGCATAGATTCAGAATTTGTAAAATTGTTGCCATTTTTCCATTCTGCAATACATCACAGATACTAATGGGGGTTGTTGAGAAAGCCGCCCTTCCATATTCCTTATAAATTTGACTTTTTATGTTACTTGCACTAGGTCCTATTTCGTCTACTGTCTTCTATGTTCATACAAATGTTCATAAAATCCGCACCATTTTGCGAAATTGTTTAAATGTGTTAACTGATATTACGTTGTGTTGTGCGTTTAGTTTTTCCACTGCTGATGGTAAGCAAGTCCAAGAAACAGGATACCTCAAGGACGCCTATATCGACAACGCAGGAGAACCCCAAGGAACACAGGTCAGTAAATACTAATTTTGCTTCTAGGGGTCAATTTGAGATTTACATTTCGCATTTCTATTTAAGTTGGATAATTAACGCGCTCGTTTTCACACGTAAGGTCAGCGCAAATGCACATTGAAAATAAACTGAAATTTGATAGTCTGTGGTCGACCCCAGGCGGGTAGCGAGTAGTGATTACCCCAGGACTTTTCGGGGATCGGATGATAACTACTACCTAATAATGCACACCACATTAAACTCGATCCAGTAGTCTTCAAATATACCCTAATAATCAGGCAAAAAAACGTATATATAAGTATTTGGCGTCCGTGTGTGCACTTATGTAAATCAGAATCTGAACAATTATTTATCATTGAAATTCCGATAATCGAGACATACAATGAATACCGTTTTGATGCTTCGATTAAAAATGCCAACGCTCATCGCATTAAAAGTATTAAAACCGAAGTGAAACCGTTTAATTCCATAATTTTTCAAGTTTATTGAAAAATGCGACTGTGACAGGGTTAATTTACGGCGAGACCAAGTAAGGGCTTTGTATAACTTGAGATTATTTGAGTTGGCCGAATAGCATCAATTTAGTCCTTAAAAAGCAACTCTACCTTCCAAGGTAGAAGATTCCAATTGCAATTTAAGTTTTATAAAAAATCGGCCACATTTAATAATCACAAACATAATAAACTCGTCAATTAACAGGTCGTGCAAGGGAGCTACGCCTACGTCGCGCCCGACGGCACTCCGATCCAAGTCAGCTACATTGCTGATGAAAATGGTAAATATGCGACAATTCACATTATTCTTGTTTTAAACATGCAAAGAAAACTGTCAAGACTGTGGTCGTTTTAATACTGCAATTCGCGAGTAAAGGTAACAATCATACTAATCGTGCTCAACGTCATCATATCAGCCGAAATACTTCCACTGCTGGACATAGACCTCCCCCAAAGAGTGCCAAAGTGACCGGTCCTGCGCCACCCGCATCCAGCAGACTCCCGCGACCTTTACCAGGTCTACCTTGTGGGGGGCCTACCCATGCCGCGCCTTCCGGTACGTGGTCGCCACTTGAGAACCTTTCCGTCCAAACGGCCAACGGTTCTACGTGCAATGTGCCCCGCCCACTGCCACTTAAGTTTAGCTAATCGTGCTCATATTATAAATAATTGAATATTAGGAAAAAATAATAGTATTTCCTGTAGAATATATAATAGGTACCGGTTTCTATATATATATATGTAGCCTACCAGACTAAACGCTATTTAATTGATATTAAAAATATTTTTGGCCCAAATGTGAAAGTTACATCATCCTAGCGTTATTTCCAGACCCAGGTTGTGCCCTAAAGGAGTCCGGGGTCCCCTTTGAATAATTGAAAATTAGGAAAAAATAATAGTATTTCCTGTAGAATATACAATAGTTAACGGTTTAGATATATGTATACCTACCAGAAAGACTAAACACTATTTGAGTTAGTTTCGGAGATTTAGATTTTTTTAGATATTTTTCATCACCCTAGCGTTATTCCCGGACCCAGGTTGTGCCCTAAAGTGGCACAAAGTCGTACGGCTCTCCTGATGGAAAGTAGTTACTTTAGCTTGTGGACGCTTGCAACTTCAGGGGCCTCGCATGCGCCAAAACCTGTGTACTACTTTCTTGAAGAACCTAATTCTGTAAGCCTAAGACCCATCACATACTAAGGCTGAAATAATAAATTAACTCTTATTTCTCACAGGATTCAGACCATCAGGCGTCCACATCCCCGCCGACGGCAAAGGAGTGGTACCCCCTGTATCCGTGCTAGATAAGGACGGCAAACCGATCCTCGACCGCGCTTACAACAACCAATACAGCCCTTTCAACCGCCTCGACGGCCGCTACAACGGTTACTACGGAGACCGGCTCAATAAACCCTATGACCCAAGATACCCGTATGACGCACGGTACCCCCAAGACCCGAGGTACCCTCAAGACCCACGGTACCCCCACGACCCGCGGTACCCCCACGACTCGCGGTACCCTCACCAGTCACGGTACCCGCACGACCCGCGGTACCCTCAAGACCCACGGTACCCCTACAACGCGGCTACCTACAATTACAATCCCTACCGCCCCTCCTGGTTGAACAACAATAATAACGATCAGAATAAGAAAGAAGAAACAAAAAAGGACGCCTAAGTAATATATTATTATGATATACACACACGAGTAATCATTTAGTTACGATTTTGTTAGATTCATTATATGAAATTAAACTACTGTCCATATGAGGTTTTGCATTTATTTTTCACTAATACATATTTTATTTTTAATGTACAATACAAAGAGGTTTCTCTATGCCCTAAATTATAATTTACAGATCGAAAAACTGATACCCCATTCGACTTGGTTAACAACAGCTCATCTCATAAGTGGAGCACCATTCGGCATACTTATTTACATGGAAAATCTTATCTTACCAGCGATTTTCTGTAACGTTGGGTTGCTCCAAATATAACATTCCACTGTCCTCTTTATTTATTTGTATGAAATCACGAAATGTACTACAGTATGACCATCCACAAGCAGTCATGAAGAGTATAGATGTAATTGGAACCGCTTAGCTTCGTGGCTCCACGCGCTTTTTGTCGAGTTTTGAGTTGATATTCCTCCCAAAGCTATAGATATATTTATTGCACAAACGCTTATCGGTTCTTAATCTTTTATCTACGTTTGCAAGAGCATTTTGTGAAAAAAAAAGTATATATTTTGTTTTATGATTTATTCAAACGTGGTCCAAAAAGCTCTGTTTTCGATATAAGTATGTTGGTTATGACCTTTGATATATGAAATCTATATGATAATATAACTGTTCCTTATTGACGTCTCTAACAACGCACGAGAGATTTTTATTTTTAACTCATTTTCACAAAAGTTAAGTTCAAAAAACAGTTTTTTTGGTCTAAAATTACCAAAGTTTTAGTGCCGTATATTTCGAGAAGTTGTGAAGTAAATATGGGATAGGTACTATTTCGGTAAACCTCGTTGTTAATACGATAAGCCATAAAAACACGAAAAAACGAACACTTACAGATCGAAGGTCATTGAGAACTCAGAGCCCCTTAAATTCAAAATATGTAGGAGCAATCTGTCAGTGAGTCAATTTGTTGATTGATTCTGTTACAAACCTAAAAGTAAAAGTGTGAAATTGCGCAGGTTATCTTCAGTATAAGTTTCATCCATAATTGTATTATCCCCGTGTATGACTTCACCTTTAAGCTACGCGTACCTCTTCGTTACAAAAAACATGATAAGGGATTGTAGGACACCTAACAAATTTGTTGAAGTATTTGAGTTAGACCTACGTGAAGTGAAACCTTAAAACATTTTATGACTATGAGGTACCTTATTTACGGTGGGTCGGGTATCTAGGACACTGAGAATTTCAACAATACAACCCAGAGATGTCGTATCTGTCACGTCGAATGGTTAACTACCCAGTTAATGTGACCAGTCGCAGTCAACATTACAACGACATGGCCGTAAATTGACTAAGGTTTAGATGCATTTCGATTTTCGAATATGTAGTCGGTGCCCCCGCTACAAATTGCATGTCTTGTGATCGCTATGTCACTAGTTGTAATTAAACAAGTCAAATTTTGGCGCAGGGCATCTTACTAAGCATTTTGCATTATTTGCATGCCTGTTGTTAGGTATATACGGTGAATATAGGAAACAACATTAGTCATCAGAATGTCAGGAGTGGAATTCCACAACGTCTTAATGACCGAATGGGATACAACCATCGGCAAGTAGTGAATTGCAGTGTCCATTGTTGCGCAGAGACCATGCGTTTGCGCAAGTTTGGCCGCAGGGTCCTCATTAATCAATATGGCGCCGGTAAAATTTAATGGCGATGACATGCTGTTCGGAATAAGATAAAAGGCACTTTAATATGAGTTTAATTGAGTCAGCAAAAAAACGATGAATCATGGATGCGTACGCGAGTCCAGTAATAAGGGTCACGATTTCATCACCAGTCTTAATGACAGAATTGGATATCCCTAGAACATTGCATTTGTTTAATGTCGCTGTCATGTTGATTTTGAAAAACATTAATTGATATGGTGATATCCTTATGACATGCCGGGAACGTCACGTTTTGTTTTCTCGAATTGGGCCAAAGGATGGATCGAGACTGAAGTATATTTTGGCAGTAAATAAGTATTTGATAAATAATGCTGTTACTATTATTTATTTTTCACATAAAACCTTTGGTGGTATCGGCCAAGTCTACCACCACACATCAAAACCTTTATTCACAAACATCCATAAAACCAATTTTACTTCCTAACATGCCATACTTTTTTTTTCATCTATCTTAGTATCATTAGTAAAAGAAACGGACAAAATACATTTTAGTTAACGGAGGTTTTTTTAAGTTTTATGAATAAGGAGGTTAATCTTCAATAAATCAATGTATTTCACTTGTTTTAAAAAAACAATGGAAACATATTTTTGTCACGAAATGGACCGCATAACATACTTAATGTTATGAGGTCCGCGATAAAATAACCCCCGCAGTACGAAAGCGAAAATAAATCCGCCTGTCTTCCTCAAAAACCTCTTGAACTTTATATTGTATGAACAATTGCACATTACAGTATGTCATGCAGTGAATCCATCAGATCATAAAATTTCATGCATGTACTAATTTGTGGCACGTTACTGCACAACTGGTCCTGACAGCAATTAAAGTCAATAAGAAAATAATGTTATTTTGTATGAAGCCTTGGTGGTGCAATTTCAATAAATGACAAAAAAATTGTTAAGCACGTGTTGGTTTCATGAATTGAGGGTTCCACGACAGTTTTATTATCGACGTGTATTAGAACATGCAGTTGCCGTATGTGTACATATGCTAATATTATAAAGAGGAAATTTCCGTGAGATTATAATATAGCTTTGTAAGTTTATCTATCCAAATATCATAAACCCTCCATGATGCGTTCAAAAACCGCACATTATGACAACCATAAAAATAGACTGTTTTGTTAGAACAAATTTCTTATCTGTGAAAATGTTATTATTGCTAAATAATAACATCGATTTCGATTATAATATAGTAGTTTATGTGACTATATTGTATTGTGTTGTGTGTTTGTATTGTTTTTTGTATTAAATAAATTAAAAAAAAAAAACACGAGTGTGGGTTTATGAATCGAGCCGAAGGCGAGTCAGAAAACAACGCCGCGATGCCGGTCATAATATGCGGCTCCTGAATGTATCATGGAGGCTTATACGTGGATAAATAAAGTAGTGTATGTAACTGTACATAATTAGGCATTAAAACACTCATGTTTAATACCCCTCATTATGTACAGTCACATAACCTACTCTTATAAGTTTGTACTACTATTCCCTGCCACCGATAATCCGATTTCGAAAATTCTGTTACCTGCGTGTAGAATGGACTTTACTAGAACTAGAACTAGAAAATTTTATTGTATAAAACCATGTAAGTACAATGGTAGAAGCATGATATTATGGGTTCCAACAGTTTTACCCTTTTCGGGCATACAATTTTGTAAATCTTAACCTAGTTACAATTTTATTTATAAAAATTACTACATTATAATATTACACATAACTATAATATTCGTTCGCAGCCAGTAAAACACAAATGTAAATATTATAAGTAAACGACATAAACACGATCGTCATATAACCTTTGAAGCAGACACTTTAAAGGTGTCTAGGTTTACGATTATATTATGTAAACGTACATGAGACGTCTCACAACACTTTTCTAGGAAATTGTGCGAGCGATAATAAAATATTAAATGCATTAAAATTATGTATATTCCTGCTCCTCAAAGTACCAGTGAACTGCACTGTCTCATTTTAATCATCGGAAGCGCAGAAAACGTGTTTAACGAAGTAGGTACCTATTACAACATTTACTAGTACTACGAGGGCGACACTGAAAGTCTTTAGAACTGGCCACTTGTAATAAATATAATAAAAAAATAAGTTCAAAATTTGAAAATGGAACTCTTTCTTAATATTTTTGTGTACGAATTCCACTCGATTGTCATTTGTTTTACGATTTGGCGGCAAATTGAAAATTGTGTGTACTACGTGAGCATGAATTTACCGCGAGAAAATTTTCGAGCAATGATTTTTTACGACTTTCGATGTAATTTAAGTCAACAAGAAAGTTATGATAGACTTCGATTGGCCTTTCACGATGAAGCCCCATCTCGTGCTACTATTTACAACTGGTTTAATGAATTTAAACGTGGCCGCACTGATCTCACTGATGATCTGCGTGAGGGCCGGCCTTCTACGGCGACTACTGAAGATAACATCAGTGTTGTGCGGCGTATGATAGAGACTGACAAAAGAGTAACCTATCAGCAGATTCGTACAAGCTTAGCCATTGGTATGAGTCAAGTCCACAAAATCCTCCATGAACATTTAGCGGTGAGGAAGCTTTGTGCCCGGTGGATACCTCATAATTTGACAGAAGCCCAAAAAGTCCGTCGTGTTGATTGGTGCCGTGAAATGGGTCAAAGATTCAACGGAGGTGACTCAAATGCTGTGTTCGACGTAGTTACGGGTGACGAAAGCTGGATTTACTGTTATGATCCTGAAACTAAAAGACAGTTTGCTGAGTGGGTGTTTCCTTCCGAGGAGTTGCCTACTAAAGTGAAGAGAGGTCGAAGTGTGGGAAAAAAGATGGTGGCCTCGTTCTTCGGAAGGACTGGTCATTACGCAACAATTATTTTAGAGGATCAAAAAACAGTTACTGCGAAGTGGTACACTAACAATTGTTTACCACTTGTCTTGGAAAAAGTTCGAGAAAAACGGCCTCGCAGTAGGATCCTGCTTCACCACGACAACGCCTCATCGCACACCGCCAAGCAAACGATCGACTATTTGGCGACGGCAAACGTGGAATTACTGGGTCACCCACCTTATAGCCCCGACCTTGCACCTTGTGATTTTTATTTATTCCCAAAAATTAAAGAAAAACTTCGAGGAAAACGTTTTATGGACGCCGACGAAGCAGTGGCTGCGTTTCAAAAGGCCGTCGAAGAGACCCCTAAGGACGAGTGGGCAAAGTGCTTTTCTCAGTGGTTCTATCGAATGCAGCGATGTATTGATGTGAAGGGAGGCTATTTTGAAAAGATATAATAAAAGTAATAAGTTGCTTGATTGCTCAGTTTTTGATTTTCTAAGAACTTTCAGTTTGACCCTCGTATGGGTGACCAAAGCTAAATAAAATTCTTGGCTATCTGCCTAAAACTGTGAGCCTTATATTGTGTCTAGCCTTTTTCCGAAGCTTGTTTTAGGGCCAGAATGGGGATTACATGTGTGCGTATATGTATGTACAGTGAACCACAAAAAGATAACAAACTTTTCACCTCATTACGCTGTAATAAGGTGCACGTAGAACCTACGGCCGTTGGGGTGGAAAGGTTCGACTGGTGACTACGTACCGGAAGGCGCGGCGTGGGTAGGTCCCCCCACAAGGTGGACCGATGACCTGGTAAAGGTCGCGGGAGTCACCTTGATGCGGGTGGCGCAGGGCCGGTCAATTTGGCACTCTATGGGGGAGGTCTATGTCCAGCAGTAACGTCTTTCGTCTGATACGATGATGAAGGTGGAAAAAGCTGCCCAGTGCCAGCCGTTGTTCACCTGCAACCGAACCGACTCCACACTTTGTTATTCCTATGGGCTCAGTCGGTAAGGTCGAGAGTGTGATGTGGGTTTGGGGCATGCCCGCATCATATTATTTGCGTCCCAGGCGATACAGCGTTCGTGGAGAGGTCACTTCACCTACTTCAGCCAGCTGAGTGGAAAACAAAACGGAGAGTGGCAGTTACCGGTTCTCATTCCAAATTGATAGGCGTTAGTGCGGACGCCAGGGGTCACTCTTGCACTTTAAGACACTTACATTAGAAAAGAATAGAAGATAATTTATTTCAGTATAAGTTACACATTTATGAAGGCGTGACACTACACGATAGCGTCTGGTTCGACATGATGATGATAGCTGATGATGTTACATTTTTGCCTTCGCATACGGAACCCTACCCGCTAAAGTGCGGGCGTGTCACTCCACACTCACAATCAAAGCAACTGGTTTGCATCGTGCGATGCACCGCGCTAAGGTTAATTTTTAAGAACTCTAAAAAGGGCGCAAGCGCACTTAGTTACTAAAGCACATCTGTCCGTTTAAGCAAGTAAGCGGAAGTAAGCCGATTTCTTACATAACGATAAGCATGACTCGCGTTTACTTGAAAACGTTTCTTTTTCATATTTCGTACTTTATGGCGTGCCTGGGTAATGAATGTGTCGCTTCTTCGTATTGGAATCCGAGGTTTTTTGTTCGTGTTTTTTTATATAGGCAAAGACTATTGGTGCTTTTGTATCAAAAAACTATATGAGGTTATTGGCGACTGCACTTTTTCCTTAAGATAATCTAAATGCGGGAAGGGTACCTTTGGTACCTAAGTACTTATAATACAAAACATGTTATAAGTAGGTATTTGTGGAAGGTATGCATATTGCGCAAAGCCGTTGTAAGGCCGTTCATCAAATCACAGATATCAGTGATATCACAGATTAACGTGCAATGAAAATTTGGTTTCCTGAAAAAGCTATTAGGTATTATACGAGTATATAGGTACCTACGACACAAATTGGTGCGGGTTTTTCAGTTTGAAATCTTAAGTGACACCCAATTTAAGATTCAAACTGAAAAGCCCTGAAAAGCCCGATTCGGGCCCCCCCACTGACGAGGGGTTAACGATCTCTTAGTTAAAAAAATATATCGAAAACCTTGGCTTTACCATAGCGTTATTTAAATTAATTATGTGAAATAATGCAACATTAAAAAAAATATTTTCCGTTAATTAGTTACATAGTTTTACCCAGTTGTACACTTGATAGAGTTATCTATACATATAAATGCCTATGTTCTGACTGACTTATTCACTCACTCACTCACTCACTCATCAACGCACAGCCGAAACTACTGGGGCTAGAGAGTTGATTTTTGCACAGTAGGTTACTTTTATAACGTGAGCTAGGGATAAGAAGGGATTTTTGAAAATGTTTCCCCTAAAGGGGTAAAAAAGGGGCGCAAAGTTTGTATAGGAGAACCTTTTGTTTATGAACTAGAGACTTAAAGCTTTGTAAAAAGAGTAGGTTTTAAAATACAAATAAAGTACTAAATACTTTCAGCGTTTTGGAAAATTCCACCACCAAGAGGGTTAAAATAGGGGTGCAAAGTTTGTATAGGGAAACCTTTTTTTTTGAGTTAGAAACTTAAAACTTTGTAGAAAGATTAGTTATTAAAATACAAATAAAGTGATTTTAAGCGTTTTGAAAAATTCCGCCCCTAAGGTAGTAAAATATAGGTGCAAAGTTTGTACGGGGGTAACAATATTTTTTTAAATAGAGACTTAAAACTTTGTACAAAGATTAATCATTAGAAAACAAATAAAGTATTTTCAGCGTTATAGAAAATTCTACCCCTAAGGGGGTAAAATAGGGGAAACCTTTTTTTTGAGTAAGAAACTTAAAACTTTGTAGAAAGATTAGTTATTAAAATGCAAATAAAGTGGTTTTAAGCGTTTTGAAAAAAATCCGCCCCTAAGGTAGTAAAATATAGGTGCAAAGTTTGTTTTGGGGAAACAATATTTTTTTAAATAGAGACTTAATTAAAACTTTGTAGAAAGATTAGTCATTAGAAAACAAATTTATCATTACTTGTTACAAATATGTCATTAGAAAACTTTCAGCGTTTTAAAAAATTCTACCCCTAAGGGGTGCAAAGTTTGTATGTGGGAAACTTTTTTTTTGAGCTAGAGACCTAAAACTTTGTAGAAAGATTACTTATTAAAATACAAAAAAAGTACCTTCAGCGTTTTATAAAAGGCCACCCCTACGGGGGTTAAAAGCGGGTGCAACATTTGTATGCAGGAAACGTTTTTTATTAGCAAGAGACTTAAAACTTTGTGGAAAGCTTATTTATTAGAATACAAATAAAGTACTTTCTGCGTTTTGGACAATTCCACCCTCAAGGGGGTTAAAAAAGAGTAAAAAATTGTATGGAGGTAACTTTTTTTTGAGCTAGAGACTCGATATCGTTAGAACGATTATTTATTAGACTACAAATTAATTATTTTAATGGTTTTGGAAATTAGCTTAATAAGCTTAAGGAGTTAGAAAGGGGTGCAAGGTTTGTATGGGAAACACCTTTTTGTAGTTAGAGACTTAATAGTTTGTAGAAAAAATACTTATTACAATAAAAAAAAACTTTAAGCGTTTTTGTTTATTTTTTCCCGACAAGCGTTAAAAGCGTTACTAAACTTATTTCAGCGTTTTTTTGGAATTCATTCCCTAAAGGGGTTTATAAGGGTGTTCAAAGATTGTATGGGCAAGACAGTTTTAAAGGGATTTTTTTTAATCATCGCTTAAGAAGGTAAAAGGGGTTCGAAGTTTGTATAGAGACCAAGACATTATTAAAGTAAGAAATTTGTAACTACGAGTATGGTTTCAGACTGTTTACTATGAGGGTTCAATGGGGTTTCTAAGTTTGTATAGAGAGCAGGACATTTTTAAAGTAATAGATTTGTATATTCGGTTTTAGACTGTTTACAAAAAAGACAACAAGACTAATTTCAATGTTTTTTTTTAATTAATTCCTTAAACAAACCTTTAGACGATAACATGTTCTACGCGGACGAAGTCGCGGGCAACAGCTAGTACTGTATGTTTGTAGCTTAGTTTGGAACTAGAATATGGTCTGATTGTTCTGTTGTGTCTGAGTAAGTATTACTAATTAGATCTACCACAAGTCCATAGTACCTACAAACATGTTCAACGTTACAACTTACAACTCATCAGTCTAAGTAATGCCACCCCTGAGGAACCGAACATCTAAAGGTTAATTTTTATCAAATGCCAATCCGTACATAACTTACCAGGCTTGACAGAATCAGAAATGAGTATGTCCGTGGAACATTTAAGGTTGCAGAAATACACCAAAAAATGCGCGAAAACCGCCTGCGCTGGTATGGACATGTAATGCGCCGCAGTGATGACCACATGACCAGAAGAGTATTAGCCATCCAGGAGGGGAAAAGAGGAAGAGGGCGCCCACCAACAACCTGGCTAAAGACCATCCATAACGACATGACAAAGTTAGGCATAACGACGGAATTGACGCAGAACCGTAATGATTGGAGGAAGAGTATCAGGAGGGCTGACCCCGAATAGGGATAAAGCAAGGATTGATGATGATGCCAATCCGTACATAAGTTTAGAAAAATTGTTTGCGCACTACATCGTCATGTTTCAGACCAAGAAAAAAAGATAGACGGAGCATGACGAACCAACTAGTGAATCCGGTTTTCAACCAAGCCAAATAAGTTTCTCAAGCTCACTCACACTACAAACAAAATTGCACAAAACTCTTCAGCACGTGGCGCAACGCAATGCTCTGAAGGTCACCTATTCCGAGTTTTGTGCAATTTAATTTGTTTATGTGTGCGTGATTGTATGATAAACTTATTAGGCTTGGTTGAAAACTGGCTTCACTAGGTTGTCCGTAATGCTCTTTCTTTTTTCTTGGTCTGAGTACATCGTGCCAGGTTTCGAACAATCGTTTGAAAGTTGCATGCCTGAAGAACACGGCTACCATTGGGTGCCAGTGTCAGCCCGAGCGCCGCAGGTGATGGCAAGAGGATGTAGAACAGGGAAACAGCACATACCAGGGCATACGTATTTATTATTAAAAAGATAGGGCACCTGAGGAGTAATCACGTAACGTTCCGAACGCGCGTCGGTACAATTTAACAGTAAATTTTCCATATTAAAAGTGACATTTAGACCTACCCGACGTTCGTACAATGCGTTACGTGATCGACCTGTTGTACCAAGAACAGACGCTATGCTTATGATTGGGTAACCTACGAAAAGCATTGAAACGTATAATATCTAGGTAGCTATCGTGCCATCGTAGGAGTAAAATTAAGAACTGAAAATTGGACAACACTTGGTAACACAAAACTCACACACTCACAGTAAACTGCACACAGCACTATAAATGTAATTGAAAAATATTTGTCATTTGCACTTTATTGTATTAAAAATAAATTAAAAATTGAAACTGTATAAATAATTATGTTTGTAGGTTTAAAAATATAATGAACAGCAAGTGAAACAGCCCTTGAGGCCTAACTTACAGAATAAATATTTCAATTTGGATTTTTGGTGAAGTTTATCTATCATGGTTTTGGATCGAACTATACCATCAGGAAAAGGCAGTGTCACGTGAAATTCAAATTAGGATTTCAAATTTGAAATTTTGAATAATGATTAACCAGAAATGTAGCCAGAAAGTTTGTGTGTAACGTTCCGTTACACGCATCGTTACATAGCTAGCCCATAAATTACCCAAAACTAATTTACCAGATGATTCTAGGGGTATACATATGTACATACTTTATACATTGAAAGAAAGAAAAAATATTAATTCAAGACGCTTAGACTAACACATAACAACACAACAGTAGACATTTTCAACAAAAGCGTCAGAGAAAAGGACTTCACTCAGCTTAATGACAAGGTACAGTCAAAGAATTTAATTTCCTACCCATTTAGGACTATTTCAAAGTGACACCGTAAATAAAATCATAAGAAGTCTCTTACGTTTTGATTGATTACGTCACTTTGACAAAGTCCAAAGTGGGTAGGAAATTAAATTCTTTGACTGTACCATGTAAATACCTTGACGCTGATCATCTCCACTTATAATAAATCTCTAAATTAAAAAAAGAATCAGCCAGTTTGAAACTAAGCTTTGTGTGGTACGAATGTTCTCAGCATCCCATGAACGGAAAAATATGAAACATTTTATATAGGTACATTATTATTCTAGCTGCAACTTAGGATAGTTTTTATTCGACTGCGACAATTAATTAATTTTCCGAAATATACGACTTCATTTAATTTTTCATTTATTTTTATTGAAATCAAACGTTGCTCCAACTGTCAGCTATAAGAAACGTCAAATTTTCGTCAAAATGGCGGAATTGCTTTGCCTTTCACTTATTAATAATTTAAATCCAGTATACGATAGACCTTTACGATACACATGCCAAAAGTTAAACCATAAAAAAATATTCGATTATGATATGAGAACTTATATGCGCAAATGTCGCATTATGGCGTAATTTCAAAAAATGTATTAACAAATTTGAACAATATAATTAACACGAATTTGTTTTTTTTGAAAGGCAATGGCACGCGTTCTTTGCGCATTCTGCCAAAGTGCCTACGGCGCTACCACAAAACCCGAAACTCGAAGTTCGTATAACTGCATCCCTGTCACTCGAGTATGTTAGTGCGATAGAGATAGAGATACCCGAATATTTTCGAATTCCGAAGTTCGTGGTTATAGCTCAGGAATCGAAACTACACCCCGTAAGCCGCGTCCGCTGCGCCATGTTTTCTTGGTTTTTAAACGTCAAAATGTTTTGCCAATCAAAATAAAACCCTTTTGTTTGCCGAACCTGACTGAAAACATGTTAGATGTTTAAAAACATGGAAAACATTGGTGCAGCGGGCCCGGCTGTAGGTAGACACTAAATAAAATAATCATAATGTATTTTCTCGAAAAAAGGATAATAGAGAAAAAATCAACGCAAGAGGTTAGGTATATGTATAAGTAATCACTAAGTTCAAAAGTTTTATGTTCTGTCCCTTTTTCACAAAACGCACCATCAAATGAAACGATTGTTTTTTACTATGACGCTCGAGGATCTTGACGTTACAGTCCCCGATCGTTTTCTTACTCTAACAAGCGACATTAAAACGGTTTTGAGATATTTGAATGGGATTTTCGTCATCTTCTATCTATCTATACCTACATATAAATGCCCTGACTGACTCACCCACACACTCATCAACGCACAGCCGAAACTACTGGGGCTAGAGAGTAGAAATTTACACCAGAACTACCTTTTACAACGTAGGCAACGGATAAGAAGAGATTTTTGGAAATTCTACCCCTAAAGGGGTCAAATAGGGGTGCAATGTTTGTATGGGGGAAACTTTATTTTTTATAGCTAGAGACTTAAAATTTTGTATAAATATTACTTATTAGAATACGAATAAAATACTTTCAACGTTTAGGAAAATTCTGCCCCTAAGGGGGTAAACAAGGGGTGCAAATTTTGTATGGGGGAAACTTTATTATTTTAGCAAGAGACTCAATACGTTGTAGAAAGCTTACTTATTAGAATACAAATAAAGTACTGCCAGCGTTTTGGAAAATTCAGCCTCTTAGGGGGTTAAAAAGGGTTGCAAAGTTTGTATGAGCGAAACTTCTTTTTGAGATAGAAGCTTAAAAGCTTGTAGAAAGATTACTTATTACAATACAAATAAAACAAAACAGCGTTTTGGAAAATTCCACCCCTAAGGGTATGAAAAAGGGGTACAATGTTGGTAAAGGGAATTTTTTTGAGCTAGAATCTCAAACCTTTTTAAAAAGATCGCAAGTGACAAACCTTTGCTGAAAGATTACTTATTACAATACAAATAAAGAACTTTCAGCGTTTTGGAAAATTCCACCCCTAAGGGTGATTAAAACAGGTGAAAATTTGTATGGAGGAAACTTTTTTTTGAGCTAGATACTTGAAATTGTGTAGAAAGATTATTTATTAGAATACAAATATATAGGTAAATTACTTTCAGTGGTTTGAAAATTTCCACCCGCTAAGAGGGGGATAAAGAGGTGCAATGTTTGTGTAGGAAAATTTTTTTTAGGTAGAAACTTAAAACTCTGTAGAAAGATTAAGTACCTACTTATTAAAATACAAAAAAATACCTACTGCCAGCGTTTTGGAAAATTTCACCCCTTAAGGGGTTAAAAAGGGGTGCAAGGTTCGTATGGGAAACACTTTTTTTTACCTAGAGACTAGATAAATAGTTTGTAGAAAAAATACTTACCTATTACAATAAAAAAAACCGAGTGTTTTATTTTTCCCTGAAAAGCGTTCAAAGTTTGTATGGAGAGCAAGAAATTTTTACAGTATGATATTTGTAACTGCGATCTTAGCCTGTTTAGACTACAAAACTTATTTCAGCGTTTTTTTAATTCATCGCCTAAGAAGGTTAAAAGGGGGTTCGAACTTTGTATAGAGAGCAAGACATTTTTAAAGTAAGAAATTTGTAACTACGGTTTCAGACTGTTTACTATGAGGGTTCAGAGAGGGTTCTTAGTTTGTATAGAGAGCAAGAGATTTTGAAAGTAAGAGATTTGTAACTTCGGTTTTAGATTGTTTTCTAAAAGTCTAAGTAGAAAATTAATTTCAATGTTTTTTTTTTAATTCATTTCTTCAACAAACATTTAGACGATAACATGCTATAGGTACGCAGACGAAGTCGCGGGCAACAGCTAGTTAATAATAATGATATAATACATTGCCCCAACAGCATGCTAGCTTGCCTATACTATGCGGCTAATTCTATGATGGTACGAATATAAGGCTACCATAGGTACTCTCTAATCTTTTCTTTGTTTGTTGTCTCAATCAGACATCGTTAATTTTGTAGCATTTATGGTGCAGCGTAGTCTTGTTAACGGAATTGGTGTAAACTATTGCAATCGTAATGCTTAATTAGCGTTAATAATGTCAATACTTACCCTAATTAACAGTTTTTCAGAATTGGGACGAGTGGAAATCAAGAGGTGGGCCTTTGCCCAGAAGTGGGACACGACATAGGCTTCTTAAAAAAAAAACAGTTTTGGTTGATAAGTATTGTCCATGCCCATTACTATTAGAGGACTACGCTGTACCAATGCTACAAAATTAACGATGTCTGCTCATAATGCAGCTAGCGGTCCGTCTTAGAAATTTTAAGAATTCGTTTAGATTCCGCAAAATCTTAAACGCTAAGAGGCTTTTGGTAATACCTATAAGTTACAATGTAGGAAGGACACTAAAAACATAGCATTTTTTTAGGCAAAATCAATACAAATTGTCAATGAATAATGATTGAATCAGATAGTACGAGGTAGTTTCGGTTTTTTATGAATATCACACGTTAAAACAGCTCCTGCGTCTGTTAATAGTCTTCGATTTCCGATTAACAACACTCATCAGCAGTCCAATAATCACAAATAGGTACCTAGAAAAGGTCTCGCAGTGCTTTAACATAAGGGCCGGTCGGTCCTTGGGTGTACCATAAAGAATGCTAAATTGCTTGGCGCATCCGCCTCGATGAGTAGTTACCACAAAATTAAGTATAAATACAGGGGGATGCGTTCCAAGTGCATCATTCAGAGCTTTGTCATCCGACTTGCAACGTGCAACCGACAACACACAACATGATGCGCTTTGTAAGTGTAGCTTTAAGCTTTTTTTATTTTCTTTTTAAGTGAAACGGTTTCTTTGTTCTTATGTAGTCATTCGCTGTAATTTGAAGTTACAACGTGAGAATTTTGTTTTATAGCTAATTGAAGTTCGTATCAAGTCAAACGTTTTTATTAAAAGTTGAACTGTATAGAGTATTATATATATCGTATATAATATAACCTTCTAATTGACAACAAAAGCTTTCTCTTTCAGCGACGTTGAAGCGTAGGTAATTAGAAATCCTCAAAAATAGTTACGAGACGAAAATAGGGTACTGGGTTTAGCAACATAATTAGGCCATAAAGCCCTAAAGTGTATTATTGTTATCCGAGGGTTGAAAGCCACTTCGTTCGAGCGCCAATAGTTCGACGCTGAAATGGTTGGTTTTTCCCGAGTTAAACACTCTACTTTTTATTTCGAATACGAGGTAATTAAATAAAACCCAAAAACTTAAACAATTTCTAAATCAGTAAGATCCTATAGAACCCATTTTAAAAGCTTTTGTGTGTGGATCATTTGGGCGGGACCATCAGACTGAGTTTAATAAAGTTTGTATGTGGACCATTTCCTTGACGCGCTTTTGATTCTTTTGAAGCGTGGTTAAATGGATTTAGGACGCGGTTCTGTATCGCTTAAGTCCAAACGCTTAAAAAATTTAGTCAACAGTCTTCAAATATCAATAATAGTCATCAAATAATTCATCAACATTTATCAACAAATATCAAAAATCAATACAATTTTATGAAACTGTGGCTGTACAGGTCTCTGCCATTGCTTAATTTTTTTTAATTACTTTTCAGCCCTAGGGGCGACACGAATCACTTTCAACCCGCTGTTGAGATAAACAATGACCTTCAGAATATGAGAAATGAAAAGATTTTTTTTGTATTGGTCCACAGGGTAGTTGTAACGCTACCGCATTACCTACTAATACTATTTCTGATTCACTTACGATATGTGACAAGCGGCAGCACGTAATGATCGCGTTTAATCTATGAACGCCCGATCGTTGCCCCGCTACCGCTGGCGTCCTGACCACCACGTTATAAAAATGCTGCTGCATAGTTTTCAGAACTTCTAGCGTAACTTTATACATATAAACATCACGAACGGGTGATCATTGAACCATGTAATTAGCAAATAATACTACTCGTGGAAAAATTGTAGTTTACCGACTTAGTGTCGTCAATTAGTACCTAACATGAATTCAATTTCGGTAACTCGCTTATAATTTAATATTTTATTTTCATATTCTCACGGCCTTACATTAAATACACACAAGAATCGAAGAAGATATATTTTTTTATAAATACATACCTGTATAAGTCCATAATAATATTCAAATGTTTTGCCTAAGACCCACAGTATCGGATCATGTTATCTAGGCGTCTATTTGACTAAACGTATTGTATAGGATCGGTTTTGTGTTTACTGTACAATAGTGGTAGCAGCACGGTGATCACAAGACGGGGCGCGAGCTGTGTCGCTGTCGCGGCGACATAGAGAAAGAGACGGATGGTATATCTCGCCGCGAACAACTCGCGCGCCGTCTTGCGATAACCGTGCAGGTGCAAAATCGTGTCGTTTTTAGGGTAAAGGGACTTAACACCGCAGGTGCTTCCGACGCGAAGCGTTACATTTTGTTTGGGATCACCATCCTCAATTAGGTGTTGTACTAACTAGGCCACGACTTCGAGCGGTGGCCTCAGCGGCAGCGGTGCGTCATACGTGTGAGCGAGAGATTAGAACGCAGCATCACGCTCTCACCTATGGTGAAGCGCTGCCGTTGCCGCCGCCGCTGTAAGTCGTGGAGAGTGCGGAATCCAGGACGTATCCACTATCCACACTGTGGATACGTCCTTAGGCCCTTTTTTGCTCGAAGGTTATCATCGTTTCTCTCTAGCAAATGTGTGAATTACAAAAAAAGGTTTGTTCACACTAGAGATTAATAGGCCATACCTAATATAGTATCGCGTACTGTTAAAATCTTTAAATTCGGTTCAGTTAATTTGGAATAGGTATTTACTATATCGACGTCTATTAAGCAATGTTTGCTATTACACTAAACCGTTATTATCATCGTTATTGTTTCATGGCTACATTTGTTAGCATATGGGCAATCTTTTTAATATGAAATTCGTGAGTTGATCCGTTCGCATACTTGCGTAAGTTGCGGTGTAAGTTTTTTTATTTATGGAAATTGCATTATGACTTGGAGTCATTTTATGGGGCTTTATTTTGTGTTGTATTCGGATGGTGTTGATCTTATGCGTCTTTTGGGTTCGTTTTCACGGATAAAGTGAGTCAGTACTTTTTTTGTCGAAATTTGATTCACGCGCGCTAATTTGGAACAAAGTGGTCATCATTAAGGCGACTTCCTGAGTTGGCAGAGCGGTATGAGGAATTTTGTACTTTCATGTGAGATTAACTGATGTCGCACAGATTTTCTCAGTTATGGATATACGAGTACCTATCTACCTATACGGTCAGTAATATATTTACGCAGTAGTCGTTTTTAAGAGAGGTAGGGCACAGCGGAATGTCATCTCGCTCGTATGTGGAGCAGCCCAACTGGGGAAGTACCTCCCTGGGCCTGGGAGCAGGTATAAAGGAGAGGGCAAATGCACAAAAGATCCCACTGGGTCGAAGTGCATCCGAAAGGGCCCTCACCTAGATATTAAGATAAGAACATCAGGCTGGCCGTAAGCTTGTTTGCTACCGTCATGGTATAAATATAAATATATATATATCATGCGCGAAAGCGGGGCGATACGCTTGCAGTACTGCATTCGTAAGGACTAGAGACTGTCTCCCCCTTAAGATACCCATCCTATTAATAATTTTCAGCCACCTCGAGGACCTTCACTCAATTAAATAAGTATTATTAGCTATAGACGACAGTACTTATTTTTTTTTTGTTTTTCCAGGTGGTACTCATCCTGACGGTGGCCGTGGCCAACGCTGACGTCAGCAGCTTCCAGACTTTCCAAGATCCCCAGCAGTACACAACGCCCATCCCTATTATTCGCCAGGAGCAGGTCATCAACCCCGACGGCTCTTATAAGTGGAGGTGAGACTTTGCGCCATATGAGTAGTGGCGTGCCGTCCCCAGAAATATTCCCGATTTGAGAGTATTCCCAGCTTTAAAATATTCCTTGACTTACAAATTGGGAATATTTGGAAATATTTCTGGGAACAGCCCATCACTGCACAGGGGCTCTATTCAGCAAGTTTTACTGACAGTTACAGGGGCGCTTTTTGACTTCGTCTATTGACAGCATGACATAAAATAAAAATTGACGAAAAGGTTCACTTTCACATGTGTGTTCCATTTGTTTTTTGCTCAAATTGTGTCGAGAATCACGAGTAGGTAGGTACTTTACAAAATCCCATTTATTCTATTTTACTATTGGACTTTATTCTTGAAATAAACTGGGACACTATTTTCTTTTTCAGCCAGTCAATACTACGGTAGTTAGGTACTCATAAGTCGGAGGAGGCAAAACTTTATAAATATTACTAGCTGTTGCCCGCGACTTCGTCCGCGTTGAACTTATACTTAGAAAATATAATGCAAACAAACTTCTACTTACCATCTTAAGGGATGATTTCCGAGGCAAAAACTATTCTATATCCTTCGAAGGGTCTCAAATTATCTCTATACCAAATTTCATCTAGGTACATGGATTTTATCCAAACTTTCACCCCCTATTTCATAGCCTTAGGGAATGATTTTCGGGATAAAAACTATCTAATATCATTCTTCGGGACTCAAACGACCTTTATACCAAATTTCATCTAAACAGGATTCATCCAAATTTTTACCCCCATTTCACCCCCTTAGGGAGTGATTTCCGGAATTAAAACTATCCTATGTCCTTTCCCAGGACTCAAGCTATCTCAATACCAAATTGTATTAAAATGGGTTCCATCCGAATTTTCACCCCTAATTTCACCCCCTTAGGGGATGATTTCTGGGGTAAAAACTATCCCATGTCCTTTCCCAGGACTTAACCTATATCTACACCAAATTTCATCAAAATAGAATACATCCAAATTTTCACCCCCCCCCCCCCCCCCCCCCCCCCTTTCACCCCCTTAGGTGATGATTTCCGGGATAAAACCTATTATATGTCCTTCCCCGGGACTCAAACTATTTATATACCAAATTTTATCTAAATCGGTGCAGCGGTTTAAGTAGCTCCATACAAATTTCCACCCCCAATTTCAGCCCCTCAGATATAAAAACTACCCTTTGTCCTTCCCCGGGGCTCATTTCATCTAAATCGGTTCAGCGGTTTAGGCGTGAAGAGGTAACAGACAGACACACTTTCGCATTTATAATATTAGTATGGAAGTATGGATTATTTAGTATGGATAGTATGGATTATTTCCGCTTGTCTTCCAAATAGAGGTGTAGCTATAGACTCACTTCAAAAGAAATAAGAAACGAAAAACTCATTCAAATATCTCAAAAAATTACGAAGCTACAACCGTTTTAATGTCGCTTGTTAGAGTGAGAAAACGATCAGGGACCGTGACGTCACGATCCTCGAGCGTCATAGTAAAAAAACAATCGTTTCATTATAAAGGTGCGTTTTGCGGAAAAGAGACGCAACAAACCCCCTCTTAAAACTTTATACACTTATAACTTAGTGATTACCTATATAGCCTCTTGCGTTGTTTTTTTTTTCGAGATAATACAACATTATGATTATTTTGTTTAGTGTCTACATCCCTATTTTCGATAAGATAAGATAAAATAAGATTTCTTTATTGTCAGAACTGTGTACATTTAGTTGTTTTGGGTAAAATAAAGTCCAACAGCTTGCCCATTTCGGACGTACACTATTAAACTTAAAGCTAGTCAAATATACTAAAACAATAACAACAATAGTATTTCCAAATAATTTTAACCATATTCAAGTTTCAGTTTTCGTGGTTTGGCTGAATACGCAAAGAACGCGCGCGCGCGTGCCATTCAAAAAAACCAAGTTTATATTGTTTGAATTTGTTGTTACATTTGTAGAAATTACGCCTTAATTCGACATTTGCACATATAAGTTCGCATATCAAAATCGATGTATATCGTAGACGGGATTAAAATTATTAATAGGCGAAAGAAAGGCAAAGAAATTCCGCCATTTTGTCCGTAGTATTTCTTATTAGTCTGTGATTTTGACGTTTCTTTTAGCTGACAGATGTGGCGGCGATATACTTTAAGAATAATAAATGAAAAATTAAATGAAGTCGTATATTACGGAAAATAAATTAATTGTCGCAGTCGGATAAAAACTATCCTAAGTTGCAGCTGGAATAATAATGTACCTATATAAAATGTTTCATATTTTTCCGTCCATGGGATGCTGAGAACATTCGTACCACAGAAAGCTTAGTTTCAAATTGGCTGATTCTTTTTTTAATTTAGAGATTTATTATAAGTGGAGATTAGGGGGACAATCTTACACAAATCGAACTAGCTCCATAGTAAGCTCAATAAGGCATGTGTTATGGGTACTAGACCACGATATATTTAATAGATATAAATACAAATACATAAAACTTTCAACGTCAACTTTATAGTATTCGCAAACGTGGCAATGATGTCTGGTAATTAAAATCGTGCTTCATTATTACGATATTCTCTAAGCCGGCCACCCACGCTAGGTTATAACCGATGGTTATGCCTGCACAGTTTATTTGTGCAGGCATAACTGTGCATACACACGTTCAGTTATGTCATACACACGTTCAGTTATGTCATACACACGTTCAGTTATGTCATACACACGTTCAGTTATGCCTGCACAAATGAACTGTGCAGGCATAACCATCGGTTATAACCTAGCCTATATAGCCACGAATGCAGTCGAACATTCAGTCTCTAATGCTTTTATAGTGATAGCTCGTACTAGTGTCCTTGTTTTTAGGGTTCCGTAATCAAAGAGTAAAATGGGACCCTATTACTATCCGTCCGTGCGTCTGTCTGTCTGTCTGTCACCAGGCTGTATCTCACTGATACCGTGATAGTTCCAGCTGAAATTTTCACAGATGATGTATTTCTGTTGCCGCTATAACAACAAATACTAAAACACAGAACAAAATAGTTTTTTTATAGATAATGGTACAGAACCCTTCCCGTCCGACTCGCACTTGGCCGGTTTTTATTTAATCATATATTCATTTCATATTCTTATGATGACAAATATTTGGTTGATAATTGTGACTCCGGCCTCGAAATAAAGTACCTAGTGCTTAACATATTTTGATTTTGCATTTATTAAAGTCAAAACTTTACAAAAGTCAGTATTTGTTCAGTTATTTTTATATAGGGTAAACGTCCGAGTGCTCGACGCTGTACTAGTATATGGCATGGGCACTCTAAATATCAAAGTGACAAGGTTTAAATTCGAATGAAGAAAAAGCTCGAATTTAACCCGTATTGCTTTGCCATGCCCATGCCATGCATTAGTACAGCGTACCTTACTGACTGTAATGAAATTTGCTTTGTTTAAGTGACATAGCCATGGGATAGGCAAAGTGACCAATTTTACTATTCCAAATGAATTAAGTGATGCAAAGTTC
This sequence comes from Epinotia brunnichana, assembly GCA_963854355.1. Lineage (NCBI taxonomy): Eukaryota > Metazoa > Arthropoda > Insecta > Lepidoptera > Tortricidae > Epinotia > Epinotia brunnichana. The sequence continues at coordinate 8,570,286 of OY977941.1, read as the reverse complement.
ACGTGTGTAGGATGGTAACTATAGCGATGTAGCGGTCACATCACACGATTTCTCACGTCGAATATTGGTCAGTTTTTTTTTATTTGAAATGTTTATTCCGTTTTTATATATGTTACATTATTTTTAGCTTAACTACTAATCTCAAATATCAAATTCATTTTGTCAATTTAAATAATTTTATTAGTTTTGGGTACTTAATACAGGATTTGATGTCATGCCTTTACTTTCCTGACTCCATAGAAAGTACAAATTGAAGGTCTCTGTAACTTTGTCGCATTTAACATTATGACAACACTATCACTTTCCAGTTATATGAATAGATGGTAAAGACAGCATTTGGAACGCCGTGACATTCTGCTGAAGAATCACGAATCACTCATATTTTGTTTTAGTTACGAGACTGGCAACGGTATAGCAGCGGAAGAGCAAGGCTATGTGAAGAACCTGGGCGTGCCAGAGCAGGAAGCTCAAACCGCGCAGGGACAATACCAGTACACCGCTCCTGACGGCCAGGTGGGTTCACCACTAAACTGGGGCATTGCGTAGGCGGGGCACATTGCACGTAGAACCAATGGCCGTTGGGGCGGAAAGGTTCTCGGGTGGCGACCACGTACCGGAAGGCGCGGCGTGGGTAGACCCGATGGTGGACTGATGACCTGGGAAAGGTCGCGGCAGTCCGCTGGATGCGGGTGGCGCAGGACCGGCCATTGTGGCACTCTTTGGGGGAGGGCTATGTCCAGCAGTGGACGTCTTTCGGCTGATATGATGATGATGATGATGGGGCAGAATTACTTATATGTGGGGATAAACTTACACGAATCGACCCAGTCCCAACTAAGCAAAGCGTACTAAGCGACGATATACAACATATACTGACTCAATTATATAAATAAATACTTATAAACATAGATAACATCCATAACCAACTACCATTAGTGTATTTGTGCACTAATTGTAGTTAGTCTCGTGAAGACCTTTCCTCTCTAAGAGCTGAAAAATACATTAGCAAAATAGCTAAATGGCGACCACTTTAGCGTAGTTTGGTAGTAAATAGCCCTACGAAGGAGGTCCTGGGTTCGAATCCCAGTAACGGCATTTATTTGTCTGATGACCACGAATATTTAATAATATTACAATCAGACATCGCTAGCGTCTTCAAAAGCATTATTAATGTATATACAGGGGCTTTCATTAATATCAAAGTAATTGACAAAGAATAATGGACGAAAAGTTCAATTGTGTAACGGCCGATTTGCATGTTTAACATATTTTTTCTAAATGTGCTTTTTCCGCTTTTCTCATATACATGTGCTTACACGTAAAATACGAATAGGAGCAGTTTTCAGTAATTCTGAAGCAGCCTCTACCTAACAAACTGTACCTACCTGCTTTCGAGTTGTCTAATTCACCTGCTTTGTAGACCACATAAGGACAGCACATTGGGAAACCAGTCTGATCCTCTCATTATGATACTTAACAATGGCACAGTAGGTGGTCCACGCCATTCACAATCAAACTTTCGAGAACGCGTTATCAATTCATACGGATGCCATCTTTAAGATTTCTATATGTAGGTTTTTAAGCCTCGTAGACTTTCAAAATAGCAAACTGGATTTGAACAAAGGTGAGTCGCGTAACAATAGCTACTTAGATTTAATTGTCATGTTTGACCGGTGTTACTGCTTGTAGAAATTTTCAATTTTTTACGCAACTTGATAAGTTAATATTGTTGTAGTCAAAATCACTACATAATATAAAACAAAGTCGTCGCTTCCCGGTGTCTGTCTGTCTATCTATCTATCTATGTATGCTTAGATCTTTTAAACTACGCACCGGATTTTGATGCGGTTTTTTAGGGTTCCGTAGCCAAATGGCAAAAACGGAACCCTTATAGATTCGTCATGTCCGTCCGTCTGTCTGTCTGTCCGTCCGTATGTCACAGCCACTTTTTTACGAAACTATAAGAACTATACTGTTGAAACTTGGTAAGTAGATGTATTATGTGAACCGCATTAAGATTTTTACACAAAAATAGAAAAAAAGACACTAAATTTTTGGGGTTCCTCATACATCGAACTGAAACTCAAAATTTTTTTTTTCATCATACCCATACGTGTGCGGTATCTATGGATAGGTCTTCAAAAATGACATTGAGGTTTCTAACATCATTTTTTTTTAAACTGAATAGTTTGCGCGAGAGACACTTCCAAAGTGGTAAAATGTGTCCCCCCCCTGTAACTTCTAAAATAAGAGAATGATAACATTAAAAAATATATATGATGTACATTACCTAGAAAACTTCCACCGAAAATTGGTTTGAACGAGATCTAGTAAGTAGTTTTTTTTTAATACGTCATAAATCGTAAAAAGCAATTTATTTAACGGAACCCTTCATGTGCGAGTCCGACTCACACTTGGCCGCTTTTTTAATAGATAGAGTGATTCAATAGGAAGGTTTACATGTATAATACATACATGTATTATACATATAAACTTATATAAACCCGTGCGAAGCCGGGGCGGGTCGCTAGTTATGTATAAAATCAATGCTATACATTCCTTTATGAGATACTAATTTGATGGGGTACTTGTGACTTCTCTGGAGTCACAGGCGTCCTTAGGATATGGCGTCTGCTTACCATCAAGCAGGCCGTATGCTTGTTTGCAACCGTCGTAGTATAAAAAATATGTAAGTACTATCAATCAATTCTTTTTCAGGTTATCCAGTTAACCTACATCGCCGACGAGAACGGTTTCCAGCCGCAAGGAGCTCACCTGCCGACCTCTCCACCCATCCCCGCCGACATCCAGAAGGCTTTGGACTACCTCGCCACTCTCCCGCCTCAGAACCCCGACCCCAACTACAGAACTCAGTAGAACTGCTGAATTGGAATAATAGGCTTACAGTCGGGGGATTAGCTTAAAAAGGCTGCTATGGTTCCGATATTTTACAAAATGTGACAGTATCCAGCATATCACAGGGATCTGACCTTCATGTTTCTCTTTCAAAATGAGAATGACAGAGATATGAAACAGGGGGATATGACAGAGACACGTCTCATTTTGTAAGTCGATAACCGGCCCAGGCTATCTTCCAAACCTACATCAGTCACTGTCTGGAAATATAGCTTGGCTTGTCAAGTGACAATTAGTACCTGCTTGCAAATTGTCACCTGACCGGTAATGGCCACTTGAGACTATTGTTAAGCCTCTCACAGACTGACGCAGCGAGCGGTGGCGGTCAATCAATAGTATTTTTGACAGCTATTGTCACTGAAGGCATGCATCGCACTGACGAACACTGGATGGCTGTCAATTGTAAACATGGCGGTTATTGTCAAATTTACTAATGACCACCGCAGGCCACGCCAGTCTGTGACAGGCTTAACTAGGCTACGATCTTCTCTTTGTGTTGTTGATAGTTACGTTCGCCTGTCCAAACTCTCTTCTTATCTTCGTGCTAATCTTTATTGGATCTCCAGCTACAGCTTCGCCCCTGGGTCCGCTAAGAAACCATATAGAGCCTATCCCTCGGTTGTTTAAGCTCTAAAACTACAGACATATACCTACTGTTCATATTCAAAAGCATTACGTGTAAAATACCTATGTTTCTGTATTTTGATGAATGTAAAACCTAGAAAATGTTAGTTGCTGATATTACTGTTTTCATAATAAAAAATAAAAAAATATTTTAGTTGTAAGTTAGTGTAATGTTGTTTATATATTTGTATTTAATTAATGAGTTAAAATAAATGTTTTCATGTTAAGATATTTTTTATTTACCGGCAAATTATCGACACAATTACCATAAACCGCACACAAAGACCACAAAGTTTTACATACTATGAGTCATGTACAAAATGCTTAGTCAAAGTAATGTAATTCATTACTTAACTTTGTTACATTTATTTTATTGATTACAAGCAAACATTACCACCTTCTTACGGAATACGGCCACAATGATTACTCTGATACAAATCCGCGGTTGCACATAGGTATTTTAACTAATCCCATACCTACTAAAATAATAAAACATGTCTTTTTAGATCTTAACCCTTTATTTGGCAAATTTAAAAAAAATTGTGAGTTCAAGCCTCGTTTGCGCCTTGAAGAGCCTAAAAAAAATGTGAATTAAAAAAATACAAAAAGCACATCAAAAAATGTGTATACTGTGTCATATTTAAAAAAAATTGGCATGGCATTTTTCAAAAACAATACATTAATAATTACATCCATCAAACTTGGTTAGGCATATAAGTAAGTGAAATCACGTTAGAAGACCAAAGTTTCACGTATTACATATTATTGTATAGGTAACTGAGCTTAGTAACTAAATTTTCGGCTATGAGGTACAAAAACAACATTGTTAAAACCACCAGTTACGTTGTATTTAAACAAAATAGTAACACAGTTGAGCGTAGGCAGTATTTTATTTTATTTTATTAGGCGACAATTTTACACAAATCAAACCCATAGTAAGCTAAATAAGGCTTGTGTAATGGGTACTAGACGATGGTATATTTCATACATATAAATACTTACATACCTACATAAGTAGAAAACATCCATGACTCAGAAACAAATATTCGCGCTCACACAAATAAATGCCCTTGCCGGGATTCGAACCCAGGACCAGCAGGTCGATCACGTAACGCATTGTACGTACGTCGGGTAGGTCTAAATGTCACTTTTTATATGGAAATTTGACAGTTAAATTGTACCGACGCGCGTTCGGAACGTGACGTGATTACCCCTCTGGCAGTGGTCAGTAGTCGTAGGCAGTGTCACTACCTACCAACTAGACTAAACCGGGCGTCAAAACCTAATTTGAATTAAATTTTATTTTAAATCATGTAACCTTGCTGAGTAAAGTTATCCTCAACTCAACAAAATACCGACAACACAGGTAAAGATGGGCGCTTTTAGGTTCTCGAACAATCAGATCGGCGACGAGTTGCCCAAGACCAATGGAATCACATTTCCCGCCTTGTTATAACCTAATTTGAATTATTTGGAATAAGTACGAACATCATGTAACCAGGCTGAGTATGATTCTCAATAAAATACCGACAACACAGGTAAAGATGAGCGCTATTCGGGTGTTCTCGAACAATCTGATCGGCGGCGAGTTGCCCAAGAACCGATGGAATCACATTCCCCGCCTCGTTATATACCTAATTATAACCTAATTTGAATTATTTGGAAAAAGTACGAACATCATGTAACCATGCTGAGTATGATTCTCAATAAAATACCGACATCGCAGGTAACGATGCGCGTTTTCGGTCGTTCTCAAACAACCGTATCGGCGGTGAGTTGCCCAAGAACCAATGGTATCATATTCCCCGTCTCGTTATAACCTGATTTGAATTATTTGGAAAACGTACATACATCATGTAACCGTGATGAGTAAGGTTATCCTCAACTAAATAGGTAAAGATGAGCGTTTTTCGGTTTTCGAACAATCGGATCGGCGGCGAGTTACCCAAGAACCGGTGGAATCACTTTCCCCGCCTCGTGTCAAGGTCGCCCCGCCATAAACTTCACTCCTAACGACCTCTTGACCCGCGTGGTTGCCAACGGTCGCGGCCGTGCGGCAAAACATTGTAACGCCAATTCTTAAACGTTATTTCGTGATTTTTTTTATTATACAGTGGGTATTTAGGGTGAAACTAAATTCGTGAATCAAAATAGCAAAATGTGAATCTATCCATGATTCTGAGCAAATTTTTACTACGGGATTAACTTTGTACTCGTATTATGCAATAAAGACGTCTGATGACAGTGGCGATCTTTTATTACCTGGTTACTTACTGAACGAGCGAGCGAAGCGACCGAAGTTCTAGGTATGAAGCAGCTTGGGCCCAAATTCGTTCGTACGTCCGGATACAAATAAAATACATAATTCTCGACCCCGTTCAGATGTCCCGTTGTCCGGCTGTTTTGCTGAATAGGTGTCTCAGTCGATACTCGTCATTTTTTAGAACAGGTTCTTTAATTAGGTTTAGTATATAGTATAGAACTTTTTGGCCGATTCAGTTTTAAGAAATATAAGAAAAAGAAATCGAGAAATGATCTTCCTGTTTGTACACATACCTGTTTGTACACATTTAAATAAAATAAATAAATATTTCAGACAAGCTAACACAAATCGAACCAGTCTCAAACTAAACAAAGCTTGTACTATGGGTACTAGATGACGATAAACATACTTATATACTAAAATAAATACTTAAATACATATAAAAAGTCCATGATTTCACAGACCCACTATGATTTTTTTTTTGATTTTTTGGCTTCGCGACGGTAAATCTGTTTTTTTAATACCTATGCATTCGGCCTGCCTGTTGGCAAGCGGACACTAAAGTCTATTGATCCTTGCGAGTTCAGAAGAATCAGAATCGCGTATGTTTATTTCGCGCCCCTTTATAATTATAATATATATAAACATAAATAAATAAATTTTAACTGTTTATTTCAGCAATTAATAGGTAAGTATAAACAAAATCCTACTAATTACTTAGCACAATCTCAATTTTTTAAGGTTATTGACTGTAGAATTCGATTTTGACAGGCAAATGCAGGTCCTTCACTTTCAATACACCGCATCCAGGAACACCTTATATCAACAGAGCAGAGAGTACTTAAGTAGTGGTCTTATTATTGCCGTGGTCTTCTTTAAGGTACTTTCCCAGTTGGTTTGCTCCACATATTTTATGAGCGATATGACAACATTCCGCTGGCTACATGTCTTCCCTATATAGAAAGAAAGAAAGAAAGAAAGAGAATGTTTATTGTCGCACAAACAGATACATACGCAAAATACATAATTATAGAGATAAAAATTAACAAGATTATTTGTGTGACAAACGGAACGAACTCAACATGTGCTGTGACAGTCATTGCGGTTGTACCTACAGCGCTTTTCAGTTCGTCCCCTTTTACAAGCTTTTATTTATTCTCACCTGTCCCGTTGTCTGTCTGTAATCAAATCTTGCAAGTTAAATTTGACCCACTTCCCGGTTTCCGATTGAGCTGAAATTTTGCATGCATATGTATATCGCATGACAATGCAATATTATGATGATATGAAGCTGATATGATGCTGGAGCTGGAAGGTGGCCATAGGAACTCCGCAATAAAACGACACAACCCCATCCCACCCCAAGTTGATGATGGTATGCAGAAAAGTACAGTCGGTAATAAAAGCTTGTACCAAAAATGAAATTTTTGACACAAACATTGACTAAATAGTCGAGGTAGAACAAAAAAAACAAAATAATGTCTTTGTCTTTAAATGAAGGGAGCATTTTAGGATAATTTACTCAATCAGTTTCCAATAACATTACGACATTTTATTCTAATGCGCGCGTAGACATGTGTAATAAATAGGTATACTAAATCTCCGAGTCCATACATTATTTATTGCTTTATTTGAAGGTAAATAACTTGTCTAACGCGATATTAATTTAAGTATTGGGTGATTTGGTACACTAATGTGAATCAACATCCGAATAAAATTTTCGTGTTATGTTACGTATTATGCTACGTAGTGCAGTCATTTTGGAAATCAGCGGAGTTTGGAACACCTATTATAATTTTATACAACAAAGTAAAACCAAACGCTACGATGCTATTACGCATTGTTAAAAATGTTGCGAATTTTCTCGGTTTTATTCAAACAGAAAGTCACGTATTTGCATGCCAATTTTCTACTTGTCAATTTATTTTCATGATGCCATTCTAACCTGTTTTCTGAGTGGATCAAATGTTTGTATGGGACTGACGACAATTTAGAGCACGTAAAACGTTAAAAAAAAGCGGCCAAGTGCGAGTCGGACTCGCACATGTAGGGTTCCGTATTTAAATTGCTTTTTACGATTTATGACGTATTAAAAAAAAAACTACTTACTAGATCTCGTTCAAACCAATTTTTGGTGGTAATTTACATCATATATTTTTTTTAGTTTTATTATTCTCTTATTTTAGAAGTTACAGTTGGGGGGGGACACATTTTACCACTTTGGAAGTGTCTCTCGCGCAAACTATACAGTTTAGAAAAAAATGATGTTAGAAACCTCAATATCATTTTTGAAGACCTATCCATAGATACCCCACACGTATGGGTTTGATGAAACAAAATTTTTTTGAGTTTCAGTTCTGAGTATGGGGACCCCTAAAACTTAATGTTTTTTTTTCAATTTTTGTATGAAAATCTTAATGCGGTTCACAGAATACATCTACTTACCAAGTTTCAACAGTATAGCTCTTATAGTTTCGGAAAAAAAGTGGCTGTGACATACGGACGGACAGACAGACAGACAGACAGACAGACATGACGAATCTATAAGGGTTCCGTTTTTTGCCATTTGGCTACGGAACCCTAAAAAGAGTCAAAGGCCTTCGCTGGCGACAGTCGAAACGGCTGATACAATTGACATAGTATTATGACGTCATAGCACTACCTTCGTACTAACCTTTTTATGGCATATCAAGTAAATTGCTTTTTTTGGTTGTGAAACCCTCCGTTTAAGTAACTACATAGTTGTTTTGAATTTTTTATTTAAGTATTCCATTTTTTTTACTTTCAATTCTAATATGTTTTATTTTAAGCTTGTTTAGTATAATATTGAACGAAATATATAATTTCAAAATATCTACTTTTGTAAATTATAACGTTATTTAGATATAATACCAATTAATATAACGATTAAAGCGTATAATGTTCATAACCCCTAAGATTTAAAACATATATTTTACAATTAATCTAACATCAAAAAGCATAATGCTCGTATAATATAAACGCCTACAATTGTTTTAATAGCAATCGCTTGAAAAGCTGAATATACTGAATGTGAATTTCTTAGAGCGATAGCCTCAAATTTGTGTTTGAAGAAAAGTAAAAATTGAAGGTATACATGTTATGTTGGTTAAAATTAAATATACTTTATATATTATGTGGTCTTTCTTATTTAAAATGAACCTTAACTTACTTATTAATCCTGAAAATCTGGTAAAAGTAAATTGCACCCTGTAACCTCACATAACCAAACTTTTTTTTTTTAAGAAACGCGTGGCTATTATTTTAAACTAAACCTAACCTATCCGCCAGCGTGTCGACGTCACCCCGCTTCGCGGGGTGCCTATTTCCGCTCTAAGGGACACAAGCTAACCATTACCTAACCTACCAAAAATACAATAGTTGATTTGTTTTTTACTGTGGGGGGCTACGCCCCGACCCCCTTGAGGGGGGCTCCGCCCCCCAGCCCCCCTTTTTAGCTGCCCTAACCTAATTCCACGAGCTCTGATTTATATCTTATGTCTCTTATATCTTATAATCCTTATACTAAAATATATTATGTACTAGCTGTTGCCCGCGACTTCGTCCGCGTAGAACTTAATACTTAGAAAATATAATGCAAACAAACTTCTACCATTTTAAGGGATGATTTCCGAGGCAAAAACTATTCTATATCCTTTGAAGGGTCTCAAATTATCTCTATACCAAATTTCATCTAGGTAGCCAGGGATTGTAACCGGTTACAAATTTACCGGTTACAGAACCGGTTAATTGATTAGGTTCCGTTCGAACTATTTGATTTGGGAGCCTTATTTCGGAGCGCTCTCTAACCGTTCACTCCGTGTAGCGATACGGGATCAATGACCGCCGCTTCGTTGCGGGGCGCTGCGGGTTGCCTAAACCAAACGCGCGCGAGAAGTGAGCGTAGGTACATACCTAGCTACAGTGTAGCTACCTACTCTGTTTATTCGATGAATTCGTTCGTGTTCCGCCGAACGCCCTAGTTTTCTGCTCGCCGCTCCTACTTTCGACGATAAAAATATTGAAATAAAATTTTCACACCTCTCATTCAGAAAAGTAAGTTTTGGTCCCCGAATCAAAATGCTACTTTTCTGTTCAAGCTACTTTTTTTAATTTATTCATTGGCTTGTAGCATTTACTCGTACGCGATGTGCCAATAGAATCTTAATAAAATAATCGACTTAATAAGTAATTTTTTGTTTGTTTTTTTTTGTTCTTTTTTTAGTTGTTTGTTTTTTTGTTTCGTTTTTCTTGTTTTTTGTTTTTTTTGTTATTTTTTGTATTTTTGTTGTTTTTTTTGTTTCGTTTGTTCGCTGTTTTTAGGATTTTTGTTTTTTTTTCTTTTTTTTAGTTATGGTTCATTTTTTGTTTTTTGTTGTTTCGTTGGTTTTTTTGTTAGTTTTTTAGTTTTTTTTCGTTTCTTTTTTCGTTTGTTTTGTTTTTTTTTTGCTGTTTTTTTTTTTTTTTTGTTTGCTTCGTTTTTTATTTCGTTTGTTTGTTCGTTTTTTAGTTTGTTTTTTGTTCGTTATTTTTTGTTTTTTATTTTTTATTTTGTATTTTTTGTTTTTTTTTGTATTTTTGTTGTTTTTTTTTGTTTTGTTTGTTCATTTTGTTCGCTTTTTTTAGGATGTTTTTTTTTGTATTTTTTCGTTTTTTTTTGTTTTTTTAGTTATGGTTCATTTTAAGTTTTTTTGTTTCGTTGGATTTTTTTAGTTTATTTTTTTTGTATTTTTTTTTTGTTTTTGTTGTTTTGTTCTGTTTTTGTTTTCTTTTTGTTTTTTATTTGTTTTTTTTTTGTTTATTAATGTTTTTTCGTTTTTTTTTGTTTTGTTCGTTATTTAGTTTAGTTTGTTTTTTGTTCGTTTTTATTTACTGTTGTTTTTTTTTTGTTTTTTGGTGTTTTTATTGTTTTATTTTTGTATTTTTGTTCTATTTTCTTGGTTATTTTTTTTTTATTTTTTGTTTTTTTTTTCATTTCTTTTTTCGTTATTTTTTTGTTGTTTTTTTGTTCATTTTTGTTTTGCTTTTCTTTTGTTTTTGTTTTGTTTGTTAGTTTTTTGCTGTTTTTGTTTTTTTTTGTTTTGTTTTTGTTTTGCTTTTCTTTTGTTTTTGTTTTGTTTGTTATTTTTTTGCTGTTTTTGTTTTGTTTTTGTTTTTTTTTGTATTTTTTGCAGTTTTTCCTCAAAGTCGGTGTGAAAAGTTACATGTGTCACTCAGGAGCAAAATTATTTTCGTCTTTGGCGTTAACACTTGAATCCCTCAACACGCTCAGGATCCTACGTTAGAATCCCTCGCTACGCTCAGGATTCTATTGTAGGATCCCTCGCTACGTTCAGGATTCAATACACCGCCCTCGCAGTAAATATACTATTTTTCTCCCTTGTGACACAAATAACTATTGTACAGTGTACAGCGTAAACACCTACTCAAAATGGACAGAAAAAAGAGGAACTACATCTACCAATTTTATGATTATGATAGAAATTAGCACACATCAAAATGCCTAGTTGAAGGTTGTTGTTTTGTTGAAAAAACGAAACTAAAAAGCGAAACAAAAAACAAACGAAACTAAAATACAAAAAAAAAACAAAAAAAACGGCAAAAAATTTAAACAAAATCCAGCAACAAGAAAAAACAAAAACTAAAAAAAACGAACAAAACAAAAAAACTAAAAGAAAAACAAAAAAAACAACAAAAACTAAAACAAAAAAACAAATAAAAACAAAAACAAGAAAAAAACAAAAAAAAACAAAAAAAGAACTACAAAAAAAAACAAAAAAATTATCCTTTATATATATATATATATATATACGTACATTGCACGTAGAATCGATGGCCGTTGGGCGGAAAGGTTCTCGAGTGGCGACCACGTACCGCTGGATGCGGGTGGCGCAGGACCGGTCATTTTGGCACTCTTTGGGGGAGGCCTATGTCCAGCAGTGGACGTCTTTCGGCTGATATGATGATGATGATATATATACGTTTTTCGGTTACGATGAAATTACAATCGATTTTATCAAGATTCTATTGGCACATTGCGTAAATGCTACAAGCCAATGAATAAATTAAAAAAGTAGCTTGAACAGAAAAGTAGCATTTTGCTCCCTCTCGTCGGGGACCAAAACTTACTTTTCTGAATGAGACGTGTGAAAAAATATTTATAACTCATTATATTTTTTTGGTCCCTACTTAATTCACAGGTTAGGCTAATGGCTCACTAATTCTTTGGATAAGTACCTACCTACCTACTACCTATGCACGTTAGGTTTGCGATAGGGCATTTTACTATTTTGTCGAACAAATTGGTGTAAAGCCCCTGCTAGGCGGTCGCCAACACGCCCCTCCGACCGGGTGACCTTGGTCCGCACCGACCGTGTAGACAGTTGTTTGGAGCTAAATTTCTTAAGCCCCTGCTAGACGGTCGCCAACACGCCCCTCCGACCGGGCGACCTTGGTCCGCACCGACCGTGTAGACAGTTGTTTGGAGCTAAATTTCTTAAGCCCCTGCTAGACGGTCGCCAACACGCCCCTCCGACCGGGCGACCTTGGTCCGCACCGACCGTGTAGACAGTTGTTTGGAGCTAAATTTCTTAAGCCCCTGATAGACGGTCACCAACACGCCCCTCCGACCGGGCGACCTTGTTCCGCACCAACCGTGTAGACAGTTGTTTGGAGCTAAATTTCATACTACAGCGGTCAGTGCCGACCAAGGTCGCTCGGTCGGAGTGGCGTGTTGGCGACCGTCTAGCAGGGGCTTAAGTACTTATACAATGTTTCGCAAATCATACTTGATGTTTTATGTAAGTCCTTACCTACCAGTGGCGGCGCGTGAAAATTTTCGATGGGCAACCCGGAACAATATAAGTTATGAATGAGTTAAGAGTTTTTAACTATAAGCTTGCCTAAAAATAAATTTTAGGAAGGCCGGTGGGAATCGGCTTGAACGGGCGCTCCGCCACTATTACTTACTAGAGTAAGTATAAATAAATAGTAATAATACTCAAGCGTCTATATATATAGCCAACTAATCCTGTATAAGCTTGCGACTCTAGCGAGCCAGCGAGCGGTCGTTCACCCGTACACGGAGAGAGCGCTCTCTAACCGGTAAATGGTACTTCGTTCCCTGTTTGCGCTCCGACATATGCTCCGGGGAGAGCGGTGTTCTTGCGAGCGTAACCTTTATTATGGGTTAGGCTCTCAAAATGTGGCTCTAACCGCTACGGCAAAATTAACCGGGTTACAATCCCTGCTAGGTACATGGATTTTATCCAAACTTTCACCCCCTATTTCATACCCTTAGGGAATGATTTCCAGGATGAAAACTATCTAATGTCATTCTTCGGGACTCAAACGACCTTTATACCAAATTTCATCTAAACGGGAGTGATTTCCGGAATTACAACTATCCTATGTCCTTTCCCAGGACTCAAGCTATCTCTATACCAAATTGTATTAAAATTTTCACCCCTAATTTCACCCCCTTAGGGGATGATTTCTGGGGTAAAATCTATCCCATGTCCTTTCCCAGGACTTAACCTATATCTACACCAAATTTCATCAAAATAGATTACATCCAAATTTTCACCCCCCCCCCCCCCCTTTTTTCACCCCCTTAGGGGATGATTTCCGGAATAAAACCTATTATATGTCCTTCCCCGGGACTCAAACTATTTATATACCAAATTTCATCTAAATCGGTGCAGCGGTTTCAGTAGCTCCATACAAATTTCCACCCCCAATTTCAGCCCCTCAGATATAAAAACTACCCTTTGTCCTTCCCCGGGGCTCATTTCATCTAAATCGGTTCAGCGGTTTAGGCGTGAAGAGGTAACAGACAGACACACTTTCGCATTTATAATATTAGTATGGAAGTATGGATTATTAGTATGTATAGTATGGATTATTTCCGCTTGTCTTCCAAATAGAGGTGTAGCTGTAGACTCACTTCAAAAGAAAGAAGAAACGAAAAACTCATTCAAATATCTCAAAAAATTACGAAGCTACAACCGTTTTAATGTCGTTTGTTAGAGTGAGAAAACGATCAGGGACCGTGACGTCACGATCCTCGAGCGTCATAGTAAAAAACAATAGTTTCATTATACAGGTGCGTTTTGCGGAAAAGAGACGCAACAAACCCCCTCTTAAAACTTTATACGCTTATAACTTAGTGATTACCTATATAGCCTCTTGCGTTGTTTTTTTTTCGAGATAATACAACATTATGATTATTTTGTTTAGTGTCTACATCCCTATTTTCGAAAAGATAAGATAAAATAAGATTTCTTTATTGTCAGAACATACATTTAGTTGTTTTGGGTAAAATAAAGTCCAACAGCTTGCCCATTTCGGACGTACAATATTAAACTTAAAGCTAGTCACATATACTAAAACAATAACAACAATAGTATTTCCAAGTAATTTTAACCATATTCACACATAAAATATTAATTTAGATCTATCCGACATCCGTATTTTCTTTTAAACCACGAACTTCGGAATTCGAAAATGTTCGGGTATCTCTATCTCTATCGCACTAACAAATGACAGGAATGCAGAGGGCCTACCGCGAAAGGCATTCGAAGTTTCCCCTCTCTGTCATACTTACAAGTTCGTACATAAGTGCGACAGAGAGGGAAAACTTCGAATGCCGTTCGCGGTAGGCCCTCAGATATACGAACTTCGAGTTTCAGTTTTCGTGGTTTGGCTGAATACGCAAAGAGCGCGCGCGCGTGCCATTCAAAAAAACCAAATTTATGTTGTTCGAATTTGTTGTTACATTTTGTACAAATTACGCCTTAATTCGACATTTGCGCATATAAGTTCGCATATCAAAATCGATTAATTTTATATTTGCTTTTGGTACCTATGTGTCTCGTCAATGTATATCGTAGACGGGATTAAAATTATTAATAGGCGAAAGAAAGGCAAAGCAATTCCGCCATTTTGTCCGTAGTATTTCTTATTACTGTGATTTTGACGTGTCTTTTAGCTGACAGATGTGGCGGCGATATACTTTAAGAATAATAAATGAAAAATTAAATGAAGTCGTATATTACGGAAAATAAATTAATTGTCGCAGTCGGATAAAAACTATGCTAAGTTGCAGCTGGAATAATAATGTACCTATATAAAATGTTTCATATTTTTCCGTTCATGGGATGCTGAGAACATTCGTACCACAGAAAGCTTAGTTTCAAACTGGCTGATTCTTTTTTTAATTTAGAGATTTATTATAAGTGGAGATAAATAGATAGAAGATAATGAAACTCCCATTCAAATATCTCAAAAAATTATGAAGCTACATCCGTTTTAATGTCGCTTGTTAGAGTGAGAAAACGATGAGGGACTGTGACGTCAATATACTCGAGCGTCATAGTAAAAAACAATCGTTTCATATGAAGGTGCGTTTTGCGGAAAAGGGACAGAACATACCCCCTCTTAAAACTTTGGACTCTTATAACTTAATCATTACCTATATAACCTCTTGCTTTGTTTTTTTCTCCATTTGACTATATTTATTTTAAATTCGTTTTCGAGAAAATACATTATGATTATTTCCCATATTTTCGATTCCTGAGCTATAACCACGAACTTCGGAATTCGAAAATATTCGGGTATCTCTATCTCTATCGCACTAAGCATACTCGAGTGACAGGGATGCAAATATATGAACATTGAGTATCGGTTTTCGAGGTAGCGCCGCAGGTACTTTGGCTGAATGCGACGAGCGCGTGCCATTGTCATTCAAAAAAAACAAATTCGTGTTAATTATATTGTTCAAATTTGTTGATTTCATTTATTGAAATTACGACATAAAACGACATTTGCGCATATAAGTTCTCATATCAGAATCGAATATTTTTTTATGGTTTATATTTTAGCATTTGTCTCGTAAAGGTCTATCGTAGACGGGATTTAAATTATTAATAAGTGAAAGGCAAAGCAATTCCGCCATTTTGACGAAAGTTTGACGGTTCTTATAGCTGACAGTTGGAGCAGCGTTTGATTTCAATAAAAATAAATGAAAAATTAAATGAAGTCGTATATTTCGGAAAATTAATTAACTGTCGCAGTCGGATTAAAACTATCCTAAGTTGCAGCTAGAATAATAATGTACCTATATAAAATGTTTCATATTTTTCCGTTCATGGGATGCTGAGAACATTCGAACCGCGCAAAGCTTAGTTTCAAACTGGCTGATTCTTTTTTTAATTTAGAGATTTATTATAAGTGGAGATTATGATCGTTATACGTTTTACATGTTAAACCAACTGAAATTAGTCATATTGAATGTTATATAAAAAAAAGTTAGAATCGAATAGGACATATATGCATTAGAATCCAAGCATTGTCAATGCATAGCTTAATTATTTGCAATATAATACACATTGTATAGCCATTATATATTTCATATCATACTTCGCAAGCCGGGCGCTATTCAATAGTTCAATGATAAATTGCGATATCGCTAATATTGTGTCATCTCGATGATTTATCACGAAAATTACCGGATTCCCATGGTACCATCTTTCTGTGACTAATTGAAATTGATTTCGAAAAGTATTTGACTGATCGCCGGTGGTTTAACGTATTCCCATTCCCACTATTTCAATATATTATCTGGGCATATTCATTATTTTTGCACCCTTAATCGGACAGTTAAGGATAGTAACAAAATGTCAATGTCAATCGCCTACGTTTAGTTACAAAACCGACAGGTTAGACGTGACTTAACCATCACATTAGTTAACCTTGATCTGCCATTTTTTTTGAAATTCCCATCAATAGAACAGATCTGTTGGGTGCGTAACGATGGCTATAAATATTTTTGATATAATATTACTCGCAATAACGCTCATCTGATATAATTCTCGAGCTGTATAACAACACTTAATATATTTTCATTTGGTATAATTATCATTTAATTTAATTTAATTTCATTTATTCCTTTATAAAACGTAGTTTTACATGTCAATTTATAGATTAACGATACATTTTATGTAACGATCATTTGATATAATAATATTTAGTATAACATACATTAAGTATAATGCATATTTGCTATATTGAACATTGGATATAATGCTCATTTCGTCTAATGTACAGTTGATATAATCAAGCCAGAGTAGCCAGAAAAAGGGGGGACGGGCGGGGCGAAGCCCACGCAAGGGCAGTAAAAACCACACTCGCAACAATTGTACTATTGGTGGGGTAGGTTTAGGGTTCACTTGTATCTCTCAGAGCGGAAATAGACACTTCGCGAAGCGGCGTGACGTCGACACGCTTGCGGTTGGGTTAGGTTTACTCTCAGACCATGAAAAAAGATAGACAGAGCATTACGAACAACCTAGTGAAGCCAGTCTTTAACCAAGCCAAATACCTTTATCTTACACTCACGCACACATAAACGGTAACCTATCGATGTATCGAAAAACACTTTTCCGATTTTCACTTGTCCGAAAACGGTTCACCGAATTCTTATAACCCATATACTTTGTTTACCATAGTTTTGAAATTCCGCTGGTTTGTTTTCCTACATTAACGTTTTTCCGAGACTCAATGACCAGAAGAACGATTGCCAACATTATTATTTTTGACAACCGATTTGTTAACCACCTGTTCATAATTATTCCGATGCTAAGTAAGGACTAAATCTCATTTTCCCTTATATCATTTTACCATCACAAAATCTCATAACACCAACTAAAGTGCAGTACGAGTTTTTAAAAAGGCTCAAAAGGGGGAGTGGGGGGCAACGCCCCCCACGAGGGGGGCTCGGGGGGTGGAGCGTAGGTTAGGTTATGGTTATCTTGCGTCCCTTAGATCGGAAACAGGCACCCCGCGAAGCGGGGTGACGTCGACACGCTGGCGTTTAGGTTAGGTTTAGGTTAGGTTAAAATAATTTCCGTGCGTTCGGAAACGGAATTTGACATACTACACTTTCGATCTTTTGGTGTAGGTAGCGGGATAATAATATTTCGGACTTAATACTTTTCGGCACCTAAACCTAGTTGACAAATGTGATACTTCGGAATTTTAATAAGTGTCTAGTCGAATCATAAAGTGAATCAAAATGCAACGAACTGAGAATTGGGAAAATAATAATTTGGGAAATGTAATTTCGGGCAAACAAAATTTTGGCCAACTAAAATAAAGCGAAACATTTTCGGTATTTTAATAATCGGAATAACCATTTTCGAGTTTATGATAGGTAACCCACATAAACACATTAAATTCCACAAAACTAGAAATAGGTGATCTTGAAAGCATTGAGACAGGTGCTGAAGAGTTTTGTGCAATTTTGTTTGTATGTGTGCGTGAGCGTATGCTAAACTTATTTGGCTTATTACGAGAACAATATTCCTTTGCTATTCCGCTATATTTTTAGCGGAATAGCAAAGGAATATTGTTCTCGTAATATATCATGGACTTCCGCAAAGTCGCCTGATTCAATAAATTATTTGGCTTGGTTTAAAAAAGGCTTCACTAGGTGGTTCGTCATGTTTCGTCTATCTTTTTTTCTTGGTCTGAGGGTTTACGTTAGGTTAGAACGGAAAAGAAGTAGTTTAGCTAAGGTAAATAAAACGCAATTGGGACATAAAATTTACACCGCTTGATCATTATACAATATGAGATGTATATCAAATAAGAATTATACTCTATGATGGTTATAAGAAATAAGCGTTATACCGGATGATAGTTATACTAAATAAAAATATATATTTTGATATTATACCAAACGTTTATTATATACAATGAATGATTCAACCCTTTGAAATTATATCAAAAATGGTTATATCCAATGAAAGCATATTATTTGTTCTTATACCGAGCAATACACACCCACTCCCGATATGTTCTATTGATGGGGATTTTTCTTCCCATCTTTACATTAAAATTCCAACTAGTTCGCGAACTAGTGGGAAAAGATCGATGGTTTCATCCTTTCCAATAAAATTGTACTTATGTATCAAGTTATCAATAAAACGTGGTGAATAATGCCCCGTACCCACTTGAAAATCGTGTCGGTAAATGAAACGTTTTCTTAAAACTACTTAAAAACAGCAAAGAGTAGTTGGGGAATCATTTTATCTTTAAAATAAGTACCAGTATTAATGTCATCTTGCATCTTTAATATAAATGCTTGGCATATTTATGTTCCGAAAACGACATTATCGAGTAAAGATTCCATCTTAATTGAATAACCTATACAATTAATGTCGGCCTCAGGTAATCATTATCTTTAATTAATCTTTAAATTGGCATGCAAATGACCAACGCCTCTGGGTAGGTAGGTATAGTTGAGATTTTATGAACTGGACTGATATTCTTATCTTTAGAACAATAGCATTCAAGTCTAACAATACGACTGTGTGGTTGCAGACGCGTGCCATTTTTTGCACGATACTCGTAAAGGTTAGCGCCACACAAAATGTTCATTGTTTAATGAGCTCTATCGAATTATTCAATAGATTTAAAATGGACTAAAATATACAAAAACCAGCTCCCAAGTGAACCAGGTATAAAGCGCTGTGTGTGGTATTTTATCTCGTAGCTAATTTGGAATAATATTGTAGAAGAAGATTTTATTCATTATTGAATGAACATTTTACGCGGCAATAACATTTTTTTTGCAAAATTTGGCACACGTTAGCAAACAATGTCTATTCATAAGCTAAGAACAATGGGCATTCATGAGCTCAGTTGAAATCGGTTTAAATATAGTTAGGTACATCGCTTTTACGTCCGATCCTCTTCGAGTTGGTTTTTAGGGTTCCGTACTCAAAGAGTAAAACGGGACCCTATTACTAAGACGCTGTCCGTCCGTCCGTCTGTCTGTCACCAGGCTGTATCTCAAGAACCGTGATAGCTAGAGAGTTGAAATTTTCACGGATTATGTATTTCTGTTGCCGCTATAATAACAAATACTAAAAATAACATAACATATTTTTTTTAAGGGGGGCTCCCATACAACAAACGTGATTTTTTTTGGTGTTTTTATAGATAATGGTACGGAACCCTTCGTGCGCGAGTCCAACTCGCAATTGGCCGGTTTTTTTATTGCCGTTATCACAGGAGCTGTGTCACGGCGAGATAGACTATCCGTCTGTATTTAATTAGAACGTTTAGAAACAGACGGATTGTCGACAAGCGACAACGCTCGCGGGCCGTTCCCAAAAGGATGAACCGATTGTGTAAGAATAATAAGTTTCTGTCAAAAATTTCATTTTTGGTACAAGCTTTTACTGCCGACTGTACTTTTCTGCATACCATCATCAAGTACTCATTGAGACAATTCTAACGAGCCCGAACTCGGTGGTGTTGTGTCGTTTTATTGCGGAGTTCCTATGGCCACCTTCCAGCTCCAGCATCAGATCAGCTCCAAGTCATCATAATATTGCATTGTCATGCGATATACATATGCTTGCAAAATTTCAGCTCAATTGGATAACGTGAAGTGACTGAAAAATTGATTGCAAATTTTGACGGACAACTTACATCATCATACTTACATACTTACATATTTACATACATACGAACAGTGCAAGTTCATATAAAGCTTGTAAAAAAAAATAGGTACAGATGATACGTAAGTACGGTGCGTGGGGAAGCGAGCGCGAGATGGAAATATGCTGAGTAAAGTGTCTGAAAGAGCGCACGAAATTCATTAAAACCGAAGAGGAATGCGTGACGTAAGTGTCAGATTGACCGTTAATATTTTCCTACTTCACGCCATGGGCGGCCTTCAAGTAATAGCTTCTTGAACCTTATTTCGAGGTAATAGTGATCCTGTAAACTAAGTCAGTCGTTGTGAGTGTAGGTTCCATGCTTCCAACGGCAGGGGTGATTTTGTTTTTGAAATGTTGCATTTAACATTATAATCATCGTCATTTTAAGCCTTTCGTTATCAGCCACTTTTGATTATGAGAGGCTTCTCTTAGTTCCTACCCAGTTTAACTACGTGTCAATCCATTATATTATAAAGGTTTAAGATGGGAGAGGGAGGGGGAGGGCTGAGTGAGGGAGGGAGGTGGTATTTTAGAAGGGAGGTGCTCCTTAAGAGGAATGCCTATCTGCGATTTTCTCATACAAACGCTCTCGACTGTGCTCTCCCTGGTTTTGAACCTAGAGCAATGATTTTTTCAAATACTTAAGGTCAATATCATCAATATCTATGCCGCTATGTTTCGCTTTTTTGGATCTTTTTATTTTAAAGAAACTTACAGCGCCTCAAAAATCGTAAAAACGACCTAATTGATATGGCTGCAAAAAAGGCGCAGTTTACAAATATAACAACAAATATCCAAAAAACCAAAACATAGCGGCGTAGGTTATTTCTTCTTCTTGCAGTTTCCAAAATTTTATGATGATTGGTTGTGTTTTGGAGGAGGAAATAGTCGAGAGCGAAACCTCGATTTTTTAGATTTTTGCGTGGGAATTTTAGTTCGAGCTGCAGTTGTCCTTATCGCATATACATCTCCCGCCGCCCACAACAGTGCTACAGAAACATTGAGTCAAAACGTTGAGATTTTAAAAGTTGCTCTTAACACGTTGATGGACATTACTCCAGATACAATAGAAATAACAATAGAATTAAGCAACAGTAACACAGGACTCATACAGGAAATTACATTTCAACTTAAGCATAGCATAAAAATATAATAAATTTCTACACAAAATAGGTACTGTTGGAAACATGCATTTCGCAACAGTGCCTCATGTATGGACAATCTAACCTGTCCGCTATCGACCGCAGGATGGGGTTGGGGCTGGCCCGCGCCCGGCGCACCAGGGATGTGCAGCGCTTGCGCATAGTCGCATAAAAGCAGTCTACACGCGCTTCTGCGAACATCCCTGATGCGCTATAGAAGCGGGGCACCCTTTATGCGTCTGCTGTCCATCAACGTCTTTAGAGAAGCGCTTTACGTCCACATTTTCTCGAATTTCTCAATATCATCAACATATCTCTATATCATAGCAACAATGGGGAGAGTTAAACTCTACTATCATAAATAGTCTTGTAGGTAATTATTTCTCACCTACACCAAGAAGTATCGTCGCAGACAATACACATTGCAGTAAGTATTGAAGTGGCGCATGACTTCGTCGAATTATCATAATTCATAACCATACACCTGTCACTCAGCCGCTCCCAACAAATATAATTAATTCACCAAACGAAATTCATTTGGCATCATTATGGTGAGTCAAAGAAATTAGGGTTCAGTGGTTCGGTGACAAGCATGCATTAAAAAAGATACAGTGAACTTGTTTCATTTTGCACCTTATCAGTAGTTCCAGTAAGTTCAATTCGGTATGCAGTCTTCATTATTTATTAATCTTGGTCTTGCTTGGTGGATATATTTTACTCAGTGGTGAAATAACCAAGGTATCCTGATTTGGAAGGAAGAGGGATTATTGCAATAAATTGTTATGAGACATTTTCAGTAACAATATTTTTGTATCGGTATTTTCAAACATGATATGCAGCATTCTGAATTAATTTAGGTACTTAATACCAAGTCCCTGGGCGACCGAGCTCTG
Source organism: Epinotia brunnichana (assembly GCA_963854355.1). Lineage (NCBI taxonomy): Eukaryota > Metazoa > Arthropoda > Insecta > Lepidoptera > Tortricidae > Epinotia > Epinotia brunnichana. The sequence continues at coordinate 8,547,920 of OY977941.1, read as the reverse complement.
CTCGGGTGAAAATAGAGAAAATACGGTGAAAACGAATTTTCCCAGACATGACACCTATCTAGATCGATTTCTCGCCCCCGTAACCACCTATATTCCAAATTTCATTGAAATCGTGAGAGCCGTTTCCGGGAACGTGATTGCAAATATATATATATATACATATATATATATAGGTACACATATTGCTCGTTTAATAGTATAGGATAGGATAGAAGACAAGCTAAAAATGCAGTAACAAAAGTAGTTTTTGATACAAAACCTCGAATTACATTTGCATCACAATCTTAATAACAATTGGTACGATTTATAAAAAAGCGGCCAAGTGCGAGTCGGACTCGCACATGAAGGGTTCCGTGAAATAAATTGCTTTTTACGATTTATGACGTATTAAAAAAAAAACTACTTACTAGATCTTGTTCAAACCAATTTTCGGTGGAAGTTTGCATGGTAATGTACATCATATATTTTTTTTAGTTTTATCATTCTCTTATTTTAGAAGTTACAGGGGGGGGGGGGGGGGACACATTTTACCACTTTGGAAGTGTCTCTCGCGCAAACTGTTCAGTTTAGAAAAATGATATTAGAAACCTCAATATCATTTTTGAAGACCTATCCATAGATACCCCACACGTATGGGTTTGATGAAAAAAATTTTTTTGAGTTTCAGTTCTGAGTACGGGAACCCCTAAAACGTAATGTTTTTTTTCGATTTTTGTATGAAAATCTTAATGCGGTTCACAGAATACATCTACTTACCAAGTTTCAACAGTATACTTAGCTCTTATAGTTTCGGAAAAAAGTGGCTGTGACATACGGACGGACAGACAGACATACAGACATGACGAATCTATAAGGGTTCCGTTTTTTGCCATTTGGCTACGGAACCCTAAAAAGCGCTGTGTCGAGACAGTCTAAGCTACGGCACACAAAAGTTAGTACATACGTACTTATTAAGTAGTCACCGATAATGATTTAATCTGTCATCTACGGAACCCAGTCTACAATGACCTGTTGGCCTAGGCGTTTTTACATAAGAGACATGTATAAAGTCCTTTTGTTATCTTATACCTATTCAACATGATTAGGTAATGCCTGCAGTACAAGTCAAACTTTTTCTATTGAGATATATGACGATAGATTTCACGCAATTAGGCATAGCATATTCATGTGACTTTTTAATTTACTGTTTGATGATCATGATCTAAAATAATGAATCATTGTAGCTGTCTGCGGTTACGCAACATTCTTTTTTATTGTATTAAACATTATGGGCTACCTACCTGTTCTCTGATACCAAAAAACATAAATTGAATTAAAATTACTTTAGACCTTAAAATTAAATATATATGAATACGTTTGTTTTCTAGTACACGAACTATTAATAAACTAGGCACATGTTTTTTTAAATTTGACCCTATGTCGTGTTTTTTCAAGTTTTTGACGTAATTACGGTGAATAGGGTTTTACGTAGGATTAAGAGGTAGATTCTCTTAAGTCCCGTAAGTCCAATATCCCAGTTTTCCTCTTTCTCCGATGTTGCTCTTACCTGACTTTACATTATTTTGCTTGCGACAAGGAAAATTTCACACGTATGCGAAAAGCTTTCAAGCACTAGGTAGATAAAAATCTACTCCTTGATACCACATAAAATTAACGTTTCGCCCGAAATGCATACTTTTATCCATATTGGGGTTATCTTGGCAGTATGTTGACCTTAAGACATGGTGCGTCATATCATCTTGACTTACCGAGACAGTTGATGGTACATAAAAACACGCCCCAACTATATCTTCAACCTTACAGCTATAGGAATAAAGTTCAATAATGATTGTTTTCTTACTTCGATGTATGCAGACACGAGAAGTGATACTTGAATGAGCGTTCATGTAATACATTAACAAAATTATGTTACCATGAATTTACAGTGCGAACTTAACCTACTTTAACGATGCAATATGATAGGATAAAGTGCCAATAAATTTTATTGTTATGAGGTAATTACAGACGTTTTTTGGCATGTTCATTCAGTTAGTCAGATCATTATTGTTATGACGTTTAATAAAAACTGGCGTTTTCCGAAGGCTGCTGCAAAAAAAAATGCATGACATTTGGGACGATTTAAAACCTTAGGCAGTTTATTAGGAGTCATACCTACTTGAATTGCTTGTTTATTTGGTCAGACTATTATTACTATTACTATTATTACTATAACTAACAATTTACATAGTTTTAGATTATTAACTTATGATTCATATATTTTGTAATAATACCTACATGTACAAAGGCATATATTACTCAATTGGGTGATTACAAAGCAACCTTGTGCTGTGTAAAATAAAGTTCACATTTCAAAACAACGCAAAATACATACGCAGTTGGGAAATGTGGCAGTCGACATTGACAGGGTTTCAATACTTCTTTCTTACCGATGTGTACTGACCTGATTAGTGTCCATATTGGCGATGTCATTTATGGGAACCAGGGAATCAGAACACGTTTTTGACGTAGGTACTAAAATTAAGTGTTTCGTTCCCGTTCATACGCTACCTTTCGCGTAAGCACCTAGCCAAGTTTGCGTGAGAGCGACGCACTGATATTGAGATAGGATTGGAACAACATGGTCTTCAATTGTTAGTTGCAAAATACAGGTTACGGTCGATAGGGATTTTAAAAGGTAATGAGAATAAAGTTTGCCACGTGATCAATAAATCTAAACAGCTTTCTCCTGAATGCAAACACTGCCGCGGGCTTTAGGCCAATACTGAACAAATTGGAAACTCCGTTAGATCTGTTGACCGCCATTACGTCGTGCTAAGTAGACATACATGGCGCGCGTTAATGCATCTAATGTTTACTTATTTCGTACATTTGCGACACGCCAACGAATTGTGCAATTAGAAATACAAGGAGGTGGTCACTGACACTTACTATAAATAGCCAAATTGTCAGGATGTATCGGTACCAGTTGAGACACACTCGTCTTCAATTCAACTCCTCTATTGACAAGATGAAATCCATCGTAAGTGTCAAGTGATTCGCATGGATTTTTTGTGCCAGTGTGTCGACGCAGTACGCGCTCAGTTCCGTGATTGTCAGCTGATAAAAATGCAAAAAAGTTTTAAGTGACTTCCGTGAGGACTAAAACCTTGTGTTTTTTCAGATTTTGGTGTCTATGCTGGTTGCGGTGGCGTTTGCTGCGCCCCAGGGTTCGACGGAGCCTGTGCCAATAGTTCGCCAGGACAGCCAGGTCAACGGAGACGGCTCATACTCGTACTCATTCGAGACCGGCAACGGGATCAGCGCTGACCAGAAAGGCGATTTGAAGAAGGTCGGAGACGTCCAGGCTCTGGAGGTGCAAGGCCAGTTCCAGTATCCTGGTGACAATGGGAATATCCAGCTGACTTACACCGCTGACGAGAACGGATACCAGCCCCAGGGGGCGCACCTCCCCACTCCCCCCCCGGTACCCGAGGCCATCCAGCGCGCTCTCGCCTACATCGCCACCGCCCCCCCTCAGCCTGAAAACAGTCAACAATAGTTTCGAGCCTGAATATAATACTCATAGTTTTTTGTGATTTCTCATTTTATATTTTTATACCGATCATAAATACACCAAAAAGTCAAAGTTATTATTGACTACTTAATTTGAACCCCAAAAATGTCATGAGTAACAAAGAGCAAAGCTCCCGCTTTCGTCCTCAACCCTTCTTACGTATTTATAACGGCGAGTATTAAACGATAATATGGCGGTGTTTCATGATATGCCTAGGAATTTCATGATGTGCCTAAACGTCACCAGAAATAAAGTAGCAAAAGGGAAAGTGGTGGAAAACGCGTACCTGGTTGAAACGTAGCGCTGGCTGCAAGATGGTGATGGCTGCCGGTCTTACGCACTTTTATAATTCTTCTACGTTGATGTAACGAATTAACGCTACCGATGATGGTAAAATGTGGTTGGTTCGAAGCCTTTGGAGAGAGACAGAATGGAGATAGTACTCGACATAGCCAGATCATGAAATGGCGGCCTTTAATGATATGCCTAGGAATTTCATGATCTGCCTAAACGTCATTAGACAAATCGTTAAACGTTAAGTTTTGAACGAACGCTTAAATTAGGCGTTAAACGCCACTCTCTTCTTCGCCACTTTAGTTCCAGCTAGTATAATTTCCATAAGTCAAAAACGCTTCCGAATTTGAGTTCAGACTTCAGTTAAAGTTCGTTAATTACTGACCGTAGGCAATGGTCGTAGGTCTCGTAGGTCATGTAACTCATGCTTACTACCAGGGATCGGAACCGGTTAATTGCTAAAACCTCGGTTTACCACAAATCTCGAACTATTTTATACTTCACATCTAGGACTCAGTTGTGTTTTGAGGTAACGAGTGCGTATTATTAGATTGCCCAATTAGAAATGAAATTATTATCAAAAGAACGAAAAAGAACCGTTTTCGTTCCCATACAAACAATACCGGTTTCCGATCCCTGCTTACTACTAGGTTTCGCCCGTCCAAGGGTAACTGAAGCATGCATTCCAATGTCATGCATCTGTGCTGTAGTGTTATCTACCGTGCCTACACTAAATTGAACCCGCGGAAGACCTGGCTTTAAAGCATCAAGCATGCTGAGCTGAGTCCATTTCGTGACAAAGCATATATCTATATACCGTCATATTTTTTATTTGTTTTATTATCTATGGATGTTACATGTGTATTTGTTTGTCACGAGTAAATGTTTGAGTTTGAGTTTTTGTACCCTCATGCTGACATGTCAGCCTGTTGGGTCAGAAAGTGAGCGCGCTAAACATATTTAAATCAAAATTGAATGCTAAACATATAAACGTTTTAAATTGACTCGAGCAATAGTACATTTCGATGCTAGTGCGGAAAGTATGTTATTAATTCACGAGCACTGAGACCTACGGCTCGTGGCAAGACTCGGGACGAGTGAAGAATGACATTTACGCACGTTTATCGAACGACGTTTTTTAATACAGTTGCGAAAAAATAAGAAAAATAACAAGAAAGGAAGAACTGTATAAAAAATTTGATGAAGTTGTTCATTATTTTTCAACTGTATTACAATGATGTTACAGAATTAATAATATAAAAGTTTCAAATTCCTTACTTGTCGTTTTTCTATTTTTTTCGCAACTGTATTAAAAAACGTCGTTCGATACACGTGGAAAAGTGAAAAGCACTAGTGCGCGAAAACCAAATTTCCACACGCTAAACAGCTACGTAAAGTAGCACTTTTTGAGCAACTGTATTAAAAAGACTTTTTAAGTTCACTCTTGAGTCTATCTAGGTCACGAAAAATCGTTTTAAATCACTTTAATCTAGCGATCGGTGGTAGGTACTACGCTACGACGGAGAGTTACATGAACGGGCAGAAATAGAACATTACTATAGAGGCCGGGAAACGAAGGGTTGCAGGCCAAGTAGGATAGGGATACGCGGCCGGCAACCTCATTTCTCGCCGAGATTTGTATAGTGCTTTTCTCAAACTTGCAATGAAATAAAAAGTAGTCAATTTGTTTTATTCGTACAACTAAATAATACGTTTCTGATAGCTGTCAGTGCTGTCACATCATAACCTATAATTGTGTCCCACATTTCTTACTAACAAATATTCCGCTTATTCCCTAAATTAAGTATTAGTTTATAGTTACATGAACTTATATCTAACTATATAGACGAGGCACTACATCAAAGAAATAACTTATAATTTTTATGAAATTCTCATACGCCGTCATGTACCTAACTTTTGATTTCGGGGGCAGTAAATTATTCATGGCTACTTCTGCTCGCAATTCTGGAGGCGTACAGTTCAATTCCATATCATTTTCGCCCGAACTCATTACGAAATCGATGGATTTTATAAGAAAGTTTCAAAATAATTACGAACTACGAATTATTATTGACAAATCCGGCCAACAAGAAAAGAAAACTTTTTTCAATTTACGCGCCAAACTTTTTTTTAACCTGTTTGAAGCAACGTTTTACCCGGTGACATTAGTCCTAATCTTTTTAGGGTTCCGTAGCCAAATGGCAAAAAACGGAACCCTTATAGATTAGTCATGTCTGTCTGTCTGTCTGTCCGTCCGTATGTCACAGCCACTTTTTTCCGAAACTATAAGAGTTTCCGAAACTATACTGTTGAAACTTGGTAGTTAGATGTATTTAAATTCTGTGAACCGCATTAAGATTTTCACAGAAAAATCTAAAAAAAAATAAGTTTTAGGGGTCCCCATACACAGAACTGAAACTCAAAAATTTTTTTTCATCAATCCCATACGTTGGGGTATCTATGGATAGGTCTTAAAAAATGATGTTGAGGTTTCTTAAATTTTATTTTCTAAACTGTATAGTTTGCGCGAGAGACACTTCCAAACTGGTAAAATGTGTGTCCCCCCCCCTGTAACTTTGTCTGCAATCTGCAATACCCTTTCATGTAAAACGGCCTTGCTCTCAAAAAGTGTTCTTGGGATGGCTTCAATAATTTTCAATAAGTTGCCAAGAAACATTTTAAACGCAGAAAATTTGATGATGTTTAAAAAGAAACTGTTTGCTCTTCTAGTGGAAAAGGCATACTATTCAATTGACGAATATAGAAAAGATACATTTTGAACTCGCATATTTATGTATTAAAAAAAGCACGCTGCATGAAAATTTATGTTTATATTGACCATTAATTGAAGCCTATATTTTGTTACACCTTCGGGTAAGACATAGCGATACCAAGCTGCATTTATAACATCTTTATAACCTGTGTTTTGACAAATAAATACTTTGAACTTTGAACTTTGAACTTTGAACTTCTAAAATAAGAGAATAAATATTAAAAAAATATATGATGTACATTACCATGCAAACTTCCACCGAAAATTGGTTTGAACGAGATCTAGTAAGTAATTTTTTTTAATACGTCATAAATCGTAAACCGCAATTTATTTTACGGAACCCTTCATGTGCGAGTCCGACTCGCACTTGGCCGCTTTTTTTTTTTGGTGATTGAATGCCAAGACGTTCTGTCACAATTTGACGTTTATAAACAAAAGACGATTGCTTTGCAGGCCTAGGTGTGTAAGGTTGTATGAAATTCCTTTACATATCATCTTCACTAGTCGCACCGGATACGTAGTATTTCCGGACCTAATTTGAAGTAAGTCATGTCACCATTTCATTGCAAGTTTGAGAAAAGGGCTTTGTGTGTTTAAACACACGTTTTTTCGGTGTTCTAAACGATTAAAGTAAATAAGTGTCAACAAAAAAAAATACTATATAATTTCTTTGTTTGAAAGCATATACTTCCAGATTGGTCCCGTTGTAACCAAAATCCAGTTCTGATGATGGGATCCTGGAGAAATGGATGGAACTCTTCAAATTTTAAAGGCAAACTTGAAGCAATTTGGCTACTGATTTAAAGTCGGTTAAAACTTTGTTTTTTAAAGTAAACTATTAGTCTCTCCGGTCCTTAAACTGTAATCAGAGGGGTGATTGTGTAACAATTCCAACGAGAGTAACGATAGCTGAACTGTCATTTCTCATATAAAAAACCCGTCAAGTGCGAGTCTGACTCGCGCACCAAGGGTTCCGTACAAACTTTCATACACTATGCCCATCTCGACCCCGCTTGAAAAAATCTTAACAATACTTTCCGCAGAATGCCGCCGGCTCACTAACTTGCTATGGTATGTTTGTTTTTCAGTGATAATTATAATAAACTATTATCATAATAACAAAATGCATTTTTTTTATTGGTCATATATTTAAATAACATAGGTACTTAACTCTCATTTAACACCAACGCATTTTCCATAACGTTCATGTGAACTAATTTCTTCTGGTATAACATACATCTATATATATAAATGCCTATGTCCTGACTGACTCACTCATCAACGCACAGCCGAAACTACTGGGGCTAGAGAGTTGATTTTTGCACAGTAGGTTGCTTTTATAACGTAAGCTAGGGATAAGAAGGGATTTTTGGAAATTCCACCCCTAAGGGGGTAAAATAGAGGTGCAAAGTTTGTAAAGGGGAAACTTATTTTTTGAGCTGGAAACTTAAAACTTTGTAGGAAGATTAGTTATTAACATACAAATAAAGTTATTTCAGCGTTTTGAAAAATTCCGCCCCTAAGGGGGTAAAATAGGGGTGCAAAGTTTGTGTGGGGGAAACAATATTTTTTTAAATAGAGACTTAAAACTTTGTAGAGAGATTAGTCATTAGAATACAAATAAAGTTTTTTCAGGGTTTTAGAAAATTCTACCACTAAGGGGGTTTTAGGGGTGCAAAGTTTGTATGTGGGAAACTTTTTTTTTGAGCTAGAGACCTAGAACTTTGTAGAAATATAAGTTATTAGAATACAAAGAAAGTACTTTCAGCGTTTTGGAAAATTTCACCCCTAAGGGGGTAAAATAGGGTGCAAAGTTTATATAGGAAAAACTACTTTTTTAAAAATAGAGATTTACACTTTGTAGAAAGATTACTTATTAGAACATGAAAAAAACTACTTTCAGCGTTTTACAAAAATAATTCCCTAAGGGCAAACTTTTTCACACTTGAAACTTTGTAGAAAGATTACTTATAAAAATACAAAAAAGTACTTTCAGCGTTTTGGAAAACCATCCCCCTAAGGGGGATAAAAAGGGGTGCAAAGTTTTAATGAGGGAAAGTTTATGTTTTTGAGTTAGAGACTTGAAACTTAGTAGAAAGATTACTTATTAAAATACAAAAATATAACATAAAGCGTTTTAGAAACTTCCACCCCTAAGGGGGTTAAAATGGGGAGCAAGCTTTGCATGGGCAACACTTTTTTTGAGTTAGAGACTTTGCAGAAAGATTACTTATTAGAATACTAAAAAAGAAGTTTCAGCGTTTTAGAAAACTCCACCCCTAAGGGGGTTAACAAGGGGAGCCAGTGGGAAACACTTATTTTGAACTAGACTTCAAACTATTAGAAAGATAACTTATTAAAATACAAAAAAGTACTTCCTGAGTTTTAGAAAATTACACCCCTAAGGGGGTTAAAAAGGGGGCAAGCTTTGTATGGGCAACACTTTTTTTGACCTAGAGACTTAAAAGTTAGTAGTAAGATTACTTACTACAAAACGAAAAAAGTTTTTCCAGCGATTAAAAAAATTCAACCCATAAGGGGGTTTAAAAGGGGGTTCAAATTTTAAATGGAGAGCAAGAAAATTTTAAACTATCTATAAATGATTTTTTAACTTCGGTCTTATTCTGTACGTTAAAAGACTACAAAACTAATTTCAGAGTTTTTCCAAATTCACCCCCTAAAAGTGTTAAAAGGGGGTTCAAAGTTTGTGTATTTCAAGACATTTTTAAAGTATGAGAATTTTAACTTTGGTTTTAGACTGTTTCTTCACAAACTAGAAACTGAACATCAACGTTTTTTTTAATTTATCCCCTAAAAGAGGGTTCAAAGTTTTTATTGAGAGAAAAAAATATATAAGACGATAAAAAGTTCTACGTGGACGAAGTCGCGGGCAACAGCTAGTTAAATATAATGATTAAAACTCATAACAACATTTGGAATAATTATCAGGTACCAACTCTAGATCATTTACTTACCAAGTGATTGATGGTACTAAGCAGAATAAAAAAAACTGATATACTTAGGACACATTATTGCCAAAAACCGAATCAGAGCACCCCACTTCTACGTGGTCTTGTCTGTCCTACCCCTAGAGTGTATATGAAAATTGCGGAGCCAGGAGCTCGCGAAGGAGGTCCTGAGTTGAGCGGGCGCACGAGGCCGAAGCGACGTGAGCGGGGGGCGGCGGCGAGCGAAGCGAGCCGGCGACCTCCCGAGCGGAGCATAGGTCGGGTGTGCCTGTGAAACGAAGGGCTGACGAAGGCAGTTTCTGGCAGGAGCCCAGCTGGAGGGCAGAGGGCGGAGAATTAGATCACAGAAACGATAAGTTCTTTATAAAAACGTATATTATTACCATGAAATACAGAGTGGCCATTATACAGAATCAAACACTTTTATAGTACCTATTACTTATATAAGTATAATATTAGGTTAGGTAAATTGTACTTATAGACATATGTACACTTTGCAAAGCGTGATACTTAGGACTTTTGTTTTGATAGGCGTTTAGCTATTCGTATACCATTAGGTACGAAATAAGTTTCAAAATAAAAAAGTACATGCCAATTATATCGTTTGATCATTATACAATTCGAAATTATGAAAACTGATAACTATAATTGATAAAATTATGCAAATAGTTTTTATGCGTTTTATTTTTATGCTATTAGCCCACTTATACAAGCCGAAATTATGGTATTCGTTGTTATAAAAAATGAAAATATGCAATTTGTTTTTATATGAAACATTACACACCTCATAACAGTAAAGAATACCAAGTCGCTATAGATACAATTTCTACATACCTACAACAATGATTTCTATAGAACATATTTTTTACAATTTTTCCTGTAGAACGGACGATTCTGCGCGATGTAGAGTGCTAATTTGTAGAGGATACTTTGATGTTACTTCCTTTCTCTCGATCTTGACATTGTTTGTGGTGGTTGAGATTTAGTAACATAATCTGTTTCATACATACATACATCATACACACATTAAACTCACGCCTGTATCCTGTATACCATAAAGGGGAAGCCAGATCACATGGAACTTATTTTTCTGTAGCACTGCTAGAAAGAAGCGTTTGTAGGTTTAAGTATAGAGAAAATTTGATATTGTAATCATAGGTTGCTATCCCATCGCCCACAACACATTTCAACATTACGGGAAGAAAGTTGAAAGGCGTGGGTTGACCCCCCACAAGGTGGACTGATGACCTGGTAAAGGTCGCGGGAGGCCGCTGGATGCGGGTGGTGCAGGATCGGTTTTTTGGCACTCTTTGGGGGAGGCCTATGCACAGCAGAGGACGTGTTTCGACTGATATGATGATGATGATGATGACGGCAAGAAAGTGGTTGCTATTCTAGCCACAAAACATTAAATAATACCTCAGCTATAGGCATCGTCCGTAGATATAGAGAATTTAATAGATATTAGCGTCCTAGTGAATGCCCGAAAGGTATTGTCTATGCTTACATCTTTGTCATCTATGTGTGTATGTGCGTGTGAGTCCCTATATATCCTTTCTCTATTTCATCGTCACTTTCTATGCCTTTATGTAAATGTACAGTCAGCATTAAAAGAACTACGCAATCAAAGACGTCAAAAGTTCATATTCCCTTTTAATAAAGACTTTTGACGTGATCGTTTACGTAGCTACTTTTGATGCTGACTGTACTTAGCATTAGTTATTTTCTACACATATATTCTTCTGGGTTCTAACAGAATACCAGTGTTTAGTTCAATTGCGAGCAAAGCTACGCACTGAGTTGGAGCCTTTCTATCTTGCTGCAATGCCCACAGTTTGTTTCTGTTTCTGTGCATAAAAATTGTTTGTTTTAAGTAATTTTTTTTTAAAGTTCTTTTTAGTTTTGTGTTTGTTGTATTTTTTTCTTGTTGTAACTTGTGTGTATGTAGCAAACAAATAAATGATTTGTCTATCTATCTATCTCTATCTATTTAGTTTATTTTTGCATTTCGGATGTTTAGGCATTTACTTAGTGTAGCTATTTATAGATAGCTCGCATAAAACTCGTTATAAATAGCTAAAATTTACACTAACACATATAATTTAAGAATTATTCACTGGACAGAGAAGTTGCTATGTAAAACAATTTATCCCATAAATACATGTGAGCTTTAACAATCCTTGTGAAACCGGTTTATATTGTAAAACTATTGTTTATCACTGTTTTAGGCAACGTATTTATGGAAACGGTTGCATAAATTATACATTTGATATTCATTATATTCACTAATTAATTGACGTTGACAAACATAGCCTTTATGGAAACCTTCGGAATATAAGTATGATGCCGTGGTCTGAACGCCAGCGGGCAGCGGGGTTCATAGATTGAACTACATGAACATACTCTCCATACTCTTTGGATTGAAGTCAATCATATGTATAAAGTAGTATGAAATGAACTACCGCTCGTTGCCCCGCTACTCGCTGGCGTGGATTTAAATATTTAAGGTACCGACATCAAATACTTCAAGACAGTTACCAATTTATAGGCAACTTCTGGGCAAGCGTAAGTTTAGAATTCCGTTGCCAAATTACAGATCAGCCCTTGCCAGGCGTTCTCCGGACTATATGCAATTGCGCATCTATAATAATATCTGCCAAACTCATGCCATTCAACACTACGCAATAGGTAAAGTTAAGGTGATTATATTAAAAAGTGGCTAGTGGCACTATCATATCATGACACGGAAAATTTTGTTTCTATATGTTTTCTACTAAATCTGTTTCACATATTTGCACTCCAGGGCCCCAAGATACAAGCTCAGCCTAGTTTGGGGTCCGCCGGATATCTCTGTTTTTTTATACTTGCATGTTAAAACGAATAAATAATTTTGAAGACTAAACGAACAGGGCGAGTAACGCCTGCATCACACTGGCGCGGCCGGCGGTCGCGGTCAATAGTAAACATGACAGCTATTGTCAAATTTACTATTGACCGCCCGCCACCACAGGCCGCGCCTGCCTGGGAGAGGCTTAGCTTTTTCAACCACTTTCAATGGGAGTAGGATTTTAATTCCTCTTCTCTTTTTAGTAGTTCCTTAGTCAACAATATACCTATAGTGTTGACATTTCTGTCTGCCCGTCTTTCCGAGGGCTAGCTCAGTGACCCTTACTGCAAGAAAACTGTAATTTGACATGCGTACTTATATATGACAATCATGCCTACAAAACGGTAGGTAAAATAAAATACATTAAATCTTTTTGTAGCTAAAAAAACTGAAGTAGGTTTTCAAATCATCATCATCAATCAGCCGAAAGACGTTCACTGCTGGACATAGGCCTCTTCCAAAGAGTGCCACAATTACCAGCCCTGCGCCTCCCGCATACATCATACATACCTATACCAGGTCATCAGTACACCTTGTGGGGGGGGCTACCCACGCTTCGCCTTCCGTACCGGAATTAGATATATCCCAGCTAAATAGGCATTGCCAGTTAACTAGTAATATCTACTAGTAATACCGACCAACCTAACAAATGGACTTGCAAAAGCACATTTTAACGGACAGCCAACTTCTAAAATCTCCACTGCGCGTGGCCCAAAACGCCCTTGGCCGGTTTTTTTTTCAGTTCATTCGTAATTATTGTCCGTCTTCATTGTTGACTCGGTATTTACTCGTACATAGTATATTTTACGGATTTTTTTACCGAATTCAGTACGTGGTACTCAAGAGCAAAAAAAAGAAATTCTGCACAAAGTAAATATTCCCTTTTATTTGTCACGAATAAATATTTGAATTTGAAAATTTGAATATTTGCTCTTGAGTCAGATTCAGATTATGATTCAGTGACTGAATTCTCTTCTGTGTGAGGCCGGCCGAACACATTATTATGATTCTTGTCTTATAAGCAGAAATAGGAAATAGAAGGGCAGTTTCAGGTGATAATGTAGACACGCTGCACAAAAGCACCAATTTTTTTCAGGTACTATTTAGCTAAATAGCTTTAAGTTTTTGATAGGAACCAACTCCTCCGTCGGCCATCTTTTTTTTTATAGGTCGAGATAGTCATTTTGATTTACAGGTATATTATTAATATCTCGGGTTCTAAATTACTTAGAATCACAAACTTGGTGTCTAAATATACATATTTGGGGTCAGGGAATTCAACTAGATATTTTTTAGGGTCGAGTTTCCAAAGGCTACCATACGGAACCCGTTACCAAGCCTCTGCTGTGGGTCCGTCTGTCTGCGTGTCAGGAATAGCTAGACTGTTAACTTTATTATTCTTTTATTATTTGTAATTATCTCCACTTATAATAAATCTCTAAATTAAAAAAAGAATCAGCCAGTTTGAAACTAAGCTTTGCGCGGTTCGAATGTTCTCAGCATCCCATGAACGGAAAAATATGAAACATTTTATATAGGTACATTATTATTCTAGCTGCAACTTAGGATAGTTTTTATCCGACTGCGACAGTTAATTAATTTTCCGAAATATACGACTTCATTTAATTTTTCATTTATTTTTATTGAAATCAAACGCTGCTCCAACTGTCAGCTATAAGAACCGTCAAATTTTCGTCAAAATGGCGGAATTGCTTTGCCTTTCACTTATTAATAATTTAAATCCCGTCTACGATAGACCTTTACGAGACAAATGCTAAAATATAAACCATAAAAAAATATTCGATTCTGATATGAGAACTTATATGCGCAAATGTCGTTTTATGTCGTAATTTCAATAAATGAAATCAACAAATTTGAACAATATAATTAACACGAATTTGTTTTTTTTGAATGACAATGGCACGCGCTCGGCGCATTCAGCCAAAGTTACCACGAAAACCGATACTCAATGTTCATATATTTGCATCCCTGTCACTCGAGCATGGTTAGTGCGATAGAGATAGAGATACCCGAATATTTTCGAATTCCGAAGTTCGTGGTTATAGCTCAGGAATCGAAAATATGGTAAATAATCATAATGTATTTTCTCGAAAAAGAATTTAAAATAAATATAGTCAAATGGAGAAAAAAACAAAGCAAGAGGTTATATAGGTAATGATTAAGTTATAAGAGTCCAAAGTTTTAAGAGGGGGTATGTTCTGTCCCTTTTCCGCAAAACGCACCTTCATATGAAACGATTGTTTTTTACTATGACGCTCGAGTATATTGACGTCACAGTCCCTCATCGTTTTCTCACTCTAACAAGCGACATTAAAACGGATGTAGCTTCATAATTTTTTGAGATATTTGAATGGGAGTTTCATTATCTTCTATCTATTTATACATAATAAATGCCTATGTCCTGACTGACTTATTCACTCACTCACTCACTCACTCACTCATCAACGCACAGCCGAAACTACTAATCTTAGAGAGTTGATTTTTGCACAGTATGTTGCTTTTATAACGTGGGCTAGGGATAAAAAGGGATTTTTGAAAATTCTACCCCTAAGGGGGTAAAATGGGGGTGCAAAGTTTGTATGGGAGAACCTTTTTTTTTTGAGCTATAGACTTAAACTTTGTAGAAAAATTAGTTATTAGAATACAAATGAAACACTTTCAGCGTTTTGGAAAATTCCACCCCTACGGGGGTAAAATAGGGGTGCAAGGTTTGTATGGGGGAAACATTTTTTTTTAAAATAGAGACTTAAAACTTTGTAGAAAGATCAGTCATTAGAATACAAATAAAGAACTTTCAGGGTTTTAGAAAATTCTACCCCTAAAGGGGTAAAATAGAGTGCAAAGTTTGTATGGGAAAAACTACTTTTTTTTAAATAGAGACTTAAAAACTTTGTAGAGAAATTATTCATTAGAATACAATTCAGCGTTTAAAAAAAATCTACCCCTAAGGGGGTAAAATAGGGGTGCAAATTTTGTATGGGGGAAACAATATTTTTTTTAAATAGAGACTTAAAACTTTGTAGAAAGATTCGTCATCAGAATACAAATTAAGCACTTTCAGCGTTTTAGAAAATTCTACCCCTAAAAATAGGGGGCTAAAATAGGGGTGCAAAGTTTGTATGTGGGAAACTATTTTTTTTAGCTAGAGTCCTAAAACTTTGTAGAAAGATTATTTAAATACAAAGAAAGTACTTTCAGCGTTTTGAAAAATTTCACCCCTAAGGGGGTAAAATAGGGTGCAAAGTTTGTATGGGAAAAACATATTTTTTTTAATAGACACTTAAAATTTTGACGAAAAATTACTTATTAGAACATGAAAAATACTACATTCGGCGTTTTACAAAAATCATTCCCTAAGGGGGATAAAAAAGGGTGCAAGGTTTGTATGGGGAACACTTTTTCTGAGCTAGACACTTTAAACTTTGTAGAAAGATTACTTATAAAAATACAAAAAAAAGATTTTCAGCGTTTTGAAAAAATCTATCCCTAAGGGGGATAAAAAGGGGTGCAAAGTTTTTATCAGGGAAAGTTTATGTTTTTGAGTTAGAGACTTGAAACTTTGTAGAAAGATTACTTATTAAAATACATTTCAGCGTTTTAGAAAACTCCATCCCTAAGGGGATCCTTAAGATCCTTAAGAAGGGTAGCCAGTGTTGTGTGGGAAAAACTTTTTTTTTTACTAGACTTAAAACTATTCAAAATGTTACTTATTAAAATTAATAATAAAGTACTTTCAGAGTTTTAGAAAATTCCACCCCTAAGGGGGTTAAGAAAGCTTTGTATGGGCAACACTTTTTTTGAGCTAGAGACTTAAAAGTTTACGAAAAAAGTTCTTTCAGCGATTAGAAAAATTCAACCTCTAAGGGGGTTTAAAAGGGGGTTCCAATTTTAAATGGCGAGCAATAAAATTTTAAAATGTGAGTAAGAGATTTTTAACTTCGGTCTTATTCTGTACGTTAAAAGACTACAAAACTGATTTCAGAGTTTTTCCAAATTCATCCCCTAAGAGTGTTAAAATTGGTTCAAAGTTTGAGTATTTCAAGGCATTTTTAAAGTATGAGATTTTTAACTTTGGTTTTAGACTGTTTGTTCACAAACTAGAAAATGAACATCAACTTTTTTTTTAATTATCCCCTAAAAGAGGGTTCAAATTTTGTATTGAGAGAAATCATTTTCTAAGACGATAAAAAGTTCTACGCGGACGAAGTCGCGGGCAACAGCTAGTAGTAGATATAGTTATACATAGTCTGCGGAATTTTCAAGTGTCTGTCTATTGCGGTTCTAGAGATAGACCGTTTGTAATGGGCGAGAAAAAAAACGCCTTGAAATGACTTTTAATGTATGGGAGCACTGTTTAATTTATAATATACTCTTTTTATTTTTATTAATTTTAGTTATAACAGCAATAGAAACACAAACTCTGTGAAAATTATAACAGTCTAGCTATTACTGACTCGCAGGTAGACGGACCCACAGCGGAGGCTTAGTTACAGGGTTCCGTTTGCTATCCTTCGGAAATTCGACCTTAAAAAATATCTAGTTGAATTTCCTGACCCCAAATACTCGTATGTAAGAGTATTTTCGAAATAAGACTGATTTACCTTGTTTACGACAATTTTATAAATAATAAACAAACTTTTTTCCAAACCACTTCAAATACAACCTTACATATTATAATAGTGCTATCTAAATTCAAAATCAAACCGCAAGTAGTTAAAAAATCTACTCCTACTTGAAATATTTAATTAATTCAAATTGTAGTTGTTTGATTTGAGCTTGTTGAAATTTACAAATGAAGTGCTAACGGCTTAGTACATATTGTAAGAGTTATTTATTAGAGCTAGACTTATCTCAATATTTATGAGTTTATATTTATATTTATTGATCAGCAATATTCCCAAAGCAAAGCACTCAGCAATATATTAGTCCCAAATTAACAATTCTTAATAAGGCTAATTTTATTTCATAAGCACATAACGATCTTAACATTGCTTCTGTACTCACATTTAATCTTACATTAAAATATGGTGACAGAGTTTCATTGTCATTAGATTTTTAAATGTTATCATCTTACGAGGATTTATTGCAATGCATAGAAGGGGGACAATTTGTTGTCGCGGAAGTGTGCGCGAGCGTTCTCGTGGCTCCGCCATAAAGCAGCGCGCAGAGCACCGTGGGGTTTTAGACGGTAGTCCGGGCGGTTCCCGGGAGTCCGTCATACCCGTCCTGGTTCCCCAGCCAGGCGGGATCATCATCAATCCTTGCTTTATCCCTATTCGGGGTGAGCCCTCCTGATACTCTTCCTCCAATCATTACGGTTCTGCGTCAATTCCGTCGTTATGCCTAACTTTGTCATGTCGTTATGGATGGTCTTTAGCCAGGTTGTTGGTGGGCGCCCTCTTCCTCTTTTCCCCTCCTGGATGGCTAATACTCTTCTGGTCATGTGGTCATCACTGCGGCGCATTACATGTCCGTACCAGCGCAGGCGGTTTTCGCGCATTTTTTGGTGTATTTCTGCAACCTTGAATGTTCCACGGACATACTCATTTCTGATTCTGTCAAGCCTGGTAACGCCACCCGCCCATCGAAGCATTTTCATTTCAGTGACGTGCATTTTGTGTTCGTCACAATTTCTTATGGCCCAACACTCAGAACCGTAGAGCAAGGCAGGTCTTACCGCGCGTTTGTATACCGTGCCTTTTACTTTTATTGGCACCTTCGCGTCGCAGAGAACTCCCGAAAGCGATCTCCATTTCAGCCAGCCTGTCTTAATTCTTCCCAGCCAGGCGGGATGCGTAAATGAATTTCCCCACGGAAAACAAATCGCTCTCGTCCGCAGAGTTTACCTACCACAACCCTGCACGTGTCCCCTGGGTGGTGCTAAATGAGCGACAACACTCTCCGCGAAATAGGCGCTACTATAAAAATATCACATGGATCCTTTCGCCATACGATTAAATAAATAAATGCATAGACGCAGGGACGCAATTCCATTCATCTTAATTTTCGGAAGGGGATATCGCTTTCACTTCAAGATGTCCCTTTCATTCTGAATTTGAAAGACAAAGACATGAAATCATGGATATGACCGTGCCATGCTTGAAATATAATGTACAGTCGACGCCAAAAATATAATTACAGTTTTTGCTTTATTATAATGGAATAAGGTGCAAAAGTCTTGTGTAAACATATTTTTGGCGTCGACTGTACTAGAATAAGACTGTTTTCTAGCCTGGCAGAACTTCTTTTTAACCCTCGACGCAATAAGGGTGTTATTTATTTAATTTCAAAACACCAATTATCTACACGATGCTCATTTTCCATGGTTCTCTTGTTTTCGCGTTAATTCCGGTTTCATCCTTAGCTATTGGCTACACAGCCCGTGGTCTTCTAGAACAAATCTAGGTTTTTTTTGAATCGCGGCTAACGATACGTCAAACCTACGGGATCCTTTAGATATTCCTAATTATATGAAAAAAAAACAAAAACATCTGGCACTTAATTCTCGACGCGAAACTTCGGATCGCACGTGACTAAGGTTAGTCTTGCTATAGAGAGCTAAAGAAAGTAAAATTTAATTTAATTTTTAATAGTCGATTGAGCTGTCACAAACAAACCATCACAAATGAATGAGTTGAAGCTGCCAACACGCAAGCTCACGCATGATTGGCTTCAGACTCAGATGATAATATATCGTCGATTTACCTCCGGCCCGACGGCGGTGGTGCAATATTGCCAGCGGTGGTAGGCGCATCGCCCAGGCCAGTATATAAACCGATAAAACTGAGTTAGATCATCGTTGTCTAGTGCCTTCACCCACCCAACTCAAACATGAAATCCATTGTAAGTGCCAGTGATTGTGCAAATATGTGAATTGATTTATTCGCTACTCGATTTCGGTTACACAAATTCCTTTAGATTAAAATTGTTTATATTATGAAGAACTCTCTAAATTCTCTAGTGAAAGTTTTTCTATATTAAGGATTCTTTTGGATGTTTTTCTGAATACATATACCTAGTGAAAGTATATTCTGATATTTTTACGTACGAGTATTTCATTGGAAATGTGTTATGATTTCAGGTTCTTTTCGCCCTTGTAGCGGTGGCCATGGCCGCTCCCCAGCAACAAGGAGAACCCATCCCAATCCTGAAGCAGGAGAGCAATATCAATCCAGACGGCTCCTACCAGTGGAGCTACGAGACTGGCAATGGCATCGCAGCCCAGGAGTCAGGAGCTCTGAAGAACATTGGCGCCGAAGAGCCCACTCTTGAGGTTCAAGGCCAGTTCAGCTACCCTAGCGAAGAGGGTGGCAACATCCAGTTATCGTACATCGCTAATGAGAACGGATACCAGCCACAAGGTGCTCATCTGCCTACCCCGCCACCCGTACCCGAGGCCATCCAGCGCGCCCTCGCCTACCTCGCCACCGCCCCTCCACATCCTGAGTCAAGGCGCTAAATTGATCAATTGTAAGCCTGTGACGAACCTACAGAATTGAGAAATCTATAAAGTTGGGCAGAGAAGACGAGAAGCGAGAAAACGCACGACACACATAGCGTTTGTATCGCGCTTTTTCTCACGTTACTGCCAGACAGAAATAAAAGTTAGAATATATAGCAACTATAGCTAGCTGCTTCTATCAAGAATATCTACGCTTAGATAATTATGTCCTAACATTTTCTTTCACGTCTTCTTTCGTGGAATAGATACATGAAAGGGACGCAAAGCTCATATCTTCATAACAGCGGCAGCGTCACATTATGTCCAACATATGATATTTCGTAGACATTTATGTGTGGATGGATACCGGTCTAGTTAGACAATTCTAGACACTCAATATGTGGGTTTCGTCACTAGGTTATTTATGCCAATTGCCAACAGAACCATATTCAGCATTTTAAGCTGATTCTAGTACTAGTTCCATTGATAGGATCTAGGTTGGCGTTTGATTAGTGAAATTTTGTACAAAGATGTTTTTATACTTTTATTACTTACTGAATAAGAAAATATTTTTAAAATTTTGTTTTTTATTTATTTTCATGACTTAATTTGCGAAACATATATTACAATAGGTAAGTCTCTTTCGACTTTGCAGGATTTTAACTAGCGTCCAATTTGCCTTACCGTGAGTTTCAGTTCTTATTTCAGTGGATTATTGAAGCTAAACGAAACGTTGAATTTCAACCAAAAATACGAGTGCAGTGTACTTATTGACTGGTCCAGAAGGCATTATTTAACCAGCTGGTAGTATCTACTGTAGCGTGAGCTTTCACAACCTATAAAATTTAATCATCATTCATTTGATTGGTGGATTCTGACAGATGCTGTCAAAAAGACTGTGCGCTCTCAGCAGTCAGCACGGTTAACCGTGCTGCTGGTGGCACAAAAATCCTCATTCAACATGACACTGATGTGTTGTGTCAGGCGCCATCTATTGGCAATGCAGTGAGACACAATGCGAGCGTCGAGCGATTAACTATCTTGGAATTCTTGGATCATCACACACTATTAAGATTTGCTTGTTTAACACAAGGTGGCGCTTTTAGCCTTCTGTGGTCTAAGAGGAGTTGCAAAATACGTCGTTGTATAAATTGTAGGCAATAGTTGTAGACGTAGAGGTATTTTCTAAGTTTATTTTTCCTTCTTCTTTTTTAACAATTGGGCAAGTTTTTTTTTACTTTCGCATTGATTTCTATGGCGTTTAACGGTATCATACCGACTATATAAAATAAAGGTTAAGAAAATAGAGCGCCAACCAAAACCTTAAGTGTTTTTCTATAAAGTACCTACTTAATACCTATATAAGTGCCCCATGTTTTATCTCATTAAGATGTATATTATACTCCTGCCTGACCGTTCCCGAGTTTACGCACCCGCAGTGTTGTGACTTCATAGGCTAAATCGTACTCCCAAAATGTGAAAGTTTGGATGTTTATTACTCAAACTCGCCTTAAAGATAAAGTGTAATATAAAAATAGTCTACAGCCTCGATTTAAGTTCTAGATACTTTTTATCCAAAAATCATCCTTCAATCAAAGG
The DNA here is from genome assembly GCA_963854355.1 of Epinotia brunnichana. Taxonomy (NCBI): domain Eukaryota; kingdom Metazoa; phylum Arthropoda; class Insecta; order Lepidoptera; family Tortricidae; genus Epinotia; species Epinotia brunnichana. The sequence goes on along the minus strand of OY977941.1, from coordinate 8,526,383 downwards.
ACGAAGTGGGGGGTGAAAATTAATGTTTATAAGTATTAACTTATAAGTATCCGAAATATCATTTGATATTTATTCGGTGACGAAAAACATCGTGAGGAAACCGGTCTAGTTTTCCTCTGAGTTGGAAAGTCAGATGACGGCTTTCATAAAACTAATGCCTACGCCAATCTTCGGATTAGGTGCCAAAATGGACCCTGGGCTCGTTTAAAACACTACCGGGAAAAATGTTAGGAGGATGATGTATGTAGGTGGTAATCGATACATATTATAAGGAAGAATAAGTCTGTGAGATACAAATATTATATAAATGAAAATTCTGTGAGATTCCAGCTTTGTACGTTTGTATGTAATCTCCAAAACAACACCCGATTTCGAAAATTCTGCCGTCGTAAACAAAAAGGACGCATCTGACTATGAGTCTTATTCAAAAAGGACGCATCTGACTATATTACTCATAGACAGATGCGTCCTGTTTAAATGAGACTCACAGTTAGATGCGTCCTTTTTGCTTACGACGGCAAAATATTTTTACCTGGTTGGACATTGACTATCCCGCTTCTTTGCCTGCACGCTTTACAATACCTACTCGGGCGGCTTGCCATTAATAAAGGAATGTGTTTGTTATTGCGTTACATATTAGCAATCTTTGTATTAGTGACTACACAGAATCTGCGGCGCTACCACGAACTTCGAATTTCGAACTTCGTATATCTCCGTCTCTGTCGCTCGACGTACCATAAACCATAAGTGCGATAGAGACGGAGATATACGAAGTTCGAGATTCGAAGTTCGTGGTTATAGCTCTGACCTTTCTGACCTGTCCGAGTAAGAATAGCCGTCCGGTGACATTTACTCTAAAACTAGTTCCGTGAAGGTCGAGTGCGATCGTCTGCTATTTACATATGATACTATCTCTGCTAATCAGCTCATTCTAGAACGTTCGTCACATTTATTTATCTACTTCAAAAAAGGAAGAGGTTGTTAATTCGAAGGATTCTTTTTGGTATTTTCCCGTCGAAAAGGTTTACAAATATTGTCAAATGGAGAAAAAAATAAAGAGGGATTAAATAATCACAAAGTTATAAGTGTCGAAATGTTTAAGAGGGAGTATATTCTGTCCCTGGTCCGCAAAACAAATACAAATAGTTTATTTCCAAAAAATATTATAAAACACAGCTACTTTTATGCTGACTCCCACACTAGGCGTAGCCTTTTGTTTTATTTTTTTTTTTTTACTTGGGGAAATGCCTTTACGCATCCCACCTAGCCGAGGAACTAGGATGGGTATGACGGGCTCCCGGGAACCCCCCGAACTACCGTCTAAAACCACCAAGGTATGGCCTCTCTGCCGTGTAGTAGGGGCGTCATGGGATCGCGAACATTTCACCACGACGCCCCTCGGCAACAGCCGCAGCTGCCCTCACTACTGAGGCAAAAGCCCCCCTCCCGTCGTTAGCGTGCAGGGCGACACCACACGCTTCCCGACCCGACCAAAATACCTCTACGCCGGGAGAGGGTGATATACCTCGGATTCACCCTCTCAGGTCCCCTTGTAACTTTTTATAGAGGTTTTCTCCCTCGCAGCCACGACTCGGCCCCGGCCTGACGGTCGCAGCCCCCGCGCCTAACATGAATCCTCTGATAGCAGAGGATTTGTCAGGGTTTCGGGTCCGTTATTTATTATAGAGGCAAACGGCAATGGCCTCTCCCTCGAGCCGCACCTGGGGAATCTTGCGATTCCCTGGGCGGAACCCCCCGACCCCCCCGTGTCGGGTTATTGGTAGCACCAGCAAGCGATAACTTAGGGTTCACTAAATTACACTAGGCGTAGCCTGTCCCGTGGGGGAATCAATACGGTTCACTTAAAACATATTACATAAGCGGTTAGTGGAAAGCACGTTTTAGACAGAAAGAAGGGATAAAAATTTACTAAAGCTTAGTCCTAAATAAACATAAAACAAAAACATAAAAACATAGGTTACGAAATCTTAACAGGGATATTTACGAGTATTTTTTAATAGGAAACAAATAAAAATATAATTCTAATTGTAGGTAATTCTAATTGTGAGTCAGCAGGTTGTGTGTGTGTGAGCGCGAGTTTATATTTGTATGTGTATGTGTGTGTGTGTGTGATAGGGTTAATATTTTGTCTTAATAATGTTTTCTGTGTCTACTGTCTACATAGGATAAATTCAACATGTTAATTGTTAAGAGCTATTTTGCTTCGAAAACAGAGTATTCTTTAAAATTTTAACTAGTCGATTGTAAATTCGGGGTTGCAAAAAGACTGAGAAATGCTGTGCAAATGTGGTTTTGACAGCTGTCGTAGGAATTTTAAATATTCTATTTTAAGTAAGCTATTGTAGTTTGATGAGTTGAGAACCGTTTTGTGTACCAACAAAGCCACCCTTAGAAAGAAGAGCTTCCGAACACTGAGTACTTGAACCTTCGTAGGATACCTAACTGATCTCTTCAAAGCTACCTTCAGGAACGCTCTTTGCAGTCTTTCTAATTTAAGAAGGATACCTCCCCAGGCAAGAATGCAGTAATTAATTATCGATTGTCCAAGAGCCATAATAAATAGCTTTTAACAAGGCGAAATCAGCTGACTCTCTTAGCATCTTCATCGTGTGTATTAGCTTTCGGACCCTACCCAATACCGCCGCCACATGCTGCCTGAAGCTTAGTTCCTCGTCTATCATAATTCCCAGGTACTTTATTGTATTCGTTCTTGTCATGTAGTCAAACATACAATTTTGAGCTGAGCAATTAGTACAGTTTTGGTTGTGGACTTTAAGTTCTCGCTGTGGTTTTGGCGAAGACGCCGCCTTCTTGACACTAGTGACATACCTAATTCGACATGACCATAAACATTTTCTCAGGAGGAACCGTGGAAAACGATAGCGGTGTGATTGCCATTTATGACGCTCGGGGATCGTGGCGTCACGATCAGCTAGCGTTTTCTCTCTGTAACAAGCAATATTAAAAAGCTACAAAGCTTCGTACTTTTTAGAGATATCTGAGAGGTAATCATGTAACGTTCCGAACGCGCGTCGATACAATTTAACTGTCAATTTTCCATATAAAAAGTGACATTTAGACCTACCCGAAGTTCCTACAATGCGTTACGTGATTGACCTGTAGAATAGAATTTTCGTCACGAGGTATATTTTTTGCTTTCTTTCTTTTGGAGTTATAATAAATTTTGAGCCTACACCCCCCCACCCCTATTATAAAAGTATGTAAGAACCTCGAATAGATATTTTTTGGTAAAAGCGCTTTATAAAGCACAACTAAAATAATAAGAACACATTTTATTGTAGATGGGAAGTCTAGGTATGACGAAGAACGCTTTCTGTAAATGTCAAAGTACTAAACTTGCCGAACCTGTGATTCTTCATTATTATTATAGGTTCTTTTTCACAAGGTCATTTCTAGTTTAACAAGTTATAGACTCATTTGGACTTTTTTGCCAGTTTTGTCTATTATATAAGACCAACATTTGGATGCTCCTGTACCTGTTTATTTGGATATCCATTCAGAGACAGATCTCAGCAACATGAAGATTCTCGTGAGTAAAAAAATACATTATTTAAATTTTCTTTTTTGAAGTTTATTCTAATTACCATTATTTTATAAATTTTTCTGGTACTCATAATCTAATGTTCCTATGTATGTCTTAAACTGACCGAAACACATACCTAATATACTGAAAAGCAAGAAAATTACAAATTGAACGGAATTTCCAATATTTCCATAGAAAGTGTACCTGTTGTTTTTCTTGAGTGTAAGTATTATCTGTGTAAAAGTTCTGTTACTAACGACTTACTAACTTCAGTCATAGCTCTTATTTATTTTACTAAACCCCGGCGAAAACGTGGGGTGTTTGTTTAACACGTTGCGTATCTGTGTGTCTTTATGTGTCATAGTAGCTCCCAAACGATGAACCGATTTGGGTGCCATTTTGAATTGAAAGTCTAGTCTAACGAGATGGTTCTTTTACTCCAGAAAAACACACTTTTTTTTTTATAATAGCGTCTTTTTTGTTTATTTCATTTTAAAAGGTGCTTTATTAACAAATAATTATATATATTTAAATGAAGTACCTATGCATTACCTTTTTTCTGTGATTGATCTTGAATACTTAGTATAGAGCAAATGTAAATTAACTAAAATAAAGATTAAAACATTTATAGTATTTTTTGACTTAAATCGGAAGCTATTTAATCTATAACTCTTTTTGATGTCTTAAATTTTGTTGGATTTCGTTTAACTATTTAATTTATAATAATATATATCCATTACATAGAAACAATAATAAATTATTTCCAAAAGTGTATTTTTTTCCATACAATTTGTCAGTTAATTAACTGGACTACCGTAAAATGTGGAATGGATGGAAATCGAAAGTTCGTTCTTTTTTTAAACATGACTAGGATAATTTTTTGAATATTACTGTTATGACTTATGACTGTGTCACAGCTGCTTGCGGCTTGACGTTGGCTTTTGGGACACCCTGTATTTGTTGTTTCGGATGAGTTAATTTTTTTTTAGTTATTCGCTGTGTTCGTCGGTCTACTGGGAGTTATAGAATCAAAAAGTGTACATTCACTAAATGAGGCGCCGCGTCTAACACGCGCTTCGGCGGCCAGCGACCGCGAGGCCAGTGTGCTGCGTTCGGAGTCCGTGGTCAATACCGACGGCTTCAACTACGTGTAAGTTGATTAAAAACCTCATCATCATCATCATATCAGCTGAAAGACGTCCTCTGCTGGTCATAAGCCCGCCCAAAGTGTGCCACAATGACAGGTCCTGGACGACCCCCATCCAGCCATACTTAGTATTGTTACGAGCGTTGGGAACGGGGAGTTAAAACACTTTAACACAACAGTAGATTTATTCACTGGGTAATAGTCAGTTAGTACTATTATCCACGATATTTAAGTTCCTATTTATGGCACTGACAAACTGACACCTGTAGTGAAGAGCCAAAGACGTATCGTTAGTCATATTTAGCGATTATTAACGAATCATCATCAATTCATCATCATCATATCAGCCGAAAGACGTCTACTGCTGGACATAGGCCCCCTCAATTTGTGCAACAATGACCGGTCCTGCGCCACCCCCATCCAGCGGACTCGCGCGACCTTTACCAGGTCATCAGCCCCCTACCCACGCTGCGCCTTCTGGTACGTGGTCGCTACTCGAGACCCTTTCCGCCCCAACAGCCATCGGTTCTACCTGCAGGAACCTACTTAAAAAAAATATAAAAAATATATTATGGGACAATCTTACACAAATCAACCTAGGCCCACGGTAAGCTCAGTAAGGCTTGTGTTGTGGGTACTAGGCAATGATATATATAATAGATAAATACATATAGATACTTATATACATAACATCCATAACTCAGGAACAAATATTCGTGATAAACTCACAAATAAATGCCCTGACCGGGATTCGAACCCGGGACCTCCAGCTTCGTAGGCAGAGTCACTACCCACTGGGCTACAGAGGCCGTCAAACAACTTATTCATAAAACTTATCAACCTCCTAGCGTTGTCCCGATTGAATAGTGGTTCGCTTTGGGACCTAATTACAAGATTAGGCGTACTTCTTCTTTTTACTCGCTTCACTCTTGTGGCATATGCCCCAGTGTCCAGCATGCCACAGTTGCCACTAATGGCAAGCTTGGTAACCCCTCGCCATTCGTCTTTCAAGGCCGCCTTCCTTGTGCAGAAATAGGGGTGCGTCTACTGCGGCCCTAATTTGGTCAGACCATCTCATAGGCGAACTGCCGCGTGCTCTTGTGCCCTCAATCCTGCACTGCACTACAAGCCGCTCTACACAGTCAATACCCCGCTGTGTTAAGTGGCTGAATAAAGTTAGAATGCGGGACTGGGCAGTGAAGGAAAGGCGCTGCCTGATGTTCATCTTCTCCAATATGGATTTGTTGGTCTGGATTCTGTCCACGATACTCTGAACATCCTTCTCCACCACCACATTTCCAACGCGTCGATCTTTTTCTTCTCGATCTCCGTCAAGGTCCACGTCTCTTTATACTAGTCTAAAAAAGACTTTCATCTGACCTTTCCACCCAGAGGGAAACTAGACCTTGTGTAGGAAGGAGCAGACCGGTTTCCTCACGTTGCATAAAACTTAACAAGCCTCTGCTACATAAAATGTTTCGTCTCCTTCTCGCAAACACCAATATCCAAGTGACAGATATACAAGTGGCAAAACACCTTTAAGGCAACGTAGAGTCACGATCTTCTCTCCCTCTCCCTGAGCATAAGCGTGAGCGAGATGGACGAGCGTGTTTATGTTTTTTAATTTAAAAATTTTGTGCGCTTGAAGTAATATTTTTTTAATAATTTAGAACCAATTTTAATATCTTTTGTGCATAATTTGTTACAATTTTTTTAAGTGTATAGACCTATGTTCGTGATTTTTTTCTATCAAGCAAAAGTCAAAACCTCAGGATTCGTATAGCTATAGTCCCTCGAGAACGGCCTCCAAATTGGTAATTAAATTTGAGGCAGCCGTATTATGATCCCAACAAGCACTACGACTTTTTATTAAAATCCTTTTTCTGAACCTACGTCGCCTTAATATCATTCTAACTATATTAGGTAGAGACAGAAGTCTATGAATGGGGGCATACATTTATGTCATAAATCTCATGAGATAAGCTTTTACTTTTTTGCACAATCAGTTTACTCTTCAAGTGGAGACGATTCCAACGAGCTTTAACATGAGTTATTTATCTAGGAGTTCCGATGGTTACCTTCCATTTCCATCGTCAGATATTATCATATCGCTCAGAGGGGTAATTGGGTAAGTTTTCGAACGAGCTTTAGGCAGCCTGTACACCTGTAAGTTACATAAGTAAGTTCAGCACAAATATTGCTTACAGCGACTTACGTGAGCAGTATTTGTACTGAACTTACGTAAGAACTTATAAGTAAAAGTGTTAAGGATAACTCAAGTGTAATTTTCCTATTCAAATGACATTTAGACTAACTAACTTTAACGGACGAAACGTTACGCTGGTTATATCCATCTCTAGTAAAGAGCGATTCGTTTTGTTTACCTACAGATATGAGACGAACAACGGAATTGCCGCACAAGCCACTGGAGGCGTGAAGGGTGCAGAAGGCTTCGTAAGTAACTGAACAAAATGAACTATGCAAAAGGCCCAACTTGGGGTTAATGTCCCATTCCAATTATAATTAGTATATAGTGGCTTTGTGAGCTGTTGAGTGTAAACCATAAAAAAAAAAGATAAGTTTCCAAAAACTGAATCGACAAAATAAACCTTTCTCACAGAATTTCATGAGAATCTGTTGAGTTGAGCAGGTCGATCACGTAACGCGTTGTACATACGCACGTTAGGTAGATGTAACTGTCAATTTTTATATGGAAAAATGACAGTTGGATTGGCCTAACGCGCGTTCGAAACGTTACGTGATTAGATTACCCCTCATATATGCATATGCAACCTATTAAAGAGAAGAATACACAACACACGATGTGAATAAACATTTTGTAAGTATATATATATTTTATTTTTATTTTTTATTTAGGTAAACAAACAGCCACTACAAGGGGTACTTATGCATACTTATATGACTAATGATTACAATATGTGTGACCCACACCGTTTACCACATATTAGAAAACATGTGTTTGCCATTCAGGGTCATTCATATCATAGCACTTTAAGTCATATTCTACTGGCCACTGTAAGCAAATGTATAAACCGCTCCCCACTTGAAAGTTAGACTTTACGTTATGTACCTATTTCTGTTGCAGAGCGTGCAAGGACAGTACAAGTATACTTCACCAGAGGGCGTTCCCGTCGAAGTGAGCTACACGGCCGATGAAGAAGGATATAAGCCTGTGGTGAGTTTAAAGTGGAACTACAATAATAAATGTCTAGGAAATAAGCAGTTATTACACCCTCCTAAATTTAGCATCATAAGGACTAAAACCCAATTACACGATACGACGTCGTGATTCTATGAATTTAACTTAAATCTTTATAGACTTATGTCCTGACTGACTGACTGATTGACTCACTCACACACTTAACTTAAATCAACGCCCAGCCCAAACCGTTGAACTTAGAAAGCCGTTTTTTTCACAATAGGTAGTTTATATAAATAACGTAAAACTAGGATGTACTAAAAAGGGATTGTTGAAGGGGGTAAAAAGGGGGTTGAAAGTTTGTATGAGGATGGAGTAAAATTTTAAGTGAGAGACTTGAAACTTTGTGTATGGACTCCTTATTACAATACAAGAAAAGTGATTTTAGGGTTTTGGAAAAACCCACCCCTAAGCGGCTTAAATGGGGGTGCAAGGTTTGGATGGGGGAAACTCTTATTTTGAGCTACAAAATAAAAAAATGACTTTTTGCGTGTTGGAAAAATACTACGGGGGCTAAATATAATTTCTTTACGGGGGTGAAAGTTTGTATGGACCTATGATCTAGACCAGTTTCAGGTGGATGGAGTCGTGGGCAGAAGCTAGTACAGATTTAATTTTCTTTCGTAGAATTATTAGTAACTAGCTGCCCGCGCGTCTTCGCCCGCTTATGGCAAAGAACGCAGGCGAACCCGCGGGATAAAATACAGCCTAATGTCCATCCAGAAAGTCCTATACACTGGTGTATTTTTTAATAGGACATGCGGTTCAGGATTCTATTTAGTTTTGATTAATATCACAGACTTTTCCTCTTTATTAAATTTCTGTAGCCCTGCCGAGCCATACCCAAGCCCGGCTGAGCCACGGCTGAGGCTCGGAAGCGGCTCGGTGTCGGCACGGCCCGGCCGTGGCTCAGCCAGGCTTGGGTATGGCTCGGCCGCGCAAAAACGCCGTCGTTTTTCTTAGAAAACGGCCCGGGCCGGACACGGCCCATTCTAGCGTGAGTCATCCTTTATTAGGGTTCCGTATGTTTTCAGGGTGCCAACGTTACCTATTAATAAGGCTCCGCTCTGCAAAGGGCATGATATCATCAACAAATATATTAAAATATATTTTTACTCTCAGGGTGATCTTCTCCCCGTGCCTCCGCCGACCCCTGAAGCTATCCTCAGAAGCCTCCAGTACATCGCCGCCCACCCTCCTCCAGCTGAACCTTACAGGAAGCAATAAGCACAAGGATCTATAACGGAACACAGCTGACCTTCGCAACCCACGGACCCACGAGTACAAATTAGGGTAACATGATGTTATGGATGTAGCAGCAAAATGTACTTATGCAAATAAATTCAAAGTGCCATATTCATTTGTTTTTATTGTTACACGCGCATATGTATGTATACAAATCACGTACGATCGACGTCAAAAATATTTTTTAACATCTGCTATTCAGAAAAAAAGTAATTGTTGCCATCAAATGAGGGTTATTTTTATAGAAGGTGTGAAAAACAGTAAGTATGTGTCACTCAGTAGCAAAAAATATTTCCGTCTTGGGCGGAAACACTTGAATAAATGAATTGAATTGAATTGAATTGAATCCCTACTTTAGAATCCCTCGCTTCACTCAGGATTAGCAATATGCCACCCTCGCCGAAAATATATAATTTTTCTCCCTTGAGACACAATTTTATACTAGTCCTTGGGCGACCGAGCTCTGCTCGGGTGAAAATGGAGAACATACGTAGAAAACCAATTTTCCCGGAAATGAAACCTATCTAGATCGATTTCTCGCCCCCGTAAACCCCTATGTTCCAAAATTTCATCGAAATCGTTAGAGCCGTTTCCGAGAACGTGATTGCAAATATATATATACAAATATTGCTCGTTTAATAGTAAAGGATTTAGGTAGGTACTCTAGCATCTTACTCCGTTATAATAAGGAGAAAGTTTTACCTTTAGGTACATACATAAATAAATAATAAATAAATAAATAAATATTTGCGGACAATCTTACACAAATCAACCTAGTCCCAAACTAAGCAAAGCTTGTACTATGGGTACTAGACGACGATATACATACTTATATAGAGAAATAAATTATTAAATAGATAGAAAACATCCATGACTCAGGAACAAATATTCGTGCTCATCACACAAATAAATGCCCTTACCGGGATTCGAACCCAGGACCTCTTGCTTCGTAGGCAGGGTCACTACCAACTAGGCTAAAGTGGTCGTCATACATATAATACTTGATCCTCTAAAACATTGTGGCAGTTGACTATTGAATTTCGAATTGATATTTCTCCAATTAAATAGGTACGTCTATTACGACTCAACTTCCAACAACGAATATTACAAAAAAAAATTTCGTCACAACTATCGTCTTAGAATCCAAAATAGCTGGCGGGCAATAGATAAAATAATTAATCTTAAAACTAAATGCAATTATATAAAATAAAACAATCTAAAAAAAAGGGTTGAACTTCAGTCAGCACGGTGGGGAACTAAAAGTCACTGGGCTTGCTTCGCCACTCACCTTCGGGACGTTGGCCCTAGGTTTTACTTGCAAGACCCCTGGGGATAGTTAGTGTCCGTGGGGACTCGCCCTCGGGCTCGCATAAGGAAAGCTCTGTAAAAGGATGCTTTGGGCCTCTCATTCCTACGAAAAGCTCAGCCTTCGGCCTCGCTTGCCTCCCCATTTACCCTCGGGACTTCGACCCACAGATTTCGCTTGCAAGACACCCGGAGATAATGAATATCCAAGTGGGCTCCATTGAGAGCACTCTCTAAAGGGATGCTTTGTGCTTTTTATTCCTACGAAAAGCTCAGCCTTCGGCTTCGCTTGCGTTCCCTATTTACCTTCGGGGCATCGGCACTCAGGCGTTAGAACTATTATATAATATGGGACTCAGGTTTCGCTTGCAAGACACCCGTGGCTCGCGCTTGGGCTGACATAGAGCGCGCTCTCTAAAGGGACGCTTTGGGCCTTTCGCAGCCTACTTACAACCTAGAAAAATAATTAAGGATCCACACGATAAAAAGGAATACATCGTGAGGAATCCTGCATATTTACGTCTGAGATGAAATTCAAAGATGTATGCGAAGTCCCCAACCCGCACTGGGCCAACGTGGGGACAATTGTACGTTCCCTCTCGTTCATGAGAGAAGGCCTGTGCCCAGCAGTGGGATGTATATTTAAGCTGGTGATGATAATCATGATGACGATCATAAGTCTGGTTGAAATTTGAGGTAACATTAAAAATACACGCTGTATAGATAGGTTATACATAAATACTTATATTAACAACACATACACAACAATATAAGTACCTACAACAAAAATTACCAGGAAATGATGTCTAGATCTGTTAAGTATATGTAGATACTGTCTTATGTTATAAAACTTATAAATATATTTATAAATAATAAATAAATAAATAAATATTTGCGGACAATCTTACACAAATCAACCTAGTCCTAAACTAAGCAAAGCTTGTACTATGGGTACTAGACGACGATATACATACTTATATAGAGAAATAAATACTTAAATAGATAGAAAACATCCATAACTCAGGAACAAATATTCGTGCTCATCACACAAATAAATGCCCTTACCGGGATTCGAACCCAGGACCTCTTGCTTCGTAGGCAGGGTCACTACCAACTAGGCTAAAGCGGTCGTCATACATATAATACTTGATCCTCTGAAACATTGTGGCAGTTGACTATTGAATGTCGAATTTATATTTCTCCAATGAAATAGGTACGACGTCTATTACGACTCAACTTCCAACAACGACTATTACAAAAAAAAATTTCGTCACAACTATCGTCTTAGAATCCAAAATAGCTGGCGGGCAATAGATAAAATAAATTATTTTTAAAACAAAATGCTAAAAAACTAAATGATATAAAATAAAACAATCTAAAAAAAAGGGTTGAACTCCAGTCAGCACGGCGGGGAACTAAAAGTCACTGGGCTTGCTTCGCCACTCACCTTCGGGACGTTGGACCTAGGTTTTACTTGCAAGACACCTGGGGATAGTTAGTGTCCGTGGGGGCTCGCCCTCGGGCTTGCATAAGGAAAGCTCTGTAAAAGGATGCTTTGGGCCTCTCATTCCTACGAAAAACTCAGCCTTCGGCCTCGCTTGCCTCCCCATTTACCCTCGGGACTTCGACCCACAGATTTCGCTTGGAAGACACCCGGAGATAATTAATGTCCGAGGGGGCTCCATTGAGAGCACTCTCTAAAGGAATGCTTTGTGCTTTTCATTCATACGAAAAGCTCCGCCTTCGGCTTCGCTTGCGTTCCCTATTTACCTTCGGGACATCGGCACTCAGGCGTTAGAACTATTATATAATATGGGACTCAGGTTTCGCTTGCAAGACACCCGTGGCTCGCGCTTGGGCTGACATAGAGCGCGCTCTCTAAAGAAACGCTTTGGACCTTTCGCAGCCTACTTACAACCTAGAAAAATAATTAAGGATCCACACGATAAAAAGGAATACATCGTGAGGAATTCTGCATACACGCTGTATAGATAGGTTATACATAAATACTTATATTAACAACACATACACAACAATATACGACAAATAACGACCTGCCGTCCGAGACAAAGAGTGCAACTGTCACAAAACAATTGTTTAAGAAGAAAGTAAGCGATGTCTTATTAAATACATTAAAAAATGAAATTCAGCTATCTTAAGTAACTTTATAGATTCCTTTAATTGTATCTAGCATAAGTAATACCGTACATATATATTACTATTCATACAGCTTTTAGCTAATAAAATGTAAAATCAATTAGGAGCGTTGTTTGCCAACAAACCGCATTGTGGTTTGGCAGATTAATTGTACCTATGTAAATTTAGATATAAGCCTTAAAGAGAGAATAAAAAAAAAATCAATATATATATAAGTACCTACAACAAAAATTACCAGGAAATGATGTCTAGATCTGTTAAGTATATGTAGATACTGTCTTATGTTATAAAACTTATAAATATATTTATAAATAATAAATAAATAAATAAATATTTGCGGACAATCTTACACAAATCAACCTAGTCCCAAACTAAGCAAAGCTTGTACTATGGGTACTAGACGACGATATACATACTTATATAGAAGATAAATACTTAAATAGATAGAAAACATCCATGACTCAGGAACAAATATTCGTGCTCATCACACAAATAAATGCCCTTACCGGGATTCGAACCCAGGACCTCTTGCTTCGTAGGCAGGGTCACTACCAACTAGGCTAAAGCGGTCGTCATACATATAATACTTGATCCTCTAAAACATTGTGGCAGTTGACTATTGAATGTCGAATTTATATTTCTTCAATTAAATAGGTACGTCTATTACGACTCAACTTCCAACAACGACTATTCCAAAAAAAATTTCGTCATAACTATCGTCTTAGAATCCAAAATAGCTGGCGGGCAATAGATAAAATAAATTATTTTTAAAACTAAATGCTAAAAAACTAAATGATATTAAATAAAACAATCTAAAAAAAAGGGTTGAACTCCAGTCAGCACGGCGGGGAACTAAAAGTCACTGGGCTTGCTTCGCTACTCACCTTCGGGACGTTGGACCTAGTTTTTACTTGCAAGACACCTGGGGATAGTTAGTGTCCGTGGGGGCTCGCCCTCGGGCTCGCATAAGGAAAGCTCTGTAAAAGGATGCTTTGGGCCTCTCATTCCTACGAAAAGCTCAGCCTTCGGCCTCGCTTGCCTCCCCATTTACCCTCGGGACTTCGACCCACAGATTTCGCTTGGAAGACACCCGGAGATAATTAATGTCCGAGGGGGCTCCATTGAGAGCACTCTCTAAAGGAATGCTTTGTGCTTTTCATTCCTACGAAAAGCTCAGCCTTCGGCTTCGCTTGCGTTCCCTATTTATCTTCGGGACATCGGCACTCAGGCGTTAGAACTATTATATAATATGGGACTCAGCTTTCGCTTGCAAAACACCCGTGGCTCGCGCTTGGGCTGACATAGAGCGCGCTCTCTAAAGGGACGCTTTGGACCTTTCGCAGCCTACATACAACCTAGAAAAATAATTAAGGATCCACACGATAAAAAGGAATACATCGTGAGGAATCCTGCATATTTACGTCTGAGATGAAATTCAAAGATGTATGCGAAGTCCCCAACCCGCACTGGGCCAACGTGGGGACAACTGTACTTTCCCTCTCGTTCATGAGAGAAGGCCTGTGCCCAGCAGTGGGATGTATATTTAAGCTGGTGATGATAATCATGATGACGATCATAAGTCTGGTTGTAATTTGAGGTAACATTAAAAATACACGCTGTATATCTAAACATAATGTTACCTCAAATTTCAACCAGATACTGTCTTATGTTATAAAACGTATACAAGATACAAGATATTTATTCATAAAAGTCAATGTTTTACAAGTCAGGTATGTACATAATAAGTAGTATACATATATTTAGTTGTAAGTTATTTTAGAAACATTTGCGATGCCCTCACAGGGTTCATGTTTGGGACTTACTATGGCATGTGACAACTATGTAATATACTGTAACAACATGGTTGCAATAAATACTTAAATACTTGAAAGAGTTCTTTTGTAAAAAAAAAATGTTGAAGGAATCTTCATAATTCTTATTTTTTTTATCATCAAGTCATGTCACTGAAAAGCATGAAATAAAATAAAAACACTAGCTTTTGCCCGCGACTCAGACCGAGTGAAACTCTTTTATATCTTAATTCCATACAAACTTCCGCCCCCTATTTCACCCCCTTACGGGACGATTTCCGAGATTGATATCATTTATCCTTCCCCGGGATTTAAACTATCCCCCCACCAAATATCATCTTAATCGGTTCAAATCAGTGGTTTAAGCGTGAAAAGGTAACAGACAGACAGACATTCAGACATATAGACAGAGTTAATTTCGCATTTATAATATTAGTCTGAATTAACCCATTCACGGCCACGCTACGCTCGTAGCGCTACGCCGTAGTCCGTAGCAGCTTAAACTCCGTATGTAGCGAAAAGCGTTCGTAACTAGCGCTCTGACGCATGTGTGCGGAAAACCCCACTTCAGCCTCAGAGCGCATATTTATCGCCCTTGCCTTCGGCTCGGGCGTCAAATACCTGCGATCTGAGACATTCTTTGTTTAACCGCCCTAGGTAAGTAATGTACTAATATATAACAAAGTTCAAATAGACGAATCACTCACGAGGCTTTGGTACTATACGTAGGTAACCCTACCCACCTACTCTTCCTTTGCATTTCTATTTTTTCAGTAGTATGGGTATTAACATAAGAATATCATGTAAACTATAATTTATACGCGTACGAAGTCGCGTGTTGAAGCTAGTAATAATAATATATATACTTACAGAATTAGAAAACAATGATACAATATAGGTACCTGCGTAAGTGGCAGCTCTTGTATGATACCTATCTAAAATATTTACAGTTTTAGTAACGGTTCATAAAAGGTACCTTAAGTTACATTTCACTCTTAAGTTAGATTACAAATTAATAAAATAAAAACAGTTTTCCAACTAGCAGCCCGATTGGAAGAAAATAATTTTCCCGGAAAACAAAACGCAGCCGTGAAAATCTTTCTTATTACCGGCCAGTACGCCAGCGGCTGCGTCGTGCCGTGTTAGAAGCTTAATAAAAAGTTATAGTCTACTAGTACCCTA
Source organism: Epinotia brunnichana (assembly GCA_963854355.1). Classification (NCBI taxonomy): domain Eukaryota; kingdom Metazoa; phylum Arthropoda; class Insecta; order Lepidoptera; family Tortricidae; genus Epinotia; species Epinotia brunnichana. Next base: position 8,510,751 of record OY977941.1, on the reverse strand, counting down.
GTATCTGTGTCACTAGAACGTAGCTGAGAAACAATGTAGGCACATGTTTTCAGGTATTCTGCTACTGACGCGGATGGTAGCCACTATAACGTCACTTTTCATACCTTACCTTAGTTCAAATACAATAAAGATGGCGGATGGTTTTGGGAAATTCATGCTGACTACAAAAAAAAAAGGTTCGTTCCTTAGCAATAAAGGCACGTGTAGAACGTGTCGTAGTTGAAATATTTTTTTACTTGCAAAATGTAACCGTGTTATAATTATATCAAAGCAAGTTGTGTTTGCATTTATTTGGGTTAATATTCCAGCAAGACACATATGAATGTTTTAGGGTTCCGTAGCCAAATGGCAAAAAACGGAACCCTTATAGATTCATCATGTCCGTCTGTCTGTCTGTCCGTCCGTATGTCACAGCCATTTTTTTCCGAAACCATAAGAGCTATACTGTTGAAACTTGGTATGTAGATGTATTTTGTGAACCGCATTAAGATTTTTACACAAAAATCGAAAAAAAAAAACATTAAGTTTTAGGGGTCCCCATACACAAAACTGAAACTCAAAAATTTTTTTTTCATCAAACCCATACGTGTGGGGTATCATTGGATAGGTCTTCAAAAATGATATTAAGGTGTCTAAGATCATTTTTTTCTAAACTGAATAGTTTGCGCGAGAGACACTTCCAAATTATTAAAATGTGCGCCCCCCCCCCCTGTAACTTCTAAAATAAGAGAATGTTAAAAAAAAAAAAAAAGATGTACATTACCATGCAAACTTCCACCAAAAATTGGTTTGAACGAGATCTGGTAAGTAGTTTTTTTTTAATACGTCATAAATCATAAACTGCAATTTATTTAACGGAACCCTTCATGTGCGAGTCCGACTCGCACTTGGCCGCTTTTTTTAAGTTTATCATCATATCAGCCGAAAGACGTCCACTGCTGGACAGAGGCCTCCCCCAAAGAGTGCCACAATGGCCGGTCCTGCGCCACCCGCGGACTCCCGTGACATTGTACAGTTAGGTAGGGGTTCATATACGTAGATAAATATCTGTACACGCACTGTCCTGTATAGATCGCCAAGAAAAGCCTATTTATGTCCTTATTTATGTACGTATATGAACCCCTAACTGTACCTGCCTAGTGAACAAGTTAGATGCTGAGTCACATAAACAATGGGAAGAAGACTTGAAGACATTGTCTGTGGAAGAGTTACACACTTTGGACCGCTTTAGCGCATTCTTAGAAGGGAGATTTAGAGTACTAGAGATGATTCAAACTGCACACCCAAGAGAGAAGCCACAACTCAAAACCAAAGCATTCCATGCAATTGCCCCGCATAGCAGCACTGCAGATTCCAAACAACAATGTGGTTTCTGTAATGAGGATCACTTTATATTCAACTGCAAGGAGTTTACGAAGCTGGATCCTGCACAACAATCCCAAGAAGTACAAACACGAGGTCTTTGCTTCAACTGCTTACGGTCTGGACATGGCGTTAGATTTTGTAAACGCAATACTTCATGCCTGCGTTGCAAGACGAAGCATCACACACTATTGCACGTTTCTAAATCGAAACCGGTATTAGGAGAAGAAAACAACGAGAATGAAAACAAAGAACAAACTACACCACCGATTAAGATCTCACTGTGCCTCACAAAGTCAGGTTACTCTTTTAGCTACAGCACTAGTGAATATTACGACGAGCAGAGGAGCGCAAGTAGTTCGAGCCCTTATAGATCCTTGTTCTCAAGAGTCCTTCATAACAGAAGAAACAGCACGAAAACTACAACTCAAGAGAACAAATGTGGATGGTCATGTTACAGGTGTTGGAAAAATGTCGACTCCAATCAAGCACGCGGCGGAGATAGAAGTCGTATCGAGAATAAACGACAACTACAAGATGAAATGCACCGCCTACGTGATAAAACAAGTCACTGAAATCATGCCTGTCACAAAGATTGACATAAAACAATGGACTCAACTACACGGATTGGAACTAGCTGATCCTACTTACCACAATCCTGGAAAAATAGACCTGCTACTTGGTGTCAACGTCTATACTGACATACTCATGAGCGGCGTCATCAAGGGCGAACCAGGATCTCCGCTTGCGCAACAGACATTATTCGGTTGGATAATATCAGGAGGAGCACCCACAGAGTACGGGAAAAATGGAAGAATTGTTAGCATGCATCTAAATGTAAGCCTAGACAACATGCTGCAAAGGTTCTGGGAATCGGACACGCTAGAAATAGAGAACAAACACACTCTGACGCCACTCGAGACTAGAGCTGAAGAGATTTATGAGAAAACACTAGCAAGAGACAAGGATGGAAGATTCATAGTGGGACTACCATTCGTACGAGATACACCGATTCTACCCGAACATTCACGCACAATTGCTGTGAAAAGACTAGAATGTCTTGAGAGGAAGCTAGCACACAACAGCAAATTGAAAACAGAGTATGATAATGTTATCAAAGAGTACCTTACCTTGAGTCACATGGTACGGGTAGATAAACCTAATGGAGATATGAAAACAGTTTACCTGCCACACCATGCAGTAGTACGTGAGGATAGAGAGACAACAAAGGTACGAGTCGTATTCGACGCATCCTGTAAAGGAAGTAATGGAGTATCTCTCAATGATGAATTATTAGTTGGGCCAACTCTATTGGAAGAGTTGAGAGACGTCATCATGAGATGGAGACAACACAAAATATGCTTCGTCGCAGACGTCGTCAAAATGTATCGTCAGATTAAAGTGCGAGAAACAGACACTGACTATCAAAGAATAGTGTACAGATTCGATCCAAATGAAGAAATTCAAGATTTCAGAATGCTTACAGTAACATTTGGTACAGCCTCAGCCCCATATTTGGCGATTCGAACCTTAAAACAGCTGGCCAAAGAAGAAAGAGAAGCATTTCCTACAGCATCTGAAATCATTAACAGAGACTTCTACATGGACGATGTACTTACAGGATTTGACGATGTATAGTCTGCATTAGAAGCCCACGAGCAGCTCCAACAAGTGATGAGCAAAAGAGGCTTTGAATTACAAAAATGGGCTTCTAATAGTGAAGAATTCATGTCCGCCATACAACCTGAAAAGAGAGAAAACTCATCTACCTTAGATATGAACAGGAAGAGCCACATAAAGACACTAGGTATAATTTGGAACGTGGACGAAGACAACCTGAAAGTTACACAAAAGAGGATTGATGCAGAGAATGCCAAACCTGTCACTAAGAGAAAGGTACTTGCTCAGATCGCTTCACTTTTCGATCCGTTGGGATGGTTAGCACCAGCTATCATGACAGCCAAGAGGTTCATACAAAAGTTATGGCTAGAGAAGCTAGATTGGGATGAAGAGTTACCAGCAGATCTAAAGGAAGAATGGGTCCAGTTCCAAGATGACTTACCTGCCTTATCGGATATACAACTTCCACGGTGGACTGGTTCCAGTAGAGATTCAGCGATCGAGCTACATGGATTTTCTGACGCATCTCAGACACGATATGCTGCAGTAGTGTACATAAGAAATGTGTACAAAGATGAATCACAATGTCAAGTGTCTTTAATAACGGCGAAAACTAAGGTCTCAGATCGTAGTTATGAACAGAGTACAATATCAAGCTTGTCGAGATGGCAATTGACTCAACGCATGCTAAGAGATTTTTGGAAGAAATGGCAAGCAGAATACCTTTCTCGCTTACAAGTACGTCCAAAATGGAATACACTACAAAAGGATTTAGAACTTGATGAACTGGTATTAATCAAAGATCCTAGATATCCCCCAGCGAATTGGAGAGTTGGTAGAGTACTGAAGAAATACACTGGCACTGATGGATTGACTCGTATGTACGACATCCGCACAGCTTTTGGGATCACACAACGATCGATAACCAAGCTGTGTAGACTTTCTAACTAGAGCAAGGAATACTTCCTAGGCGGCGGAGGATGTTGAGATTTGTAGAAGCTAGAAAACCTAATAGATGGCGTTACTAGTAGCATTTAATTAATACATAACGGCCATACGCCACATGTCGCCTACGGAATATAAAGAAACTATGTACATATCAAAATTAGTCAATGAATTTGCCGCTAGATGCCGATATCCTTAGTAGAAACTAGATAACGAGATTTTTCCTGAAAACATGGGGTCAAGTCGCCTTCAAGCTCAAAGTAGTAACCAACAAGAAGTAATACAACCGGGTAAAGTAAAGTACAGTGAAGTGTAATAGTGAGTAACGTTTTAGTGAAGTATTGTCGTGGTGAACGGAAGTACAGTCAGGTGCGAAGCCTTTATAAATAAATAAATAAGGCACATAGTCCATCTCGAAAATTAATAAAAAAAAATGGTAACTGCCAATATGTAGGGGGAAGTGGGGCAGCTAGATACGGTTTTTTTGTTTCGCCGCTAACAAAGTCAGAGATAGAGTAACTGTAACAAAAACTATTTTTCCAGGTCGAGTATGTATCTGGGTACAAACGTAGGTATACATATCTTTGCAAAAAGGCACGTAATTATTTTTATGACTCTTTTTCTAGAAAATGGGTTTCGTATCAAACTGCCCCATATACAGGGTACATTGATACATACCTGGGGCACTTTGATTCGCATATATATCTTATTATATAACATGTATAAATGTGTATAGAAACAAAACAAAATACATGTATTAATTCGTTTTAGGCTTTATTTATGAAATAATCAGTCTTATTCTCATTTATCACTTGGTTGAGAGGTACAATATTTCTTACATTTATTTAGTACCTATTATTTTAGCATAGGTATATAGTATCTGTATATCCTAGAATATTAATCTAAACAAGATCTAATTCAAACAGCCTTTTTATAACATAAATAATTGTGTTTAGATAGGAATGTTACAAGCAGATAAATCAATTTTAAAATTATCAGTATCAATCTGCATATATTACCAGTATCAATCTGCCCCATTGACCTCCGTATCAATGTGCCCCGAAGTACTTTTTCGAATTTAAAGTAACATTAAACAAATACCGAAAGTAACTACGAAAACTGATGATTTTATAGAGTTATTCACAGTATATACTTACTACATAATGTGGAATTCCTTGTGTTACGCTATAACCACTGCAAACGACGCACTTTTTAAAGTTGTCGTTTAAGTGCCTGTCGAGTGCGGCTGAGTGATTGAGCGGCGGTGAGCCTTTGGCAGCTTATTGGCCGCGTCGGTGGTTTCTATGTGTGAGTGAATGAATAGTGCACTGCTATTCGTTTAGTTTCAATGTCTGTCGTATCTATGTGCCCCGTGTATCAATGTACCCCACTTCCCCTACTACACTTGTCTCGTGTATAGTTGAGTTCATCAATATTATGTTCGTTCCATACCGTTCAAAATTATCTGAGCATTATGCCCTTAACAATAAAGTTGTCTTCAGATATTTTTGATCACTTTATTCGTGCACATATTTTCGAACTGGACTGTACCTAAGTATGCAAATTGCTTTCGAGGCGCTGCCAAGTGGTATTGCACATGCACATATGTAGATATGTATGTAGTTCCAGATATTTTCTCTACAAATCGTCACCAAATTACAAATTTAACGTCGTCTCGTTGAGATATTTTATAGGTACGTTAACCGTTGTTTTTTCATAGGTACATGTTTGATGCTTTAATTGACTGGAGCAATTCCGGAATGCATTGCATAAATCGTCTTGTATGACTCGTTTTCTCTTGCATCAGCATTTAGTGTGTGAGTGTGACTAAAATGCATGATAAAATCTTGTTATTAACTTTTAGTTAAATAAATCTCTTCTTACACCGAATAACGCCTTTTTACAGCGACGTCGCAAATAAATGCTAAAGAATCATTTCGCACAACTGGATATCAGGCGTTTTTATATAAACGATTGACAAAGTTTGTAGCAAAATATTTAGAAATACTAGAGAATAACATAATTCCACGACCACTTTTCTGCCAGGTAAGGACTATTATTATGTGATGAGCACGAACATTGTCCCTGGTTGATCTATTTATGTCCGTCCATCCATTTTGTCTAATTATTATGGTTTTAAGGAAGCGTTAGCGTCTGCAACTGCAAATTTGCAATTAACTAAAAGATAAAAGTCGAATAAAACGTTCTTAGCAATTGTTTTTCACAATACGAAGACAATCGTGTCTGAAATGATTATCAAGGCTATTGACCCTTCATAATCATTTAAAGTTGAAATTGCGGTTAACCGGCTCATTATAAAAAACAATGGAAGCCCTTATTAGTTGATGAAACATTCGCAAAACTATCTGTGTATGTGTGTGTGTGTATGTAATAATATAATCGTAATCGTTTATTTACAAAAATATATCGTTACAACATAAATTTAAACATATATATGTATGTAGGTACAACTAAAACTAAAACACTAGGTACTTACTTATATGTATGCTCCCCTAAAAAGTTGACATTTTCCACATATCTATGGAAATGAAAAGACGGAGATGGCAGCACGACCTAAGTATACCCACGCATTTTGCAACGACTAGCCAGAGATTGCTCAAACCCGGGACGAGTGGAAGTCGAGAGGGGAGGCCTTTGCCCAGCAATGGCACTAGGGTTGGTTAGGGTTGGTCGGGATTTGGCGGGATACTCTCGAATTTTTATACGGCCTCCCGACTCCCGACAAAGTAAAAAAAATCCCGATAAAACAACTTATTGTATAAAACAAAAATATTTAGTTCCGAATTTACGTCAAGCGAAGAAATGTTGTTGATTTTAATATTTTTAATACAGTTCCTTTAATTTGATTTTATTTTTATTTCACCCGACCAAAGTCCCAAAAACCCGAAAAATATTTTTTTCTCCCGATATTAGGGTCATTCGATCTGGCAAGCCTAAGTGGGATACTAAATAACTATAATAATAACTAAAGATAACTATGGCCTTGACCGCTTCAAAACTAGTAACAAACAATTACGTAACTTAAGGTGGTTCGATTGCCATACAAAGCGTTATTTGACATTCGCAGGCTAACAGCGTGATATTTTAAGAAACTTATGTATCAAACTTTCATCAATTGGCTTCCCATTTGCGCCAAATTCCCCCTTTCGTAGAATAAACTTGTATAAACTAGATTAATTTGAGAAAAATAGTTTTCCCAAAATATCACGTCCCAATCCAATTTCTCAAATTAAGCTAGTTTATACAAGTTTATTCTAGGAAAGGGGAAATTTGGCGCAAATGGGAAGCCAATTTATGAAAGTTTGTTACATAAGTTTCTTAAAATATCACGCCGTTAGCCTGTGAATGTCAAATAACGTTTTGTATGGCAATCGAACCACCTTAAGGGAAAGCACAAAGAGAAGATATTTAGAGTATTATAAAACTCATCAGATGACATAAAACGACTTATAGATCGACGATTTGAATTAACGAACAAGCCCAGGATTACATCTCCAGAAAAGATTGAACGCACTTTCTTATACAAAAATATCCACAAACGTATAAAGAAGGAACACCAGACACATAGAATTGAAGTAATAGAAAAACATTTCTCGTCTTCAGGTAGCTTGAAGAAAGGATATAAAGCGTTAAGTGACACCAAACAATGGATCCCTTGCTTGAAGGAAGACCGTACGAATATCAAGACCTTCTCAAGACCAAAAATAATAGATATTGCCACTTCATTTTATAGAACGCTTTATTCGGTACAAGATACAGACCAAGACGATAACCAACCATTCTCGTATAACTCTACCACTATACCCCGATTTTCGGACTCTGAAATCATGAAAAAAATTAATAAATTGAAATTAGATAAAAGCTCTGGCCCGGACGGAATTCCAAATAAAGCGATAAAGACAGGCAAAATTTTACTGGTGCCGCACTTAACTAACTTGTTCAACATGATTCTAGATGCGAAAAGAATACCTACAGAATGGGCAAAATCCGATATAATTTTGTTGTATAAGAAAGGAGATCCTGTTAATATATCCAACTACAGGCCCATTAGCCTACAACCGAATCTATACAAAATATTCGCATCCTGCCTTAAAGAACGTCTGGCGCAGTTCACCGAAAAACACCAACCACCTGAGCAAGCGGGTTTCCGAAAAAGCTTCTCGACAATAGATCACATCCACACGCTAGAACTAGCAATAGAGAAGTATGAAGAACACCAAGGATCACTATATCTGGCTTTTATTGATTATGCCAAGGCGTTCGACTCTATATCACATAATAGTATGTGGAAGGCTCTATACGAGTGCGACGTTCCAACAGAGATTGTAGAGCTTATTAAAGACATATATAGTAAGAGCATGTCTCGTGTTAGAATGGAAACAAAAGGCTCGGAAATAAAGATCTGTAGAGGAGTCAGGCAGGGTGACCCCCTCTCGCCTAGGATTTTTGTCACTGTACTCGAATCCATCATGAAAAATCTAAACTGGAAAAAGAAAGGAATAAACATAAAAGGCGAATATCTAAGCAATCTCCGGTTCGCCGATGATATAATTATTTTTTCAGAATCCGCAGATCTGCTACAATCAATGATTTGTGAGCTAAATACAGTTAGCAGAAAAATCGGCTTGGAATTAAACACTGCTAAAACAAAGGTCATGACTAATGCTTCAAAAACTCCCATTTATGTGAACAATGCTGAACTAGAATATGTGCAAGAATACATTTATTTAGGCAAACAGATAGCCTTTACTAAAACAAGACATAAAGACGAAATAAATAGAAGAATAAATTTAACATGGAATAAATTCTGGAGTTATAAAGAAATACTTAAATCAAATCTCCCTGTCAAACTCAAGAAAAAAGTTCTAGATTCCTGTATACTACCATGTCTCTCATACGGCAGCCAAACATGGATATATAGCAACTACATAACAAGTAAAATACAAACATGTCAAAGAGCCATGGAACGAAGTATTTTAAAAATAAAACGGAGTGACCGGAAACGTAATACCGATATAAGAAATACAACTAATGTAATAGACGCGGTACAACACTGTAAAAAACTTAAATGGAAATGGGCGGGCCATGTGGCACGTATGAGTAAAGAAAAATGGACAACTAAAGTAACCACGTGGAAAGGACCAGTTGGAAAACGAAGTAGGGGAAGACCAAAAGAAAGGTGGACAGACGAGCTAGATAGAGCAGCTGGAAAGGATTGGCTAACAAAGGCAAAAGATAGAGACACATGGAAGGATATGGAGGAGGCCTTTACTCGTAGAGAGGTCCTTAGTAAATAATAACTACAAATAATTGAATGTTTGCTTACTTAACTATAAATAATGTAAATGTGAAATAAAATAAAATAAAATAAATAATATGTGAAATAATAATGCATGCATAAAATGAAATTATACGTAATTGTAAATTGTATTTATTAAGGAATAAAGAGGCTATATTATTATAAAACTAATAACTACTTCGACCAAAGGACTCGTAAACACATGATACCTAAGATTTTTAACCAATTAAGCCTAGCTGTGGAACAAAGTACTAGCAAACAGTTATTTAAACAAAGGCTGAAAACAATACCTTTAGATAAAATTAATTTAGACGTAGATATAAAAAACATTATTTCGTAATTGCACCAGTCACACGCACTAACGACGACGCACTCGGCGGACTATTGGTGGACTTTATGCTGTTGTAATAAGGTTCACAAATGGTCGGCTGAGTGTTTCGTCAATGGTACACTAAGTTTAGTGTTAGTAAATTAAGTAGGTAATTTAGTAAGTAGGTAAACACAACAATGTTTGACTTTTGGAAGGGAGCGCACATTCGCCGACAAACTTTCCACAGTTTGGCGAATCAGGAAGGGATGTACTTGCCATCGTTGTTTTTTTTGAGAATAAATAAATAAATAATAAATAAATGTAGGCTTTGAAAACTAATGTTTCAGCATTGAACTCAGTCAACTCAGTGCATACAAAGCAACAATGTCAGTCTGATGACAAACCAGTGAACAATTTCATAGTTCCGGTTTGTTTAGAATACGAATCTATGTTTAATATTCATGAAGATGACACGGATAATTCTGAGCGGCTAGGTACTGCGAAACGCCAGCTTCCTTCGATCGAGGATCTCTATATCTATCGCACTTATTTATCCGAGCGACAGAGAGGAGGATATGCTAAATTCAAATTTGCTTTTTCCCGGTAGCGCCGCTGATTTCACACTATATGAAGTTATAAAGATAATTCCAATAAGCGAGGATATCTAGAGTTATATCAATAAAATTGACATGATTATTTGCTTGCCTTGTCGATGTCGCCTACAAAGTATAAATATTAGTAAGCACCATAACATAATATAATCCTAGTAATGAAATAGCTGTTTTATGTTTGATTATAATAATTCAAATCCTAGAACTCTAACGCAATTATGTAGCTATAGAGTATAGAGATGGGTAAGCGGGTAATTGCGAGCCTATTGTCGCATCATTTATTTTCTGCATTGTGTTGTTTTATATAAGTAATATAAGTATCTACATCAACGCGTTTTCGTTTAGTTTCAAATTGTATGGCAACGCGTAGTTCCTAATAGTTACCACCAGAGGCATTGTTCTTGTTGCAATACAAATTAAAACTAAACGAAAACGCGTTCGAAAGCGTATCGTATAGATAAAACTTATAATAGAGCCTCTGCTTACTATAATATGCTGGCCGTTAACTAGTTAGCCATCGTCATGGTATTAATAAATGTAACTAAATACTAGTATAGCTATTAATATAATTCACAGTTTACACCTATTTCGCACCAACTAATTCGTGAATTAGCGTCACCGCGTTTCTTTTAAATGCCAACCACATCTCATTCGTGACATAAACGCTGACTACGATGATCCATCTAAATTTAAGATATTTTAAGAATAAATATAATTGAATAATCTCAAGGCAAAATGCTTTTTTGGCGTCGAATATCGCTTATTTGGCGACGCCGTAGGGTAAATCAGCAGGGCAATTGCGGAACATTTTAAACGAGCATTTAGGGTCTATAAACTGTCATAAAAAATTACAGGGGATATGTCTATACTAGTGTTAAAACATATACGCACATACCTTGCAGATCAGATTTTTGATCACAAAACATGTTTTGTTAATCACACAAATCTGTTTTGTCGAGAATATCTTACCCTTTTTCAGGCAGAGGAGTTATCATCAACCTCAAACAGTGTGAGCATAAGCCTACTAATATACAGGTAGGTACGTTAACTTAAGGTGAAGCAGCTTCAGAAAAGTACCAAAATGGGCTTGGAAATTCCTACTTCATTACGCGAAAACTACATAAAATGTAACGGTTTTGTATTTAAATGATATTTGAAGATATTTGCTACAATTATATAATGCCCAACACACGATTTGATTAATTTGCCTCGATGGATTAGGCTCGCAAAGTTAGCTCTGATTGCGCGTTTTTCGGTAGGTCGAGTTGACTGGTTCTGACCATTTTTTTGCTAGTCAATGTTCAGTATTTATTTTTGTATCCTTTTATTCCTTATTATATATTTGACAACGTAGTAGGCTCATTTTATTTTTAATTAACGTAAATTAGTAACATTAAGCACATAAATATAAAATCTCGCTCAAAACGGATGCGCGTAAGTCATTCGTTTGAATTTTAGTAGGCAGATGGCCAAGCGGCCTCGGGCTGGACGGACGTCTGTCGCGATTTTTTGCATTTTGACAACTGTAAAATTCGCTAGTTTAATACCAGCTGTTAGAAAATAATACGTTTTCAGGGAGAATTAATAGGGTGTCATGTGGGTGGATAAACGTTTAAAATAGATTTTCGGTCATTTTTACAATTTGTTCTAATTTAAAACACAAAAGATCGTTCACAAACCCTACCATTACAACCCGATTTTTCATATTTCTCATCTTAAGATCCCGTTATTAATGAAAGAAGTTCGAATACGTTTCTTTAGAATGTGGAATATTTTTTTATCACACAGGTCACATTGTCTAGTATGGTTTATGTGCGTAACATCTCGCTGCCCCAATATTATAGGGTTCTATGTTACATTGTCGGGGTACTTCAATTTAGACTTAGTGTCACTCTGACAGACTTCAAATTTCAAGTTGATAAAAGTGCAACATAGAACCCTATAATATTGGGGCAGCGATCTGTCATATAGAAAGATTTGACATTTGGCATTTACGCTGTCTTAGGACTTAGATATATCGTTTTCAATAAAATAATAATATATTAAATACAATGAAAATCGTATAGTGTACAAACTATAACGATTATGATAGTATATTGTGATCCGCTGTAATAATGACGCCATCCAGTTAAATCCCCTGCAGTTCCAACCAATTGAATGTGGAAAGAGATTGTCAGAATATTTATACCTACTCGGAATCTGCAAGCATGATGTAATTTGTGTTTATTGTGGTCAAATCAAGACGGATTATTGTCACCCAATTGGATACAGTTCTTCAAGATACCTCCTAACTACACTTCAACTCCAAGTTTTTAACACATTCACTGCCCAGAATCTCTACGCACTACGCTCCCGATGCCTACGGCGTAGGCGCCCGCTAAGCGGTTTCATGGCAGACCTGAGTGAGAGTTTGAAAGTCAAGTGAGGAAGAAGAAGTAGTAAATAATTGTAATAATTAATATGCCGATTCCATTGCATAATATATAGATTTGCATCATTTTGTTGCCTAAAATATTTTTTTACCTACAAATAATGAAGTAGGATGATTTCATTGTATGATGTAATTTACATTGAATGATATACTTTTTATTCTTGTGGTATAAAACATTCCTACTAATGAAGAATTTGTTTCATTTTCTTTACCTACTCTGAGGCTAAGGGATTCACTAGAACAGACATATTTAGATTAAGTATGCTGTAGTAAACAACGTATGCTCGCTTTAAAGCTTTATGGGAAGGATATAATGATGTGATGGATGTTGCCAATGAGAATACAATTAGGTAGCTAAAATCGACTTCCGAGCTATGTTTACAATTTGGCACCTTATTCCTTTGTGATAAGGCGAAAAAGAAAAATATTCTATATATCATCATCATTATCATATCAGCCGAAAGACGTCCACTGCTGGACATATGCCTCCCCCAAAGAGTGCCAAAATGACCGGTCCTGCGCCACCCATTCTATATATAGTAGTATAGAATATATATTTTTTTCGCCTTACCAGCTAAGTCTCATATCTGGGAAATTCTTTTTCTCTATTTTCACCCAAGCAGAGCTCAGGTTTATATGTATGTATGTGATACATACATATATAGTATATAATGGCATATCATTTGTAATCCTATGCGTACAAAAGAAATATGAGTAAATAAAATACATTACTTACAAGCAGGAATCGAAATCGAGGGGCCATCCAGGAAGTACGGCAGTCAGTACAATTATCAAAGAATTATTATTAGTACCATTTTTTTATACCATGTATTTTGCAAACAAACACACGGTTTGCGAGATATCGAAGCCTATGGACGCTTGCTACTAAAGAGGATTCACACATTGGAGGATGCTTAGGGTTCATTTGAATTAACTCACAGATATTCACTAGTTTACGATATAATATTGCTTACCTATATTATTCTTTGTAGATATAGGTCAGTAGAAATCGACACAAAATAGGCTTAAATCGCAAGGGCATGGTTTTTCGGTATATTGAACCGATATATAGTTAGGATAGTGTGAACACGAAATTTTGGTTTAAAAGTCGTAAACTATGCTACTTTGACCATCAAGATGTAGTACACTTTAAAAGATAAATAAATTTAAAACAATTTGAGTTTAGCCACAGGTCTATAAACTCAAGCGATGGCCCTTCAAATATAGTCTATTTTCCCGAATATTGTCAATTTTAAGTCATGGCCCCGTCCGGATCAAAATATTGGCAAAATCCCTCGTCCAATGAGAAAAATTGTTGGATATAAAGTTTTGTTGATATGTAATTTTCTTTCATACAAACCCTCTATAAATTCTGTAAGACTACACGCACAATCTTGAAAATACGAAAAAAGGTAAAAATGGCTTTTTTGAAGAATTGAGTGCAAAAGGCCTTCGAGAGACCTATAGTTTGTGTGAAAGTAGCCAAGTATCAATGGAAAAAGCAATAAATAATCATCATCATATCAGCCGAAAGACGTCAACTGCTGTACACAGGCCTCCCTCAAAGATTGCCACAATGACCGGTTCTGCGCCACCCGCATCCAGCAGACTCCCGCGTCCTTCACCAGGTCATCAGTCCGGTCCCCACTCGAGAACCTTTCTGCCCCAACGGCCATCGGTTCGACGTGATTTAGGTTTAGATTTATTTCTTTCGAGATAAAAATTACAATATAGGACCTTATCACGATCGTCAATTATAAGTAATAAAAATAAAATAATATTCAAAATGTTAATACACAAAGTGGAAATTGTATCTCCAATTAAGGATTGTCATTTAACAACTAATAGACACTTACTATTGAACAGAAATAAACAATGTCAATGTATGCATTAGGTACCTAAATTTAAAATTTGAATATTCAACATGAATGTTACACAAAAATAATATCAAATGTGCAATATGGCGGCGCCAATACCTACACATTACTATTAATTTCACTCATTTACTTTATTTATTTTTAATATACAACCACACATTTTTGAACGCATCCTATTACACGCCATACCTGGCAACTTTCCTTCACCCCCACCCCAAACCACAGTGCACTAAAAATACCCGTCGCGCGCGCGCTAACGCTCAATCAAAAACTATTGAAAAAACTCAAAAATCCTACAAGTGTGCATACAAAAACCACAAGTGATTACCGAAGTACAAGTGTTTACTGTGAAATAACAAAATTATTTCTTGTATGCTGAAACACGAACGCAATACTGGATTGCCGGCTGGCGCCGATTAAAAGGTTTGTCCCGCCGCACCACAATGTGCTCCGCCCTCTGCCTTTTAAAAGCAATACGGAGGGCTATAAATCATGTAAAAACGATAATTACTTTTTAATTTACAGACTTCTTTTGGTTTGGTTCAGCTAGAAGCTTTTCTTCAGGTTCTTCCACGCTTTCTTTCTCAGGTTCTTTCAGTTTTTTTGAGTTCTTGTTGTGCCTGGGCTTTCTCAAGATCGTTCTCGTCATCGCCTATCGAAATCAAAGCGATGATTTCGAATAATTTTCCTGAGCAAATTAAGCATAGAACTGAGCATTTGAGCTTAGCTCTCTGGTTGTTGGTGGCAAATGTGCATGCAAAGCCCTTTGAATACCTATACATTTGTCAGTATAGTAACACCAAATGTCTCATTATTTGATAATCAATTTTTACCTATTTTAGTGTTTTCAAAATTGTGATTGAATTATTAGTCTCACAGACCTCTCTGTGTTTTAATGAAAGCAAATTAAATTGAGTTTAAATTTATTACTTATATTTTTTATCATACCGCGAGAGATTTATGATTATGTTTTGGTCCAGACAGGGCAATTTAAAATCGACGAAGTTCGGAAAAAATATATAATTTTCGAAGGGCAATAGCTTCGTCCCCTTAGAGCTTACAGATTTGCAGTTTAATTCAAATAAAATTGTTGGAATAGGGAACTTGCATTTTTTTATTTTATTGCGAAAATCAAATGTATAATTTAGCATTAAAACAACTGTAGCACTTAAACTTTCTTATGATTTATTTTTCTGATTTTATATGCATTTGAAATCTGCACGCGCCGGCACCCCCCGAAAACGCTCTATATTAAACTGGCTTATGCTATGACGTCACAACATATATTCTCGGCGCGTTTACTATGGAGTAAGTCATTAATTTGCAATTATCTCCACAACATTTGCGTTTAAGTCTATACTTGTCATACAAAATATCATTTTCTGTGCCAATTCAATATTCTGTGTAACTGTTATGTTATTTTATCGAAACAATAATAATTTTTTTTCGTCATTTTAACGTGAGATAAAACTAATACAATCGTTTTTTTTTCTTCTGTATGATATTTCTACGTATATCCGCATCAATTGAGTGCAATTTATTCGAAATTGAAGTCCCATGCAAGTTCCCCATTTTAATCAACTTTAAAATTCAGGCGTAAATGTAAAAAAAGTCCTAAAATTTCGCAGGTTTACTCGTGTCACGCAACTGGCACAAGCTTTTCGAAGTCGAAAATTTGGGTCTACACTACCCTAACTGATCCATAAAACAAAACCAAATAAGTTACTGACAAAATTACCCTACATACAAACAGGTGAAGTTAATAATTATAAAGCTTGTAAAAACCAGAACTACATCGTGCTTTGCGATTTTAATGTCGAATTCTATAGTCCTAACAACGCATCGCTTCGAACCAGGTTCATTGGATGTGGTACTGGAGAGCACCGAAGAGTTTTTATGATCTTCATGAATATATAAATGACTTCCACATAGCACTAACAAATTACTATAATTATGTTATCAGTGTCTACCCTTTGATGTAGGTATCACCATCACCTGCGACTACATTACTCACTTTCGGTTTGCTGACGACACTACTTACCGTACATCACAATCATAGAGGCACCAGGGGGTGTCAGTGACAGTGATTAAAGAGTACTAAATACGTATTAATATATGTAGGTACGAGTTTATTAGGTCTATTTAGTATAATTATATTCTGGCCTGATATTGGTTTACGGGTATACCTAATACATTGGTGTTAGACTTTCATAATAACACTTACAACAGCAGCAGAAACCGAATGTATAATTATGTTTTAGGACGGTATTTTATACTTAGTATTATTTGTAGTACCTACTTTTTTGCATTCTCACACTATAAAAAACTAAGGAGCAAAATAAGGATTACCTAATATAGATACCTACCCAGTAACGTACAAATAGGTACGTACCAACAAGGCTCGATCATTCTGACTGACGTGATCGCTTAATGGCCCCTCTATTGTGATGAGTTGAGACTTGAGAATTAAACTGAATTTTCAAATTTAATTATCCATCCAGGCTCAAGCCCCTCAAAAAGCCAGCTCGATCTGAGTCCTTACCATAATGCTTCCCCTTTTTGTCAAGCAATGTTAATAAATTTTCGCTTGCTTATTTTCATGAAATTTTGCACCTTAGCGAAGACCGAATAGAGTTGCTATGACATTGCCAATCTAAAGACTAATCTATTGACTTATCAATAGTATAGAATCATCGCAGAATAAGAAAATGTCAACAAGTCTGACATTATTCAATAAGATGTTTTGACAATTTCACTTTCTGTATGGAGGTTGGTGACTGATTTCAATGTATAATATCACGAAAGCAAAAAAATACCGAGGTCAGTGACCTGTCACAGTAAAGTGAGATAGTGTGCGTGAAATGTAGCGGTGTGTGTTTCTGGGGAGAATTACGACAATGTTGCGCCGCCTAGTAGGTTTTTAGTGTCGCGTATGTAGCTTCACCCGAGATGCCTCACCTTAAAGGAGCGACACTGACATTCGGTTGTCACTTTTCAACTTCCTACCTGAAAACGTTTATTTTAACCCCTTATCACTGAAAAGGGGTTAAAATAAACGTCCAGCGCATTTGTGATCTCGTCTGTAGCTTTCGGTTAAGCTGAGTTTTTATATATTGGACACTTAACAGTCAAGCATGCGAGGTGTCAATTATATGAAAACACATTAGCTGTCAAGCATGCGAGGTGTCAATTATATGAAAACACATTAGCTGTCAAGCATGCGAGGTGTCAATTACATGAAAACACATTAGCTGCCAAGCATGTGAGGTGTCAATTATATGAAAAAACATTAGCTGCCAACCATGCGAGGTGTAAATTATATGAAACACATTAGCTGCCAAGCATGTGAGGTGTCAATTATATGAAAAAACATTAGCTGCCAACCATGCGAAGTGTCAATTACATGAAAACACATTAGCTGTCAAGCATAGGAGGTGTCAATTATATGAAAACACATCTACGCACTTCTCCGGTGGATATTCACCCTTATTCTGTTAGATAATAGTTATTTGTTATGCAAGGCTGCAAAGTTGTTGTTTGGCGCAAGTGCTTGTATTGAAAGCAGAGCTAGCGAAGGATTGTTAGATTGAACCATGAGCGAAGCGAATGGTTCAAAAGTACAATCCTGAGCATAGCGAGGCTTTCGAGGCACAACTGCCGAGCGAAACACAACTTTTCACCTCACCACCGCGAGGAAAATTATAAATGTAATGAAAGTAATTTGGACCTTATAGGTATACTCATTTTCAATAAGCGTTTGTTTACATCTCATCAAAATCAAAGCATTTTATAATTATTAAATGTAACATAAACATTTTCGCATCTTGAAATAGACTCCACGCTTACTTACATTAAAAAAGTCAAAGTATTTTTGGGTAGGTACTAGGTACTCACGGGTAAACTAAGGCTCAAATATGCATATTTTACTTTTTCCGCTAACTCAGCAGGCATTAAAATTCATTTTATGTATATCTTCTGCGCTAAAATCTATAAATAACTTCCATTACTTGGATATTACTGTGGCTTTAGAACAAAATAAAAAAATGAAATGGAAGTACACAAGTTTTTTCTTAAATTAACTTTTTAAACGGTGCGTTCCAAATTTGCACAAAGCGTAAAGTTTTGAAATGTAAAACTACATTTTAACATTGGTTATTTGTATTGTATTTTTATAAGCCAGTCTAATTATTAATATTTCATATGTACTCAATTAAGAAAGACTAAGTATTATTAAATTATTTTATGAAATAATAATAATGAAATATTAGCATTACACAATAAGTTTCTGAACTGAGGATAATGAGCTGTCATTCCGATAGAAAAAAGTTGGATCTCGCGATAGAGCGACTCTTTCCACGCTAGCGGATATAATGGACTTTTGCACGCAGATTTTGAGCGACAAAGCATTTCACCAGCACAATAAGATGTATAGTGGTTTTTTTTATCACTTTGATTAGGTACCAAGATAGTTAAAAGGACTGGTTAGGGAAATAAAACATATGAGACCATAAAACGCATGATTTAATGTGATTCTCTGAGTTTAATCACTTCATCACAACCAGAACAATAAATGTACGTTTTACGAGTCGACGTGACTTTATGGATTATTACTATTATTAGGAATTATTATAAATGTAAGTTGGTTTGTATGCCCTTGTCACAGAATATTTCGTAGATACAGAAGGTATCTATTACGTTAGGGCAATTCAACTGTCATTTTCCCATACAAAAAGTGACATTTACTACCTGACGTTCTACAATGCGTTACGTAATCGACAAGCTGTGTAAAAAAAACGATGATTGATGGCTAGAAAATGGTTGTATAGATGAATTATCGAGAACATGGAATTGCATTGTAGTGTTTGTACCGTTTGTAACAAAAGGAGAATAATTTTCTCTTATTTTTTCTTCACAATTTGTCACTGACATTATTTTGGTATTTACTTCTTCAATTTATAACAAACCTCTTTTTATGCTGATAGTACGAGAAAATAGAAAATTCAAATATAGAATGCCTGTAAACATACAATACTACTATATATGCAATTCCATGCTCTCGTTAATTTATCTATACCTTGTTTCACCGACAAATGTTCCATCCATGTGAAATAAATCTAAAATTTTTCGTGATCGCAATTTAAAATCAGATTTATTGTTCGTTGACACAAACTTCAACATTATCCGCCAATTCAATTCAATTGCTGGAGGATCCAAATCTAGAACTGAAAAGTTCATTAAACATTGACTAGACAAAAAAAAAATGGCAAAGTTGAGATTACATCCCACGGGCAAGGAAGTTTATTTTAAACTAAAAAACCCCGGTTACAGTTACTGTAGGTGTCAATAAGTAAGTAATAATAAGTATTAAGGTAGGTAGTGTCAATAAAAATTGCGTACAATATTTTAGAGACTTAAATTACCTTCCTGTGACTTCTGTTAACGTAGAAAGGTCATTTAGCAATTTAAAATGGATATTTTTCAATCGTCGTTAACGACGGACATCCAAATCTGTTGAACAACTTTTAGTCATTTATTCACTATAATTTGAATAAGTTGTTGTAAATATGTATATCAATCTCATAACTTGTGAAATATATAATATTTAAAATACTTGCGTAATTTGTTTCTTTTTGTCAACCATACCTTGCCACCAATACAGCACGTTGATAACGATCTTTACTTTTATTAGAATAAAAATAAAGTACTTTCAGCGTTTTAAAAGCTAGAGACTTAAAAGTTAGTAGTAAGATTACTTATTAGAATACAAAAAAAGTTCTTACAGCGATTAGGGAAATTCAACCCCTAAGGGTTAAAAGGGGGTTAAAATTTTATATGGAGAGCAAGAAAATTTTAAAGTATGAGTAAGATATTTGTAATTTCGGTCTTATTCTGTACGTTAAAAGACTACAAAACAAATTTCAGAGTTTTTCCAAATTCATCCCCTAAGAGTGTTAAAAGGGGCTTTAAAGTTTGTGTATTTCAAGACATTTTTAAAGTATGAGATTTTTAACTTCGCTTTTAGACTGTTTGCTCACAAACTAGAAAATAAACGTTCAAAGATTTTTATTGAGAGAAATCATTTTCTAAGACGATAACAAGTTCTACGCGGACGAAGTCGCGGGCAACAGCTAGTCTTATTATATAAGTAGGCTGATTGAGCTGCAAATTATCGCATCGCGAATGTAGACTCAGTTGTTGACATAAAATACCTATGATGCGATTTGATCTGGTTTCTAGTCAATTTCACACTTCAGGGATTGCACTGCAGGAAAAATGAAATGAGCTGTATTTGTCATTAGGTATATCTTTCCTTAGAGATTTGATCAAATTCCAGTTCTTATAAAATCCTTGCTCCACATCTACCTATCAATCAGTCAGTCCAAGCCTTTTAAGATATAAATATATATTAATGATGTATCCGATAAAAGATACACGTGCCAACATTGTTGGCCAGTATGCGACATTTTTTCAAACGCATTTAATTTGTGATTCTACTTTGTACGACTTTAAATACATAAACTACTTATTTATGTTAATTTCTTAAGTATGTATCTATGTAAATGTATGCTCCATTTATAAACGGGTTCGATGTTTACTTTATATTAGCAAAATACAATATGTAAAACATGAAAATAATAAGCTATGTCCACAATTGTGTGCATCGGATCGGATAGCGTAACGATAAGGCCTAAATCTCACAGGCACGCGGCGGTCAATAGTGAACTTAACAGTAGTTCGTATGCCAGAGACAGGAATCTGCAATGCGTTGGTACTATCGGAACGTGATAGTAGGCTTGCGAGATGTCTATTTTTATCATGTAGTCCTTTGGACTCAAAACGGTCGGTATCCAGTAGTGATTTAATAGCTTGAATCTTGGGGCATAAACGTACTGATTTAACCTTTTTAAATTGAAAATTGGTCTGTTCGTCCCATCGGTCTTTTTTCTGAGAAACATTGTTGAAAGGAATCCCCTTTAATGTCTGCTTTCCCGAATAGCTCCGTTTTTTAACATCATTTGGATTTCGTTCCCCATTTCTCTGGTGGAACGGATCATGAACGAATTTCGATGTTTTGACAGGTTTACCAATGGTGGCTTCTTTTGAAAGGGGATCCTGTAACCTGATACTCGTAGTATTTCTAAAACTAGTGATGAGGCTCCTATTTGGGACCACGATTATAAATGGGACAACAGTTGACCTGCCCTGAAGTCATTGTTTCTTGATGCCCTTCCACTTCTTTCTTCCTCCTTTACTTCTATTGCCTTTTTCGCCATACGGCAAGTTTCTTTTAGTGTTGTTGTTGGAGGTAGAAGGAAAGTATCTAGTGTCCTGTTTTGATGCCCCTCTAGTTTGACCTCTTCGATCATTGTACTCGCGGCTCTACGAGGGACCCTGTTGTCGCCTCTAGTAGACCGGTACGGTTTGAATGGTTTTCTGAATGGAAAAAAACTTTTGTATGCCTCCTTGTTCCTTTACCGTTTGAGAGAGTCCGGGTTCTCGGAATAAATGCGACTCTGAAGGCGGTATGCTGTGGAGTACTTCGTGTAGCACCTTATTCTTTATTTTGTGCGTGTGTCTTCTTTGTTGGATAATTTCTGCTCGACGACCGCAGACATATTGAAGGAGGTCATCCGAGCTCTTGCGAAATTTAGAATTGTTGGCAAGGAATTCTTCTCCTACCTTTTGTTTTAATTTGTCTGGCAATCTGTCACACAGCTCATCAAAAACCTGCCTCTGCTGCAGCAGACCATTTGTAATTGCACCCAACGTAAGGTCGGCTTTCTTCAGAATGGACACTGAAGTCCACTTAGGTGTGATACCCGCGAACTGGTTGTTAACTTTCAAAGCTGAGTATACCGGGGTGGCCTGTAATTGTTTTTGAACATCTTTATATTTTATATTGGTCTCTAGTCTTTGACAATCCTTGCCCTGTTGTGCAAGGACGGAATCCGCCTTTGAAAACTTCGTTTCTGATTCGGTTGTATGAGGTTTGAAATCAAACGACGGCGAAGCATCCGTCGACTGATTTTCCCTGATTTTCCAGTCTGGGCTGACTGGAGATCTTTTAAGCGCTGTTTAGCTCTTTGGATCACTTCTATGAGCCTTTCTTCAGTTTCCTCTGCAGGTTCCGCCTCCTCCGTATCCTGGTAATCACAGCTGGATCCATGTAAGATCGGGGAATGTTCAGGGGTCATCTGCGCATCCTCATAGGTGCTATCTGGGACTGACTCAAACGAATCATTTAACGCCGGACCTCCGTGCGTTGGCTGTTTCAGTTCATCGAGTTTTTTGTTTTGCTCGGCCTGCATTTCTAAAAGTTTGTTAAAAAGCTCCTGCTGTTGTTGTTGCTGGACAGTGCTCTTCTTCGAAGAAGGTGAATCATCCCGTGCCTCAAATTGGCGCTTTAATCGCTTTGGGGCTATGCTGGTTTTTGCCGTCCCCCCTCTCCCTCTTCTTTTACGACAGGGAGTCGAGGAACAAGATGTACCACGAGCACTCTGGCTCATATTCCTCTCGTCAGTTAGCATTCTGGAGGTAATTTCCCGATTGGTCAATTTGCCTTGGACTCTAAGCTCCCGTATATTGTCCATGAAGGGCTTGTATGATGGAGCATGCAGTCTTTCCACAATGCTGTGTGGTGAATATATAAGCGCTCTTCCCAGCGGCCACGTCAATAAAATCTTCCGAATGCCCCGATAAGCTCTTTCGGAGAGATCTTTAGCTTCCGAGTAGAACGCTCGTACCAGGTCGGCGGTTGGCACGCCAAACCTCACCTTGCTATCCGTACTTGGAGATATCTCGCCACCAAACAAATCCTTGCAAGTTAGATCGAGGACTTTCCATTCTTCCCAACCGGTGGGGTCATTATTTCGGATTAAATTTACGATTGAGACGAAGACCTCTTTTTCGTCGGCGTCCTCTGGAATTTGCTGGGCTAAATCGCCCATTGTTTGCATTGCCATCATCTGTAATCAAAAGGATTAACTGTAATTAGTCATCCTTTGCCATGAGACAGGTGCTGTCTTTCTAGACGACCAGCAGGCATAACTAATATGTATGTACAATCTTAACCACTGTGAGACGACGCTTGGTCGTTGTCTTGTAAGGCGACACGCTTTTCAACAGATGACTCGCCGGCCAATGAGGTGACAGCGTGGACGTCGGCCTATGAGGCGACAGTGTAGACGTCGGCCAAAGAGGCGACAGCGTGGACGTCGGCCAGTGAGGTGACAGCGTGTATGTCGACGAATGAGGCGACATGGCAGACGTCGGCCTATGAGGCGACTGGTACAAGTGTCGGCCAACGAGGCGACGGTCGTCGTCTGATGAGACGACGTTTGTTATGTACCCACAAGTAAAATAAAATTGACGGTGCCTATGGGAGGTCACTGCGTCTCGTCGCTGGGCCATGGGCACCGAGCGGAATTATTGTCTCTTAATCGAAAATAAGACAAATTACTTACCAAGATATTAATTTCACTTGTTTACAAAAATATTTTTGCGCACGCGTTGTTCGGCTGAGTTACAAAAACGTACTGAAGAGCAAGCAGCCACGCGCTGGCATCGGGCGGCCGTTAGTACTATGGAAGCGTGACAGATGGCGCTAGTAGACACAGAATTCAGATAATTAGGGCTGAGTTACAAGGGTATTATCTCAACTGTGATTCAAGCGAAGGCACGAACACCTAAATAGGCACTTATTAATATATTTATCGATAAATTATTTAAAAAAGCGATTTTTTTTTCCATATAAAATAATTCAGCGTGCAATGGATCACTAATGAGTAATGTGTCTTACTGATGTGACATCACAACTGTCACAAGTGACCAGCTCCTTCCATGTGTCAAATGAGAGTACGCCGTACATAGCTGCTCAAAAAAATGCAAAAATTAATTACGCCACGGCAGTTAAGGCTAAATTAATAATTGTTATAAATATCAGATAATAACACTTAAATCTACGTCTGGTTACAATATGCGGTTTTATTAAATATACACGCTGTATATATTATTCCTTATAACTGCCACAGAAAAAGAAATATAAATAGTTCTATATGAATGATTATTTAAGTTATTATAGAAATATACCTGATCCGGTAAGGTCAGGTGTTTGCAACAATAAAGAACTTGCGTGGGCGGCTGGTGGGCTTCTTTGAGATATGGCTCCGAGATTAATTTTTTATTGCTTGATGGTATCAAACTTAAAAGGATATACAGGCTGGCGCGCAACCTATACAAACACTTGCATTTTGAGCCATAGTCATTTATTTCCTCTGTTACATTGAATTGAAACTTGTGCTATCTAAAAAAAAACCAAACGTGAATTAACAAAGAGGTTTACTTTGCTCCTATGTTATTCCAAAAAATGTAGGTAGTCGGAATATTACCCAAATGGTTAAACTCAATAGATCTACTACATAAGTTTAAAAAAGCCTTAAAAATGTTCTTGCTCAAATAAGTTATTACACCATAAATAAATGTATAAATGACAGGGACTTTGACATACATGTATGCTCAACAATTATTTGGCGTAAGGCGGCATAGTGAAACTGACCATAATTCTGTAACATCCTGTATAGTAAGTATCCTATGTTGGACAAATAAATGATTTTATATTTATATTTATCAAACTTCCAATTTTTGTATGGGTTACGCGCCAGAGGGGAAAACACGTAACGTTTCGAACGAGCGTTAGGACAATTCAAATGTCATTTTCCCATACAAAAAATTACATTTAGATCTACCTGACAGCTTACAATGCGTATAATTGACCAGCAGGTGGTAGGTATGTCCCTCCCAATGTATGGAGAAAATAAATCATTTTAACCAATAGCTATAAACATGAGAAGTGTTATTGTTCAAGAATGGCTTAAGCCGCATTCACATTTGTCTGTCGTGTTGCGTTGTGACGCCCACGGCATCAGATAAATGTGAACGCAACCATATTAAAATGTATGAAACCGATAACCGTTCTGATGCGTCACGTCACAACACAACACGAGAGACAAATGTGAATGCGGCTTTAGTCCAGCCTATTTAGCATGATCGCGTTTGTGTCAGACATAAAGCATTTGTCCTGCTCGCACTTACATACTTGCTAGTAAGGGACTGTGAAATGTAAGTTGGTATATGGGGATTAAACTCCGAAGCTTCTCATCCAATTAAAAAATATTATATTTCTATATGTATCGGTATATATAATAGACCAACGTGATGGACATAAGCTATGTTTTATGTTTATCACAAGACGGCGCTCGAGTTCTCTCGATTTTTCTCGCACTATCCGTCTCTCTCTTATTATTAGAAAACTTAGAAAGAGACAGCTCGCGCGCCATCTTGTGATAGCCGTGCATGGTTCTTTGTAATGTAATACACAGTCGGAATCGGAAACGCGGGGGGCCGTTAGACCATACTAATACTATAAATGCAAAAGTGTGTCTGTCTGTCTGTATGTTATGTTACGATGAAAGTTTGTATGGAGTTACGATATAAACGAGTTCCACACGGACGGAGTCGCATCAGGCAGTTGATTATAAAACACATTATCACACCACCTTTTTTTCTACTACTTTAATTCTACCTACCAACCTTCCTTCTTTTTGTTTGCTTATCGCGACCGATCCTCATAGTCCACATATTAAAATTCCACATAAGCGTTACGTAACTTTTATTGGCCTGTTTTAAAAAAAGGTACCCATAGTCACTCAACTGACAGGGACATATACTCTGATGCCATTGAACTCATTTTTTCAACCCATCTATATTCACAAACAGGATATGGCCCCTCCCTAGATAACCCGTCAACTTCACCAACGTTTCTGTTATTCTTAAATCACGTTTTTAGCATTATTGTATCAAAACAACTGACCCATTACATCGATTACCATAAAATAGTAATCAATTTAGTTTTGTGGAAATATCGGCCTTGGTGACAAGACAGGGAGATAAATTTACGACTCCATCACCTGCTTTGGTGAATTTGGTGGAACTAGTAGTATGAGGATGGTAATTAATTAATATCTCAGCGGAGCTCAAAGTTTGCGGTATATTAAAATACAGTTTGCATAATTTTTAAGTCACCTAGATAATCAAAGTATGATTGATTTTATAATAGTTGACGAAAGAATGAGAAAGAATGTTCTAGACGCTAGATTATATTGCGGATACGGTGTCCACACTGACTACTTCCTGGTAATGAGCCGAATAATAGGTCGGTTCAAGGGATGGCGACACCGACCCCGTATTACTACTCTAGCGAGTAAGAGAGAATAAAAGTAGAAATTTTGCAAGAAAAATAAATAAGTGATGAGATTGTCAGAAAGTTGAAGATTGAATTCGAAGGAATGGATGGTTTAAGCAAGATGGATGATTTGTGGCACAACTTTAAAAATAAAGTTGTTAAAGTGGCTCAGGAAGTGTGCGGTGTCAGTCAAAGGAGCAAAGGAAGAAAAGAGAAGAATGTGTGGTTGGATAAGGGAGTACAAGAAGCTGTATGTGAGAAGAAAAAGTTATGGCGGGATTGGTTAGCTACAAGAGCTAACCAAAGAGCCAATAAAGCCTCCTTTGACGAAGTTAATGAAGCAAAAAATACATATAGAACAATCAAAGTGCGGGTGAAAGAAGTAGTAAAAAGAAAGAAAAATGAACAGAATGACCATTTAGATGAAAGGCTGTCGCGGGATTTCCAGACAAACAAAATATTTCTGGAAATCTGTTCGACTAGCCAGAGGTAAGAGCCAGCACTCTGAGCTGAAGTCAGTCAAAGACAGGAATGGAAGTTTGCTTAATGAGACAGAATGCATATTATCCCTAATATGGAAGGAATATTTTGAAAGTTTGTTTGATAGGGAGCAAGAAAATGGTCTAACCTCAAATCTGAATGGTAGCGCAAACGAGGATGAAAGTAATATCAGCATGGACGAAATTGTGAAAGCATTGAGAGGAATGAAATCGGGTAAGGCGGCAGGGTATGACAGAGTTTCCGCTGAGATGCTGAAAGCAGGACAGGGCGTCGTAGCGAGTCAGTTGTATCTCCTCTTCAATTTGTGCTACAGCACCGGCCGTGTACCGAGGGACTGGAGCAAGGTCGTAATCGTTCCTCTTTACAAAGGGAAAGGATTACAACACAACTTGACTGCAAAAACTACAGGGGCTTACTCAGCATCGTCAGCAAATTGTATGCAAAAGTGTAGTGTAAAAGAGTAGTGTAAGAGACCGATGAGAAAGTATGGGATGCACAAGCAGGATTCAGGAAGGGTATGGGTTGTACGGATCAAGTCTTTTCCTTACGATGCATAGCCGAGAAATATTTGGCCAATGGTCAAAAGGTCTATTGCGCTTTCGTGGACTTGGAAAAGGCTTATGATAGAGTGATGAGGGATGAACTATGGTCGGTGTTGTGCACGTATGGAGTAGACAGCTGCCTCGTTCAAGCCTCGTGCTTGCGTGAGAATAAACGGGTCATATACTGACTGGTTTAACATCGAAAAGGGTGTTAGACAGGGATGTGTAGCGTCTCCGTGGCTGTTTAATCTATTCATGGACAGCTGTCTGCAGGATCTGAAAGGTGATGAATGTGGTTTGAGAATGGAAGGGTTACGCGTCAAATGTTTCCTATATGCTGACGACCTTGTACTACTTGCGTCGTCCGCTGAGGAGTTACAAATGATGGTAACGAAGATGAATGAATCTTTTGAATGGAAAGGGATGAGGATGAATGTAAGTAAGACAAAAGTGATGGTATTTGAAACATATGAAATTATGACAGACTGCGAAATAATGATTGTCGAAGAAAGACTGGAACAAGTAAAAGAGTTTGTGTATTTGGGGACACTATTTACTGGAGACGGAAAGCATGAGAAATATAATGAAAGGAGAGTGAATGCATGGAATCGAGTGAATGGGGCACTGAATGCCTTTATGGGCAGCCAGAAAATATCGCAAAAAGTGAATGCAGTAGAAATGAGAGCGTTGGGAAGTACGTCTGGAGTGACATTGAGAGAGGATGGATGAAAGGATATTAACGAATAGAGTGTATATAAAAAGAGTGAAAGGGCAAGTTGGAAGGGGAAGACCTAGGCGAACTTTCTCTGATCAAATTGGAGAAATCTTACAAAAAGGCCAGGTCAAAAGTACTCTAAACCGACGAGCATGTATGAGAAATGTTTTGAAAGTGAGTGAAGCGAAAGTGGTTTGTCAGGATCGTAGCAAATGGAGATCCGTCATCTCTGCCTACCTCTCTGGGAAAGATGCGTGATTATATGTATGTATGTAGATAATCAAATTACTCGCATTTAGGGTTCCTTTTCTATTGTAAGCTGGATTTACCCCTTACGAGTATAAGTGACAGATCAAATTTACAGGATGATAGAACACTTGACTCAGACTAATTGGGCCGGGGGTTTCGGCTAGATGGAGCTCACATATCGCTGCACCCTTGCAACTACATCTGCACTGGTCATACATAAAGCGGCTGATAGGAACCTGGAGAAGACTGGTCAATAAGAATAGGACAAATATTATTTAATGATCCTCAGCATTCAGGGAACGACTATGATGATGATGAGAACAGATGGCACGAAGACTAAATACGAATATAATATAGTAATATCATTAATCTTATTATAACAAAAATAAATGTTAAAATAAAAAAAATAAAAATTACAAAAAAATAATAGCTATTCATTTTGAAAAAAAAACCAATAAATGGGGGTAATCCCCTTAATGAGAGAAAATTAATTAACCCTGGATTTAGACCATAATTGCTAAGAAAAGTTTAAAATCTTTGAAAGTTTTGACGAGTTACACGAAATCAATGGATTGCAAACTGTTAAATAACGCTTGAGGCGGGAAAAGATCATCTTGGCGTAGAATGAATGTACTCATAAAACTATCAGTTATCAAATAATCAAGAATGTTGCTTATTTGCATCTAAGTATTCATTTTTGAATGAATACTTAGTTGGGTTGAGATTTTTTTTACCTGGTGGTTCTGAAACAAAATACTTCTTGAATTCAATTCACGGTCATTTTGGTAGGATGCCGATTACATTTTTGTACCTATATTCTTCTGTATACACCATGTATTTTGAATATTACCTCAAATTGTAACCATAACTAGGTGTTAGGGCTATGAACCGATATTGCAATATTTTTTTCTTATCTACCAACTTTTTTTTTCCTTATAAAATAATTCTGCACGCAATGTACTACATTGTCTTACTGATGTGACGTCACAACTGTCACAAGTAACCCGCTTCTTTCATGTGTCATTCTCATTACATTGCTGATTGATACATGTTCAAAAATTAATTACGCTCTGGTAGTTAAGACTAACTTAATTTTTTTTAGAATTTCGGTTCATAGTACTAAAAGCTATGTATGGTTACAGTTTGAGGTAATATTAAACATACATGCTGTATAATTCGGCTATTACATATTTGTGAGCTACTTAAAAGAAAAAATAATCAGAAAAAATATTATTGCGAGTTACGCAGTAACTCGGAACTTTCTAAAGCTATTAATAGTATTCACATTACGTAAATAAAAATCTGTTTTAAAAATGATTAAGAAAATTTACTCACAAAACGACGATTAATCGAACTGGTTGGCGAGCTTAATCAACTCGACACATCACAAGTTTGAGAAACGTTGGCCATGTATAAACGGCAATCTACACATAGCAAATGAGATGAACTGGACAAGAGGATCGTCTATTTAAAATAAGATAAAATGGTATAAATAGGCTTTCGTCTTTGAAATAGCACATTCAGGGAGTTAAACCCCGTGGGTAACAACGAAAATGCGCGCCTTCTTCGTAAGTTTTTGCGTTCGGATTACAGTTCTACATGCGAAATATGTGAATAATAAAAAAGTACTACATTCTGTGATTTAGTGACTAATGATTACATTTATTGTTTTAGATTCTTTGTCTGTGCTTGGGCGCGGCCCTCGCGGCTGATACGTAAGTTAATATTTTATCATAAGTTTATTAAATAAGTAAATCTAGTTTACTTAACAAATTTAGTGCACGATGGATATTGAGATTTTTTTCAATTTAACACACTCTAGAGTACCTAATGTTGTAACAGTAATTTCCATGTCCTATATAATTTTTGACCTTATTCGGGATCAACTGCTAGCTTCGTCGGGTATTCCTGCAGAACTAAGTTAACCGTGTTTGGTCATTCACAGGTTCCAGCCATTCCAGTTCAACTCAAACGCCCGCCGTTACAACAGTGGCGTGAGTGCTTCGGCGTCAGCCAGCTACAACGGCCGCTACAACGCTGGCGCCTCTGACAATGCTGGACGCTACAACGCCAACTCTGGACGCTACGTCGACAACTCTGGACGCTACAACTCCGGCGCTGATAACTCTGGCCGCTACGTGCCCGATGATGCTGGCAAATACAAGTAAGTTGAATGTGGATTAGGATAGTTAATTCAAAATAACCTTAGTGATAAAGAACGATGCCAGAACTAACCGCTAGTGCGAACAGAAGCGTTCAATGTTTCGGGAGCATTTATTATGGAGAAAGCATTGTATTTTAGACAAATTATGTAGAGATGTAGAGTAACTATACTTAACGTATAGGTATACCAAACTGATTTACTTTTAACTATCCCATAAAATCCAGGAAATGAGTATTAATAAACTGTAAGGATCATACTTTTCCTTAAGTTCCATGCTTATTACTGTTTTCGCTATTCAAGAAATAGCGTAATAATTGGTAGTTAAACAATAAACGAATCGTTTCTTTATAAATACAATCTGGTTATCACAAGTGGCTGTCGAGCGTGACTTAACATCGTTTAAATGGTAATATAACACCAATAACTTTGCGATGTTCCCAATATAAGAGAGCAGTATTAAAAGTTACAATGAGTAATAAAATACTTAAGCGACATGACACGTCCTCGCGAGGTAACCCTGCGAGTAAATGCTACAAATATGGTCTGATAATAACCCAAATAATAATTCAGTCTGTCATCAGGACAATTCATTTATTTGCTTTAACGCAAAAGTTGCAGAACATGATTTATTTCTGGAGTCTTGTCTTCTTAAAGCTTACGTACGGTGAAATTTTAGAGTGTACTTTAATTCCCACACGTTCGTAGATTAAGTCTTTAAGCAAAACTGCGAGGCAGATCTAACGGGAAGTAGATTTCATAAGCATGGTTCCATCCGGTCCTAAAATGGGGCATAACACTACAACTTACGTCTCGATGGAACCTCCAGCCAGATAGAGATGAAGTGTCCAGATGTAAAACCCCGTTATTTTCTCCTGTAGATATACAAATCAGATCAAAGTAGTACAAGTAAAACTACATCTTGAGACCACTTCTTTCTTCCTACTTGACCTACTTTTTTCTGAAGCTTGTATTTACTGTGTTATTTCTTAGGGTGAGTTGCACCAACTTATTACTACTATTATTATTACAGACCAATTAACGTTAAATATAGCGCAGGCAGCTGTCATTCCATAGAAACTTGTCAAACTTTTCATACAGTCAGATATTAACGAACACCGACACAGATTACAGACGCGATTTTCCCATACAAACGCTCTCGACTGTTTCCTCCCTGGTTTTTGAAGCAAGAGCAAAGATTTTTTCAAATAAGGTCAATATCATCAATATCTATGCCGCTATGTTTCGCTTTTTTGCATCTTTTTATTTTAAAGAAACTTATAGCGCCTCAAAAATCGCAAAAACGGCTGAATTGAAATGGCTGCAAGAAATGGCGCAGTATTCAAATATAACAACAAATATCCAAAAAATCAAAACATAGCGGTGTAGATTATTTCTTCCTCTTGAAGTTTCTAAACTCAAAATTTTATGATGATTGGTTGCGTTTTGGAGGAGATAATAGTCGAGAGCAAAACCTCGATTTTTGAGTTTTTTGCGTGGGAATTTTAGTTTGAGCTGCAGTTGTCCTTATCGTATAAACAGCTCCCGCCGCCCACAAAAGCGTGACAGAAACATTGCGCCATAAATTTGAGATTTCAAAAGTTGCTCAGCTAGGCATTGCTCTAAATGTAAAGTTGTAAGGCTAACTAAGCCTACGCTTATTAACTAGACATTTCCATTATCTACAGCGGTGACCGAGGTGACCGCGGCGCGGCCGGTGGTTTCTACTCGGGCTCCAGCGACGCTGGCGGCCCAGGAGGCTTCTACAAGGGCTCAAGCGACCGCGGCGGTCCCGGCGGCCCCGGCGGCCAGTACACTGGTGACAACGACAAGTACAAGCCTGATGCTGGCGCTTCCTTGTGAGTCTACTCGTTTTGTTCACATATTTTAATGCATTTCTAGTGAACCAGGTACTGGTTTTGGTCCAGTCGTTTTTTTTTCACATTATTAAACTCAATACTGTGAAAGCTACGGTAGCCTAGTGGTTCAGGCATGCGGCTGTCAAGCGGCGGTCGTGGGTTCGAATCCCGGCTCCTACCAATGAATTTTTCGGATCTTATGTACGGAATATTTACCGTTAGCTTTTCGGTGAAGGAAAACATCGGTCTAATCCCAATAAGGTCTAGTTTTCCCTCTGGGTTGGAAGGTCAGATGGCAGTTGCTTTCGTAAAACTAGTACCTATGCCAAATCTTGGGATAAGGTGTCAAAGCGGACCCCGCGGGCTCCTTTAGGGGTGTGCCCGGGAATAATAACGCTAGGAGGATGAAACTCAATACTGTCTGTCACTCCCACTTTACAGCTTTTTACTCGACTGCCTCAGAAGCAGGGTTATGTTTATCGAGCGTATGTATGTAGACAAGAAAATTAAATGTCACGGGCTACAGGCCTACAGTCCAACCGGCTTCATAGATTTTGACACATGAAGTGTCGTTGGATTCCTCATAATTGTGTGTATATAATATTTTAAAAAGCAGTTAAGTTTTTTGAAAAACTTTTGATTTCTCATACATTAGCTGAACGTTATGTTTTATCTTAGAAACGTGTTACTGATAATTACTTTTTTCTTTTTAGCGGATCTGGTGCCGGTGGCGCTAACGGCGCAAGCGCTGCTGCGTCTGCTACTTCCGGTGGTTCTGCCAAGGCCTCCGCAACAAGCGGTTTCAGCGCTGGCTCCGGCAGATTTGGCTCCGGTGTCGGTGTCAGCGGCAGCGTTGGCTCTGGCGTCGGCGTGAGCGGCAGCGGCAAGACTTACGGCAGCGGCAACGTCGCCTACACTGGCAACGGGAAATACAGCGACTACGAATACAAGCACGGCATCATCCGCCAAGAGGAAGACGTCAAGTCCGACGGCTACCATTACCTCTACGAGACGGAGAACAAGATCCTCGCTGAAGAGGGCGGCGCTATCGAGAAGGTCGACAGTGAGAACGACGGTTTGAGGGTCAAGGGATTCTACGAGTACGTCGGCCCTGACGGCGTCACCTACAGAGTCGACTACATCGCTGATGAGAACGGCTTCCAACCCCAGGGTGCCCACATCCCCAAAGCGCTACCAGTCCAGTAAAGAGTCTAAATCAGTCAGTTCAATGTTACAATGATATAATTTCCTTTTGTCAAAAAGGATTCAAGCAGATCTTATTAAATTTCACTAGACATTGATTGTACAATGGCTTGTGATAATAAAAGTAGGTATTCAATAAAAAGTTGAGCCCATTACCTGTTTATTTATTTGATCCCGGACAGGTATTAATACTGTGCAATGGTCTACTCGAATGGTGAGGATGCGGTACTCGATTAAAGATATGAAATAACTGAATAGGCAAAAGTTTTAATCTCCGAACTTACAGCGTCTTGTGCCTACTGCGATTTGGATACTGAATCTTTTCTTTCCGTCCGCAAAAGACACGGGAACTTATATTAAATAATAAATACATACGTACCAGTTGTTTTGGCATGAGTTTGTAAAGGTATGCCATGTCACCTTTATAGTATAGTATATTATACATATAAAGAAAAGTTATTTGAAAAAAAAAGGCAATTCGAAGAGCGTTGTCGATAAAAAAGACTCCTGAAACTCCTGTAAGCTTTACGGCCTGGCCTACGACCTCTCCTATAAATAGTACTTAATTCATATAATATGTGATGCTGATGTAATGTCTATTATTTATTAATAACTTTTTCCTAAGTAAACTCTTCGTTATACGGAAAAGAAAGATAGCCAGTACACCTAGTCTACTCTCAAAGAAAGTAAAAAAGGGGGCAGGGAAAGAAAAGAAGTGTAAAGAGCAATTTAGTCAATTATTCTTTCTATACTCGTATGTTGTTAATGTTATGTGTTTGTCTCGAATAAATGATTGTTATCTACTTCAAGCAATATCATCGCCATGTGACTTAAGTGTGTATCGCATAGTATACCTTCAGCGCGATTGTTGTAGTCTATGGAAGCTTGCAACTCCAGGAGTGTCAAATGCGCGTTGACGACCCTATAATAATATATGATAAAGACATTTTAAAGTAAATCAATTCATCAGTTCCTAACATTATTTGACAGACATATTAGGGGAAATCGTTAGTAGCTGGCACCCGTTCAATAACTGGCCACCTCATACAAAAAATTAACCCTATACACCTATAATATAAATTATTTTAGTATAAGGTTTCAAGTACTGGCTACCCTTCAATAACTGGCCACGTCATACTAAAAATGAACCCTGTACACTTATAATAGAATTAATTTTAGTATAAGGTTTCAAGTACTGGCCACCCTTCAATAACTTGCCACGTCATACTAAAAATGAACCCTACCTAAAGTAATAATTAATATAATATAATTAATTGTAGTATAAGGTTTCAAGTACTGACCACCCTTCAATAACTGGCCACGTCATCTCCACTTATAATAAATCTCTAAATTAAAAAAAGAATCAGCCAGTTTGAAACTAAGCTTTGCGCGGTTCGAATGTTCTCAGCATCCCATGAACAGAAAAATATGAAACATTTTATATAGGTACATTATTATTCTAGCTGCAACTTAGGATAGTTTTTATCCGACTGCGACAGTTAATTAATTTTCCGAAATATACGACTTCATTTAATTTTTCATTTATTTTTATTGAAATCAAACGCTGCTCCAACTGTCAGCTATAAGAACCGTCAAATTTTCGTCAAAATGGCGGAATTGCTTTGTCTTTCACTTATTAATAATTTAAATCCCGTCTACGATAGACCTTTACGAGACAAATGCTAAAATATAAACCATAAAAAAATATTCGATTCTGATATGAGAACTTATATGCGCAAATGTCGTTTTATGTCGTAATTTCAATAAATGAAATCAACAAATTTGAACAATATAATTAACACGAATTTTTTTTTTTGAATGACAATGGCACGCGCTCTGCGCATTCAGCCAAAGTACCTGCGGCGCTACCACGAAAACCGATACTCAATGTTCATATATTTGCATCCCTGTCACTCGAGTATGGTTAGTGCGATAGAGATAGAGATACCCGAATATTTTCGAATTCCGAAGTTCGTGGTTATAGCTCAGGAATCGAAAATATGGTAAATAATCATAATGTATTTTCTCGAAATAGAATTAAAAATAAATATAGTCAAATGGAGAAAAAAACAAAGCAAGAGGTTATATAGGTAATGATTAAGTTATAAGAGTCCAAAGTTTTAAGAGGGGGTATGTTCTGTCCCTTTTCCGCAAAACGCATCTTCATATGAAACGATTGTTTTTTACTATGACGCTCGAGGATATTGACGTCACAGTCCCTCATTGTTTTCTCACTCTAACAAGCGACATTAAAACGGATGTAGCTTCATAATTTTTTGAGATATTTGAATGGGAGTTTCATTATCTTCTATCTATTTATACATAATAAATGCCTATGTCCTGACTGACTTATTCACTTAATCACTCACTCACTCACTCATCAACGCACAGCCGAAACTACTAATCTTAGAGAGTTGATTTTTGCACAGTATGTTGCTTTTATAACGTGGGCTAGGGATAAAAAGGGATTTTTGAAAATTCTACCCCTAAGGGGGTAAAATGGAGGTGCAAAGTTTGTATGGGAGAACCTTTTTTTTTTGAGCTATAGACTTAAACTTTGTAGAAAAATTAGTTATTATACTACAAATGAAACACTTTCAGCGTTTTGGAAAATTCTACCCCTAAAGGGGTAAAATAGAGTGCAAAGTTTGTATGGGAAAAACTACTTTTTTTTAAATAGAGACTTAAAACTTTGTAGAGAAATTATTCATTAGAATACAAATAAAGTACCTAGATTCAGTGTTTTAAAAAAATCTACCCCTAAGGGGGTAAAATAGGGGTGCAAATTTTGTATGGGGGAAACAATATTTTTTTTAAATAGAGACTTAAAACTTTGTAGAAAGATTAGTCATCAGAATACAAATTAAGTACTTTCAGCGTTTTAGAAAATTCTACCCCTAAAAATAGGGGGCTAAAATAGGGGTGCAAGGTTTGTATGGGGGAAACATTTTTTTTTTAAATAGAGACTTAAAACTTTGTAGAAAGATCAGTCATTAGAATACAAATAAAGAACTTTCAGGGTTTTAGAAAATTCTACCCCTAAAGGGGTAAAATAGAGTGCAAAGTTTGTATGGGAAAAACTACTTTTTTTTAAATAGAGACTTAAAACGTTGTAGAGAAATTATTCATTAGAATACAAATAAAGTAGAAAGATTAGTCATCAGAATACAAATTAAGTACTTTCAGCGTTTTAGAAAATTCTACCCCTAAAAATAGGGGGCTAAAATAGGGGTGCAAAGTTTGTATGTGGGAAACTATTTTTTTTAGCTAGAGTCCTAAAACTTTGTAGAAAGATTATTTAAATACAGAGAAAGTACTTTCAGCGTTTTGGAAAATTTCACCCCTAAGGGGGTAAAATAGGGTGCAAAGTTTGTATGGGAAAAACATATTATTTTTTAATAGAGACTTAAAATTTTGACGAAAAATTACTTATTAGAACATGAAAAATACTACATTCGGCGTTTTACAAAAATCATTCCCTAAGGGGGTTAAAAAAGGGTGCAAGGTTTGTATGGGGAACACTTTTTCTGAGCTAGACACTTAAAACTTTGTAGAAAGATTACTTATAAAAATACAAAAAAAAGACTTTCAGCGTTTTGAAAAAATCTATCCCTAAGGGGGATAAAAAGGGGTGCAAAGTTTTTATCAGGGAAAGTTTATGTTTTTGAGTTAGAGACTTGAAACTTTGTAGAAAGATTACTTATTAAAATACAAAAAAAGAACACAAATCGTTTTAGAAAATTCCACCCCTAATAGGGTTAAAAAGGAGAGCAAGCTTTGCATGGGCAACACTTTTTTTTGAGTTAGACTTAAAACTTTGCAAAAAGATTACTTATTAGAATACTAAAAAAGAACTTTCAGCGTTTTAGAAAACTCCATCCCTAAGGGGATCCTTAAGATCCTTAAGAAGGGTAGCCAGTGTTGTGTGGGAAAAACTTTTTTTTTTACTAGACTTAAAACTATTCAAAATGTTACTTATTAAAATTAATAATAAAGTACTTTCAGAGTTTTAGAAAATTCCACCCCTAAGGGGGTTAAGAAAGCTTTGTGTATGGGCAACACTTTTTTTGAGCTAGAGACTTAAAAGTTTACGAAAAAAGTTCTTTCAGCGATTAGAAAAATTCAACCTCTAAGGGGGTTTAAAAGGGGGTTCAAATTTTAAATGGCGAGCAATAAAATTTTAAAGTGTGAGTAAGAGATTTTTAACTTCGGTCTTATTCTGTACGTTAAAAGACTACAAAACTGATTTCAGAGTTTTTCCAAATTCATCCCCTAAGAGTGTTAAAATTGGTTCAAAGTTTGAGTATTTCAAGGCATTTTTAAAGTATGAGATTTTTAACTTTGGTTTTAGACTGTTTGTTTACAAACTAGAACTTTTTTTTTAATTATCCCCTAAAAGAGGGTTCAAATTTTGTATTGAGAGAAATCATTTTCTAAGACGATAAAAAGTTCTACGCGGACGAAGTCGCGGGCAACAGCTAGTACTAAAATAAATTATTTTTGTGGGGGAACAGAGTTCATTCTTAGTATGAGGGGGCTAGTTATTGAAGGGTGACCAGCTATTGGCGATTAACGCTAATATACAGGGTGGGCCCTGTAACTGGAGCAAAAAATTAAACGGTAGCTTGTGAACAATTATTTCGAAGTGGTTTTATGCGAAAAAAAAATATTTTTTTCGAATAAAAAAAAATATTTAAAATTAGTTTACTTGTATTTTTTTACTCTTCTGGAGTGATTATAAAAACACAATAAAAAAGAAAAAAATATTAAAAAATCACAAAACTATCTGTTGAACACAAAAATGCAAAAACTATTAGATAGATAGATAGATAGATAGATGTCATTTATTGTTAAAACTGTGTACATTATGACTTATTACATGATGTTACCTCAAAATCTGCATTGACTGCCGTGATATGATCTCGTGGTGCCAAGATACGTTACTTGGAGGTCATAACTTTAGATCAAAATTTCTCCGTAACCAAAAATTTTGAAAGTGAATGATACACAAGGGGTTACTGCAAATGCTCTAAGGAAGCCTCCTTTTGAATATTTGCTCGTGTTACAGGGCCCACCCTGTATGACATTATTCTTCGTTTGTCATGTGGTAAACACGACCATTACTTTACGCTAACTATAAGGCAATAATGGTAGCGTTTATCCCGTTACAGTAACAAGATAAATCATTGAGATCTGTCTGACGTTATAACTAGAAAGTGACGTATACTTGAACTATGAGTATAATAATTATAATTATCATGGGAATACAGAAAAATCCGCACCGAGCGGACTCCCACGACCTTTACCAGGCCATCAGTCCACCTTGTGGACCCACCCACGCTGCGCCTTCCGGTGCGTTCCGTTGGGGCGGAAAGGTTCTCGAGCGACCACACGTGTGAATAAATAAATTATTCCGAAATTTAAAAATTCCGAATAACATTCTCCGCTTTACGAAAATTTGGACGTCGATGATCTAATGGAAAATGGAATACTATAGGTTGGGTTTTGTTAATAGGTGTTTATTATAATCCTGAAAAATCTAAAATTCCTTCAGTGGAACATGGTTGTCAGAAAAAATTACTTTCGGACAAATGACTTTTATAATACTTACCTATACAGGGTGGAAAGATATGTCGGGCCCTGGAGGGAAACTACCTTAAATCCTTAAGCTGGCTCATTTTACTTGAAGGAGACATTCCTTTATTTTTAAAAAGAAATAAAACTGCGTTCAAAGATTTTCAAGCGCAGAGCAGGTTTTTTATTTTGCTGATCGGGCTTTATATTTCTATACTATTTTAATATCAGTGGTAGTGCTGCCTCTGGCGGCAGAACATTGCAGTAATGTTCCCTATTGAGAAGAAACTGATATATTGTATGTAAAAACCTATCAACTGGACACAATTTATTGTCGTACAGATGCAGATAAGGCGATTGCAACCCTCAAAATGTTGTTCCGCTCGCTCACTGGTATTAGCTCGATATGCTGTGCTCGTCGCCCGCGCAGGGAGTCCTACGTGCGACATTTTAAGACAAAATCATATAGTCAAAAGAAATGATTATTTCGAAATAAGCTACGTTCAGATTTTAAATAAATGAATAACTAGTCTGTTTTCAAAAGACCCGCAAAAATATCATTTATAGTTAAAAAGCAGTAGCAAATTTTAAGTAAACACATCCTCTTTTCAAGAATTATTGGAATCAAAATTTACCTACTAGAATTTCAAAGATTTATAAAGAAATATTGCAGCACAAGACATACTTAACATTTTATTTATTTTGTAATTTTTCTTATACTTTTACTTTTAAGTTTATTTTATCGACGCTGGAAAGGAGAAATGGATATAAGCGACATTTTTTCACGGCATTTCTCCTTTCCATCAACGATAATGTTCTGTGTTAGTTTCATATAATGGGATATGAATGGAATAAAGAGTAGTTGTATTGTATTGTAGGTACTGTAAGAGCCATAAGCTTTAAAAGCGGCCAAGTGCGAGTCGGACTCGCACATGAAGGGTTCCGTAAAATAAATTGCGGTTTACGATTTATGACGTATTAAAAAAAACCTACTTACTAGATCTCGTTCAAACCAATTTTCGGTGGAAGTTTGCATGAAAATGTACATCATATATTTATTTTTATTTTATCATTCTCTTATTTTAGAAGTAACAGGGGGGGGGGACACATTTTACCATTTTGGAAGTGTCTCTCGCGCAAACTATTCAGTTTATAAAAAAATTATATTAAAAACCTCAATGTCATTTTTGAAGACCTATCCCACCCGTAGATACCCAAAAAATTTTTTTTTGAGTTTCAGGTCTGAGTATAGGGATCCCCAAAACTTAATGTTTTTTTTTTCTATTTTTGTGTAAAAATCTTGATGCGGTTCACAGAATACATCTACTTACCAAGTTTCAACAGTATAGCTCTTATAGTTTCGGAAAAACGTGGCTGTGACATACGGACGGACAGACAGACAGACAGACATGACGAATCTATAAGGGTTCCGTTTTTTGCCATTTGGCTACGGAACCCTAAAAACCAACATTTTGCATATCTACTCGCCATAAGGCAAAAGAGTGAAACCGCGTATCCTGACCTAGATCTTACAAGGATGCGCACACGCAGCCGTCGCATAAGTATCTAATTTTTATGAGCCGTATCAACATACTTTATAGTAATAGGTTATCGATTCCGTGGAAATGTGTATGTAGTAGCATTACTGCCTTTGTGATTGTGTTAATTCATAAGTTTAAGCGAGTGTATCCGGGCATGCGACTTCCAAGTTTCAATCTGATTAATAAACTTTAATTTTCACATTTTTTTCTGGAGGTTGTGGGTACGAACCCCGGTCTCGTACCGCTTTGAAAAACTTATATGTAAGAAATATAATTTGATATTTAACAGTGGCTTTTCGGTGAAGGAAAACATCGTGAGGAAACTGGTCTAATGCCAATAAGGCTACTTTTCCCTCTGGGTTGGAGGGTGCCAGTGGCTTTCGGAAAACAAATCGTGGGATGGCACAACCGGGAATAACCGGAATAACGCTACTACGAGGATGGATGAATGAATGAATGAATGAATGATTTATTTGATAAACACAATCACAATATTAAATACAAATGCTTAAAACTAGGAAAAAATAAAAAGAAGTACAATGTTGAGGGTGGTCTCAAAAAGGAGTCCACTCAGCATGTGTCGGAGCATGGAAAACCCCGACTCTGATTTTCAGTGAATCCTTTACACAAATTACACGACACAAATAAAAGCAGATCTAAATACAAATATTACAGAAAGTGCAGTGCGCAGGTACCTACAGCTTGATTAAGTCTTAAGATCTTTGTTTCACCGTTGGACTTTTAGGATTCTGGTATCAAAGAGTGGTGGACACCATTGTCGAGTCTTTAGGTATTGTCTGTCAGTCCGTTGGACCAATCAGCCTAGCTCATGATCGCTTTCATGTGCAATATATATAAAGTATTCGTCCCTTACTAGTAAATATATTAGTGCGAGAAAGACACATATGTTAGTGCGAGAAAGATACATATGTTAGTGCGAGAAAGATAAATATGTTAGTGCGAGAAAGAAAAATATGTTAGAGTGAGAAAGACAAATATGTTAGTGCGAGTAAGACAAATGCCTTGTGTCTGACATTTATAAACGGCTGTATCATATAAAAAGGTGCATGAGATATGGTATAATTCGCTTAGGTTGATATAAACAATAGAAATATTTTGAACGTTGTCATTTCAACATAGCTGGATAGTAACCTATATTTTTACGGGAATAAAATACTAATCATAAACCTAGTACAGACCCAGACCTACAGTAGTAAAATTACTTTGACTCGTCGTTGGTTTTCTGAGATTAAATAATTTTTTCCCGTTTCTCATGTTATAAATTTCAAGATTTCTAAGTAAAATGGGAAGGTTAAATTAAAGAGGTTATAATGGAAGGAAAATAAAATGTTCTTTTCCAACGTTCCAGGAAAACAAACTTATTAAATTGAATTGAGGTTACTTGGGTTGGGTGATTCTGCGCGGGTATTTAGTAAAACTATTAAGAGGTAAAGTCTGTGAGTGTGTTGTTTTGTAAGTGTGTATATAGGTAACTATTCATCCAATTTTATCCCATGGCTGGGTTGTCAAACTCAAACCAACTCAAATATTTATTCGTGACAAACAATTAAAATAAAGTTCAAAACGGACACCGCAGCCAAAAACGCTACGAAATTTGAGCAATGCAATTATACTACTATTAATAACCCAGACCTTAAGAAATACCTTAAACTGAATATAAAAAGATTATGGAACAGCTGTTGGGTAAAAAATAACAATAGTGCCTTATATGAGATAAGAAAATCAGTATTCGAAAAGAGTAAATTCCATGTAAATAACAGAAGAGACCAAGTAGTTATGAATAGATTAAGAATAGGACATTGTAATGTTACTCATTTGTATCTCATAACTAAGGAACCTAAGAAGAAATGTCTAAGGTGTAGTAGTGATTTATCTGTCAAACACTTGTTTATTGATTGTCCAATGTATATCTCAGAACGATTAACTGTTAATCTTCCTAATAACCTGAAGGATTGTTTAAATAACTCGAAAAATTCTGTAAAATTTCTCAAATTTATCAAGTACTACAACTTGATTTAATAGTGTATCCCTATAGTGGTCGCTAATGACCTTAGCTGTTTCAGCGACCTTAAATAAATAAATAAAAAAAAAAAAAGTTCAAAACTTTGTTCTTTGTAGCTTTGTCAGTTTGTATTTAATTATTAACCTGCAGAACGACTTAGGCCCGCCATAGACGGACTTGCTTAGAGCAGTCGAGCGAGACCAACGGCACGAGATCAGTCGTCCAAGTTAGTTAGTTAGTTAGTCGTTAAGACAGACTAAACTAAGGAGTGCGTCTATAGAGGCACTTATGGGACTTCAAATATTAGTAGGTCGTAGGTCGATCACGTAACGCATTGTACGAACGTCGGGTAGGTCTAAATGTCACTTTTTATATGGAACATTGACAGTTAAATTATACCGCGTTCGGAACGTTACGTGATTACCCCTCAGTAAATATATAGAATGAATGTTCAAGATCGACATGGGCTATATTTAATCGCGCGGCTTTGTTTGCGTTCTTTCTATTAAGCGTGCGGGTTTGACTGGAACAAAATTGAACTGTGCGATATACATAGGTAAGTACCTGATAGCCCAGTAAATTAATTCTTAAAATGATTGTGACCAAAAATTTGAAGTTAATTCTATTATACGACGACGCTAATCTGTAATTTCAACATAATAAACTGTATCTTGAATTTAAATCTTTCCATGTTTTTTAATTTTTCGTATATGAATTAGTCATAACAAATAGAGAAATAAGCAGTGTATAAACTTCTCATTGTGACGTCCTTAAGCATATTTTATAAACAAATAATAGGAATTGCATTATTCATAAGTTTTTCGAACAGATTCGACGCCATGACAGTCATCGGAATGTTATTTGGATCCGCGTGAGGGAAGCCCACAGTGTCATCGGATGGCGTCAAGAATCCGAGTGCAACTCAATAAAATTGGGTCTCTGGAATGCAAAAGGTACATTGTCGTTCTTGACGCGCTGGCATGTTTATGCGTCTCCGTGTTAACTGGGTCCTCCGCCTGTACACCCCATACAAGAGTAACGAGTCTTACGTTGCCCGGTGTCGACGGCAGTACTAATATTATTGGGAATTTTGTGCATCTTTTAAATTGATATTGTTAACCCTGTGTGAGTGAGTGATTAACGGATTCATCTTTGACGGAACTCTATTCTAACCTATGCTAATGCTGACCGACCTCGGCACACCCTGAAGAGATTTCGGTATGTTTTCAACAAAATTTATAGCGCATCTAAATGTAAATTAAATTAGACGAAAACTTATTATGTCCGGGAAATTAAAGATCAATGTCATTAAAAGTATTTCTGCTTATGATATAATGATCAGTCTAGTTTCAGATACAAGGCAAAGTCTGCAGAGTGTGCTTCATCGCGGGAGCCTTAATAAATCTACAAGATAAAATCCGGGACTGTTAAGTATTAATATT
Source organism: Epinotia brunnichana (assembly GCA_963854355.1). Taxonomy (NCBI): domain Eukaryota; kingdom Metazoa; phylum Arthropoda; class Insecta; order Lepidoptera; family Tortricidae; genus Epinotia; species Epinotia brunnichana. The sequence goes on along the minus strand of OY977941.1, from coordinate 8,466,224 downwards.
CAGTGAAAATCAAGGATGATGCAATATGCAAAATTTGTAAGTAAATACGTTTTAGTCACTTTAAATATCAAACAGCATCCAATTACTGCATGGGATGTTCAAATATTTACTGTATTACATCGTGTTTAATTTCAAGTATTATTTTGTTTACTTAAATATCATCTTATTCAAAAGTCTGGCAGATACATTAACAGAAAATTGAAACAGTTTCATTGACTTGCTTATTCAAGATTTAAATAAAATATACGAGACCTTGTAATTTTTAGGCAGAAATGGATCATAGTGAAGTTCATACTTTTACATGCGTTTTCCAGATTTTGTTGCTGTCATTACTGTCAGCCATAAGCTGTTCACCATTCGACGACGGGAAGTACAATCCTAAGAAATACCGCGTTGATGACGATGGTCGGTACTATCGGCCTACCGGCGAAGGCAAATACACCAGAGGCGATGAAGGCAAATATACATACGTGTACAACCAAGGGCTATACCCCGATGACGACGGAGACTACAGATATATCCACCAGGAGGGCCCAAACGGAGGTTTTGGCGGCAACGGGGGAAATGGCGGCTTCGGCGGAAATGGAGGCTTTGGTGGAAATGGTGGTTTCGGACCAAACGGCGGCTTTGGCGGAATTGGGGGATTCGGGGGTAACGGGAACGGGGGAGGCAATGGCAATGGGGGAGGCAATGGAAACGGGGATAGGTACGGCGACGGAAGCGGCCGAGAAGACACGTCGTACAAGCGACAAAAGATCGATTATAGCAAGAAGACATACGCGGGGCGATATCCTTATATCCACAAAATAATAAATTCGCTGGTGAACCAGTACGTGTCTCCGGATTATATCAGTTTCGGAGACGAGTTCCAGGGCAGTTCGTCGCATTTCAGCAAGGTGCACGCCGACAACGTGGTGGCTGTCAAGTGCCACTATCTCAAGCCACAGGCCAACGCATCAGAGTTCGTTACGCAGTAAGTACCTATAAACATAAAGTAGTTTCTTAGAAAAATATAAACCAAAATTCTTAGAAAAATATAAATCAAAATACACAGGCTGGAAATTCGTAATTAATCTAAAAGTTCGTTGAAATCTTTGAAATAAAACTTTGCCAGGAAAGTGGGTTTCAAAACATTTAGAGAAATGCGATTCTATGAAAAGTGATACTTGTAAAATGCATAAAATTCATAAAACTATTCTATAAGTTACAGAGTGTTTGCAAATTTCGTACGGTAAAGATCATGTTTTTCCATACAATATTTTGTGATTTTCATGAAATCACAATAATGTAAATTTTTAACAATTGGACTGCCTGTAAGTGGGTATATTTTTACCAGAATGAAATCGCAAAATTACTTTAATTTGAGATACAATTTGTTTAAAACGGGCCTATTTACTACTAGCCTGATGTATAAAGAAGTAAGTCCCTCAAATATAACGATGTTGGTACCTATATGTTCCTCCTCTGAACATCAATACACAATAGAATGGTGGGTTGCACTGCACCAAACCTTCTGTAATCGTAAGCGGTTCTGAATGTATGGAAAGTTTGACAAGTTTCTTGGGTTGCACTGCACCAAACCTTCTGTAATCGTAAGCGATTCTGAATTTATGGAAAAATTGACAAGTTTCTTGGGTTGCACTGCACCAAACCTTCTGTAATCGTAAGCGATTCTGAATTTATGGAAAGTTTGACAAGTTTCTTGGGTTGCACTGCACCAAACCTTCTGTAATCGTAAGCGATTCTGAATTTATGGAAAGTTTGACAAGTTTCTTGGGTTGCACTGCACCAAACCTTCTGTAATCGTAAGCGGTTCTGAATGTATGGAAAGTTTGACAAGTTTCTTGGGTTGCACTGCACCAAACCTTCTGTAATCGTAAGCGGTTCTGAATGTATGGAAAGTTTGACAAGTTTCTTGGGTTGCACTGCACCAAACCTTCTGTAATCGTAAGCGGTTCTGAATGTATGGAAAGTTTGACAATTTTCTTGGGTTGCACTGCACCAAACCTTCTGTAATCGTAAGCGGTTCTGAATGTATGGAAAGTTTGACAAGTTTCTTGGGTTGCACTGCACCAAACCTTCTGTAATCGTAAGCGGTTCTGAATGTATGGAAAGTTTGACAAGTTTCTATGGAATGACAGCTGCCGGCGCCATATTTAACGTTGCGCGGTCTGTAATCGTAAGTTGGTGCAACCCGCTCTAAACTAGTTCATCAATAAATTGAAAGTTCAGTCGTCTACAAAGATATGTAACTATGTATCTTTGTAGACGATGTATCCACTTTTCCGCCACCTTGCATTGTAAAAAGGTCCAAAACTCTATTATTTACAATGAGTAACTAAATGTTTAATGCTATCAAAATTTGGTGCATGAGAGAGAAGAACAGGTAGTCCCCAAGTCACCCCTTGTCCTTTATACAAAGTTACATTACTGGTATGGCCCCGTCGCCATTTTGTTCGTAGTTCGAAAGATTCGACGGAACCCCGCACAGCGGGGCACCTTTTTCTGGGCGGTTTGCCCTTCGGGCATCTGAAGCCGAGCCTAACCTACCTAGTGCTTCGCGAATATGCAAGGGCTGGTTGTGTAGCTTGGTTATAAGAATAAGAATTTTTATTAATTCACACATAGGTTAACAGTATTACACCAAATCACTTATGTGGTACCTACAAAATACATAACATAACTAAAGATATTTATACACACTTTATGCAAAATTTAAAACATACGGTAACGATATAAAACAATAAACAAAAACTAAAATAAACTCATAAACAACTTCAACAAGAAACATGTCCCAGTTTAAATCTAAACTCTGTTATGCGATAAGAATGTTAATACTTTTCTACAGAACACACCAATACTGTCAGCAAATATGTCTATACCGTCGGCTTCCTGTATTATATGGTTTAGAGCTGTGCGCGCTCTGGCAGTAGGAGCGTTCGCACCGCGCCTCGTGCGCTCGCCGGCTACAGCGAACAGCCGCCGCGGGCGCCGCGCCGCCACCGCGCCGCCCGCGCCGCCCGCCGCGCCAACCGCCGGCCCACTCGCTCGCGGCACCTGCAGGCCCATGCGTTCCAACACGGACGCGTTGTCTACTCTATTATTTAGCAGCTGGTAATAGTGTACTATATGTATAAATTTTCTCCGAGTCTCAAGCGTGTGAAGGCCAGTCATTCCCGAAACAAACAGGGATGGGTACATGAACGGATAGTATCCGTATCGTCGCTTGTAGATATGCCTGGCGAATTTCTTTTGGATTTTCTCCAACATTGTGCTGTATTTGATCTCATGCGGATCCCACACTACTGCACCGAATTCAAGTCTACTGCGGATATACGCATTGTATAGCATGATTGCGACTTTGGAGGTCGAAAATTGGGAAGCTATCCTCATTATGAATCCCAGCGTTTTAGATACCTTTTTGCAGGTCTTCGTAATATGTTGTCTAAAGTCGAGTTGGGTGTCCAGAGTAAGTCCTAAGTCTCTTATTTCGTCGGTCCGTTGAAGTGGGTTGCCGCGAAGGTTGTACTCAGTAGCGATTGGTGAGCGGAGTCTAGCAAAAGTAATATATTCACATTTCGAGGCGTTAAAGTCCAGTCTATTGTTATCACCCCATTCAGCAATAGCGTCTATGTCATTCTGTAGACGTACTCGGTCATTGTCGTCCCTAACACGGTGGAAAAGTTTTATATCATCTGCGAACATTAGACATTTAGCCGTGCTGACGGCGCTCGGCAGATCATTAATCATGATTAAAAACTGGGTAGGCCCTAGCGTGCTGCCTTGACTTACACCAGAGCGAGTGTAGTATGTTTGAGACTCGAATCCAGTAAGTTTGACGTATTGTTTCCGATCTTGTAGATAACTGGCAAAGAATTTTAAGAGCCTAGGTATAAATCCTATATCTGCGAATTTGCGCAGGAGGATATCGTTATCTACAAGATCAAAAGCTTTGCGAAAGTCAAAGTAAGCTGCATCTACCTGCACTCGAGCATCTAAAGCTTCGGCTATGTAATCGACCAAGACTACGTGATTCGTCGTTGTTGACCGACCTCGACGAAAACCATGCTGAGAGTCATCCATTTTATCTGTGATCTGCTGAGTGATAAGATGGTCCACTATGGATTCGAATAATTTGCCGAACACCGACAGTACTGCAATAGGCCTATACCCTGTCACGTCGGATCCTTCGCTACTCTTTGGTACAGGGGTTACTCTGGATAACTTCCAGCACGATGGATATATGGCACATTGCAGGGAAAGATTGTATATATAAAGAAGTGGTGGTTCTAAGACAGATATACAATCCCTTGCCAAAAATGGAGGTATACCATCCGGTCCAGCCGAAGAGCGCGGCTTGAGTCGCTTGGCGGCACGCCGCAGATCTGTGACGCTGACGGCGTCCACGGCGACCCGTGCCGAGTCAGGCACGCCTCCACTCCTCGCTGCGCTGTTACGTGCTGCTTCTTCAGCGTCTAGATGGGGTACCTCACTATGGAACACAGAGCTAAAATAATCTGCAAAAGCATTCGCGGCATCTTGTCCCGTAACTGTTCTATCCAAGTAAGTGTAGTCGTCGTGTCGTTTCAAGTCTTTGCGTTTGCTTTTTACGTATTTCCAGAACGTTGTCGGATCGTCGGTTATGTCACGTTCAATGTTTTCCTTGTACCTTTTATACTCGATATCGATTAAAAACTTAGCATGGCCTCTATAGTATTTAAACATTTCTCTATTAAATTCGGAACCTGTTTCCTTATGCTTTTTAAAATGGAAATATTTAGTTTGTAGAGTGTGTACAATTTCGGGAGTGTACCAAGTCGGGTAGACGTATTTTCCTATAACAGGTGGTCGGCTGCTTTTACTCGGGACATGCTTAGATATACATTCATTTAACTTAAGATATAATGCCTCCGTCGCATCGTTGACACATCTAGAACTTAACACGGATCCCCAGTCAATTTCAGCCATATTAGCATAAAGTGCACTAAAGTCCGCCTTACGAAAGTTCCATTGTACTCGTAGTGATCGAGATATATTATTAGAAGGCTGTGCGTGGAAATGTACGGTATCGGCTCGCGCACGCGGCAGTGACAGCGTCACCTCGAGCGGCGGGTGGTAACCGTCGGGCGGCACCAGCGCGGTGGCAGCGCGCGACACACGCACTCGCTGCTCGCTCAGATCGCTAAGAACCAAGTCTAGTAACCCATCTTGATGGTTGTGAATGCTGTTGTATTGGTGTATTTGGCAGAACTGAAGAAAACATTCAAATTGCTGGCGGACGTGTACACTACATGAATTAAGGTTAAAGTCGCCTAACACTAACACATCCAACTCTGAATATTTGCATATTGCATTTTCTAGACAGTTCAAAACATTTAAATACTGATCATCTTTATAATTCGGCGGAAGGTAAACAACACAACATAACAACTGCGTACACTTGTACTCTAATTTGACTATTAGGACTTCCATATCATCAGAAATACCATCAATGTCAGTTATTAGGCGCGCAGAATAGTTATTTCGCACCGCAAGTAGTACGCCCCCCCACCCAACGTCCCCCGCGCGGTCCTTCCGCAACACCACATAACCAGGAGGAAATAATTCTGCGTCGTGGACGGAGCTATTTAAAAAAGTTTCAGTAAGTGCAATAATGTCATTATCGGAAATAAGTAGGTTATTATAGAACAAATCGGTTTTGGACCTGAGTCCTCTTACATTTTGATAAAATACTGAGGTATATAAAAATGACTTATTTTTATTCTTTTGTACTTTAGCGACGAAAATTATCCCTCCATGGTTTGATACAAATGTCCAGTGCCCAGTTTTCACTGGCCTGAATCAAGTCCGTCAACTTAGGCGGCACGCCTAGCTTAAACGAGGCATAATTTCCGCGCGCATTGAGACCTTTGACAGTGCACACGTCTTCATTACCACAAATGTTTTTTAAGTGCAGCCTTACTTGATCATCAGTCGTTCCCTGTTTGACATAGAAGAGATGTAGGTATGTCATTTTTTCAGAAGCCTGCAAAAAGGTGGTACCTGGAGCTGCTGAACCTCTCACTGTGCTGGCTGATGAAAGACGCGTGCGCTTAGATTTCGGATCAGTCCAAGTCTCGTTATCTAGAGGGGCAACTTCCACTGTGTCTAACGGACTCGATGAGGTACTAGGGATGTTAATGGTGGACGGTGTTGTAGTGTGTCCTTGACCTTTCTGTTTCTTGACCTCCAGCGACGACCTAGACTTTCCTTTGGCTGTGTTCGATCCGCTGACATTGGACTCCTGATGAGAGGTAGGAGCGCTAGTTGGGACCGTTTTAATTTGGTTATGTAAGCTGTATAAGAATACATGTATGCAGCTTGGGCTCGCCCTATACGCCCCTCGCCCCTCATACCCCGCACGATTGCCCTGTTTAGACGGCTTCATCGACTGACTGTATTGGTTTATAGACTGTGCCTACACTAAACACGGGCATTGTGTCGTTGACTATAGGGCATTAGACTAATAAATAGTCAAATCAACAACATTTTATGAAACGTCAAAAATACTGAAACACTCTCTGTTAGTATGGAATTTGCAGCGATATACCAAGGAAATACAGACAAGTCTCGTCAGAGTTTTCTATGGTCAAACGGCGTCCTTTATAAGATGAAGCTTGATTTAGTTTTGTTTGTTGATAATGTAAAATTTTTTACTTATTTGAAATTTGAACATAACCGCCCAGAAATAGGAGCCCCGCTGTGCGGGGTTCCGTCGAATCTTTCGAACTACGAACAAAATGGCGACGGGGGCATATCGGTAATGTAACTATGTATAGAGGATAAGGGGTGACTTGGGGACTACCTGTACTTCACTCTCATGCACCAAATTTTGATAACATTAAACATTTAGTTACTCATTGTAAACAATAGAGTTTAGGAACTTTGTACACTGCAAGGTAATGTTGAATTGTTTTCTGATTATTTTTGTTTTGACTCTTGTTCTGCTTAGATGTCATGTTTTTAATCGATTGCTGCTGACTGTACCTACACTATAATAAAGAAACATTTATTTTCAAAGGATGACCTTTATGATGTCAATTTTTGTTTTGCGTGCGTCCAATGGGTAATAAAATCGAAACACCTATACGGTCAACGTACTGGGAGGTTTGAATACCAAGAAAATTTCACACTCTTTTATTAGCATTGAATCATTATATTATACCAATAACCGTAAATAACTGTCTAAGAACATTATTTGAAAGTGTATATTTAAACTCGTACATTCCAATGCTTTGCCTCCATTCTGAAAACAATCTATATTCAAATTCTCCTGATTATCAGTGCTTGGCGTTGATATTGACGTAAACTTGGCTAAACGTAAAAATCACAGATTACATTCAATATGATTTCAGTGCGTCAAAAACACATTCTGGAATAGGATTGTTTCCTCTTGTTAAAATTGACATCGTAGTGTAGTTATGTGGATAGTAAACCATTATAAAGGTTAAATTACAAAACACAATCAAAATCATAGCAAGATACTTGAAAGTTAAGAAAAAATATTTTTTTTTTTTCAATCGTCCTATTTAAAACTAATAGGTGCTTATAGTAAGTTAGAACAGAACCAGTAGCATCAGGGCAACACATGTATGTACTGAAAGTAAGACGAACGGTATTGTCTTGCAGGAAAACTTTTAAGAGTCAATTTTTTCAAACCATCAGTGATCGTAAGTAACGTCCGTTAAAATCTGTTTGTATGGTGAAATCATTGGTTTTTTTGTTGTTTGTTTGACATTGTTCTATAGGATGTCAGCTGCCGACGCCATATTTAAGTAAGTGGTTGATGCGATGCATTCGCCCTAATTCATGTACAATTTAGATTCAGATTAATTTATTCACAATATAAGATTAGATTATAAATAACATGTCAATTTACAAGAATCCCTATTGTGATCGATCGTCAAGAACATTCTATAAAAATAGAAGAATAATAACAATTTTAACACAACCAACTATGTCCACTTAATTTAAATTCATAATGTCATAGATATCAAAGTTCACCTAAAAGGATCGTCATGCATGACATATCTACCATAATTTAATAAATTAAAAAACAAAATCAGAATTTAGCATTTGTGTCAAAAAATTCACTTATAGAAGTCAACTCCTCCAAATTTACCCCTCGGTCCAATCTTTGCCCAGGAAGTACATATGACTAAGAATACATTTATCTTGTTGTTTGTTTTAAATTTAATTTAATTAGTCTAGTAGAATAAATAATAATTGTAATAACCTTACATTTTCTAAAATAAAAATAGGTAACATATATACATAAGTATATATAAATTAATAATAGATAGTTACATTAATCTTAATCTACCTAAGGAAGAGCGGTGTCTCCCAACACAGGCAATCTTTTGCTTACAGGGAGGATTGGATCAATTACCTCAAGTATTTAATGTAACAAATAATTTTGTATTTGTATTTTGTATTTGTATCTGAGAATCTTTTTATTTGGTAATAATTGAAGTTAAATTTGGTATTCTTAGTTGTAATTTGGTATTCTTAGTTATAATTTGGTATTCTTAGTTATATTTCCTTCCTGGGCAAAGATTGGACAGAGGGGTAAAGTTGGAGGATTTGACGTACAATGGATTTTCCAATAGAAAGTTTCTTAATCGTATAGACTAGTCGGGTAGACGTTCATAATAAGTTGAACCTATGACGCGCGGGTATATAGGTTATAGGTTGTACGCGGGCTGGGTTTCCGCAACTCGACGTCATAAATGCGCCTATTTTGCGTAGGGGTTTTGGCACTACTGTTATTCGTGCCAACCCAGTTCCACCAGGAAGCCTAGCAGACCCTTTATGTTGCCGACGGCCTCCGGTAGTGACCCCGGTGTTCCGAGGTGTTTTGCCCTGTATTCCGCCACTCCAGGACATGTCAGGATGACGTGGGCGGCTGTCTCGTCCTCTTCCATGCAAGCTCTGCAGAGAGGACTGTCTGTAACACCTAAAGTGAAAAGATGTTTGTTTAGTAGTGCATGACCAGTTATAGCTCCTGTCAGAAGACGGAGTGCCGGCCTCTTTAGCTGTTTTAGCTTCCTTGACAATCCGGGGTTGATTGTCGGGAGGGCCTCCCTGGTTTGCCTGCAGGTTCCTAGGGTGTTCCAATGTTTTTGGTGTTCTACCTTGGTGTTTAGTCGCAGTGTGCTCCGCAGCCATGCAGAGGGTAGAGGAATTGTGGGTTCCGGTCCTACAGCTCTTGACTCTGAACCCTCTCTAGCCAGTGCATCCGCTGCATCGTTACCGCGTGAATTGCTGTGCCCTTTGATCCATTGCAGGGTTATGTCGCTGTCATTACATACCTCTGATAGGACCTTGTGGCACTCGTGTATCAGCCCAGAAGTTGTTGCGTGACCTTGCAGGGCTTGCAGTACGGATCGACTGTCAGAAAGTATGCGGATGGGATATCCCCTTACCTCCCTGGAGGCGATTGCATGAGCAGCCATTATTATGCCCATACACTCTGCCTGGAAGACGGTGTTGTGGGTCCCTAATGGTGTCGAAATGTGTATGTTTAGGTCCTCCGAGAATACTCCTGATCCGGTGCCTGACCTTGTCTTGGACCCGTCCGTGAAGATTCTTAACTCTCTGGGGTTAAGTCCTTCCTGGGGGGTTTCGTAAAGTTCCACGCGCGGGTATTTTTCTGCAAGTGCCATGTGACGTGAGACTGTTCTTAGACGTCCTGTTAATCGATTAGTCTTATCTTATACCTCGACACGACTTAACATGGGTAAGTTACGTCTCGCAAACATCAGAACTTCAAATAAGTATGTGGAGTGGTGCGTCATAATTTTGTGCGTTACGAAGAGTTCCCTGCATGAATCTCGAGGTTTCACACCGGCCAGCGTTCGTAATGCCCGTTTTTGCATTATGAAGACTCGATTGGCATCCGTTGAGTTTCCCCAAATGAGAGTTCCATGTGTCATTAACGAATGATAATGAGCATAGTACACCGATTTTAATGAAACATTCGAAATTAGTGCTAACTTTCTCCGTGCAAAGACCGCAGTACTCAACCCAGAACACAGCTTATCGACATGGCACTTCTAGTTTAGATTTGAGTCTAACATAAAGCCCAGTAAAAGGAAAAAGCTCTGTCTATGAACGGCAGAACAATTCCGTTCTCCTCCGAGTTCAAGTATCTGGGCGTTACAATCGACCAGAAACTGACCTGGAATCCGCACGTTAACGGAATTTTGCAGAAGGCTAAAGTAGCCCTCTCAATCTGCTGTCGTTGAGCGGGGAATAGATGGGGTCTAAAACCAAAAATTGCCCTGTGGCTATACACGTCCATTGTGAGGCCGATGGTGTCATACGCCTCTTTGGTCTGGTATAGGAAAACGACACAGAAAACAACAATAACTAAGCTCAGCAGTCTGCAACGGACTGCTTGCATTATCGTTACTGGAGCCATGTCAACCTCTCCAACAGCTGCTCTGGAAGCCGTGCTGAACCTGCCGCCCCTGGACCTCCACTTGGAAAAGGAGGTAAAGTCCAGCATGCTCAGAGTAGCGTCCGTAAGGAAAGGCGACTGGCTATCCACAGCCTTGAGAACACTCAAGGACTCAGTATACGATATACCTGTTTTAGGGATGCTACTTGACACAATGCCCCCAAAACTTTGCACGCAGATAAACTACTCTGTGGAACTCCTAAGGAGAGAGGAATGGATTACTGAACAGCCTCATAGATTGGAAACCAGGTAGCCTGAAGTGGTACACTGATGGCTCCAAATCCGGATCGGAGGTAGGATGCGGAATATATGGAGAGGCACCCAGGGCAGCGATCAGTCTGAACCTGGGTAAGCACACTTCTATATTCCAGGCAGAGGTATACGCCATTCTAGAATGTGCGACAACGAATCTGCAAAGCGCCTTCCTTAATCATACTATTTATATCCACTCGGATAGCCAGGCGGCTCTCTTGGCTCTTACCTCTAACGTCACAACGTCGAGGCTGGTCGAGAACTGCCGGGAACTATTGAATGACCTGGGTACCAAAAACAAAGTAATTTTACGTTGGGTCCCAGGGCATGCAGGCATCAACGGAAATGAAAAGGCTGATGAGCTTGCACGAGCGGGGGCGAAGGGAACACACTGCGGACCAGAGCCGTTCTGTGGTATCCCTAAAAGTCTAACCAAGCTCACTCTAAAAGCCTATTGTTTCTACAAGACCATTCAAGCCTGGAGAGCTAACCCAGGACTGAAACATTCCAAGGCACTTATTAGAGCCTTTAGCAAAAAGGCGTCTTCTGACGCCTTGGCGCTAAGTAGGAACCGTCTACGCATGCTGGTCAGGGTGCTTACTGGGCACTGCCGCCTAAATAAGCACATGCAAACGATAGGACTGTGTGACACAAGGCAGTGCAGATTCTGCTTTGAAGCAGAGGAGACGCCTACACACATCCTAACCGATTGCCCTTGCCTCATGCGCAGTCGTAACTCCTTCCTGGGCAAACACATCATGTGCCCGGAGGAGATCAAATTTCTTGAGTTCAACAAAATCCTGCAACTCTTCGAGTTTGCAGGACTTGACCAAGAATTGTAGTAAGTGGCGATCACAATAGATCAGCGATGGTCGCAGTGTTACAAGGGCTTTGACAGCCCGAAAGCCACTACCAGAATAATAATAATAAGCCAAGGAACCTAGTTTCGTTGCATAATGGTATTGTACAATTAATTGTAGCGGGTAACCAGGGAGGTACAGTTAAATTCCGTCCCGAAAAAATCATGACATTCGAATTAGTGACGTTTAAAAGTAACCCATTTGTACAAAACTACTGCTGCAACTGCCTACATGCGTCACTTATCGTCGCACCAAGCTGTTCGTGCGTTTGCACACTAACTACGACCGTAGTGTCATCTGCAAACATCACGGACAAGCCTGTGGTGACAGTAGGCGGGAGAACATATAGGCCAAAAACATGGTGTTTCCGAGGGTTGATGCTTGAGGGATGCCATGGTTGATGTAGCCATAGTCAGACTCAAGAGTTTACGGATAGCTTGACTTTGAGCCTTCGATTAAACAAAAAATAACTAAATCAATCGTGAGCCTTATCTCCAACGCCATAATATATTAATTTATTTAATAGGAGCGTATGACTGATTATGTCAAAAGCCTTTTATAGGTCACACATAATACCGCTCATCTTGTATCTGTTGTACAGCCCTGTTATACCTAATGCAATCAAACATCTTGTGAACCGCTGCAGTTGTTGACATGTTCTGTCTGTAAGCGTACTGGTTTGGTGAGAGGAGGTCATTTGCTTCAAGATGGTCCATCAGACTAGATGACAGGATGGATACCACAATTCACGAGATGGTCGGTACTATTACGGTGATCGGCCTATAGCTATTGACGTCCGTCTTTTCGCCCTTCCCCATACCCTAGTACACTTCAATACATCGGCGTAGACGCCAGTTTCAAAGATAATATTTATCAATACAACCCAAATGTCAGAGACGACCGGATAGATACAAAGGATAATATCTAAAAAAATATCATATGTATCCAAGGTTTTACGCGTCTTTAACATTGGTTGTATTGTCCTGTGTAGGAGATTGTGTGTAACTAGTAACTACGGGTAGACGAAATACAGGCACATCTGGGTTCCTAGGTGTTGATGTAGGTACTGTGCAGATAATGACTCATCATTTTGAATACTGTATCGAGATGCAATTTAAAAAAACCGGCCAAGTGCGCGTCGGACTCGCGCACGAAGGGTTCCGTACCATTATCAATAAAAATATTTATTTTATTCTGTTTGTAGTATTTGTTGTTATAGCGGCAACAGAAATACATCATCAGTGAAAATTTCAACTGGAACTATCACGGTATCAGTGAGGTACAGCCTGGTGACAGACAGACGGACGGACGGACTGACAGCGGAGTCTATAGTAAAATAGGGCCCCGTTTTACTCTTTGAGTAAGGAACCCTAAAAAAATAAGAATTCAGCTTGCCTGGCACTTCACTGTCTAATATTTTGGTATTCGAAATAGAATCATGTTAGTTGAACATATGCTGAGATCTAGTTTTTGTTCCTATTTGTCATTTACAATCCTCCATATTATAGCCTTACTAGAATTCTCGCTTTCTGTCAATTTATTTTCTATATGCGATTGTTTAGCACGCAGAGTGGCAGATTAAAGGATGACTCACGCTGGAACGGGCCGTGTCCGGCCCGGGCCGTTTTCCAAGAGAAACGACGGCGTTTTTGAGCTGCCGAGCCATACCAAAGCCCGGCTGAGCCACGGCCGGGCCGTGCCGACACGGAGCGGCTTCCGAGCCTCGGCCGTGGCTCGGCCGGGCCTGGGTATGGCTCGGCCGCGCAAAAACGCCGTCGTTTTTCTTAGAAAACGGCCCGGGCCGGACACGACCAGTTCTAGCGTGAGTCAATCTTTAATAAGTCGAGAATAGTGAGCAATGCAGTCTGATACTTAGCGATTGTTAGGATATTGGCGTTTTATTTCTTGAAGAATACATGTTACATCGTAAAATTGTGAACATTAGTCTAGAATTCTGCGTAAAAAAAAGCGGCCAAGTGCAAGTCGGACTCGCCCATGAAGGGTTCCATAAAATTGCGGTTTACGATTTATGACGTATTAAAAAAAACTACTTACTAGATCTCGTTCAAACCAATTTTTGATGGAAGTTTGCATGGTAATGTACATCATATATTTTTTTAGCTTTACCATTCTCTTATTTTAGAAGTTACAGGGGGGGGGGGGGGGGGAGGGGGGCACACATATTACCACTTTGGAAGTTTCTCTCGCGCAAACTATTCAGTTTAGAAAAAAATATATTAGAAACCTCAATATCATTTTTTAAGACCTATCCATAGATAACCCCACACGTATGGGTTTGATGAAAAAAATAATTTTTGAGTTTCAGTTCCAAGTATGGGGAACCCCCCAAAATTTATTGTTTTTTTTTTTATTTTTGTGTGAAAATCTTAATGCGGTTCACAGAAAATCTACTTACTTACAACAGTATAGTTCTTATAGTTTCGGAAAAAAGTGGCTGTGACATACGGACGGTCAGACAGACATGACGAATCCATAAGGGTTCTGTTTTTTGCCATTTGGCTACGGAACCCTAAAAAGGGGTAAATCACTGTTACATCTCGGAAAGTGTTCCAACCCACGACCTATCATAGTTAATGTAAGTTAATGACAAACATCATCCTCCTAGCGTTAGTCCCGGTTGTGCCCCTAAAGGAGCCCGGGGTCCGCTTTGACACCTAATCCAAAGAGTTTAGGCATTAGTTTCACGAAAGCGACTGCCATCTAACCTTTCGACCCAGAGGGAAAACTAGACCTTATTGGGAATTTGGGAATACACCGGTTTCCTCACGATGTTTTTCTTCACCGAAAAGCTAACGGTAAATATTCCGTACATAAGTTCCGAAAAACTCATTGGTACGAGCCGGAGCTCGAATCCACAACCGCCGCTTGACAGCCGCATGCCAGAACCACTAGGCTACTGTAACACCAGGTTAATGACAAACAAACTTGGTGTGAATAAACCTAATGACTGCGAAGACAGGCAGCTCCTACTTGTATTTATTTGATACAGTATCGATGGATATATACATGTTAACAATAACGCCCACGCTTGTCAGCCCACGCAAACAATTAATTCAGAGCTCAAGTAAATTAGGATTCATAATACGATTGTATTATCACAACCACTTAGAATCCTGAATCTTCTACAAAATAATATTCCATTTAATGTTTCTAGAAATAATTGAATCAAAAATAACGAAGCATTCCAGAAATGTAGGTAGGTATTAAAATTAGTGTGCTATTATAAAATTACTAACCATCTTGAAGCTGATCTGAATCGTTAGAAAATTAGCCTTTTTATCAAATTTACAACATTCCGTCCATCCATAGAAATTAAACCCTTTATCAATACATAGTATAAAACAAAGTCGCTTCCCGCTGTCTGTCTGTCCCTATGTATGCGTAGATCTTTATAACGACGCTACGGATTTTGATGCGGTTTTTTTAATAGATAGAGTGATTCAAGAGGAAGGTTTATATGTATAATACAAACCATACATGCATGTATTATACACATAAACCCGTGCGAAGCAGGGGCGGGTCGCTAGTTGACATATAAAGGCACATTCCTTTTTTCATTGAGTTTTAAGACAAGGAAGATTCAGCTTTATATTCTAACAAAAATGTTGCAATGGGCACGAGGTTACATTTCCGGAATAAAATGTAACCTACATTCATTTTACGGGAACTAAATTATTATGACAAATTTCTTCACAATCCAATGAAAGGTATGGTGTTAATATGGATAAGTACTTAAAAAATTGGGGCAACATTAATAAACAAAGGAAACTTAGTTAGTTAAAGCTTGTCTTGTTTTTAAATTCCAGGTACCCTCCTCGCCTGAACGCCGCGCCCGGGGAGAAACCAGGGTCCTACTACAGTTTCAAAGGCACCAAAGTACTCAGCACAGTCACCAACTCTCTCACCAGCAAACTCAACCTGGAGTACGAAGTGTTCGTCAGGATCGTAGAAATCACAAACTAATAACGTTCATTTGTTTACTTATTTATTAACTTCGTAACTAAAGTACTTATGTAATTAATCTGAAATAAAGAGGCATGTTTTTGAGATGAGGGTTCTTATTGAGGGAAATGACTGTGAATTTTTGGTTAATTTCAATCAATCGGGGTAGTTTTATTTTAATGTAAAAATGTAAGCTGCAATAGGCGCCGCCATTACTGGGCGTAAATATAAATGCCCAACATTATAGGGCGCGATATGTTCCCGCTCTCGTTGTTTTAGAGAAATAGTCAAATACATTATGCTATTAGCCGCATCTGTCCTTAGCTCGTCACTGATGATGATATTATATGATGATGGATGATGGTACAAGTGATTTATTATATCCACGGCATTGCATTAAGCTATTGTAAACACTACGGTGCGCAGACTTTTAAGTGACACAGCTAAAACTTCTAAATCAGTTATCTTCACATTGTCTTGGTTGAATAAAAATCACCATAAATTCAAGTTCCATACTTTAAAGGAATTCAATACCTTACAATTTTGCAAGGACAACAAGGTCTCCAATTGATCTAATTCTCAACCATAGGCGTGGTTAATATATCACGCATCAACCCAAATACGTCGCGTTGAATGCCAACATAACAAATAAAATTTACATTTTCTGCAACTTAGACGGATATCTTCGGCTAACCATTTTTGAATTTGGTCTATGTATAAAAGAACCGATGGTCGTTTAAAATGTATCATTCGAGTTAATTCGCTCAGTTCAAGCGTTCTTTTGTTAACATGAACCTGATTTTGGTGAGTAAAAAGTGATATAGAAAAAAGTATCTCATAAAAGAAAATTAGAAATATTTTTTTAAAACACTCATCTATTTATATGGGTACTAAGCGAAATTATAGAAATGACCCTCCATTTCACCAATTCATCCACTGAATAAATAGCATTTTAAGTAGCAAATAAGAGAAACGAACGATTTATCAAATTGGTTGACCGTACTTGTTTATTTTAACTAATCAAAAAATTATACTTCTTACGTTTAATAACATGAATCAGAGCTAATTAGACGTTTGTGCAACATTGCAATACACCTTAATTTCTTGTAGGTAAGTGTAAGGTTTCGCCGTATTAGAAACGAACCCATTTCTTTCCGTCAGAACGAAGTAGGTATGTTATTTTGCAATATTTTGATGAACATAATTTGGAGCCTTGTGTAATATAAATAAATAAAAATAAACATGATTTATTGGGTAACATTAGGTCTACGTAACAGACAGGTTGGTGTCTCTTTTTATGTACCGGGGTACCTGTTGTGTCAAGAAATGTGTAATAAACAGTCATCGGAATTCTCGTAGCATTTTTGAGCTGTCATAGGGAATTCTCGTTTATCGACTTCCGATATACATATTTTATCGATACATTATAGAGAACAACACAACATATCAAAGAAGATTAAAAGTAGAGGTACACAACAGGCGGTCTTATCGCTAAGGAGCGATCTCTTTTAGATAACTTTTGAGTGGCTGAAAATGTTAAATAGAGATTTGCAATGAAAGCAATGAAAAATTTATAGTTAATAATTTTACATTTAATCAGATCACAAATTATTTATAAGAAATAATAAAATATTATTATTTTAATTTCTATTTATAATGTCTACTCGTAATGATAATTATTTTACATATTGTATTCTGTATTTATCGATATACATATGTATAATCGGAAGTCGACAAACGAGAAGTCCCTATGTCAGCTCAAAAATACTACGAGAATTCCGATGACTGGTAATAAATCTTTTTCCGTAGTCCCTTTTGGTGGTAGCTGTCCTCAGCCTCAGTAAAGCTGAGGACGATGGGCAGTACAAGCCGGTGGTGTACGGAGGGGACGATGGTAAATATCGTCCGGGCGACGAGGGCCGCTACTACGGGTCGCCAGACAGCAAGTACGGTGTGTACACCGCCTTAGATAATAGGTAAGCTTATAGGCAGGTACTTGATTATAAGCGCTTTTGTATAAAGAAAAACTTAATACATTGATATTTATACAATTAATCTTCTTCTTCTGGAAAAAAATCCTGCACTGAAATGCTCTAAAGAGGAGCCAGTGATCGCAGGAAAATTAGGTACAGTCGCCATAGGTACACTATAGGTGTTCAAAAATATCGGCACATGCACCCTAATGCCTTGAAAATAGAGGTGTGTTCCGATGTTTGTGACGTGCTTGTTGCTCCGATGTATGTGATGGAGAATGTACAACGTCGCTTTTCTTTTAGATTATGTATTTATTTTTAACAGTGATTATGATTATATTATCTTTTAAAGAAACCTTCAGCTTCAGTTTTGAAAAAAAGAACATACCCTGGTCAAATATAGCCGAATATGATATCACCAGTTTTCACAAAAGAGCTCTTAATATCGCCATGTCACCAGCTGTCATTTATAGAAGTCACATTGCGCCCATTAAAGCAGCATTCACTTAATGGGCGCAATGTGACTTCTAAATTCGAATCCCGGTAAGGGCATTTATTTGTGTGATGAGCACGAATATTTGTTCTTGAGTCATGGATGTTTTCTATGTATTTAAGTATTTATTTCTCTATATACGTATGTTTATCTTCGTCTAGCACCCATAGTACAAGCTTTGCTTAGTTTGGGACTAGGTCGATTTGTGTAAGAATGTCCGCAAATATTTATTTATCTCCTGTTTAAATTCACGGGACAAAGCCCGGTCCTTTGGAAGGCGTGCGTGGGGATATAGATCCAACACGTAGAGGCCCTTTGGAGACGAAGTTTAATGTGATGTAATACACCTGCTAGAACCCATTCACGGGTACATCGGTAGATACCCGTGAACCGGTTCCAACAGGCGTTGGGGCTATTGTGGGTTATATGGATAGAGAACGGGTTCTATGGTGATGAGATTTGGGTGGATTATGAAACTGGGCTATTGCAAAAAGGTCCGGACACCTGCCATAACATTATTGTACACAAAGTTATCGAGGCAGGCGGTGACTAGCCGCTCATTAAATGGGCCCCTGAAAGCGTCGTCGTACAGACGGCCAGGAGCAACACCGGGTGAGCGGCTCAGGGGTGTCGAGAGGTGGTGCTGCGCTTTCTCCGAAGTTACTCGCGGCGTTATGCCCTTTAACACTTCCACCCCTGGAGCATATAGCTCTGACGACTCCTCTCTGGACGGCCAATGAAGGCAAGCCAGAGCTGAGAGTCCTGCGGGCCCCCTTGGGGTTCCACTCCGACCGACGAAGACATGCCGGAGACGGAGGCCCTGACCGACTCTCGGGAGCACTCGGGTCCGTGGGGTCGTTACTCCCCAACAGCTCGCCACAAGCTGCCCTGCGGGCTTATTTATTATTATTATTATTATTATTTATTATTAAATGACAGCTGGTGACATGGCGATATACAGAGCCCTTTTGTGAAAACTGGCGATATCATATTCGGCTTATGTTCGATATGCATTAATTATCACATGGAAATATGGCAAATATTTACATTCAATTTCATCAGTGGCGGAGCGCCCGTTATTTGCAGTCAAGCATATAATTATATACCTACTAGACTCTTTCATAAATGTTTGGTTCCGGGTTCCCCTTCGAAAAATTTCACGCGCCGCCACTGTTGGGCATATATCGATTTGGCAAAAACAATATTATTATTATTTTGTTTGTGGGCCTTAATATGCCGCTTCGACCAGCAAGTGATCTATTGTGGCAGCCCTTGTTTTAGAGTTCACCGTTAAGTCCCGTTGCCTCCAGTAAATTCCAGATTCTTTGGGCGGTGATATGTTGTACTTCTTGTGGGTGCATTATGTGCCGCCCTAGGTAGGTAAACAGTATACTATGCCCAGTTACGGCAAAACATAAGGATCTTTTAAATGCATGAAAATGCAAGTATTAAAGTCAGGTTTGTTTTAGATACAGGAGCCTGATCGGACGGAATGGCAAATATGACTCGATCTACGCCGGCTACCAGCCCTTCTACGTGAAGGCGTATAACCCGTATTACCAGCCTGTGCTTACGCCTTACGTCAACTATGGAGACCAAAACGGGTTAGTTTTATTACTTTTTTGATACCGTGTCAGTGTTGGAAAGACAAAAATCTCATAAAAATCGGCCTTTACCGATCGGCCGACTTGAGACATATTATCTTGAAAAACCAAGTTAATAGCAAGATGAAAGGATGTTTGGAGCATCGATTTGTTACGTATATTTAAAGAAAGAAAATAGTTTAATAGTGCAAAAAATATTTGACGTGTTTCCGATAGCGTTAAGGCATATCCAAGGTACAGTTATCTGCAATTATAATAAAAAAAAAACTTTCAATTCAGAAAACTGGTTCCATATTTTGTTAGTAAATAATGCCTTAAACTACTATGTTAGACACATGAAATAGATAAAAAAAAAACTAACTAACAGGGCTCCTCCCGCGCTTCATCTATCCCCCCTGACGTGCAGATCTATGAAGCGCGACAGGACGCCAAAGACGCCAGAGTCCAGCCTCTCGGCGACCATCTGCAAGATACTGTTGCCGCTCCCCCGCACCAGTCTTATAGACGCCGACTTCTTGCGAATCATTGCGTAAAAATCGTCCACGGCAGCGTCGGGTATAATACATTAATTTCTTCATCGAACGAGCGAGCGAAGCGAACCAAGTTCTATGCTTCAGCGTGGTCCAAAAATCATTTGTCCGGTGTCTGTCCCGCTGTTCGCTTCTACTTCTTCGTTAATTATATACCTATATTTTTTTGTCAAGTCACTTTTTCCAAATTCAAAAAAATATATGTTTTGAAAGGGCAGGCTCACAGAGCCACTAGTAGGTATAATATTTTTTTCTAAAGCTTTGTCCCTTTGTCAGATCTTTTCGCGGGTTTCGTCGCGTCGTCAAATATTATTGCAAATGACAAATATAATGTTTACATTTTATCATCTTACGTGAGATAAAGTGCAAATTAGACATATATTTGACATCGACTGTGTTTTGCATCTTGCCTTACCTTAACACATTTGGATACCTACACACCAAAGGGACTTAAAGTCTCATTAACAATGCATTATCCTTTCCACACAGATTAGCAAAAGGATGAAACATGTATGTAGTTAAAGCAGAAGTTTAGTATCGTTTAGGTTCGTTTTATGGCTTTGACCGATAAAACTTCTCGGTATTTCGCAGTTGTGTGTTAAATTCCTAGCAGTGAATCATGAAAAAAACCAAAGGTGAATGCAAACACATTTCCGAAAAAACATTCTGCTAATTCGCACCTTTAACATGGTCACTTGATTTTTTTTTATTCATCTTAAATTTACCCAAGATAATTTGAGTCTATAGGTATCTACAGGAAGGGGCATGTATTCACGTACCTTTTTAGGTCTTGTTACTATGATAATAAGGCAACAAACGGTACGTGAATACATTTCCCTTAGAAAAAGTGTTCTTAGTAATCTTTTAAGAACCTCTCCATGTATTTCAAATGTCATCCACCTACCTATCTAAAGATTTCAAATAAGTCATGTTATGCTAAACACATTCATGGACACTGAGCAAGATACAATAGAAGAAACAGTAGAATTACGGCTACATCCATATACTGTCTTTGTCAATGAACTGACAACTTGTATGAAAAATTTTTTTTGGCAATAATTATTTTTTCTATAAAACGGATATACCTATTACTCGTATCAAGGAAATACATAGAAAATAAATCCAACAACATTTCAGACATCAAATTTTTTTTTACTTACTAGGGTTCTAAAAGTACGTTTTTTTTAAATAAATAAGTATTTTTATCCTTATTTTGGTTCATTTGGTGGTTCAGGGTAAAAAGTTAGTTAGATTTTTGAAATAAAAACCGGCCAAGTGCGAGTTGGACTCGCGCACGAAGGGTTCCGTACCATTACCTATAAAACCGGCCAAGTGCGAATTGGACTCGCGCACGAAGGGTTCCGTACCATTATCTATAAAAATTGCAAAAAAATCACGTTTGTTGTATGGGAGCCCCCTTAAACAAATATTTTATTTTGTTTTTAGTATTTTTTGTTATAGCGGCAACAGAAATACATAATCTGTGAAAATTTCAACTCTCTAGCTATCACGGTTCTTGAGATACAGTCTGGTGACAGACAGACGGACGGACGGACGGACGGACGGACGGACGGACGGACGGACGGACAGCGTAGTCTTAGTAATAGGGTCCCGTTTTACTCTTTGAGTACGGAACCCTAAAAAACGGCAAAAAAATCACGTTTATTGTATGGGAGCCCCCCTTAAACAAATATTTTATTTTGTTTTTAGTATTTGATGTTATAGCGGTTTAGAGTTCGCTACTGGGGTGTAAGTAAAAGGTTGTTCTTTACGGTTTAGTTATACAATATATTATGAAAACAGGTTAACAGGTCATGTGCGTACACAGTAACACTCAAGTAGCGACTGCGCTACGGAATCCGCGCCTTGCCGTTTCGGGACACATGCAGGCACTTAAGCCCCGCGATATGAGCCGAGCAGGCATGTCGCTATACAATTTCCCCCTTTAAAACAAAAATAAAATCATAAAACTATTACAATGATCTCTCTTGCGGGATCGCTAACCACATTTGTAAATAGTTCTAAAAATACATACATGAAATCAGCAGTCCGAGTGCTCATAAACTTATCTCGGATATCTTAAATAACGATTTGTCAAACGCTTAACTTAAACAAATATTTCTGTAACTTAATTTTATCTCAATGTTCTCAGTCCTCACTGATAGGAAACACTTGACAAAATAATATTAGCTAAAGCTACAGTTCAAAATTAACTCAAGAGCATTGGCTCATGATAATTAATGACCCACAGTATCCACAAAGTTCAATACAAACAAAGGTCTTTTTCTAATGGTTAGAACTCCATATTGTTTCAAGTGGTTGTGAGAAACACGCATAAATAGTTTCACAGTTCCCGTAAACTAGCTTGGATAACAGCGTTTCGAGTGGGCAATAAACCCTGACATTGTTAATGCTGTCAAAACACTTTAGATTTTTTTGGCACGGTCATAAAATTACAATCGTCAAGTTGCAGTCTGGCGCCTTGGAATTCTAATGACAAAAAATGAGTAGACGCCAGATGTGCATGTGCCCCGTTACTAACCGTTCTTAAAGTTCTCTGATTTTGTTGCTGTTATAACTGCGGTGAAATAATAACAAATGTTGGTTTCTTTTAATGTAATATGCAATAACCAAGATGTACCAACGTTTAACACCGCTAAATGAAGACATTACACAATGTATTATATTTAAATTCTTATAAAATGACTTAAGTACAATAATAATACTCTTGTAATCAATGTAACTCAACTAAGTAACTTAAACAAGTAAAACAAACTAATTCCATGTAAATGGTTTCGTACTTACAAAAGTTATTCACATTAAAACACAATAGACGTCAACATAAAAACATTGTTGTATAATCTAGTCTTATAATAAACACAAATGAGTAGGTAAATGCTAACCAGCCAGTACTAAGATCCGCTATCGTCATGCTACGCTATAACATAAACATCATTGCCCAACCGTAGTGGAAGGGAAAATAAAGTTTAGACCTATAGTGCCATGTAAAAAAAAATATATACCTAATACGAGCTGTTTTCGTATTCGCCATTAATAACCGTCCGCGAACCTGACTGGTTTCTTAACTACTCTGCCACTCCTAGTGGTTGTTGACTGTGCGATAGTTTCGCTTGCGCTTGGCGCGCTAATAGTGGAGTCTCGTACTATAGGACTTGAACTTGTATCACTCACGTTGTTCCACACATAAGCTGGCTTCAACCTATCAATTGAAATGCGAGCTTGTTTGTTCGGGAATTGAATAAGAAATACTTTCTCTCCTCTTTCTATTACTTTAAAAGGTCCATTATACGGTGGCTGTAATGACTTGCGTACAGAATCATCTCTAATGAAAACAAACTCACACGTACGCAGATCCTTGTGTACAAATATCGTACGCGTGTCACGAGCACTTTTTGCTACCGGTTTAAGCTTATTTATCTTATTACGAATACTATTTACTAAGCTAAATGGGTCACCTGACTCTACATTTTGAGAAGTAGTGAAAAAATCAGCAGGTAATCGTAATGTGCGACCGAACGTCATCTCAGCGGCGCTTACACCGTTGTCATTTCGACTAGCGGCGCGCAATCCTAGCATAACGGTCGATAGTTCGTCTTCCCATGAGCTGTCACAGATTCTAGCCATAAGGGCTGCCTTTAACGAGCGATGAAAACGCTCAACTTTAGCATTGCTCTGAGGATGGTACGCTGTAGTCCTGAATTTATTAATGCCTAGTAATACCATTAATTCCCTAAAAAGGCTACTTTCAAATTGACGACCCTGATCGCTCGTGAGTCTGATCGGGCAACCATAACGCGTGATCCATCCGTCGTATATAGTCTTGGCAACAACCTCGGCTGTCATTTCTTCTATTGGAAAAGCCTCAGGCCAGCTAGTAAACCTATCTATAATAGTGAGTAGGTAGCGATTTCCACGTGGAGATATCGGGAGAGGTCCGACCAAATCTACGTGTATGTGCTCCATCCGACCAGCGTCCTCAAAAGCCTGTAGCTTCGAAATTGTATGTCGGTTCACCTTTGACCTCTGACATTGTATACATGACTTTGCCCAATGTCCTACATCTTTGTTCATGCTAGGCCAAAAGAATTTTTTACAAATCATTTTGCGTGAAGTACGTATACCGGGATGACTCAAATTATGCACGCTATCAAATACTAAACGTCTAAGCTTCTCGGGTATGTACGGTCTTGCCTCATTTGATGAAATTTCGCAATACACGGAACTACTACACGTTGGTATTGCAATTTCTTTTAACACGATGTTATTATTACTTTTGACTTGACCCGACTGCGTCATCCGTCCCAGGTACTCGTCTTTCGCTTGCGCAGCGGCAAGTTCCGAGTAGTCAAGTACCGTGGGACAAAAAATTGTCTCTATGCGGGATAAGGTGTCGGCTACAATATTTTCTTTTCCACTTATGTGCCTTATGTCCGTAGTAAACTCGCTGATGAATAACAGTTGTCTC
The DNA here is from genome assembly GCA_963854355.1 of Epinotia brunnichana. NCBI lineage: Eukaryota > Metazoa > Arthropoda > Insecta > Lepidoptera > Tortricidae > Epinotia > Epinotia brunnichana. The sequence continues at coordinate 8,441,562 of OY977941.1, read as the reverse complement.
GTACGCCGTGGCGTTTCATTATTGTTACTATTTATTTTATGGAATGCATGACATAAGGGCTTATGGTCAGTATACACTATCAAAGGTCGTCCTTCGAACGACTTACGGAAAAACTTTGTAGCCATATACACGGCTAGAAGTTCCCTATCATAGGCGGAATAACTTTTTTGTGCATTATTTAATTTTTTCGAATAAAAACCTAAAGGTTCCCAAACACCATTAACTAACTGTTGCAAAACTCCTCCTACCGAACTACTCGAAGCGTCCGTCATGAGGGCTACCTGCACGTCTAGACGAGGATGAGCCAGTGTAACGGCTTTTTTTAGGCCCGCTTTACACTGCTCAAAGGCTACATCGGCCTCACTTGTCCATAAAATTGGTATTTTGTCCTTTTTCTTTGCGTTAACTAAATATCGATCTAATTCCGCTTGAATTTCTGCCGCTCCCGGTATGTGTGAACGATAGAAATTCAACATGCCCAGAAACCTACGCAATTTCTCCACTGTTTCGGGTTTAGGGTAGTCAACAATAGCCTTTACTTTTTCATCCAAAGGCCGAATGCCTGTGGTACTAACTTCGTGACCTAAAAATTCTAACCTCGGTTGTCCCAAACTACATTTTGCCCAATTAATTGTTATGCCAAATTTGTCAAAACGCTCGAAAACTTGCCTTAGATGCTCCTTATGCTGCGCCTCATCGTCGCTCGCAATAAGTACATCATCAAGGTAATTGAACAAAAAATCCAGGCCTTCCAGAACTGAATTATTCATGAAACGCTGGAAGGTCTGGGCAGCATTACGGAGTCCAAAACTCATTCTGGGGAACTCAAATAGACCTATCGGTGTTATAATGGCTGTTTTTTCAATATCCTCTTTGGCCACAGGAATGCAGTGATATGCTCTATTAATATCCAATTTCGAAAAAAACTTTTTTCCTGCCAATAAATATGTGAAGTCATGCAATCGCGGTATTGGGTACCTATCCGGCTTAGTAATCGCATTCAATGCCCGATAATCCCCGCAAGGACGAATTTCGCCATCTTTCTTTTTTACAACGTGTAACGGACTGGCCCATGCACTTTTAGACGGCCGGCATATGCCAAGCTCTTGCATAAGGCGAAATTCCTCCCTGACTTTTTTATATCTATCGGGTGGCAATGGCCTTGCCTTAGCGTAAACAGGTGGCCCTGTCGTCTCAATATGATGCACGATATTATGTACTTGAGCCTCCCTGAACGTTGCGGGCTTCGTAATGCTCGGAAATTGGGACAACAATTGATGGTACGGATGGTTATCATCGATAGTGCTAATGGTAGGCTGATCACTACTCACGATTTGCGCTTTCACCTTGAGCTCTGTCACCTGATCGACTAATTTCTGGGCACTTAAATCAACCAATAACTTATGAAAAATTAAAAAATCTGCTCCCAGTATTGGCTGCTTAACATTCGCAATGACAAATTCCCATCGAAATGGCCTACGTAACTTTAAATCTAAGAGCATCGATTTCACACCAAAAGTTTTAATTTCCGTGCCGTTTGCCGCGAAAAGTTTAAGTTCTGAGCACTCACCCGTACACTGTTTCCTGGTTGCTGGTATCACTGAAATATTTGCACCTGTGTCCACCAAGAAACGTAGTCCACTATTTAAGTCTGTCACCCGTAACCGACGGCCAGAAGTGATGGCACAGATTTCCGCCGAGTCCTGTGCCACCTCCTTTAGTTTTCCGACTTATTGTCCCAAGCACACGGTTGCACGCACTTATTCGCTTTCGGACCGAACCTATAATGGTCATAACACAACCAGTCCTTCTTTCCTTGGTTGGAGCCACTGCGGCGTGATGGTGAAGCACTCCTACTTCTGGATGCTGACCGGCCTCCTCGATAATTTCGGCCGTAGTTTTGTTCCGACCGCTCCAAGTCCCTCATCCGGTCGCTTAACTTGGCAATCTCAGCCAGGATAACTGCTGTATACGCCATGATCTCGAGCGCCTCCGGTATTTGCACTTTGTGTTTGTAATTTAATGTTGTCTTGTTGCCTCCGCCCGGCGCCGTTTCCGTTTCTCCGGTAATATTTTAACGCACTAAATTTCACTAAGTATTTAACTGTCCGGAACTAAACCGTAATATGAGTATATTCAATTTATATCGGGGTCACCACTTTAGAGTTCGCTACTGGGGTGTAAGTAAAAGGTTGTTCTTTACGGTTTAGTTATACAATATATTATGAAAACAGGTTAACAGGTCATGTGCGTACACAGTAACACTCAAGTAGCGACTGCGCTACGGAATCCGCGCCTTGCCGTTTCGGGACACATGCAGGCACTTAAGCCCCGCGATATGAGCCGAGCAGGCATGTCGCTATAGCGGCAACAGAAATACATAATCTGTGAAAATTTTAACACTCTAGCTATCACGGTTCTTGAGATACAGCCTGGTGACAGACGGAAGGACGGACGGACGGACGGACGGACAGCGAAGTCTTAGTAATAGGAACCCTAAAAAGCATCTTAGAATAACGTTTTAAATTGAAATAATCAATTAAAATGATATGATAAATTCATGTTTTTCAAAACCGTATTTGCCCCGGAGTATGCGATAGTGTTTACTATGTGGCCCGTTACACGAAGCTCCAATTTTAGAAATCTAAACTGGCAACACAGGTCAAATAGTCAGTCGTTATTTGTCTAGCGCCTCAGTATTGCCAGCCTAGACTTGTCAATTTGCGACTTAAAGCTATGTGAAACTGGCTACAGCCAGGTAATATCTGTGATAGTGTCAACTATATTTAATACTAGCTTCTGCCCGCGACTGCGTCCGCGTGGAACTCGCTTATATCGTAGCTCTATACAAACTTCCGGGATAAAACTATCCTATGTCCTTCCTCCGGACACAAACTATCTCTATACCCACCATATTTCATTACAATCGGTCCAGCGGTTTAGGCGTGAATAATTAACAAACATACAGACATACACAGTTTCGCATTTCAGCCTGTTAACTAAAGAATTCTTTTTTATTTTTCAGCCTCGAAGTTGAACCTTTTGCTTCATCCGTAGCAGCGGTGACGGCGCGTCCGTCTCTCTTTTCCGTTCCCGTTTTCCCTTCAGCTCGGCCCGTAGTCTACTCGGTCACTCCAAAGCCCTTGGCTTCTTACAATCATGTGGTCTATTCGAAGGCTGGCTACGAACCCAGCGCAAAGATCGTTAGACAGGTTAGTATTAATCAAGTTCAATATTTTCGTACGCCGATTGGCAAATCATAGTAATACTAGTACTTGTAGCCACAAGGCTAAAAAACAAAACAATAACACAATTTTTCAAAAACTTATTTATGAATTTTCATTTGATATTTAACAGTGGCTTTTCGTTGAAGGAAAACATCGTGAGGAAACCGGTCTAATCCCAATAAGGTCTAGTTTTCCCTCTGGGTTGGAAGGTCAGATGGCAGTCGCTTTCGTAAAACTAGTGCCTAAGCAAATATCTTGGGATTAGGTGCCTAATTAGCTCCTTTAGGGCACAACCGGGAATAACGCTAGGAGGATGCTGAGTGATACTGTAAAAATGGCCACCACTGTAATAACTATCTTTACACATATAAAACACTTACTTAAATAATTACTTTCAGGAGAATGAAGTGGACGCCGATGGCTATCACTACCTCTTTGAAACGGAAAACGGTATCGCGGCAGAGGAAGCTGGGAGGGTCGAACCTGCCGTCAACGGTGGAGGCACCAGGGCCAAAGGCTTCTTTGAATATGTCGGCGACGATGGAAAGAAGTACCGAGTGGAATACACTGCCGACGAAAATGGCTTCCGACCAACTGGCGCGCATTTGCCTAAAGCTTAAAATACCTTAGTCATCGTTCCCATTTGTTAATATTATGTCGAAATAAAATAATTTGTAGACGTGGAATTGGTACAGTTATTGTGAATGGGTAGTACCTATTAGCTCGACCAGTTGCAGTCACGAAATATAGTGTCCCGATAATACAGTCATATAGTACACGATAGTAGTACAGTCAAGGAACTTAATTCCCTACCCATTTCTTTAAAATGTCGTTAGACATTCGCAATGCAATAAGGTCGAAATTTCTATTTTGTAATAGTATTGAAATGTCAATACCTACGTATTATTTGTTACTTCACATTACAGATAACCTCTTTGCGAAAAGTTCACATTAGCTTTTTTTCTACATTTGTCATGACTGTGTCAGTGTCAATCGAGACAATTGTAAAATAAATTTCACGTTATTCATTTGAAAAATAAAATGCTTTCCGCTAACTATTAAGAGCTCAAATAGTGGAGTTACACTAGGAAAGAATAGGGATTCATGAGATAACACGTTTAAATATTCAGTTCACCACAGTTCACCATGTCAACGTAGTTAATCTGTTGCCTAGTTACTAACAAAACACAATACATGCGATATGTCAAAGTAACGCCGCCGTGCTCTAGCTAGCTCTTATGGTGACGGTTTGCTATACGATATTGAACCTTAGGTGGGTTGGAAATTAAATTCCTTGACTGTACATACTACACTTTGTATAGAATTTCCATACAAACTATCCGTTATTTTTGTTCTTGAGTTTAGTGGATAGCAAATCTCGTGATCCCATATTGTTTATAACATCTGATTTTACGAAACGTTTTTGTCAGAACTACGAGTATACTAGTAAAAAGCAATATAATATCCTGCAACCTTTTATCTAGATGCGAGCGTCCAATGTTAGTCATACCTATTTTCTTGCAAGTCTAGATATTTTATAAGTATAACACCTATTCTAGTACTCGCTACCTTATATATATACGATCAAAAATACGCACTATATTTCCACTGTCAGGTACTGACATACCCAGTCAGTGTATTTTAAAAAAAGTCAAAATTCAAAAAAATGCCTTAGGCTTTTGGGAATGCAAGAGTGAGTTTAGATACTTACGTATGTATAGCTCAAAAAGTCGTCATAATTTACAAATAAACTACATACAAAAGTTCAAAGTCACTCAAAGAAGTTAATCCTTTTTACACGTACAGGTTAATGGCGGTAAAATAGCATATTACTGTACAGATCCAAAAATAGACACATATTATTACTGACTTATTACACCTAAGTATTTTGTTACAAAAACTGTACCCTCATTACCTTTGAAGAATAATGAGATCTCATCATGCCATAACTATAAGTTGGATTAGGTAGAGTAGAAAAAGGCCGCTATTTGACCAAAATCAAAATATTTATTCTGCAAATAGTTATCCCACAAGGGCACTTTTACAGGTCAATATGTATTATTTATTGTTGATTCTAAATTATACATGACTCAAAAATAAACTACATTATCATTGTTCTACGTATTACAAAATAAGAGAAAAATGAACAATCCCTTTTTCTTAGAGACTTAATAAGGTCTCTTTAGGGTCAAATTTAAATAATAACTCTATATAATCAAATGAGAACAAGAGTGAAGTCTCTCATGTAAATTCAGCTGAACACTGTAAGTAATAAAGTTACTTGTCGTCCTTACATACGGTCAAAGAATTTAATTTCCTACCCACTTTGGACTTTGTCAAAGTGACGTAATCAATCAAAACGTAAGAGACTTCTTATGATTTTATTTACAGTGTCACTTTGAAATAGTCCTAAATGGGTAGGAAATTAAATTCTTTGACTGTACAAGAACTGACTGGACTCCACGAACAGCAGCTTCACGAGTATGATGCGCATCTCAGCCATCGCTTCCCCCGACAACTTGACAATGGGGAATGGATGAAAATTTCAGAAATGACTGATTTTTTTTGGTGATAGGAATAACCTTCCTTAGCGCTAGAAAAAAGTAGCAAAATTTTCAGCTATTTCAATTATTTTTGAAAAAAATATACCTACACCGTTTCCTCACTTACGTTTTGGGTTTAGGACGGCGAATAACACACTATCCTTGATCCGTCTCATATTACAAATAAAAAATTTAAATATCTGACCCTGGCAATGACAAATATAGCTGCTGCAGCTGTCAATATAATTGCCAGTGTCAGTTTATCACGAATATTTAAGATATTTTCTTGTAATATAAGACGGATCAAGGAAAGTGTCTTATTCGCTATCCTATACCCAAAACGTAAGTGAGGAAAACCTTTATATTTTTCAAAAATAATTGACGAAACTGAAAAGTCTGCAACTTTTTTCTGTGCTAAGGAAGGTTATTCCTATCACCAAAAAATAATTAGGCATGCCAGAAATTTTCATCCATTCCCAATTTTCAACTGTTCTGACCAATGAAAGTTCACTGTTCATTGCCGAGTCTGTAAGTAAAAACAGTCACTGGACACAATTATAACTTCAACATGCTTCGACCCAAAAATATACGGTGGATTGTTGACAATTTGTAAGGCTGTTGAAATAGGGACCCGTTATTCGATTACATAACGTTTCGTACGTACCTACTGAACCTAAATAGATGAGATCAAATACAATTTTTTATCATGGGATGATAATAATTGATTTGTCCTTTCCGTTATCCCTCTGATGAGTGAAAATATTTCTATGTTATGATATCCCCCAGGGGTATGTGCAGTATAAACAGTATTGGGCTAGAGTGGGGACTACTGCCCATTCCGTCTCATCATACAAAGGCAAAGACATATAAAGGCTGATGTGTTGATTGTGATATCCCCCAATAAATTAACAAATTAAACATATAATATTTATATATCTTTCTTTAAAAACAGCCATTGAAGAGTCCGCAGTAAGCTCGGCCGAATTTCACCTTCCCATAGATACGGAGTTTTGTTCTCATTTTAAAACTACGTGTTGGATTGTAACGAAACTTTGCATATACAATAACATGAGGTATATCTAGGTCTGTAATTAGTTTATATGGCTCCAGTTTAAAAAAACATATAGGGACAGTTTCGTGATGTCAGCTCATATCCAAGTGCAAGCGTACCTAAGTATGAGCTGACTAATCAGAAAATGCAGACACGAGGCAGCGGGGCCCGCAGGACGCTAGTCCCATTATAACCGCGTTCAAGCAAGGTGTTTGCATATATCAATAAATGTGTAATCTTTAGAAGTGCATTTTATTTAATCATTAGGTCACCATCTTAAATTGGTGACCCGCCGACGTGATTGAACAAATTAAAGTGAACAATTAAAAAACATTAAATTCAAGTGAATATTTGACGCGAGTGAACATTAGACGCTTATTTTCGTGAAATTAAAAATGCCAGACGACGATCCAAACGCCAGCAAAAGCGGGACTCAAGCACCACCTAAGATACAATTAGACCAAATTATTGTACCCGAAAACCAATCCGCGGAGGTCATGGCCATCTCAGTATCAAGTAGAATACCGGAATTTTGGATTGACCAACCCCGCGTATGGTTCATCCGAACGGAGGCCGTATTAACACCGCAAAGAATAGGGGATGATGCCAAATTCGATATGGTCGTTTCGAAGTTACCTAAAGAGGTCATACTCCGTCTTACAGACTTTCTCACCAATCCGCCGGCCACGAACAAATACCAGACGCTGAAAAATAAATTACTGACTACGTTGGAAGACTCGAAGAACCGACAGGTAGAGAGAGTGCTGGGGGGAATGGACCTAGGTGATCAAAAACCTTCGCAATTGCTAATGAAGATGCGCAACACTGCCAAGGACAGCTTTCCAGACACTACACTACGTATTATGTGGCAGAACCACTTGCCACCGACGGTACGCGCCGTGTTGGTTGCGTCCAGGGAGACAGACTTAGACACATTGGCCAACATAGCCGACGACGTCGCGGAAGCCACCAGGAGCCCTCATGTTGTGGAAGTAGCAGCACCACAGTACACGTCGCATAGGCCTTCACCAAGCAACTCAGTGGCAAGCGACACAGCTCTTATAATCGCGGAAATTGCAAAGTTGAGTGTGCGCATGGCAGACCTTGAGAGGTCAAGGCCACGAGCTCGAAGCTACGGTCAGCAGGGCCGAGGAGGACGATCAGCATCCAGGCCCAGAAGCAGTTCACGTCAAAACAGCAAAGCCGCAAGGAACCCGGATTGGCTTTGTTTTTATCATTACCGATTTGGAACTGCAGCCGCTAAATGTGTTCAACCCTGCGCGTGGGAAAGAAAACAGGGAAACTAGCGGGGATAGCACAGAGTACGACGGAAATCTGTGTTATCAACCCCGGCCGTCGTTTACGTATTACGGACTCTAATAGTGGACTTCGTTTTTTAGTGGATACAGGAGCAGACATTTCTCTATTACCGGCAAATAAAAAGCTACGTGTGGGTGAGTGCGCCAATCTTAAACTTTTTGCAGCAAACGGCTCAGAAATAAAAACTTATGGTGAAAAGTTAATGGTTCTAGATTTTAAGCTACGAAGGCCATTCCGATGGGAATTTGTCGTAGCCGATGTTAAACAACCAATACTAGGAGCCGATTTTTTAAGCTATCATAGGCTGTTAGTAAATTTAAGCGAGCAAAAATTACATGACCTTGTGACAGACCTGAACGTAGTCGCACCAGTCGTGAGTAGCAATCAGCCAACCATCAACACGGTCGATAGTAACCACCCATATTATAGTTTATTGTCGCAATTTCCTAGCATTACAAAACCTCCTACTTATAAAGAAACGCCTTTGCATAACGTTGTACACCACATCGAAACGACGGGTCCACCAACATTTGCAAAGGCAAGACCATTACCACCAGACAGATACAAGAAGGTAAAGGAGGAATTTCGCCGCATGCATGAATTAGGCATATGTAGACCTAGCAAAAGTCAATGGGCCAGCCCTTTAACAGTGGTGGCCAAGAAAAACGGCGAAATTCGCCCTTGTGGTGATTACCGTGCACTAAATGCACAGACTAAACCAGATAGATACCCGATACCAAGGTTACAGGACTTCACGATCATACTGAACGGTAAGAATTTCTTTTCCAAACTAGACATAAATAGAGCATACCATTGTATTCCCGTAGCAAAAGAAGATATCCAGAAGACAGCCCTGGTCACGCCTTTCGGCTTATGGGAATTTCCGGTTATGCCGTTTGGACTCCGTTGTGCAGCTCAAACGTTCCAGCGGTTTATGAACAGCTCAGTTCTGGAAGGTCTGGATTTTCTATTTAACTACTTAGACGATGTCCTTATTGCAAGCGACACTGAGGCGCAACATAAGGAACATCTTAAGCAGGTATTTCAGCGATTCGATAAGTTTGGAATTACGATCAATCTAGCCAAATGTAGTTTTGGACAGCCAAACCTGGAATTCCTAGGTTACGAGGTAAGTACGGCAGGTATTAGACCTTTAGAGGAAAAGGTTCGGGCCATAACAGACTATCCTAAACCGCAGACCATCGAGCAGTTGCGCAGATTCCTAGGCATGCTCAATTTTTATCGCACGCATATTCCTTCAGCGGCAGAAATACAATCACGGCTAGATCAATATTTAGTAAATACAAAAAAACGCGATAAGACCCCTATCGCGTGGACTAGCGAAACCGAGGAGGCGTTTGTACAGTGTAAAGAAGGCCTAAAAAAAGCCGTTACACTAGCACACCCCCGGTCGGATGCAGTTTTAGCTTTAATGACAGACGCTTCGATCAGTTCAATAGGTTCTGCACTACATCAATTAGTCAATGGCATATGGGAGCCGTTAGGGTTCTTTTCGAAAAAAATAAGTAAAACTCAGAAAGTATACTCCGCATATGACCTTGAACTTTTAGCTATTTACCTATCCATAAAACATTTTCGCAAATCATTCGAAGGCAGACCGCTGATAGTTTATACGGATCATAAGCCCTTATGCCACGCATTTGAGAACATAGGTAGAAGTAGCAACGAAACGCCACGGCGTACAAGACAGTTATTGTTCATAGGCGAGTTCACAACCGACATACGACACATAAAAGGGAAAGAAAATGTTGTTGCAGATACGCTATCGCGTATCGAAACAATATTTTGTCCCACAGCGCTCGACTACGGGGAACTCGCCGATGAACAAGCAAAAGATTGTTACTTAAAAAAATGGACACAAGCTAACCTGATTCAGAACGACGGAAATAGTAATGTAAACATAAAGTAAATCGCGATACCTACATGCAGCAAACCCGTCTATTGTGAAATGTCAACTAAGGAGGCAAGACCATATTTGCCACAAAAGTTTAGACATATAGCGTTTGAAAGCGTGCATAGCTTAAGTCATCCGGGCACGCGCACTACTCGTAAAATGGTTTGTAAGAAGTTTTTCTGGCCTAGCATGAACAAGGATATAAATAGTTGGGCAAGATCATGCATTCCGTGTCAAAAATCGAAGGTCAGTAGGCACACGATTTCTAGATTAGAAGCATTCGAGGACGTCGATCGTCTGATGCACATACACGTGGATCTGGTCGGTCCATTACCGACATCACCGCGTGGAAACCGGTACCTAGTTACAATAATAGACAGACGTACAAGCTGGCCTGAAGCTTTTCCTATAGAGGAAATGACCGCTGAAGTAGTGGCCAAAACTATATTTGATGGCTGGATCGCACGACTGACCAAGGACGTCAATTCGAAAGTAATTTATTCCGCGAACTAATGAAACTGTTAGGTATAAATAGGATTAGGACTACAGCTTTCCATCCGCAAGCGAACTCAAAAGTTGAGAGATTTCACCGAAGTTTAAAAGCCGCCCTTATGGCCAGAATTAATAGTACGAGTAGCTCATGGGAGGATGAATTGTCGACAGTGATGCTTGGCCTGCGCGCCGCTGGCCGTAGTGATAACGGTATAAGCGCCGCGGAGATGATATTCGGACGTACCTTACGCTTACCCGGAGATTTCTTTAGTACTCAGACTACGGAGCCTAATGATCCTTGTAACCTAGTTAGCAAAATTCGCGAAAGTATAAGTAATTATAAACCGAAATCCGAAGGTTCTCGCAATAACCGCACCTTGTTTGTATACAAAGATTTACGGTCGTGCGAATATGTGTTTGTAAGGGACGATACAGTTCGAAAATCGTTACAACCACCATATACTGGTCCATTTAAAGTAGTAAAGCGTAACGATAAGATATTTGTAATTCAGTTTCCAAACAGGCAAGCTAGCATATCAATAGACAGATTGAAACCAGCTTACACGTGGAACACTGATGATGACGCAAGTACGCGTCCGAGTTCTGTAGTAGGTAACGCTGCCGCGCCCGCGCCCACTACGCCGCGAAGCGGAAGCGAGGCTAGCGCACAACCACCCATTCCGCGCGCTACTACGAGTGGTAGAATAATTAAAACACCAGTTAGATTTAGAGATGTGTATTATTAAGGATAACTAAAACTAAGGTTTTATTTTATTTAGGTATATTCTACATCCATTCCATTTTTGTAGTATTCCAACCTGGTTATAATTTTGATTCCTTCGTAAACATTCTTTCTCCATCTATCATGGTGGTAAATAATGCAATGCTGCTATATTATAGCATCGCTCGGTAATAGCGGTTCAAAGTATTGGTTGATTAGCATTAAGCACTGATGACACCGCTACTAAGGCACCAAAGGAATGTGCTTACCTACAATGAATACGGTGTACTTTAGACTTAGGTAGTATGTAGATTTTGTGAATTAATGATAAATTGTTATATAAAAGCATTCGACATTTTGAAATGTATTTAGATACTTATTCAAATCACTTGTACACACGTCAAGTGTTGTATTTTCTTTTCTGTACTACTGATAAAAGTGTAAATTGTCCAAAAATGGGTTACGGACAAAGTAAAGAAGAAGGGTCACGCAACAACATTGCCATTGCGGAAGTCCATAGTGTTACTGGACAAGTGGACACCAAGTTAAATTATTTCGGAGTAATGCTCATAGTGATCTCCATAGTGCTGGTGCTGTTTCTCCTTTACTTCATACAAGCTAAGTGCAGGCAGTCTTTAAGGAATTGGTTACAAAAGGCGGTAGCGAGAGTGCAGCCAACGGCAACTCTGAGGGAACACCCGCAACCCAAACAACAACCTGTAATTTATTAGTGAAGTATGTACCGCTAAAATAAAACAAACATTAGTTTTAACAATTTATTTGAAAGTTTTATAAAATGTGTTATAATTAATTATGATTCTATGTTTCATTCTGTGTGCGAGGCCAAGTATCCTGTAGGTACGCGTCGCGCTATGTCAGCGAAACGCGCACCTGCATGAAACTCGAGCATGATGATAAGACGTAACTGACGCAAGTAAGTAATAGCGTAAGGCCGCGGGCACACAGGCCACGATCCCAGAAGAGAGATCGATGTTTTTTTAGATTAAGTTTTTTTTATCTGATTCTTTTATTTTTGTAAAAGGGGGAAGTAATATAGGGACAGTTTCGTGATGTCAGCTCATATCCAAGTGCAAGCGTACCTAAGTATGAGCTGACTAATCAGAAAATGCAGACACGAGGCAGCGGGGCCCGCAGGACGCTAGTCCCATTATAACCGCGTTCAAGCAAGGTGTTTGCATATATCAATAAATGTGTAATCTTTAGAAGTGCATTTTATTTAATCATTAGGTCACCATCCTAAAAACAAAAGAAATACAGCAACAACGAGTTTTGTATGAAATACTTAAATTTTCTATATTTTCTTTAATATGATATCTGAAGCTACATAAACTAATTACAGACCTGGATGTTACTTAACTTATTCTAAGTACAAATTTTCAGAGCAAACTAGCTAGTTGTTTTAAAATGAGAGCGTAACAACGGTTGTTTGGAGAAGCGAACTTCGGTAATGCGGACTCTTAAGAGCAATGCCTAGCTGAGCAACTTTTGAAATCTCAAATTTTTGACGCAGTGTTTCTGTCGCGCTTTTGTGGGCGGCGGGAGCTGTCTATGCGATAAGGACAACTGCAGCTCGAACTAAAATTCCCACGCAAAAAACTCAAAATCGAGGTGTTGCTCTCGACTATTTCCTCCTCCAAAAGGAAGAAATGCAAGAGGAAGAAATAATCTACGCCGCTATGTTTTAATTATTTGGATATTTGTAGTTATATTTGTATACTGCGCCTTTTTTTTGCAGCCATTTCAATTCAGCCGTTTTTGCGATTTTTGAGGCGCTGTAAGTTTCTTTAAAATAAAAAGATACAAAAAAGCGAAACATAGCGGCATAGATATTGATGATATTGACCTTATTTGAAAAAAAACATTGCTCTAGGTTCAAAAACCAGGGAGGAAACAGTCGAGAACGTTTGTATGGGAAAATCACAGATAGGCATTCTTTTATGTTATAATTATTATTCATGGTCACCTAATGTGTCTAGAAATATAACGAAAACGATTTATATATCACGGCAAACAACATTAAATTGACATGTCAACTTTATGTGTCTAAATCGTCCATCTAATGAAATATTCATATTTATTGAATTAGAAGTAGATCACGATATTTAGGATTAAACGAAAAAATATCCTTTTCTCAAACGTGCAATGACATATTCTCTTTACGTTCCTTATAATAGACTCGGAAGTATCCTTTTTCGGGCGCAGCATCTCGAGGCGGCCTGAAATGTGATTTCATTCGCTTAACTTCGCTGAACCTACGGCGCCTTAATGAGTTATACGTTGCAATTTTTTATTTATTTTATTTTATTAGGTACTTATAAGTACGCATTTGACCACTATCTCACCTGACGGGAAGTGATGATGAGCTCGAGGGTGTTACATGCATACCTAGGCAATTTACTCTCGTCTTGAAAATATCCAAGTTATATCTACGTAGCTGGTATAACCAACGCTGGTGCTGGTGGCGTGGTGGTTGGTATTAATTTTCAATCTAAATTGAATGACGTTATGACGGAACCCGCGCATGAATAATTTTCAACGATTGATATTAAATCTTCCTAAAGTAATATCATTGGGCTGCTCATTTAAGTTGACACTAATGGACGACATCAACAAGGCTTAACTTCATAATTTAAGAATGTGTGACACGTCGGACCTTTACAACTTTAGTTGTTCGACATTCCCAAGGAGTTAGGATTCAAATTGGGTGTTAGGTTTCGTTCAGACTGGCGTATATGGTAAGCGCGAAGATATATGGTCTATTGGGCGTGGCGTAGCGTTATTAAAATTATAAATACACGTTTATGATATTGTGTTATACTCGTATATATACAGGATATCAATTAGTGGCCATGTGGGCTGTAGAACACGCGAGTGTGTCTTAAAAAAATGAATCGACAAATAAAAACGATATAATTATTGAACATGTTCACAAAATTTCGGTTGAGAAATGCGAAATGCAAAGGAGAGCAGCCGGACAGACACCGTACATACGACATAATGTTTGCCCAAGCTGAAACGGAGAACTTCGCTGGCTCGTTCAATTACTTTTGTAATTACGTACGGAACTCTAACTACAAAGGTTTTATCTTCATAACTACTTAATCTACTTATACATGATAGCCTTATCTGACGGCTGGGTAAATAAAATAAAGTAAATTAGGTAGTCAACTATGCGACATAGGGTAATTTCGCCGGTTAGATCACCTAATTTATCGTGCCGGTTTGCGACCACTCAGATGAGTTTGTAAACTGAAAGGGTTTTTCTCGTTTTTTAGTAGATTCCTGTTAAATAACTATTAAAAAACTAGCATACGCCTCACGGTTTGCTTATTGTATTGAGATGTTATATCGTTCATTGAACAAACCTTGTCCTTCTGGTGGACGCTAGCCGAAGCTAGTCGCGGGACCGCCATAATGACTACCCTACCCTGAACACAACAGAAAAACTATGGATACACACTCAATCAAGGGTCAATGAAAGTAACTGCTAAATGAGGCTTGGATTGGTTGTACAGACAAATGACAAGGAAATTACAATAGGTAAATACCTGTATTAGTGGCAGCAACTGTTTAGCTGGATTCGACCAAACATGACTATTAATAATACATTCACCGGCATAAATATATGAAAGAACAAAGGCCGCAAAACTATCTGATGACAACTCTATTCCTAGAGCCGTAAGAGCGTGTCAGATATTTTTGCGGCCTTTGATTCATAATATATTGAAGCCGGTGACACTTATACCTAACAAAATATAAATATATAATTCAAAATGACCGTCATAAAAAAAAGATGGCCGACGGAGGAGTTGGTTTCTATCAAAAACTTAAAGCTATGTTGTACTTTTTTTTTTTTTAACGTTGGGGAAATGCCTTCACGCATTCCGTCCTGTACGGGGAGGCAGAACGGGTATGACGGACTAACCGAAGCTGGACTACCGTCTAAAACCACCAATGAGTTCCGGCGCCGCCTTGTAAAGTGGGGCGTCGCAGGATCGTTCCTGGCATTCAACTGCGTACGTCCCGGCGGGCGGCCCACAGCAGCAGGCCACATACATTTCAAGGCATGTTGTACCTAACTAGTACCTACCTGAAAAAAAATTGGTGCTTTTGTCCAGCGTGTCCACATTATCACGTGAACCTGCCCCACTAATATAGCTAAAACGCATTGAGGTTATTTTATGTCTCTTCAACATGTAGGCGTTATAAATATTGTAGGTATAATTTACTTCAGTATTAATATTATAATAGAATATTTATTATAGAAGTTTTCGAGTAGTATAATCATCATCATATCAGCCGAAAGACGTCCACTGCTGGAGATAGACCTCCCCCAAAGAGTGCCACAATGAGCTCATGCGGCGGTAAGAGACGGATAGTAGGTATATCTAACCCGACAAGTCTCGCGGTTTAGTAAAGTATTTCAGTTTCTTTATTTTCTATAGTAAATACATGATAATTAACATAAGCTAAATTAAATTAAAACTACGTTAAATCTAAAAAAGACCCTCGAGGCATTGTACCGAGGATGCTGGCGGCATTTCCTCTTTCAGTTTTGTGTTGTTAGTTTATGTTAGTTTCGTCATTTACTTTTAGGCAATAGAAATAAATGTAATTTCGTTGCTAGATTAAAGAAATAAAATATTTATCTGTAGTCTTAAATTTAGTGAAATCAATGAAGGCTAATTGATATTAAAGTATTAAATCTTCGTTAGGTTTAGTCCGTAAAAGTTATAGGTGTTGCCAAACTAAAAAAGACCTTAAGCTTAAGTTGTAGTTCAGTGGCGCGGAAAGGTTAAAGCCATAACCAAAAGGCCAGCGTTTTGTGTGTTTTTGAAATCAGTGAAGAAGTAACCGACTTAGTTTCTCATTAGATGTAATGTAACACTTCGTTTTTAGACCATTTAGTTAGGCGTCGACTGCGTAATTACATTACGATTATAGGTCAACCCGAATCCGACTCCGAATCGCTAAACTTAAGTAGCCGTGGGCGGGGCACATTGCACGTAGAACCGATGGCCGTTGAGGCGGAAAGGTTCTCAAATGGCGACCACGTACCGGCAGGCACAGAGTGGGTAAACCTCTTACAACGCGCAGGACCGGTCATTGTGGCACACTTTGGGGGACGGGAGGGGGGGGGGGGGGGTTTCTATGTCCAGCAGTGGACGACTTTCAGGTGACATGATGACGAAAATGATGATAGTTCGACCCCCTTCCGGTACTACAAATACTTACTAATTTTATTTAACAAAAGCATCTAAAACATACAAGTAGTGGGGTACAGTTTCAGAGCAATTTTGAGAAGTTCCCTAGATTGCACTGACATCCTGTTTAGAGCTAGACACTAGTCTAGCTAACTATATATATGCATCATGGCTGAAATATAAACACAAGTTTCATGAAAATAGAAACCCCAGATATAAATCCAACCCGCTGCTTCAAAATGTAATTTATTTCTGTTAAAGTATGTAAATATATAACAAACTGCCTACCTACCTGTATTAAATCTCTAGTCATTTACATATAACTTGTTCTACAAAGAGTTGAAATCATTACTGTTACGAAAATGCTGTTATTCTTTAAATGAATATACTTATGTGTCATAATAAATTATATAATGCTATGAAATAGTATTTTATGTAACTGTTGTATAAGAAGGGTCTTAAAACGTGAGTGGCGTGGGTTGCGATGCGAGCCTTGGCGAGCATCGCAATTTTAGACGTCACGAGCGTTTTCAGACGAGTTATACACCGTTGCATACAATACTTTTTCTACGACAAATTTTAAATAAATAGCAGACTACAGAATAGTTAAACTTTTCAGCCAGCAAGTTTTCTATTCGTACTTTAGCTACTCACGCAATTTCTTTAGGAGTGCAGTTATTAATTTCTTTGTCCATTTTAAAAGGAACGTACACTTTTGTCTTCACAAACACGAATAAAATCTTAATAGTTTAGGACTAATAGTTTATCATCTTTCGTCTTTTCATTTTGAACTGTATTTTGGTGGGAAATCGTAAATTTGACATCTCTTGCTTATGGTTTGTTTTGTTTTTAATTTGTTTGCACTTGCCATCCGAACCAAACCGAATCCGGACGCGGACCGAATTCGAACTGTTTATTTTTATAAATAATACCAAGAATTTATAAAATACAAATGGTAAATCGTAAATAAATACTTTTATTTCGAAATATTTGTTTATGAAGTTGGCACCACAGCAATATAGCGGCCGATTTAAAAAAAGTTAAACAGTGCTTTTATGAAAAATGTATGAACCAAAAAAGTGCGCTAAACAATGCGTTTTTGGGCCATAGATCATAGAGTTCTTCGACGACTTATTAGTGGTGTCATTGTATTTGAGCAACAGCCTATATAAGTGACAGATAACGGTACAGGAGTAGAAAAAGGAATTAATAGCATGTAAATAAAAATAAAAAACTTGAATTGTATACAATTTTACCTTAATTAATTTGTAATAAATTGTTTGCTTAATTTGTTAAATCACTATAAAGTCTTAAATGTAATTCATGCCCACATGTATTGTGTCGTAACTTAATTAGGTTAATTATATTGCAATACCCAAAATGGCTGCATGTTGATACTGTTCACTCTATTTAACATCCTGTAAAACAAATGAAAGCAATTAAATAAATAAATAAATAGTTATGCCAAGCATCATCGGCCAACGGCAGTTGTAATTGTTTCACAATTAGGCTTCACGAATAGCCTGCGGAGCCTATTATTAACAAAAATGTCTAAAGGTTGATACATAATATTGCAAAAACTACAAAGCAAAGGACTTTAGTGGATCGATTTGGCCACACAGATCGTAAACAAGTCAAATGAGATAGTTACGTATTTTAAAGTTGTGATGTCTTTTATAATCACCACTTTAAAAGTTATCTTAAATTGGTGGTTCTATATTACTAAAGAACCGCTGGAAAGACGAAGTTGAGAAAGACCTATGCGCCCTACAGGCTGACTGGGAAGAAACTGCACAAAATAGGGCGCGGTGGAGAGGAGCAACAAATATCCATTTCGGGTTGGAAACAGTGAACTTTTCGGTTTTTCTTTGAATACTTATCATCAAATAGAAGTTATTAGGATAACTGTTTTGCAATAATCCTATAAAGTTTACTATTTAAGAAAAACAATACATTAGGTCTAGTGAAACATTAGGTCTAATGAAACATTAGGGCTAAATAAAAGTTGTTAGGTATAACACGGTAATGCACCTTACCCTCGGTGTTAATAAATATTAGCAGCATATTAAAATGCGCAGATATAAAGGAACAGGTTGTAGCAAAAATCGTGGCGATTCGTTTAAGGTTTTCATTGGTATCGCATTGGTATAGAAATAAGAAGACCAACATATTTGCGAAAAACTAAAGAATATAAGGGTGAGTATCTACCAAACCTGTGTGAGGTTGCGAGGCGGTGAGCGATGAAAAAGTGAACCAATAGGATGTAATGCGCTATTGGTGGATTTTTTCCTGGTGGAACCTCGACTAGACATCAGGCCAGGCATATTCACTAAAGAGAGTTTTCGCTTGCTAGATACAGCACTATAATATGCTTTTAAAAGTATACCTGCGTTTGTCCTCATGTAATTTTTCCTGAAAAAATAAACAATCAACCAAAAGAGATATTAGATCAAATCATTTTACAAAACAATATGTGTATAAGTTTCGATCAAAGAGGAAAATTGAAAAATTATTCGCCACGAGCGGGATTTGAACCCGCAACCTCTGGAATCCGTCCATTGCTCTTATCCAACTGAGCTACCGTGGGTCCCGCCAGTGGCAACGAATCTTTCAATCCCTTCACTCTTCTAATTAACCTTAAGGAGGCTCGTAGCGACATATACCGTGAAGTTGTTACAAACTTCTGATACGGCACCAACGTCCCAAGTTACATTGAGAATCGTTAGTAACAATGCGCTACTCTATTTTAACTCCATTTTTTCGTTTTTGCTTGGTATACATTTACTGTTAATATGTGTATAGTTACCTCGAATCTCATTGTCACTTCTGTGGTGTCATAATATATTTATTTATCACGACGTTGTTGTTTGTTTACCACAGAAGCATTCGATCTGTCTGATAGTAAGCAGTCAGTTTAAGAGAAGGGCAAAGCCTGTAGACGCTTGCGACTCTGAGGAATTGTTAGCGCGTTGCCGACTCTTTATTGATTTGAGAATTCGTTGTGTTGACAGCTAGATAAACATTTAGGTGCTTTCACTTCCACCAAAGCTCTTAGACCAATCAAATTAGCTTACCCTGGACATAATTCGTAAACTCGTTGTTTTTATTGTTTTATCGGATTTTACTATTCGGTATCAAATATTAATGAAATATATTATGTAAAAAAT
Source organism: Epinotia brunnichana (assembly GCA_963854355.1). NCBI lineage: Eukaryota > Metazoa > Arthropoda > Insecta > Lepidoptera > Tortricidae > Epinotia > Epinotia brunnichana. Next base: position 8,421,901 of record OY977941.1, on the reverse strand, counting down.
CCGCGATCGTAACCGTAGTTAAAAAAAACACGAGTTAACGTACACTAGCTAACTTTTTCCTAAAAGTAAAAAAGGTAACCAAGTACCTTGTTAGTATAACTTTGAGGTACATTCAAATGCGATCACTTAATAGCAAAATTAAACTGAAATCAAATTCGCATATACGTTTTTTTTCACAGTTTTCTTCTGATCTCATTATCTAGACAAGCCAAAATGGTAACTATGATATTTTTATCTGTTTAAGCTTTGCGTTAAGCGCTGTTTTGCGTCTTTTTAGACATTTAAGACAATAATTAAACATTTATTTTTAACGTTTTAATAATAATGTATTTCTCAGTAATTATAAATAGTAACTATGATTTTTTTGTTTACTAATAGCCATTTGTGTACGATAATCATGTTTTCATCAAAATTAAGCATGTTCATTTCACGCTTAAGAAATTGAAAATTTAATTGAAAATACTCGCGACCTTGTCGTGGATGCATGCGGTGGGTGCGAGGCGGGGAGAGAGTGGGGCGCCAGCGGGCGAGCGCACGGCGAACTCGTCTTAACGAGTTTATTTCAATTACGTGTTTTGCACCGACCGCGCCGTGTACAAATAAAACAAATATAATGGAATATCCTAATTGTAGGATTTTTAGCTCTAATGAAAAAATCACAGTTTGTCCCTTACGCCCTTTGAAAACTCTGGTCCAAAGGGCGTAAGTAACGATTGATTTGCTTTTATCATCGAAAACATAAGTAAACTCTTAACTGTTAAGTAAATGAAAGAGATGATGCCATGATCGTGATTAGCATAAAAAAAAAACCGTCCGGTTCCGGACCACCCCGTACAATAGAACCAAATCCACTATAAACTGACACTCACTAAGTATGTATTCACATACTTAGTACGTGTCTGTATATACTGGAAATTAAATTTTCAGTTATGTAACTAAAAATTTACGGTTTTCGAAATGTTTCCTTTATCTGTGCTATAGGGCGTTGCTTCGCACCAAATTTCAAGTTTCTGAGTTCACGGGAAGTAGGTTTTGATTCCCTTGCGGGTTTCGAAAACTTGCAAAAATTTGCGGCATAAACGGTTGTATCTTTTGATTGCGTTGGCTTAGAAGTTTGATTTTTTCACAGCTCCAAGAAACAGTAAACCTGAGTATTTGATATAAATTTCAGCTTAATTCATTTATTTGTTGCAGTATGGGTCTTACAAGATGTTACATATACAGTTCCAGCATAACCATGTTAGGGCACAGCAACATAAAAAATATGAATTCTAAAATAATGCATGCAACATACTATGCATAGGAATTCAAACTTTAAATGATTGATACCTCCACGCGTTCCTGAGAAAAAGTGTATTGACAAACGGACGGACGGGCAACAAAGTGATCCTATAAGGGTTCCATTTTTCCCTTTCGAGGCACGGAACCCTAAAAACATACAGATATAATATAACATGATTAGGTACATACAATGTACAATTAAAGGTATATAATTGAATAATCTTACATGCGTAATCGCCTCTAATAACATAACATTGATCCAATTACAGACAGTGGCTGTCCATATATTACGTCATTTCAAAACAGGGGGGGGGTCTATTGGATGACGGTAGTCATTTTGGAGGAGGATGATGATAGAAGGGGGGGTCAAGAATTGACAAAAAACAACCGGCCAAGTACGGTTTGTTGTATGGGAGCCCCCTACTGTAGCCTAGTTGGTTGGTACGGGGGCTGCACTGAAAGTATCGGGAATCTAATACTTACAAACTTATTTTTGACACATATTATACCTTTTTATAATCTCTGAAGTTTTATCATAATAAAATAACACACTGGCCACATAGAAAAACAAAAATCCGGCCAAGTGCAAGTCGGACTCGCGCACGAAGGGTTCCGTACCATTATATATAGGCAAAAAAAACACGTTTGTTGTATGGGAGCCTCCTGTAGCCTAGTTGGTACTTGGTAGTGACCCTGCCTACGAAACTGGAGGTCCCGGGTTTAAATTCTGGTAAGGGCATTTGATGATGATGATGATGATGTAGTCCCGGCCGATTACGGCCACAGCGACTGCGTTCAGGTATGTTGTTGACGGTCGTGTGCTCGCATGTGACTTATGTAGCCAATCTTCTTCGTGAAGGGTATTTATTTGGGTGATGAGCACAAATATTTGTTCCTGAGTCATGGATGTTTTCTGTGTATTTAAGTATTTATTTATCTATATTTATCGTTCGTCTAGTACCCATAATACAAGCTTTGCTTTGTGTGGGACTAAGCCGATTTGTGTAAGATTATAAAAGAAAAAAAAACTGGTTTTTAGTATTTGTTGTTATAGCGGCAACAGAAATACATCATCTGTGAAAATTTCAGCTGTCAAACTATCACTGTTGTTGAGACACAGCCTGGTGACAGAAGGACAGACAGACAGATTGACAGACTGACAGACAGACAGACAGACGAACAGCGGAGTCTTAGTAATAGTGTCCCGTTTTACTCCTTGGATACGGAACCCTAAAAAACAATGGTTCTTTCAATTGTTTTTTCTAGTTGTTGAGTCGCCGCTGAAGATGGAATTGTCCCGTAAAAATTTAAGAGCTATGATTTATTACGACTTTTAAAGTGGATTAACACAATAACAATGTGGAGACCGGATAATTGCTGCTTTTAGTAATGAAACACCTTCAAAGACGACAATATACAGGTGGTATTCAGAATTTCAACGTGGCCGAGTATCCCTCACGGACGACGCGCGTGAAGGTCGACCAAAATCGGCAGTTACGCAAGAAAACGTCCACCTTGTGCGTCAGCTGATAAAAGAAGACAGGCATGTGACATATCGGGAAATTCAGGAGTTTTTGGGGATTGGAATGAGTCAGATACAAATTATTTTACAGGAAGAATTAGGTGTGCGAAAGTCGTTTTCCCGTTGGATCCCTCACTTATTGTCTGACGAGCAGAAAACGACTCGTGTCAATTGGTGACGCAAAACATTGAATAAATTCAACGGAGGAAGCTCAGATGCAGTTTTTAGTGTCGTATCAGGTGATGAGTCGTGGATATACGCATATGAGCCTGAAACTAAAAACCAATCTCGAGTATGGGGTTACAAAGACGAGCTCAAGCTAACAAAAGTTATTCGCTCTCGCAGCAAGGCCAAGAAGATGGTGGCTACGTTTGTCTCCAAATCGGGTCACGTGGCTACTGTTCCACTTGAAGATCGTAGAACGGGCAAAGCCGATTGATATACACGTATTTGTTTGCCGAGTGTCTTTGCTGAACTTAGGAAAAAAGGCCTAGTCGCCGCATCATCCTTCACCACGACAATGCCAGCCCTCACACCGCTCGTAAAACAAATGAGTACCTGGAAGATGAAAAAGTCGAACTACTGGACCATCCTCCATACAGCCCCGACCTAAGTCCCAACGACTTTTTCACATTCCCCAAAATCAAGGATAAGCTGCGTGGTGGGCGCGGTGTTTCAGACACCGGCAGAGGCAGTGGAGGCTTTTAAAATGGCCATTTTGTCGACCCTTTTTCAGCGTTCAATAAGTGTTTTAACGACTGGTTTGAACGCATGGAAAAATGCATAAAATATAAAAGAGAACACTTTGAAAAACAATAAAAATACTTTATTCAATGTAACTGCATATTTTTTTCTATTCCCGAAACTTTCAGTTTGACCCTCGTAGTGACCCTGCCTGCGTAGCCGGAGGTCCCGGGTTCGAATCCCGGTAAGGGCATTTATTTGTGTGATGAGCACAAATATGTGCTCCTGAGTCATGGATGTTTTCTATGTATTTAAGTATTTATTTAGCTATATAAGTATGTTTATCGTCGTCTAGTACCCATAGTAGTTTGCTTCGTTTGGGACTAGATCGATTTGTGTAAGATTGTAAAAGAAAAAAAAAGAAAATAAAAAATCTGTTTTTTAGTATTTGTTGTTATAGCGGCAACAGAAATACATCACCTGTGAAAATTTCAACTGTCTAACTATCACGGTGCGTGAGATCTTTGAGTACGGAACCCTAAAAACGATGACGTAATATATGGACAAGCCCAACACACATGACATATTGAAACAAACCTGCTAAATGCCCCATGAATCGACTCATTTAACTCACAAAAATATTGTCAATTAGTAGAAAAGGGTATTAATACTTGAAAATAGGTACACTTGTAGTGACCGTGTTAAATTCGTGTACGTGTTATAACGAGCAACCACATCATTAAATATTATTCGTGGATTATTCAAAGATTTATTCGAATGAAAGGAGAATAAATTATTCGTCATTCGAAAGTGTACACGAATAAATTATTCGCGAATAAATGTTAATTCGAATAATTATTCGAATAAGAATCATTCCAATAATGCCCCTTTCTGCACCTACATTAGTAACATATTTTATTTAAATAATTCTATACTTCTGATACTGAGCGCTTATAAATAGGTAATCGACATTCCACGACAATTATGTCTCATGCTGAACAATTTAGTTATTATCGATCTAATGAACACAATATTTCAATAAATCTCCACCCTACCCGAACCGTGGTAAATGCCACGTTCATGTTTATAAATGTTTGACAATCACTGATCTATCCATAATAAATGAAGGCCGAAACGCATTGACAGCGGTGGCGAAGCGGCGGCGCGGCGCAGTGTGGAGGTGGTACCGGCTGTAATGTTCGATCTAATACGAAAGGGTCAGCACATAATACCGGCCGGGAAAACAGCGTTCGGATCCTTTCATATTAGCTCAAACATTACAAGTACCGCCTCCGCACCACCCCGCGCCGCTTCGCCACCGCTGTCAGTGCGTTTCGGCCTTGAATGCCTGCGACTCGCGACAGCACGGTAGGTAGTTGAGGCGCAAAGCAATGACGGCCTTATTTTGCAAGAGATAAGGTTCATATTAAAACTTTAGTACGAAAAAATATGAATTAATTAATAATCGTGGATATTTTCTGTTTAATTTGTTTTTTATGGTACTAATAATATGTTGACAGCATAAATCAAACACTTTCCAAGTAGTTATGTATTTTGGTTTTCCAAAAACTACCAATATTTGTGACTTTAGAAATCCGCAAAGATAATCTGTTTAATTTTTAATAATTAATCAACACACATAATAAATTGTTAAATTGCAGTTATCTATAATTTCTGGTAAGATAAGCCAGAAAATGTGTAACTTACTAAACTTTCTTTATTAATGATAGTCCCGGTTGATTAATTAGTTTAATTTTGATTTCTTTAACTGGAATGCAAGTGTCATATCATAATAGAGGCAATTTTACAAAGTTACATATTATGCTGCACTTATGAAATCAGAATTTGTTAAAAATTTCAATTTTTGGTTTTTTTACAATGACGCGGAACCCTAAAATGTTTAATTCTTTTTATTTTAACTATAACTAACAATACTTTACATCATAGAAAAAGAAAATTACAGTTATCGAATTATGTCCGGGTTTAGCTAATTTGATTGGTCTATCTGGAGTTCTGGTGACCTTACTCGCCATTATCGGGGGTAAGATGGATACCATTTTATGACTTATCGCTGTGGATAAGAAGTCCGTCACGTTCCGATGAGTATGCAAGTGCGAGATTGAAGGATGTTTTATCCACAACGATAAGTGATGAACCATCTTGCGCCCGCAGGTACACAACACCATATACAATAGAGTAAGTAGTAGGTAATGTTATTATGGCCTTCTTTAAAGTGGAAGCACTCTCCCAGCTGCCCTAAATAGGAGCTTACATTCAGCTGTGCCGTGCAGAAATTAGTTCTTTAATTTGGAAGGGCCCTGAAATAATAAGAGAACGTACGGATTGTATAAGTTGAGTTACAGGTATTAAAGACATTCATCATAAACAATCATCGCTCGCTAGTGTAATTGTTTATTTTCTGAAATGATGGGACGCCGTTGCTTGTCTCACGAAATAATGTAAATTCCCAATAATAAAATGCTCGTCACCAAAAGCATTTCTCGATTTTATGTTGGTCATCTAAATCATTATTTTGACTAACCAATAAATCAGTCTTCAAAACCATAAAACAAAAGTCACCCTGTGGGAATATACGATATTCTGTAATCGTAGACTAATTTCCTTATCCCTGCAAAACAGTATATTGTCTAAAACACTGGTTAACATTTTAAGAATTCTTAATTAAGCTTTAAGATGGTTCGAGGACCATACATAACGTTTTTTGACATTCGCAGACTGAAGGCGTGGTATTTTAAGAAACTTATGTAACACACTTTCATAAATTGGCTGAATTTCACTACCTGAGACCATTAAACAATTATCACACATTCAATGAAATCTAATTAGAACTAGGTACTTAGCCAGTAAATTAACTATATTCTGTGTATAGAAACGATATATTTTTCTACAATTTACATAACGCCTATTTTTATTATATTTATGAACTATCGATATTATAGCCCCAGTGTTATTTGATAAAGCAATTTTTCGGTCTCGCGTCAAATTATTTAAATGTTATTGCAGTTTAAAGTACGAAGTGGGTGGATCCATCTTCGATATATAAACGCGCCGAGATTTTTTTTAGCCACAGTCAAACAAACTAGTTCATAGAACGCAGACTAACTGATCCAATCAAAATGAAACTCGCTGTAAGTATACGTCAGTCCAAATTGAGTTTTAAATTATTAAGAAAAAAATAAAATATTGGATTAATAATACCATGAAATTAAATAACGTTCCCAAATACAAAAATGGCATCTAATAAAAAAAAATAAGAATGACATTGAACAAAATTCCATAATAATATTTAGTCATTTAGCTATCTTTCTTCCAGTATCTTTTTATACAAATGGGATATTTATTGTAAAAATACATTAGAAAAAAAAAAGCACATTGCACATACAATAAAATACCTACGATTAAAACTAAATTTCAAAATAAAACTAAAAGTAACTTAAGGGTGGGCCAAAAATTCTTTCACTTTTGAAACCTTGATAAAAATAGCACCATGGAAGTTAATTTCCTGATCATTTAATTTTTGTGACTAACATCTAATGCAATTTATTTTTTGAAAATAATATCTTTAATATGACCCCCATCTCGTCCCTGGCACTCCTACAAACGACTGCGCAGATTTTGGGAAACTCGCTGACACATGCTGCGAGGGACTCGGCTATCTCATCGCGGATGTTTTGCTTGAGTTTGGATATTGTCTTCGGTTTATTAACTTAGAACTCGACTTTATAAATAACCCCGCATGAAAAAATCGGCGTGAGTGACATCCGGGCTTGCTCCTAAAAAGGTGGCGAACGGTTACATACAAATTGTTGCTTTTTTAAACTGTTTTACACAAAAAGCTCGTTGTTGATCAGTAAAACGCTTTATTGTAAATAAAACTGCTTAAAGTAATGTCAAATTTCCCTCCACTCAAAAACTATATAATTTATTATTATACAAGATATTCAGTGTTGCCAAATCATTCTAACTTTACTTGTGAACTGACCTTAACATTCTAAGCGGTAGGAATTAACTAGGTAATTCTAATTAAATACATACAATCTATATTCCCGAGTACACATTTTACTACAAACAACCTTTTTCTGATAAAGATTCTTGCACATTCTCATTACCGTGTATGTTTGTAACTCAAGTCTAATTACCGTAGCTCGTCGCTCTCGCCTGTATGGTGGCGTCCGCCTACGGCCAGTCCGCCCGCGCCAGCGCGTTCGCCGGCTTCCCTGCCTTCAACAGGAACCAGTTCCGTCCCCAGTACCAAGCCCAGCACCGCCCTGAGGTCTACCGGCCCGTGAGCACCCCCGCGCCTGCGCGGTATGTGGCCCGCGTGGCTGCTGACGCCAATGCACAGACCCTGAGGGAAGGCAACGACCAGGGTCCTGACGGTAGCTACAACTACTTGTAAGTACATATTCTTTTACTGAAGACATCATCTTGTATAAGGTTTATACCATTGATATATTTTTGTCTCCTAGACCAGTAGTCTGGCCAGTACCTATACATTGATTTGTATTACAATCATCATCATCATCTTGTATAAGGTTTATACCATTGATATATTTTTGTCTCCTAGACCAGTAGTCTGGCCAGTACCTATACATTGATATGTATTACAATCCTCATCATCATCATCATATCAGCCGAAAGACGTCGAAAGACATAGGACTCCCAAAAGAGATGTATTACAATATCAATCGAATAATAGACAAGTAACGGTCAACGACACTAATATCTGTACGAAATAAATGTCAAAGGAATATTCGTACACTCCTTTATGTGACTGATAATAGAGTCCTGTAAGTACAGGATATTTTAGACTTTTTTTGTACAATATCTGTGTTGACGAAGAGACGAAATCAAATATTTTTCTTATCAGCGCATTATAACAATCAAATTATTATTTTTAATAGTCTATAAAATGTGTTTCAGGAATATATATCTGTGTTGTTGTGTACTAGTAGTATAATAATTGATTAATTACATGTTAGCCCCAACAAGCCCCAAGAAAGATTCAACGTTATTTTTAATATTTACCACTTTTGTACCTCTACCTACATTATATAATGTTGAAATTCACAAAAACTATGTGAAAGAAAGAAAGAAAGAAAGAAGACATTTATTTAATACACAAAAGACACACATAGACAAAGGGAGTAGACATACATTACAATTTAACACATATTGCGTGTGTCTTCGCAGCAGTGAATAGGTCGCTGTCTCAGCATTATGCCGAGGTGTCAGACAGACACCTACAGTGCTGACCCACGAAACGCAACACAACATAAGACCATTAATAAACACTTTTATATTGTATACACATAGAGGTTATAAATAATTAATGTAATAAATTTGTAAAATATGTACCCAGTAGCCAAATGGGATAGGAAGAAAAACACAATGCAAAAAACGCGACACGGTTGGGATAGGAAAGTGCTGGATGGGTGATGGATGGGTGGTGGGTGGGGGATGTGCATAAAATTGTATATTACCCACATTAATGAAACTCGGATAGAGTCAAAATTTTACACCAAAAAATAGGAATACTAGTAACTAAAATTCTTCTGTAGCTTCGAAACCGACAACGGCATCGCAGCCCAGGCGCAAGGCACACCCCGCGACTTCGGCGGCAACCCCCCTGTGGTCCCCGTAGTCTCCCAGGGTTCCTACTCCTGGACCTCCCCCGAGGGCGAAGTCATCTCCATCAACTACGTCGCCGATGAGAACGGTTTCCAGCCTACGGTAATTATACATTTATAATATCATTCACACTTTAATATAAATTTAAAAACTAAAACACCTAAATAATGTTCATGTCTCTCGCTGTCTTACGGTTATTACGGTAGACCATGACAAAACCGCATTAAAATATATAACCGAGAGATAAAAAAGTATTACATTTGTATAATTCTACGATAGTTACTACACCACATCGTCGATGTGAATCAATTTTTTCTTTGTTTTTGCCTAGAGCAATGAACGAGTAAAATCAGCAAAAAAAGTGCTTACATAAATGATAGATGAGCGTTTGCAAATTACATTATGTATAAGTAATTGAGCCTATCAGTTCAACAACACTTGACTTTTTTTGTATATTTAAATCCGGGCATTTGTAAGCTACTGTAAACTACAAAAAAAAAATAATTTGCTGTCTCACTTGCCACCTAGCATCCTACCATGAAGCGATTTTCTATATTTAGACAAAAAAAATGGTTTAATGCTTCACTGCAAAGAACATTAACAATTTCTATTTTAGGTTACCATAAGTGACTGTTTACCGAAACGAAAACTTATTATTGAGCATACATGTATTTTGAATGTATTTTCTTTATTCCAGGGTAATGCCATCCCCACTCCTCCCCCGGTGCCCCCTCAGATCGCCCGTGCTCTCGAGTACATCGCCAGAACCGCTCCTCGTCAGTAGACCTTCATAACGAACATAATATTACTATATTATAGCCAAGTGTACCGGTCTCACAGTATTTCTGATTAGGGATATTGTTAATTGTATATTGTATACTGTCATGAAATAAATGTGATATAATTTTACAATTATGTTTTGGCTCATTAGAACCATCCATTTTACACCCATAAAGAGTGTGAAATAACTAACTTCAGGCGACCATATATTATTAGCAATAATATAATTATCCAGATACACTATTATATAGTCAATAAGCACTGCAATAGTATGCTCTGGCATACTATGGTATTCCTTATTGACAATTAAGTAGCAATTAAAATGCTGTTTATCATACTCAACAATTGAAGGCTACACAGAGAGAAAAGCATGTCTAGTCACTTTAAAAAAAATAATTTAAGGTCACTTAATAGTTCATAACGAGCTCTATACGTTGAGATAAAAATCTCATTTAAAAAAAAATACTAGGCATGTTCTTTCCGTGTACCCTTTAATCATTACACTTGCCAACACAATTGCTACGAATTTGACAGAAACAGATGTAACTTTTAGGTTTGTGATATGAAGTTCAGACTCTTATTACTTATATAAAACAGGCGAATGTCAGTGGAATTTGTGGAAATATTTCACAGTTGCTTGCTTGTCTATATATACGGTTATCAATCAGAAAGACGTTACTGTATCGCGATAAATCGACCCTTTGCACTTATCTGTACAATATTGTTTTTTATTGACGTTTCTCTTATGGTAAACAATATAAGAATACAGTATGGTGTTTAATAAAAATAAAAGAAACCGCCCATGTACCATTATCTATAAAAGTATTTATTTTATTCTGTATTTAGTATTTGTTGTTATAGCGGCAACAGAAATACATCATCTGTGAAAATTTCAACTGTAACTATCACGGTATCAGTGAGATACAACCTGGTGACAGACAGACATACAGACGGGCAGCGGAGTCTTAGTAATAGGGTCCCGTTTTACTCTTTGAGTACGGAACCCTAAAAAGATCAATTTTGTATCAATCAGGCTTTCCTTCCGATTTGCTATCAATATGTTTCCTGTGTCTAGTAGATTACAAACAGCGCGATCTATTTGACACAAGTTCACATTTTACATTGCAAGTTCTGTTTGCCCCAGCATTTAGTAAAAACATCCGCTTGATGTCAAATGTCTTTATTTTGCTTCGGTTATTTCTGACCAATTACATGGCAAGTAACTGCCATGTCTTAATTTGGCACTCCATTTCTACTTCAACTCCAAATTCGTACTTAATGGCTAAGATCACCTTTGACTATAAATAGCCAATCAAAAGTGACAGAATAGTACTATTTGTATGTAAATGTATGGCTAAATTAGGCAGCATACACAAAGAATACTGAGGCCACTATGACAATACACATGTATCTCTTGCGACCAGAGCTGTTACTCAGAACGCGCTAATGCACCTCATCATGCTCAAGCCTAACGAAATTAGACCTCTCATTACGCTTAGTTACTTACCACACATCGCGGCGTCAAGATGTACTTATTTGTGGGTTACGAGTAAGGTGAGGTTAAAACAGGTTACAGAATAGCGGTACAGTAATACACATGAGTTTCTTACGTTCATGAACGCTGGCATGACTTGCAAAATCAAATTTGGTCTCAAAATAAACATACGGCAACGATTAAGACCAAATTTGGTTATGTCAGTCATGCTTTGGCTCATGCAGGTAAATAATAATAATAATAATAATATTACATTACATTAAACTTCGTCTCCAAAGGGCCTCTACGTGTTGGATCTATATCCCCACGCACGCCTTCCAAAGGACCGGGCTTTGTCCCGTGAATTTAAACAGGAGATACATAATAATAAATAATAATAATAATAATAAGGGGGGAGGAGATGGCCCCTCTGGCCCGCAGGACTCTATAAGGATTAAACGTGGGATCTTCCAGGGCGACAGTCTGAGTCCTCTGTGGTTCTGCCTAGCGCTGAATCCACTCAGCACCCTGCTGAAGGATTCGGGGCTAGGTTGCCGGCTTCGGAGAGAGGGTGAGGTCATTTCTCATCTGCTCTATATGGATGACCTCAAGCTGTTTGCACCGAATAGACATGACCTGTTGGAACTACTGAAAACAACAGAAGTCTTCAGTAGCGCCATCAAAATGGAATTTGGTGTCGATAAGTGTGCTGTTATGCATGTACAGCGGGGTAGAGTTGTAAATTCAACAAATTTACAACTTTCTGAGACAATGTCCCTCAAGTCTATCTCCGAAACAGAAACCTATAAGTATCTTGGTATGTCACAGTCATTGGGTATTGAGGGTGAGACCGTAAAGCGGGCGGTGAAGGAGCGCTTCTTTTGTCGCCTGACAAAAGTACTTAATAGTCTTTTGTCGGGCGGCAACAAGGTGCGCGCCTTCAACGCCTGGGTGATGCCCTTGCTCACTTACTCCTTTGGCGTACTAAGATGGACTCAGACTGAGCTGGATGCCCTGGACCGAAGAGTTCGTGTACTGCTTACTGCGCATCGCATGCTACACCCACGCTCGTCTGTTATGAGACTGTACATCCCGCAGAAGTGTGGAGGTCGCGGTTTTTTAAATGCCAAAGACCTCCACAACCGCGAGGTGTGCAGTCTCAGGGATTATTTCCTAAGCAACGAGTGGGGGATGCATCGCGACGTAGTAGCAGTAGACGGAAACTTCACCCCGCTCTCCTTGGCAAACGAGAACTGGCGCAGACTTAAAGCAATGAGCGCCGATGACCGCAGGGCGGTGTGGAGGAGCAAGGAGCTTCACGGGCGGTTCTACAAGGCCCTCACAGGGCCCGATGTAGATCTGCTCGCGTCGGTGAACTGGCTACGTTTCGGGGATCTCTTCGGGGAAACCGAAGGTTTTGTCTGTGCAATTGCGGACGAAGTTATCATGACGAACAATTACCGGAGGTATATCCTGAAGGACGGTACGGTCGACATTTGTCGGGCATGCCGCCGTCCCGGGGAGTCACTCAGGCATATTATCTCCGGTTGTGGTCATCTTGCTAACGGCGAGTATTTGCACAGACATAACCTTGTAGCCAGAATTATTCACCAGCAACTTGCTTTGCTATACGGTCTTGTGGTCTCTGAGGTGCCTTACTATAAGTACACACCTGCGCCAGTTCTCGAAAATGATCGTGCCACGCTCTATTGGGATCGATCTGTCATCACGGACAGGACTATTCTTGCCAATAGGCCTGATATCGTGCTGACAGATCGATCGAAACGCCAGGCAGTGCTCGTCGACATCACCATCCCCCATGACGGGAACCTCGTGAAAGCCGAGAAGGACAAAGCCAGCAAGTACCTAGACCTGGCACACGAGGTAACTGCTATGTGGGATGTTGATTCGACGATCATCGTCGATCGATAGTCGTTTCGGCGAACGGTTTAATAGCGAAGAGTCTCGACCATCACCTCAAGAGACTCTCGCTAGATGGCTGGATCAAGGGCCAGATACAGAAGGCGGTACTCCTGGATACTGCGAGGATAGTCAGGAGGTTCCTGTCTCTGTCGCCCTGACCACCGGTAGCTTAGGCCCCGCCTCGCTGCCGGCGGCACCCTAGGTTAGGTTTTTATAATAATTTTATGTTTTGTATGTATATTTTTATATTTTACTTTTTATATAGTTATTGTAAAAACCTAATCTAAGAAAGAAATTAAATAAAGGAAATAATAATAATCCTCCTCATGGACATGACCATTTGCCAACGAGTTCGGCGGAACAGAGGTGCCCTCTCAGCCGCCTGGATTGACTACAAGAAGGCCTATGATTCGGTGCCTCATTCATGGCTGAGGAGGATCTTAGAGCTGTATAAAGTTGATGCAGTTCTGAGATCCTTCTTAGGCGCTTGCATGGGGCAGTGGACCACGGTTCTTCGTCAACCGGGGGGAGGAGATGGCCCCTCTGGCTCGCAGGACTATATAAGGATTGAACGTGGGATCTTCCAGGGTGATAGCCTGAGTCCTCTGTGGTTCTGCCTAGCGCTGAATCCACTCAGCACCTTGCTGAAGGATTCAGGGCTAGGTTGCCGGCTTCGGAGAGGGGGTGAGGTAATTTCTCATCTGCTCTATATGGATGACCTCAAGCTATTTGCACCGAATAGACATGACCTGTTGGAACTACTGAAAACAACAGAAGTCTTCAGTAGCGCCATCAAAATGGAATTTGGTGTCGATAAGTGTGCGGTTATGCATGTACAGCGGGGTAGAGTTGTAAATTCAACAAATTTACAACTTTCTGAGACAATGTCCCTCAAATCTATCTCCGAAGCAGAAACCTATCTTGGTATGTCACAGTCATTGGGTATTGAGGGTGAGAGCGGAAAGCGGGCGGTGAAGGAACGCTTCTTTTGTCGTTTGACAAAAGTACTTAATAGTCTTTTGTCGGGCGGCAACAAGGTGCGCGCTTTCAACGCCTGGGTGATGCCCTTGCTCACTTACTCCTTTGGCGTACTAAGATGGACTCAGACTGAGCTGGATGCCCTGGACCGAAGAGTTCGTGTACTGCTTACTGCGCATAGCATGCTACACCCACGCTCGTCTGTTATGAGACTGTACATCTCGCGGAAGTGTGGAGGTCGCGGCTTTTTAAATGCCAAAGACCTTCACAACCGCGAGGTGTGCAGTCTCAGGGATTATTTCCTAAACAACGAGTGTGGGATGCATCGCGACGTAGTGGCAGTGGACGGAAACTTCACCCCGCTCTCCTTGGCAAACGAGAACTGGCGCAGACTTAAAGTGATGAGCGCCGAAGACCGCAGGGCGGTATGGAGGAGCAAGGAGCTTCACGGGCGGTTCTGCAAGGCCCTCACAGGGCCCGATGTGGATCTGCTCGCGTCGGTGAACTGGCTACGTTTCGGGGATCTCTTCGGGGAAACCGAAGGTTTTGTATGTGCAATTGCGGACGAGGTTATCATGACGAACAATTACCGGAGGTATATCCTGAAGGACGGTACGGTCGACATTTGTCGGGCATGCCGCCGTCCCGGGGAGTCACTCAGGCATATAATCTCCGGTTGTGGTCATCTTGCTAACGGCCTAGTACTTGCACAGACATAACCTTGTAGCCAGAATTATTCACCAGCAACTTGCTCTGCTATATGGTCTTGTGGTCTCCGAAGTGCCTTACTATAAGTACACACCTGCGCCAGTTCTCGAAAATGGTCGTGCCACGCTCTATTGGGATCGATCTGTCATCACGGACAGGACTATTCTTGCCAATAGGCCTGATATCGTGCTGACAGATCGATCGAAACGCCAGGCAGTGCTCGTCGACATCACCATCCCCCATGACGAGAACCTCGTGAAGGCCGAGAAGGACAAAGCCAGTAAGTACCTAGACCTGGCTCACGAGGTAACCGCCATGTGGGATGTTGATTCGACGATCATTGTCCCGATAGTCGTTTCGGCGAATGGTTTAATAGCGAAGAGTCTCGACCGCCACCTTAAGAGACTCTCGCTAGATGGCTGGATCAAGGGTCAGATACAGAAGGCGGTACTCCTGGATACTGCGCGGATAGTCAGGAGATTCCTGTCTCTGTCGCCCTGACCACCGGTAGCTTAGGCCCCGCCTCGCTGCCGGCGGCACCCTAGGTTAGGTTTTTATAATGATTTTATGTTTTGTATGTATTGTTTTATATTTTACTTTTTATATGATTATTGTAAAAACCTAACTTAAGATGACATTTAAATAAAGGGAATAATAATAATAATACTGCCAGAGATATAAAATGAGACAGTTTATTAGGCAGGCGTCCGATGTTTCACCCAATAGCCCAGCCACTAGTCCATCATTTTCACCCAATAACCCGTTTTCTTTAGATTCCATCAACCAGCAATAGTCCCTATACACCCCAGCGGGTGCTGTCTCTGTGTGCGTCCCATGACACGGGCAGGGACAGCATCCGCCCGGTGTACTCCTTGCATTTCATTAAATTGTCAAAAGGGCCTCTACGTGTTGGCTCAGTTGGTACTTTGTAGGTACCTAGCCCCACGCACGCCACCCAAAGGTCCGGGACATCATTGTCCCGTGAGCGGGAAAGACATAATAATAATAATTCTTTATTGGACAGGCAAGACACCCATAAAATACACAATAAAAGCAAACAATATAAATGAAATAAAATACAGGAAAGAAAAAAAAAAAAGAAAAAAAAAAAAAGTAAAGTTTACCGACCCTAGATTCATTTTGTTAGGTTGTCGCTGTCGATGTATACGTCTGGGAGGACATCATCATCGACGTACAACGAGTACGTATACATTATAGACATATTGACTAACCATCATCGCCACCACCACTCTCACAGTCTCTTTCCGTTGGACGATGGAGAATGGTCCACCACTGTATGTACATGGTACGGTAGACTATTACTCGCTCAATAAATATCAATTTAAACACTAACGAGTTTAAAAATCCAATCGAGTTTGAGAGGTTTTTATTGAAAAAAATATTTTTACTTACCAAGCAAATTTATAGACAGATTCAGTGAGCGAGACTTCGTATGTTTATTATAAGTACCTATATGCAGACATATGCATACCTACACGTTATAAATAAATCCTAGGCGAATTTACCCATCCAGGTCCAAATGAGTTACTTTATACGTTATCAATATTATGATATCTCTATCTATTGGCTATTATGTATAGGTATGCGTAAATATCTCAAGTTGTAAAAGCAATTATGAGAAAAAAAACCGGCCAAGTGCGAGTCGGACTCGCGCACGAAGGCTTCGGTACCATTATTTATAAAAACGGCAAAAAAATCACATTTGTTGTAATCACGTAACGTTTCTTACGAGCGTTAGTACAATTTAACTGTCATTTTTCCATATAAAAAGTGACATTTAGACCTACCTGACGCGCGTACTACAGTGCGTTACGTGATCGACCTGCTGTTTTTTAGTATTTGCTGTTAAGTATAGCGGCAACAAACATACATCATCTGTGAAAATTTCAACTGTCTAACTATCACGGTTCATGAGATACAGCCTGGTGACAGACGGACAGACAGACAGACATACATATAGACAGACAGACAGACAGACATACAGACATACAGACAGACAGACAGACAGACAGACAGACAGACAGACAGACAGATAGACAGACAGACAGATAGCGGAGTCTTACGCCTTGGCCACGACTTTGGTATTAAGCGTCCTGCGACGGCTGCGACCAGCGTTTTATCTGTTCATTGCGCGGTCGAGACGCGCAACGCACTGTGGTTAGTTGGGATCACGCGCAATGAACAGATAAAATGCTGGTCGCAGGTCGCTTAAGACCAAAGTCGTGGCCAGGGGGTAAGTCTTAGTAATAGGGTCCCGTTTTACTATTTGAGTACGGAACCCTAAAAATGAAGGATCACGTGGAAGGACGTGCTTAATTCCATAATGTACCTAGGTAGGGGAAAGTGTGAAGCATTCGTACACTTTTTAATCCGAGCGGTGTAAACAAATTAATGTTAGCCAAATGAAGATGAATTAAACATTGCTGAATAAGCCATTTATCTGGCTTTAATATTGGTGTAGTTTGGTGTCGATATAAATATGATAGTTTTCCTAAAATATGGAAATTGTACTATTGATACTTACTTACACATACATATAATTCGTCGGGTGACAAGCAAAAGTCACTACCAAAACTGTCACTGCTCTTCAGAACCTCGTATTTCGGCACGTAATCAAGTATAATAATCAAATAATTTATTTGCATTCATGTTGTTACATAAAGGTGGTAAGTGTTACGTACTCGATATCGAGATACGACCTTATATTTAAGTAGGTACTTGTTACTTAGTGAGTTTTGCTTGTCACCCGACGATATATTTGACTTCCAAATTACGTAGAATGCATGGACCAGTTATGATTTTTCACTTGCAACAGATAAAGTATGCTAAATTATGGAAGTGACATTTGACAGATACAAGTTTTCATTGACATTCGTCGGTAATCGAATTCGTCAATCAGGGTTCTGCAGGCATATGTACTGGAAACTGTATATGCTCTAATTACTACTGATATTTAACAAGAAATGATAAACCAAATTATTATTGGTAGTACCTAACACATTTTCTGCCATACGAGTATAAAGAAGCGTATATTAACTTCAACGGCATTACTTATAACCGGATTATTTTTCACAACAACGTTTTCCCACCTAAATTCAATAGATGTAGATTAAACTTACAGGTAAGACCAATTTTCAGCAGTACAATTGCCTTAATGGAAACTTATATGCAAAATAATAACGAATGAAATTCATTTGATCTTTAAGTATCAATAAAGCCTAATAAAATTACATGAAGCCCATTGAAGTTAAATTGTCTCAAGAACTTAACGACTTTTTTATAGTTTTTAAATCGAACCCTATATCAGTGATTCGGCGAATACAATCAGTATTCAAATTCGATTAGGTAATAAAACAAATTAACCATAAAAACACTATAAAACAAAGGTGCTATTCGAAACTGGGGCGCTATCTGATCAAAGTTTCACAAGCTGATATAGACGAATATAAATCGTCCAAGAATGGCAATTTCAATGCTAATGGGACAATATATAACGATAGAAGACGGATCACAGCTAAATCCGATTGCCCTTGGTTTTTATAGGATTCTTCACGGAGAGCCACGCCTGATGTTTTCATCTGACCGGTGACGCAATGACGCTGATTTAATATGTGGATAGCTGGTGTTCGAACTATTCTAATTTTGAAGGAGCATCCTAAGGTCTAATAAATTTTGTTGGAGACAAAAAGTGGCACGTGTGTGTCGTCATATTTGGCAAATGTTAATTTGTTACCTTCATTTTTAATTCCAAACTCATTGTTTACCAGTCACTAGAGATTACTGATTTAATCATTCAGATTCCTAATTTCTAACTACTGATCGATCTTTTCATTATTTGATCTTTATCATATTCAATATGAAACTAAATATGTATGTTAACATTTAAATTATCTGGTTCTGTTTTTCAGATTCCGGATAAATTACTAATTTAGGTATGTAATAAGTATATTTTAGCAGGTTTATTTGTACTTACACGGACTTATATAATGTTTATTCTTAGTAAAATATAATACCTATACATTAAAATGTAATTTATTGGCTTAATCTTACTGTTTTTTTTTATTATTATAGTTATCCTACAATTATATTATTAACTTCAAAATGTATCACGATTAGAAGCACATAAATGTCTTTTTTTATCAATAAATGGCGCATCATTAATTTTAGTTACGGTAATTATTATGTGACCCTATAATTACCAACACCAGTTAACATTACGTTATAAAATATAGCCTGCAACCACGCGTTAAAGTGTCAAAGTGCAAAGGATACCACGCGATATGTTACAAAATGAAGATTGAAATGAGCATTATTTGTGATCTTAAAAATATTTATTGCTACCAGTTTATATTCCAATTATAAAAATTGTTTTAAAATAAGTTTAATACGATCACGTTCTGTCGGTGATTAGTGATTAGTTAATTAAGTTCAGCAGATATACATATTTTTTTTACAGATAATATTTGAAGCTAAATTGATCTATAAAAAAATAAATAAAGTGTTACTACTAGGCCGCGATTCCAATTGCGATAATGGTCAAAATTAGGATTTATTGCTTTGGTTCAATGCTTCCGTCATTCTGACTAGAGATACACACATGAAAGAGGCATATGACATATATACCGATGACATACCGGGAACTGTCACATTTTCAATCTCTAATTCGGCCTCTTTTTTTTCTTTAGACAAGTATTATTTGCCCGCGATATCATTCGCGCGGATCTCCGTATCGCGTATCATATTACATTGTATCCCCAATTTCATCCCTTTAGGCTTGATTTTCTCCTACACTGACGTCGGTCGCTGACGTCGGTCGCGCGTACGAATGTAGGCTGTACGCTGGCATTCAGTCAGCGTTGCTGTGCGGTGTCCCATAGAACATGGTGTATATTCGTACGCCCGACCGACGTCAGCGTAGGAGGAAATCAAGTCTTAGGGGTTGATTTCCGGGAGAAAAAGTATTTGTATGCCAGTTATGCCACATTGACCTACATCATTGCAGCGGTTGCAGCTGCTTTTAATATACCTATAACACCCATATATAGTAGGATTCGAATTCAATCGCCTATCTGTCAACGCGCGGTGTGTAGTTAGGTAGGTACTATTAGGATTTGTTTTGTTCATAATAGCTACTAAACGTAAAGGTGAGCTCATCTCAAAGTAACGTAAACGGACATTCTTTAAGCGTCAATTATTTTGTTTGGATCACGCCTTAAAGTAGTCATTTAAGACTATTTATTCTCTAGGGAACTGCATCTATCAGACTTTAGACATTATTTAAAATTGATACTCAAATGCCATATTTAACACCATTAACTATAGGGCTTAGGGCTGGCTGATTGTTTCAAACCGGCGCCACATTCAACGTTAACCGTTTAGTTAAGGCCTCCACACACCGGTCGCGGGCGCGGGTCGGGCGCGGGCCCGCGCAAGTTGTAAAACATTGAAACTACACTTCAAACACACCGCGCCGCGGGCCCGCGAGCCCGCGTTCCATGTGTGTTTGAAGTGTAGTTTCAATGTTTTACAACTTGCGCGGTTCCGCTCCCGACCCGCGCCCGCGACCGGTGTGTGGAGGCCTTTATATAGAGTCATCGGATGATGATATGTGATGTGTAAGTGTGAATAATTTAGATCTACCTCACGAGCGTACAATGCGTTACGTGATCGACCTGCAGAACATTAACTTATATTTACCTACCGTCAACCGTGAACTGTATTGTCTATAGGAAAGACGCCTAGTTTATGGTTCTGAGTTTGATCGATCAATCATATATTTGTAGGTAGGTAGGTAACCATGTTTCCGCAATTTCTGCGCCTCCCTCACCTGATTGTCCGAGTTCTAGCTAGTTGGATGGGAGATGTAGGGATTTCGGAAGACTGAGCTTAACATGTAGATAATTTCAGTTCTGTATCTCTTTAATTGTGTAGTACTCATAGGCGTAGGATAGGGGGTCCGTTGTCTTACAATAACTAACCTGATTGTACCTATATAATATAGTTCATCAACTAGCAGAGTAAGCTTGGATATATAAGCTAACTAATTATATATCTAACCGCAATGGTTCTAATGTAACATTCTAAATAAGGTTCTCTAAACAATTCAGTAATGTTATCAGCTCTGGATAAATCGTTTATAGTAACGAAACCAGAAAATATCAGAAATTTAACTAGAACAATAAAAAGCTCTTGACAAAATCAAATGAAAATGCTACAAGCAAACCGTTTTCCAAGCCAATCCTATTGTCTCCTTTGAGTGATCTGACAGGCGCGCTCTTCACTAACCGTCGCAATGCTATGCGGTCCATGCGGCCTTAGCATTTGCGACTCAGAACAACATTAATATATCGGTGTACAGTCGCTTTGTGATTAATACCGAGAACCTGTACTCCAATCAATGAGGGCGTTGGGAATCGGAGGAACCAATTTAAGTCGCAGGGTACGGTATTACTAAAGCACATTGATTCAACTACATAAAATAAAATAAAACCCCGATAGAACAAACATAGAGCTAGATGCACGGTGTTTTCAGTGCCTTATAAAGCCTATTTTAACGTTTATACGTCAAAATAGCGTCGTGTTTGAGGAGACCTATCGTAGTCCTCTGTCAGCGCCTGCAGGTGGCAGTCCAAAGCGGAAGCGGAAACAGGCCTGCCTAAGTATGTTATTCAGGCAAATTCCATTTTACGTAGTTTGATTATAACTGAAACTACATTTCCACGTTAGTATATTCGTTATACAATTGCAATACAATACAACGTTAGTATATTCGTTATACAATAACAAATAAAATAAGTTAAAAATTAATATTTGCTTCATAACGCAACAGACCTTGAGTAAGTTTAGTTTTGTTTAATTAATTAAATTCATTTTCAATGTACCAGAAGGTCGTGAAAGGCACGAGATCTGTGTTTTTTTTATTTATTAAGTCAGTATCTTTAAATTAACAAGGTATGCCATACTTAGCCACTATCGGATTGTTTTAACATAAGTTTCAAAGTGTCATGTATTAGGCATTAACCTTAATTGTAGTTGGTACTTTACAAGAACTATCCTCGTCTAATATGCTATTCACTATTTGTGTTAACTCAGATCGCCTATCACCTCTATCCTGAGATTCGTATAACTACTTGTAGGTAATATCCGACTTGGGGTTAATTATTGATATAATAATAATAGTAGTCATTGACCGGAGTCGTGGAGCTGTAACCTGACATGTGACCGATAACGAAGCGGTGCGTCTCGCCCGACCTTTACCGGGCCTAGCTTTATTATGTTCCTAGTTTGGTGAATCACTTAGTCATTGGACGTTTGTCTTCATGTTTAATTGGACTACATGCTTAGATGAATTTAGTGTCTTCTAAAGTGTAGAACAATATACAATGTCTGGTAATCCACAAATCCGATCTAATTTATGGAACCACGGGGTACTTTTATGGTGTTTGAGAATCCCCATATTGAATGTATACTCACTTACTCTTTCCATCACGGATGATCGTTCAGTAGTTTGTACATTGATTGTGAATTTAATTTCAATCTAAAACGTTTCGTCCGTTATTTCCACTGGAGCGACATTCAAATATGATTATAATTTTATGAGTGGAATGTTGATTTTGTTTTTCAATTAATGAATGTATAGTCGCGGAATGAAAAGGTTGACCACCTTAAGATCTGTTTTTGCTTGTTTTTGCGTTTTCAGTATCTGCTTTATCGACCGAGTGTCAGACACATTCCGTCATGTCATAATGAATGTCATTTCACTACATGGCCTACAGATACATCCACTATGAGAATTGACCTCTTTGAATTATGGAAAGGCGAGTTAAAAAAAAAGAATACAAGAAATAGCCATAATGACATTGACAGGAACTGTTACCTACTCACAATTATAGTATTAATCATTATAAGAGAAGATGTTTTAATCATTAGATTTATCAAACTTGACACAAAATAATGGCAAGATCAAACGAATAAAATGGTTTTAGTTCAACTATCAAGTCAAGGAACATTCATCTAAGGAAATTTGAGCTTTGTTGTCAAACAGTTAAACATAATTTTCAATACAACACTCTCGTCTGTTACACAGTTCAAAAAGGTAACATGTGCTTGCAACGCGTAAATGAATTTATTTGAAAATGGTCATCGTTTTCATTCCGCGACTGTACATTGATTGAAAAACAATATCAATTCAGTTGGCCACAATAATTACTAAATTGTATTACGATGTGCCTTAAAAAGTTTCCTTATTTTGCAATTATATTGCGTAATTGCTAACCCTACTAGCCCCATAATTATAGGTTGTTTCCTGTATGAATTTGCAAAGGAATTATTTCGTAAAATCATATAAAACCGCACAACTACCCAGGTAGCAATTTCACGTCATCACGACGTCCATTCACAGTCATTTCTGACGTAAATGACGTCGCAATTGTCGTCGCACAGACGTACAAATTGACGGCCTAATGTCATAGCCTCACGACGTCTCTGACGACGTAATCGGACGTCCTCTCAGTAACGTGATATGGACGTCTTCTTACCTCGTTGGTGGGACGTCTTAGAATTAAGTAATATGGACGTCTTCTTACCGCGTTGGTAGGATGTCTTACAGTAACGTACTATGGACGTTTTATTACTGCGTTGGTAGGACGTCTTACAGTAACGTAATATGGACGTCTTCTTACCGCGTTGGTAGGACGTCTTAGAGTTACGTAATATGGACGTCTATTTACCGCGTTGGTAAGACGCCTTAGAGTTACGTAATATGGACGTCTATTTACCGCGTTGGTAGGACGTCTTGTAGTTACGTGATATTGACGTCTTCTTACCGCGTTAGTAGGACGTCTTATAGCTACGTGATATAGACGTCTACTTACCACGTAGTTATGACGTCTTGTAGTTACGTGATATTGACGTCTTCTTACCGCGTTAGTAGGACGTCTTATAGCTACGTCATATGGACGTCTACTTAACACGTTGTTATGACGTCTTATAGTTACGTGATATGGACGTCTATTTACCGCATTGGTAGGACGTCTTGTAGTTACGTGACATTGACGTCTTCTTACCGCGTTGGTAGGACGTCTTATAGTTACGTGATATGGACGTCTACTTACCACGTTGTTATGACGTCTTATAGTTACGTGATATGGACGTCTTCTTACCGCGTTGGTATGACGTCTTAGAGTTACGTAGTATGGACGTCTTATGCTAAACCAATATTGACGTCTCCACGACGTCTTACTAAGTCGACTTTTAAAGTCGTCGGTAAGTAGGTCTGTATTTGGTTACGAGCACATTTTCAACTGCATCTTCCAAAAAACAATGTACCAGACTATCGCGAGTTAGATTATTAACTGACGGTGTTCACAATCTAACGGTGACATATATACGAGTATATATGTTAAATACACGCGACGCGATGATAAACGGTTGGCGAGAAAAATAAAAACCCAAAATTTACATCAAGAATTTAGTTATATAATCAATATAATCATTGTATTGAAATTACAGTGTTACACTACAATCACTACATACACTGTAGTATCTATAAAACATATAGGAAATCATAACTAACGGAGACGCTTCTCGCTTGTTGTGTGTTGTCGCACTTTTTAAGCTTTCTGCAAAGAAAAACAATGTTTTAGACATTTCTTTAATTTTTCGAAGAAACTAAGGATGAAACCAAACAATGTAAGGCACGTTCCTCCTATGTTTAATTTCTAAGCTTAAAACCTCAAATTGTATGGGCAAACATAATAGTTAATCATACAAAATTTCAAGTTTCTATTTAAAACACGCCCGGTTAAACACACTGTCGTCACGTCCGCCGCCACACTGTGGGCTGAGAATCGGCTCTCCAAGAACAAAACATTGCCAGTGTGAAAATCACCTAGAGTTTAATTTTTAGGGTTCCACACCCAAGGGTAAAACGGGACACTATTAAGCCTTGGTCAGACACACGGCGCGACGCAAGCGGTTTGTACGGAGATATCGCGCCGGGGTCGCGCACCCGCGCCGCGCGACCGCGGCGCTGCGTCGCGCCATGTGTCTCACCAAGGCTTTACTAAGACTCCTCCGTCCGTCTGTCTGTCCGTCTGTCACCAGGCTGTAAATCATGAACCGTGATAGTTACACAGTTGAAATTTTCACAGATGATGTATTTCTGTTGCCACTATAACACATACACATACTAAAACAGAATAAAATAAATATTTAAGGGAGCTCCCATACAACAAACGTTATTTTTTTGCCGTTTTTATAGGCAATGGTACGGAACCCTTCGTGTGCGAGTCCGACTCGCAATTGGCCGGTATTCTTCCTTTTAAGTGAGGCAAATAGTAAAGCCTTGGTCAGACACACGGCGCGACGCGGTCGTACGGCGCGATATTTCCATACATGGCCTGTTTGACCGCGCTAGCGGTTTGTACGGAGATATCGCGCCGCGGTCGCGCGTGGGTCTGACCAAGGCTTAAGTGGATACAAATAGGCAAATACTACTTACCAACAACAGACGCCCGGAGACGAAGGTCAGCAAACGGCTTCTTGTCCGACCTTTTGCCGTAAAAGTTGTACTTGGTAGCTAAAGAGTCGGACAAGGCAGCTCTCATAACTCTCGAAACTTTGTTATTGACGCCCTGTCCACCAAGGCACCTAAAGTACGCTACCTGTAAATAATTTTAATTAAAAAATATTCTGGTGGTTGGGCATTTTCCTAAATGAATGTCGCTGTCCGGGACTTTGGAGTACTTTTTTTCTGTTAAATATTGTTCTACAGAACTAAAAATGGTAAAGTAACTCGTTTACTGCAAAATTATGTTGAATAATCCCTTTAAAACCTACTAAAAGTATTTTTTTGTCAGAAAACTCGAGGAAAGGGTGCCGATTTTTGGGTGTCCCACGTACACTTTGCTAACTTTGAGGCGAATAATAATAGCTAATATAACTTTTGATATTTGTTTTCAGTATGTCTCAAGTTAAGATGATTGTTAAGCTATGATGAAAATCAAAAAGTAACATAATGGAAAGATTTTGTCAAATAACTTTATTGTGACACTTAGTTTTGCACATGTTTTTCATTTCAAGAATATTATTGTGTTAAATGTCATTTAATAAAGACTGGTTTGCAAAGAACCCTCTGAACTTTACTTAAAGCAGCCTAAAGTTCGTATTGTAATGGAATGTCACAGCGGTAAGGTTCAAAGTATAATATTTACCATATAAGCAATTTATATTGAAACAAGTATTATTTTCTTAGAACATCTGAAGAAGGAGAATTCATTAATAAGCGTAGGTATCTAAGGTAAATTTTAGAGGTGTAGAGTGTGTAGGTCATTTTGAGCACTTGACCCGCGTAACTATTTCTGCTGCTGACTGTACCAAAGGTATGATCGCGTCGTCAAACTTAAAACTTACCAAGTTAGCATAATTTTCCTCGACATTTAATAACTTTTCGGCCACCTCCATTTCCTCCAAAGTTTTCAAAGGAAACTTGAAGTCCGGGTTTAATGTGTGTTTGGTATGAGTGTCTCTTTCTTGCAAAATCGACAGAATCGTATCATTTTGAGCCTTTACGTGTGCTAGTAATGACACTATTTTATCTTGAGAACCTGAATAGAAATAACAGACAGTAAGTAACATTAATGTATACTAATAATAATATACCCACAACATGTTCCAACTGCCTGCCTGATACATAAATAATAATGACAATAAGTAACTTTTTAGGGTTCCGTACCCAAAGGGTAAAACGGGACCCTATTACTAAGACTCCGCTGTCCGTCCATCTATCTGTCTGTCCGTCTGCCACCAGGCTGTATCTCATGAACCGTGATAGTTAAACAAATACTAAAAAACAGAATAAAATAAATATTTCAGGGGGCTATCATACAACAAACGTGATTTTTTTCCGTTGTCATAGATAATGGTACGGAACCCTTCGTGCGCGAGTCCGACTTGCACTTGGCCGGTTTTTTTATATACCGCGTCAGTGGCAAACAACAAACGTACGGGCCCGCCTGATGTTAAGCGGTCACCGCAATCTGTGGACGCCTGCAACTCCAAGGGTGTCACATGCGCATTACCGACCCTTTAAGAACGTAGATAGTTATAATAAAAAGAAATAAAGTAGTATTAGGTATATTGTTTAGTTAAAGATATATTAATTGGTACTACTTACCACATTTCGAATTTTTGCAGACATCCATATGTATCCGAGAGCAGGGTTCGGGTGAGCCCAAAGGTGCATTGTCATTATCTGTAAAGGTACAAATTATACAATATTCAATTAATTGTCTTTCAAAACAATCAATGTCAAAAAACATCAATTATAGTAGTCACGCGTAGTGCATGATACTTTGGTAATTAATTTTTACTTACAAAGTGCATCGGTGTCAGTTTCATCATGGTCACCATTTACTGGGTCTATGGACTGTGGCATTTGTGAGTCATGGAGTTTTTCACCGTTGCTTGAGCTTGGAGTGAGATAATCTGCAGAATACCAAATAATTAATAAGGAAATAAGTAAACCTATCCGACTTAAGTTACATTAAATTGGACTGGCTATAAAGGCAAAAGTATTAATAAGTAAGTAAGTTATCATTCAGGCAAGACAAGTTACTTACGGCTAGTTGAAATTAACTTTTTCAATGGTGGGGGTCGTGTGAGACCACTCTCATCTTCACCTTCACTAGAAGAGTTGTTATATTTGTTGTTTTTCTTTATTTTGCGTTTTGTAGTTGTATTGGTTTCTTCGTCCGTCTGGATATCGGATGTTGTTTCCACTAACTTTAACTTTTTCTTAGCCTTCTCCAACTGATCTAAAATACAAGCCAAAACAAACACTAGGCATCTTTATAATAAACACAAGGTCGTACTTATATTTTGTCCTTTTTACAAGCTTTTATATAACTTATTGCAATGTATGACTGTATGTATGTAACTATCTTTGTTCGGGTGGAATCTTGCAACTCAATGCTGAAGCAGATATCTTCAACCGGTTGAGCTAAAATTTTGGGTTTAAGTATAGCTTGGCTGACAATTCAATATTAAGCTACCATCGAGCTGATCTGATGATGATAAAAGCTTGTACCAAAAAATGATTATTTTGTCAGAAACTTGTTTGACTTCGCAAGGAGGGATTTGCATAACATACTTTTAGCAAGGGATCAAGTGACACAATAAATTAAAGGCTAGGTTTCAGTCTTATGGAATTTGTTTCTAAGAAAAAATTAAAACTTTTGAAGTCATGGACGCTTGGAATGTCCGTTAAGGTTAAGTACTATGGTGGTTTTATTTTAATCATTGAAAAACTTACCAGTCTCATAAAACAACCTATCAACTTCATACAGTGACCATCGCTCATTAGGCGATGAGCATCGCTGCAATAATTTGTCGTACACTTTGGGGTCCTTTGTTGGCGGCCAGAATAACTCTTTCTTTTTTGGTGTCAGCCACTTCTTTACGACGACTGCCACATTACCGCCTTCGCTGGCTGCAAATTGGACAATGCAGTAAGACATCCCAATAATCCCGGAAGGATGCCGGGACAATGCCAGGACATCAACTCACAGGACGACGCGACGCCACCGCACAACCACGACACGACACTTACTTTACTTTGCACAAGTCTGAGCCGAGAAGGCGGAAGTCGCACCCAACCACTGCTAAACTCTTTTCTTGAAATCGGTAATAAATATTAGCAACGTTATACGTTAAGATATGATATTAAGTAAACCCAAAGCCGAACTGGCGGGAGCATTAGACAATATGGCCGTTGGCGGTTGGCGTCTTTGGTTGTGATTGGGTTAGCGACGTTAGCGTGGCGTCGTTTGATGCAGTGTTGCCAACTCAAACTTATTGGCCTCGATACAACCGTTTTGAAAAACATTTATATGTAATACGTGTTTTTTGTTCATTTCATTTAAAAATATTATTCTGAGATGCTTTAAATTAAAGAATCCTACAAACTTTCCAACGGGTAATAAAATGATACTAATATAAATGAAGCTTTTATCTAGAGGCACGTTAGTGCCCCCGCCACGTCAAGCAAAACAAAGAGACACGGCCGTACCATCCTTTTCTCGAAGCCATTCAGGCCGATTTCTCAATAACATTCAATTTGATATTATTTTGAACTTATAGTTTAAGAACTATTTACACGTCAAAGTTCTTTAGTTTTTTCACTTACACAATACAAAGTAGTGAGATATTTCGTAGAGCCAAGTCAGGCATCCTTATTAATCTTTATTTGCTTGCTAAATAAAATTCTGCAACTTGGGAATCACACATTAACTTTATTGCATTTACTAATTTTTGCATTTTTAAAACTATGTGAGTGTGATTTCCAAGTCACAAAATTTTATTTAGCAAGCATATAAAGATTAATAATAATGCCTGACTTGGCGCTACGAAATATCTCACCACTATTTACTGTGGAAGAATTTCGAGACTGGCCTATTTTTTACATTTCATGTTTTTTATAGGATCTCATGCAATATTTTTAGATTGTTTATGAATTGATAGGCTGAAAAATAATTATGTTTAAAATTTGGAGTGTTGTTCTGCTAGAAGTACCTTATAATTACGTTGGTCATCATTAAGTGAGTGAATACGTCAGTTACAAAACTTAAGGAACTTTGACGGCCAATAGTTCTTAAACTAAAAGTTCAAATTGAATGTTATTGAGAATATATGTAAGCCATATTTATGCCCTATACATTACTGAAAATATATTTTATAGCAAACACAAAATTACAGGATGTTGAAAATGGCCTGAATGGCTTCGAGAAAATAATGGTAATACGGCTGCCTCTTTGTTTTGCTTGACTTGGCGGGGGGCCCACCGTGCCCCCAGATTACAAGGTAGGTACCGTGTAGGTACAGTGCACAATACGAATTAATAACAATGCCTGACTTGGCTCTGCGAAATACCTCACAACTTTTACAGAGGAAAAATTTCGAGATTTGGCCTGTTTTTTACATAATGTTTTTTATGGGATTAACTATTTTTGTGTGATTTATCTACCTTGAGCATGAGTATTTTTTTTGTATATCGGTCCACAATTGACCGATGAATCAGCGAACATACATAAAAAACATAGGTAATATATGCAGTCCTCCTTTTTTGAAGTCGGTTAAAAAAAAGGGTCTCTTGAAGAAGAGTGATTTAGCGGGAAGTGAACCAATCAGGATTATCAGGAACCGCACGTCACATGTCAAACAGAGTTGCCATTCTCAAAATTAATAAGCGTTTTATTGGTAGGTAGGTAAATTCCCTGACCCCAAATATTTATATTTAGACACCAAGTTTGTGATTCTAAGTGATTTAGAACTAGAGATATTAATAATATACTGTATACTACCTGTTTAGTGTAGTGTAGACACTTAGACAGTGTAGTTCAAAAATTTCAAAATGGCCATCATGCATAAAAATAAAATTGAAGATGGCCGATTGGCCGTATCGTAGCGACTAGCGTAGCGTAGTCTTCACGTATATAACCTTTATACAGTAGACGGAAAACTTCGTGCGCAAATGAGGGGAAGTGGGGGGGCAGCTTGCCCCAGGTAGCAAACTGACGTCAGCGACGTATAAGCGACGTCACTCATAGGTCATAATAAGGTCGGTCATTTATTCGTCGAGATCAGACGTTAAAGTGACGTCAGTTTAGGGTCAGGCGTTAAACAGGACGTCGTAATTACGTCAATTAAAGGTCAGTATCTGGACGTACCATATACGCCACCAAGAGGACGTTTTACTGACGTCTATTTAGGGTCAGTATCTGGACGTACCATATACGCCACCAAGAGGACGTTTTACTGACGTCTATTTAGGGTCAGTATCTGGACGTACCATATTCGCCACAATGTGGACGTTTCATTGACGTCAATTTAGGGTCAGTATCTGGACGTACCATATTCGCCATAAAGTGGACGTTTTACAGACGTCTATTTGGGGTCAGTATCTGGACGTACCATATACGCCGCCAAGAAGACGTTTTACTGACGTCTATTTGGGGTCAGTATCTGGACGTACCATATTCGCCACAAATTGGACGTTTTATTCACGTCAATTTAGGGTCAGTATCTGGACGTACCATGTTTGCCATAAAGTGGACGTTTTACTGACGTCTATTTGCGGTCAGTATATGGACGTACCATATTCGCCACAAAGTGGACGTTTTATTGACGTCAATTTAGGGTCAGTATCTGGACGTACCAAATTCGCCATAAAGTGGACGTTTTACTGACGTTTATTTGGGGTCAGTATCAGGACGTACCATATACGCCACCAAGAGGACGTTTTACTGACGTCTATTTAGGGTCAGTATCTGGACGTACCATATACGCCACCAAGAGGACGTTTTACTGACGTCTATTTAGGGTCAGTATCTGGACGTACCATATTCGCCACAATGTGGACGTTTCATTGACGTCAATTTAGGGTCAGTATCTGGACGTACCATATTCGCCATAAAGTGGACGTTTTACAGACGTCTATTTGGGGTCAGTATCTGGACGTACCATATACGCCGCCAAGAAGACGTTTTACTGACGTCTATTTGGGGTCAGTATCTGGACGTACCATATTCGCCACAAATTGGACGTTTTATTCACGTCAATTTAGGGTCAGTATCTGGACGTACCATGTTTGCCATAAAGTGGACGTTTTACTGACGTCTATTTGCGGTCAGTATATGGACGTACCATATTCGCCACAAAGTGGACGTTTTATTGACGTCAATTTAGGGTCAGTATCTGGACGTACCAAATTCGCCATAAAGTGGACGTTTTACTGACGTTTATTTGGGGTCAGTATCAGGACGTACCATATACGCCACCAAGAGGACGTTTTACTGACGTCTATTTAGGGTCAGTATCTGGACGTACCATATACGCCACCAAGAGGACGTTTTACTGACGTCTATTTAGGGTCAGTATCTGGACGTACCATATTCGCCACAATGTGGACGTTTCATTGACGTCAATTTAGGGTCAGTATCTGGACGTACCATATTCGCCATAAAGTGGACGTTTTACAGACGTCTATTTGGGGTCAGTATCTGGACGTACCATATACGCCGCCAAGAAGACGTTTTACTGACGTCTATTTGGGGTCAGTATCTGGACGTACCATATTCGCCACAAATTGGACGTTTTATTCACGTCAATTTAGGGTCAGTATCTGGACGTACCATGTTTGCCATAAAGTGGACGTTTTACTGACGTCTATTTGCGGTCAGTATATGGACGTACCATATTCGCCACAAAGTGGACGTTTTATTGACGTCAATTTAGGGTCAGTATCTGGACGTACCAAATTCGCCATAAAGTGGACGTTTTACTGACGTTTATTTGGGGTCAGTATCAGGACGTACCATATACGCTGCCAAGAGGACGTTTTACTGACGTCTATATAGGGTCAGTATCTGGACGTACCATATTCGCCACAAAGTGGACGTTTTATTGACGTCAATTTAGGGTCCGTATCTGGACGTACCATATTCACCATAAAGTGGACGTTTATCCTACGTCTATTTAGGGTCAGTATATGGACGTAGGATATACGCCGCCAAGAGGACGTTTTACCGACGTCTATTTGGGGTCAGTATCTGGACGTACCATATTCGCCACGAAGTGGACGTTTTATTGACGTCAATTTTAGGGTCAGTATCTGGACGTACCATATTCGCCATAAAGTGGACGTTTTTCCTACGTCCATTTGGGGTCAGTATCTGGACGTACCATATTCGCCAGAAAGTGGACCTTTTACTGACGTTTATTTATACTTAGTATCTGGACATACCAAATTCATCCTAAAGTGGACGTTTTATTGACGTCAGTTTAGGGTCAGTATCTGGACGTACCATCGCGCTTTAAACGTAACAAATCGCCATATTATAGGACGAACACCGATAAGAAGCGAGTGACTTCGTAAATGAACCTCAATGTGACATTTTATTGTAGGTATCTGCCACAATTTATTAATAAAGCGTGCATAAATATCTGACACGACTCTTATTTCAGGGACGTGTCAGATATTTGTGCACGTTTCGTTGTGGCAGATATTAATGCTGGTGACCGTACAACATTTGGTATACCAACAGTTCCGGAGAAACTAGTTTATTATTCGTCTTTGTAAACGACGTCTTTGTAGACGACTAAAGGACGTCTTTGGGGCGTGAAATGGAGGTGGGTGAATTGGAGGGCCTACCGCGAAAGGCATTCGAAGTTTTCCCTCTCTGTCATACTTGTGAGTTCGTACGTAAGTGCAACAGAGAAGGAAAACTTCGAATGCCGTTCGCGGTAGGCCCTTGGGTTTAGGAAAGAAACGAATAACGCTTCAATACAACATTTATTATTGAAATAAGTACCAAGTGTACGATTGGGTATTTCACACAGTCATGTTAAAATGTATTAGGGTCATTTCGCCGGTTACGCGACCACCTTCGGTTAGCGACCACTTGAAGAACATGGTTTTTTCAATTGAAGATAACATCAATTCTACAGAGCCTATTGAAACAGTCAGCCGTATGCCTTATTGTTTGTAGTTATGGAACCTATTCCATAAATTTACAAAAAAAAACGAGAAAATATGCTTTCAGTTCACCAAGTCAGCTAAGTGGTCGCTAACCAGCACATGAAATTAGGTGGTCGCCAACCGGCGAAATGACCCTAGTTGGCATTTCTCTATAGATTATAATATAACCCATCAAAATATCATAATAAATAGTAAAATTTTACCAAAATCATATTAGATGTACATAAATTTTGAAAATAATGTATTTTTTTTCTTTTTCGTCCAATAGTAAAATAAAAGATACCAATCAAATACTTCTGTAAAAATAAATTCACTACTGAAACAGCAATATACCTACGTATTTTCTCATACAATGGTTGGTTTGATAAATTGGCAATAATGCACCTTTATTGTTTAATTCTGTAAATAGATAATGCTATGATTTTTCCTATTCCTATCCTAGCTCAGGCACGTGTTATTTGCCTCTAATGGTCGCACCACACTTGGGAGTTCGTGTTTGCGTTGCGTCATTGCCTCTCATCTCTCATTGCCTCTCTTCCATTTGCCGGAGGAAGGAAAAAGATGCAACACGAATATTTGGGCAAACACCGCCAAGTGTGCCGACCATAATAAAAGAAGCTCCTAGTCTAATAGTAAATTCTGATGTAACAATGTTTTATCAATAAATTCTCTTATCTTATTACCTAAACTTATACAGCATATAAGAGGGGTAAAACAAACCTCAATGGGTGATTTTACTCATAAATATGAAAAACTGAAATATAGGAATGA
Organism: Epinotia brunnichana; assembly: GCA_963854355.1. NCBI lineage: Eukaryota > Metazoa > Arthropoda > Insecta > Lepidoptera > Tortricidae > Epinotia > Epinotia brunnichana. The sequence goes on along the minus strand of OY977941.1, from coordinate 8,387,572 downwards.
CTCTAGTTTGATCCATAATTTGTTAGTAACAAAAAATGATTAATGTATATTAGTAAAAAAAATATTCAAGGCTAGTGCTAGTAAGAAAGGAACTTAGTAGTCAATACTAGGCAGGTACACCACGCAGCATTGCCTCATCCCATGGCCGCATTATCGGGCAGTCCAGTCCACCCATTGACCATAATATTCGTTGACACTTGACTTGTAAGACCACAAAGTACTTTGTTTGTTACAGTAGACGGCAAACTTCGTGCGCAAATGACCTTGCCTGCGCAAAGGCGAATTGTACGTGCAAGCTGCCCCCCCACTTCCCCTCATTTGCGCACGAAGTTTTCCGTCTACTGTATAAAGGTTATATACGTGAAGACTACGCTACGCTAGTCGCTACGATACGGCCAATCGGCCATCTTCAATTTTATTTTTATGCATGATGGCCATTTTGAAATTTTTGAACTACACTGTCTAAGTGTCTACACTACACTAAACAGGTAGTATACAGTATATTATTAATATCTCTAGTTCTAAATCACTTAGAATCACAAACTTGGTGTCTAAATATAAATATTTGGGGTCAGGGAATTTACCTACCTACCAATAAAACGCTTATTAATTTTGAGAATGGCAACTCTGTTTGACATGTGACGTGCGGTTCCTGATAATCCTGATTGGTTCACTTCCCGCTAAATCACTCTTCTTCAAGAGACCCTTTTTTTTAACCGACTTCAAAAAAGGAGGACTGCATATATTACCTATGTTTTTTATGTATGTTCGCTGATTCATCGGTCAATTGTGGACCGATATACAAAAAAAATACTCATGCTCAAGGTAGATAAATCACACAAAAATAGTTAATCCCATAAAAAACATTATGTAAAAAACAGGCCAAATCTCGAAATTTTTCCTCTGTAAAAGTTGTGAGGTATTTCGCAGAGCCAAGTCAGGCATTGTTATTAATTCGTATTGTGCACTGTACCTACACGGTACCTACCTTGTAATCTGGGGGCACGGTGGGCCCCCCGCCAAGTCAAGCAAAACAAAGAGGCAGCCGTATTACCATTATTTTCTCGAAGCCATTCAGGCCATTTTCAACATCCTGTAATTTTGTGTTTGCTATAAAATATATTTTCAGTAATGTATAGGGCATAAATATGGCTTACATATATTCTCAATAACATTCAATTTGAACTTTTAGTTTAAGAACTATTGGCCGTCAAAGTTCCTTAAGTTTTGTAACTGACGTATTCACTCACTTAATGATGACCAACGTAATTATAAGGTACTTCTAGCAGAACAACACTCCAAATTTTAAACATAATTATTTTTCAGCCTATCAATTCATAAACAATCTAAAAATATTGCATGAGATCCTATAAAAAACATGAAATGTAAAAAATAGGCCAGTCTCGAAATTCTTCCACAGTAAATAGTGGTGAGATATTTCGTAGCGCCAAGTCAGGCATTATTATTAATCTTTATATGCTTGCTAAATAAAATTTTGTGACTTGGAAATCACACTCACATAGTTTTAAAAATGCAAAAATTAGTAAATGCAATAAAGTTAATGTGTGATTCCCAAGTTGCAGAATTTTATTTAGCAAGCAAATAAAGATTAATAAGGATGCCTGACTTGGCTCTACGAAATATCTCACTACTTTGTATTGTGTAAGTGAAAAAACTAAAGAACTTTGACGTGTAAATAGTTCTTAAACTATAAGTTCAAAATAATATCAAATTGAATGTTATTGAGAAATCGGCCTGAATGGCTTCGAGAAAAGGATGGTACGGCCGTGTCTCTTTGTTTTGCTTGACGTGGCGGGGGCACTAACGTGCCTCTAGATAAAGCTTCATTTATATTAGTATCATTTTATTACCCGTTGGAAAGTTTGTAGGATTCTTAATTTAAAGCATCTCAGAATAATATTTTTAAATGAAATGAACAAAAAACACGTATTACATATAAATGTTTTTCAAAACGGTTGTATCGAGGCCAATAAGTTTGAGTTGGCAACACTGCATCAAACGACGCCACGCTAACGTCGCTAACCCAATCACAACCAAAGACGCCAACCGCCAACGGCCATATTGTCTAATGCTCCCGCCAGTTCGGCTTTGGGTTTACTTAATATCATATCTTAACGTATAACGTTGCTAATATTTATTACCGATTTCAAGAAAAGAGTTTAGCAGTGGTTGGGTGCGACTTCCGCCTTCTCGGCTCAGACTTGTGCAAAGTAAAGTAAGTGTCGTGTCGTGGTTGTGCGGTGGCGTCGCGTCGTCCTGTGAGTTGATGTCCTGGCATTGTCCCGGCATCCTTCCGGGATTATTGGGATGTCTTACTGCATTGTCCAATTTGCAGCCAGCGAAGGCGGTAATGTGGCAGTCGTCGTAAAGAAGTGGCTGACACCAAAAAAGAAAGAGTTATTCTGGCCGCCAACAAAGGACCCCAAAGTGTACGACAAATTATTGCAGCGATGCTCATCGCCTAATGAGCGATGGTCACTGTATGAAGTTGATAGGTTGTTTTATGAGACTGGTAAGTTTTTCAATGATTAAAATAAAACCACCATAGTACTTAACCTTAACGGACATTCCAAGCGTCCATGACTTCAAAAGTTTTAATTTTTTTCTTAGAAACAAATTCCATAAGACTGAAACCTAGCCTTTAATTTATTGTGTCACTTGATCCCTTGCTAAAAGTATGTTATGCAAATCCCTCCTTGCGAAGTCAAACAAGTTTCTGACAAAATAATCATTTTTTGGTACAAGCTTTTATCATCATCAGATCAGCTCGATGGTAGCTTAATATTGAATTGTCAGCCAAGCTATACTTAAACCCAAAATTTTAGCTCAACCGGTTGAAGATATCTGCTTCAGCATTGAGTTGCAAGATTCCACCCGAACAAAGATAGTTACATACATACAGTCATACATTGCAATAAGTTATATAAAAGCTTGTAAAAAGGACAAAATATAAGTACGACCTTGTGTTTATTATAAAGATGCCTAGTGTTTGTTTTGGCTTGTATTTTAGATCAGTTGG